>OZ004728.1:88504159-89704159 GCA_963924685.1 Dexiosoma caninum | reverse complement strand
TTTAAATTAGTTTGCATTTTAATCATTTGTATGTGTGTTTTGAAATCTTCTTCCATTTTCTACATTCACTAAGAATGATAACGTTAAAAAATTCCACGTAAAATTCATGATACCAAGTGGAATGAAAAAATATATATTATTTGCACACTGTTGCTCTTAAGAATGTACGAGTATTCTTACAAGAAAAATGTCCTTGTCCTATTCCTATTATAATCCCATATTATAATTATAAATGTCAATTGTATGTTTAGATGCTTGGCTGTTTGTTCCACTATATCGCTTAAACTGCTGGACAGATTTTTATGAAGTTTGGTAGATGCAGAGTTTATACTCCACAACTTAAAATATACGTTTCACGGTTTAAAAATGCATCAAAGATCATGATAATGGTTGAAAAGCATGTCATGAATGTCTGCCATCTCGCGACAATTTTTGTAGAGGTTGATGAATTAACTATTTGGTTTGTCATTTAGTAAGACACAACACCTTTCTAATTGGTTGTGGTGGTACCGAAACGCACTGGGTTAGTCTAGTATCCTTATAAACCTTTATGAGAAAAAATTTCTTTTATAAAATAATTGGATAAGAACAAAGCAGGCTTATAAGAAAATATTTCCAGAAATTTATTGCCTTTTTATATCCGTTATGTACTGTATGTGCCAAATTTCATGTTTTTGCAAAGTTGCAAAATAGTTACTTGTTTTCCGTGGTATAGAACTTATGTACGTTATTCGCTTTTCCTCGAGGAATGGTATTCATATATACAGGGTGGGCCAAAAATAATCACCCGGGGCATAAGTAATCAGCCGATGATCTTTTGCTGTAATTTTTTTTTAAGACAAATTTTGGCACCGCTTATGATATGGGCTAAGTGCCGCTGCCAGAGTTGATAACCATACATGCATATCCAAAGGTTTTTATTAAATAAAATTACAGCAAAAAGATATCGCTTGCAGCTAAGCAACAAATTTTTTTTTTCTTTTTTTGAAAATATGAAGCTTAAAAATTGCGTATTCCAAAGACCTATAAAATTGCTTACGCAACAGCTCCCAAGAAAACATGGGAAGTGATATATCCATCGTTTGCAGAAATGGTATTTCTGGAGAGTGGCATAAAAATATAAATTTAAAACGATATGAGAAATATTGGATGAGTGAGGGGAAGGTGTTTACCAGAAAATAGGAGCTTACGTTATTGTTAACGTTTTTTAGTTAAGCAACAGATACACCTGCGCCCAAGTTTTATGATCCCAGTTCACTTGGAAATAATTTTTGGTGCAATTTCTACTTTAGCCCACATAGTGCATTGTGCGTCAACATACGCTGAAGCGCTTAAAAAGATAAAAAAAATATGTGCAAATCTGCAACTTGCCAGATAAAAAACTATAAAATCAGATCATATGACACCCAGTTCTGATTCGAACATAAAACCAATAACATCTGTTTCTGTAACACCAAAACGAATTTTATGGGCATTTAATGCCCCTATTACGGTTTACAACTCAACTTTAATTAAAAAAAACTCAACCACATTTTGGTATTACGGTTTACAACTAATTCCAGTTGAAATTATATTGACGTTGCCAACCTAAAAAATGTAGATTTGACATTTGATGGTTAAACAGTTGGTGATATTATGGAAAATATGTAAAGGAATTAATTTTAGTTACGCTTTTCTACAAATGAAAAAATGGATATATTTATGTACTACATACGTTTGAATTATTTTAGAAAGACGAAAGTATCTATGCGAGCATTGATGTTCTGCATATCTTTTAAAATTTCTACTAGAAAATATCAACACCAGCTATAGTTTCTTTTCCTTTTTTGTACCCGTTGCACAAATTGATTCTGTTGTTGGTTCTATTTATCCATCGCCATTTGTGCAACTCAAGTAGAGTTGAGGTATAAATTTTCAAATTCTGACAGCAATCAGATTTCACAACAACCCTGATTTTATTTTGTTTTTGTTAGTTGTTATCTTTTAAATTATAATTAATTTGTACCAATTCATATTGATGGTGGCGATTGCTGAAGTACTTAACACGTTGACTACAAAACGAAAAGTCTGACCCCATTTTCGGACAAAAATATAAAAATATTTGGCGTTTTTCCTAATGTACCTAATTAGTGTGTCTTTGTGTCAGTTGTTGTCGGAAGGTTTCAGTGGCGAAGGCGTCAGCTGATGCTAAGACACAAGTAACATCAGAGTGCCCTTCTTCGTCGGTATTGTGCAGCACCAGCGAAGTAAAATAGTTACTGAAAAATAACTACTTAAACAAAGCTTTAATACGTCTCTGATATCAAGCAGAGTTCGTATTCCTTCACCACCTGTCATCTCTCTCACTATCCCTTTCTCTAGTCCCAGCGCAATGCTGCGCATGTGTAGGCGTCTTCAGCTGAGTGCTAGTCGACGATAAAACTAAACAAACAATCAAGGGAACTTAAAACTGCAGAAATTCTATATAAAGAAATTATTTCATTATTTAGCAAATTTCATTAAAGTTTTGTTAACATGGTCCGGAAAAGAAAACGTTGCGTGTGATTTTTATTTTTTAATTTTAATTAATTATTAATGGAATTTTTTTTTTTAAATTAAAACAACAAATGAAGAAAAAACGAAAACCTTAAAAATAAAGGATGAGGCGTTCGTTGCATGCAAATTACTGCGCAATCAAATTAGTCAAGTTTTCGGATGCTAATGGCTGTTCGATACTGGCTTTCGTATGAACCCAGAGGTCAATTAAACATTTCTGCAGACAAGCATTTAAATGCTCAGTTGCTTCCTCTGTCGCATACGTAGGCGCATATTTGTTCGTTCAAATTACCATTCATGAGTTAGATGGTCGTATCTTTAGCAAAATGCCACTTCGTGAATGTAAATGTGAGCGTAAGGAAATCGAAATGCACTCGTAAGTGCATCATAAACGTTACGTCTTTATGCGCCACAGTCTTTTCAGCTTAAAAGCACACAAACATAAATTCAATGGATTTATACATATTTTCGCTTTGCACTCACTTGAATCTGTTTGTTATATTTTCTTGTTGCTGAATTCGCATGCGGCATGTTGCAAGTGGAAGGAAGATATTTTTCATTTTTCCTTTTTATTTCTCCTCAGCGGCACTATAAACAGAATCTGCTTGATATGTAAAGATAGCACTCATCAACAGAGAGATCTTAAGAAGGGGGGAGGATGATGGGCACGTTGCAGGAAACGGTTAGTGGAAAAATTTAAATGAAAAACTCACGATTTGCTTAAAGTTGAAAAAAGCATCACAGTCTTCTGGAAAGACTGAACTGTATTAAGTTGTTAAGATCGATATTATAAAATAACAACTAAAATCCATTGAATTGAAGCCACGCCAAACCACGCAATTTAGCGTCGAAGATGGAAAAGTTAAGACGCAGAAAAAAATGACGATGAAAATGATTGAGAAGTGGGAGGGGGGGAGAGCGGTGGAAATGAAATTGCGTGCAATTAACGCATTCGCCGGAGTAGTTCGTTCAAGAAAAAGAAAAAAAAAAGAAATGAAATAAAATAAAATGAAATAAAAATGATAAAGAGGTAAATGTGTGCTAATGACACGTTTGTCTGTCGTCCAATTGGTCCACTCTGCCAGCAGGCTGTTGGCTTGCTGGAGTAAAAGTATGTGACTATTATTGTTCTGGTCACTTAGTGAGAATTGTTGTGAAGTTGTAGCAAGAAAAGGCAAGCGCAAGAGCAACAGGAACAGAAAAAGAAACTGAAAAAAAGAATCAATTTGGACTTAATTGCAATTGCGGTCTGCCACATAGTGTAGGCTTTCTGTTGGTTTGCTTCGCAAACGCACCTGCATATAAAAAGACAACAGCAGCATCTTATTAAGAAATAAAACAATAAATAATTAAATGAAAATATTTAACTGTTTAAGATAAACACCTCACTAATTGCTTCTTTTAGAAGGCTGTTGTCAAAAATAAAAACATAAATAAGTGTCATTCCTCGGTTTAAAGAATTTTTTAATACTCATGTATTATTTAGTTCGTTTAAGGCTTTTGTGTCTGTGTATGTGATCCTTTGCTTGTGTTGGCCATTTCCTTTTTGCAATTGTTTGCATTGTTGGTTGTTGTGCACCCAGCTTGTTGCCAATATTTTCTTTGCAACAAGTTGACGGTGAAAAATTTAAAATTATTAAAGTTTTAAACCTGCTGTTCTTGGAACGTTAATTTTCGTTAGATATTCGTTCGTTTGTTGTGCCTGTGTAAATTTGCAGTGGTGTGGTTTATATCACGCTGTTTGCCAAATTGTTTTTCGCTTGGCATCAGATAAGAAAATGCCATACTTCTAGGTTACACGCTTTTCCTACATCATCCCTCTCTCTCTCTCTCTCTCGCTCTCTCTCTCTTACGCTCATACACATTCCCTTTTCCTCAAAAATATTCTTGGCTTAAATGATTTATAGAGGTGAAATGATTGCATATCTGTTTTATTTGATTATATTTTGTTCTTGAATGAAATCAGATGTTCAACTTTTGGAAATCCTCTTTGTTCGTTATGAATTCAAAATGTTTATCTGCCCATTTGACATGTCAAGAAGCATTATTTATACTTCTAAAAAGTGTCTGCTACTGCAAAAGACATTTTATTTATTTTGTTTTTTATTTTATTATTTTATTTAATTTTTTTTAAGAGAAGTAACGCTCACGCGCTTTTATCTTCTTACTGTAAAATGTTGGTTCAATGTTTAAGACAGGTAGTGAGAATAGAGCACGTATGTAATACACTGAAGTGATGCAAGGGTAGAGAGCATAATTCTTGTACAACTCTGTAGTTGCGTGTTTTTGTGAATTTGTAAAGTAGAGTTGCTGCTTCTCTAATTATATATGTATGTTGATACATTAACTTTTAAGAAAAAGGGAAGCCATTTTATTTATTAATTTACTTCGCCGAGGTCTTTTTTTCTTGTACCAGCACTCAGGAGATGACCCCAGCAGATGCGATGCATTGTGCTGGAAGTAAAGGAATGGGATACTGAGAGAGACGATAGGTGCTGAAGGAATAGACAGACGAAAGCTTCTTACAACTTTGCTTTTGCACTTTTTTTGTTTACAGCAGTGTTGTAGCATCTCTGATGTCAAGGATATGTATTAAATTTGGACGCTGTGTTTTATTAGCCATTTCAATTAATTATTTTACTTTGCTGATGCTGCACTTTGATATGTATCTGCTGTAGGCGGTACTGTTCAGTGACCAGTGACTATGCCTTCGCCACTGGAACCTTCCGGCAGCAACTGACGCAAATAGTGTGTTCACACTGACTGGTTTTAAAACAAAATTTGGTTTTACGTTAAAACCAACTATTAAAACCTGGTTTTACCATAAAAAATTATTTTCTTAAAAGCATCTTAAAACCGTTTTTGAATTGGTTTTAAGTTGATTTAATGAAATGCAACCTTGATTTTCTAGTACTAAAGGCAGTGCTACCAAGTTAAAAAATTTAAAACAAAAAGGGCAATTTATATAGCACTCAATGAAATAAAAAAAAAAGGAAAATTTACTAAATAAAGTCACTACAATAATTTAAAACAATGGACGCAGCACCAACAACAATAAAAAAGTGCAAAGGAAAAAGAAGCTATTGGGTAGAGCATAATATAAATGCTTTCAACGCGCTGTGGGAAAATGGAATAGAAGAAATTTTATTACACAAACTGGGCGTTAACCGCTGATGAAAATAAACTTATAGTGAGAACCCAAAATCAGCTGTTTGTGGTTTTAACGTTAAAATCAGGTTTTAACTTTTGGTGTGAAAACACTAACTGCCTGGATCACGATGTCACTCGAATTCGTTCGTTCGCATAGCAACATTTTAAATTTTGTTTTTGTTTAAAATGTTGTTATGCGAAGGAAAGAATTCGAGTGAGATCGTGGTCCAGGCAGTAAAGGCCCTTTCACAATATAATACAATCTAATGAGAGTTGGTGCGACTGCCAAAAAAATTTAATATTGCATTTTGCTTTCACACTATCTCACTTCAAACAAAATGAAAAGTATAAGTATAAGTAGTAAGAACAAAACCGGTTTATAAGCAAATGAGTTTTTGTTGTTTTCTTATTTTCTTTGGTTGCTTACAGAAAAATACATCCCTGCCAACATGAAAAGTATAGGCTTTTCGAAAATTTTTCAAAAATAGTGAGAGCCATACGACTGTCATATTCTCATCCGTATTTTGATCAGATTCATAACATATTGTTTTTACACTATTGTACTTTCCCATTTGATTTAAGTTTTTGACATGTCGTATTACTCAGTACATATTACAATGGAAAAGGGACTTAAAAGCCACACAAATGCACATCAGAAAAAATGCGAGATGTTTTCATGACTTAGTCCGAAACTGGGCTCGAACCCAGGACTTTTTCGTTTTGTGGTCAACGTACGGACTACTTCAGCCATCGCCACCCTCAATTGCTCGAATAACGACGAAGGGGTTCTTTGTAAGCAAATTATAGTTAAATTTCGTAAACTTTTAATTGAAACGGGAATTATCTGCGAACAGCATTATCAATTTTTTAAATTCCCTTGCCTCATGTTAATTTGCATTTTGATTGCGAAATTCCAATATTATTTGATGTTCAATATTTATTTCTTCTGTGGGTTTTATAATTTAATTGTGAAATTAAGCTGTTAATTTTAAAAATTTCACACTTAAAGTGTTGCTTTTAGTAACTCTTAATTTTAAAAAGATTTTTTCTTCTTTTCTTTTTAGGTGAGTTGCACATTTTTGGTGGTACAAAATATGAGAAACAACAAAAACAAGAATTGCACAATTATTTTTTATTGATCCTTTTGGTAAGTTTTGCATTATGAAACTACAAATTTATAAGCGATTCAGAGTACGATAAATATAGATTTCAGTTTTTTACTTTTATTTATTTTATTATTTCGTTTTGTTTTTTTTGTTTTGTTTTGTTTTGTTTTGTGTGTAAAAGGATTTATGCATTTAAACACTGTATTTTATTTCTTTAAAATTATCAGTTTCAAGACAGAAATTTACGTAATGATGTGTGTTGTTGTGTTTTTGGTTTCTTTATTTCTTCATGGTCGCTGGAGTAGCGTCATTTTATGCCACCATTTTGACAATTTAATTGCCAGCTCTTTGCCTTCATTGTAATGTCATTTTTCATGTATGTTTTCATTCATATACATTGAAGCGGTATTTTAATTTCATTTCCAAAGATGTTTTTCTGTTGAATTTTTTTTTTTTTTTTGGTTTTCTGGGACAACAAGATGTGTGGAGATTCCCTGTTTTGTCTTAAATTTTTGCTCTATAATTAAATATTGACTTCTGTGTCTTCTGTTTTCGTTCATAAATATATTTCTTTTATATTTCACACCTTTTTTTTACGAAAGATAAGACTAAAAGGTGTGTAATTATTTCAACATGAATATCGATACCTGAAACGGAACGGGCTGTGACGAAAATTTCAAGCTATTCAAAGGAGGAACAACATGTTATTAAATCAAATATGTAAAGGGTGTATTTTTAAGCTCGATACAACTTTAAATATGAAATAAAAATAACAGCAAGAATTCAATTTTAATGAAGAAAAAGTTTTTATATTCGAAAGGATGTATGTTATTAATATTTGAAAATGCTTTCGAATATACATATATTCACCCCACTGTTCTTCACAACGCGGATTCTGCAGCTTTGCTGGCTGTATGTCCCGAATAAACCAAACAATATTGGTCTCCAAGACTAGTGACTTTTCGTTGTCACGAGAGGTGTCAAATCGCACAATATGGGATGGTAATTGACAGGTCTATTTCTCGAAATCAATTTATCGTCTCCTCAGATGGATGATTATGTTCCATTAAAATCACTAAGTCGTCTATAAGTTGCTGTTCAAAATAAATATTTGGTCAGTCTAATCAGAGTTCAGCACGATTTTGTTACAATATGATTATGATGAGAACAGATTCTACTATTGTTAATGAATTCGAGGAAGATTTTTTTTTTCAGATCAAAAAATATAAAAAATGTAAACTTTTTTACACTAAATATGGAAACTAATGTCACTTAAATGATTACCGTTTTCAGCTTCGCATTTATGGACTCATTTTAGTGCATTTTACATAACATCTTTCAAAATTTGTGGCTGTGGCGTTCGAATTTCTGCAACAAAGTTGGCCTTTAGGTCAAGGATTGTCTCGGTCTTGTTCACATATACTCGCTACTTTAAATAGTGAGGTGCTGGCGAATCTGGCCAATTCCATTGTTCAGGTGTTATTTTTATATATCTTGTATAAAATGGAAAAAAAATGAATAAAAAATATGTAA
Source organism: Dexiosoma caninum (assembly GCA_963924685.1). Taxonomy (NCBI): domain Eukaryota; kingdom Metazoa; phylum Arthropoda; class Insecta; order Diptera; family Tachinidae; genus Dexiosoma; species Dexiosoma caninum. The sequence continues at coordinate 89,695,835 of OZ004728.1, read as the reverse complement.
ACGAAAAAGTTTTTTAATTGTTAAACCCCATTTTGCCTTTGGGCAAAGCCTATGCATACGTATGAATGTAAGGATTAGTGATTTTAGAAATCTTCGTAGTCGTATCGCCAAATAATATCCCCTAGCAAAAGAAAATGGGAGTCTTAGGGAATAACATATTCATATCTACTAACTGATCCATATGTGAATATTTTGCACTGCTTGAGATCCATTTTAATAAATTCTGAGAAGTTATTAACAATCTGTATATTTTCAAGAAAAGTTCAAGTTTTAGCTTAAATCGAATTTAAAAAAGAACCCCAGAAAACTGGAAAATAAGAAATATCAAACAAAACATATGCGGTCACCCTTAGATACCAAAATATATGGGCCTGTGAACAAGACATACAACTGAATTGAAATTAATAAAATTCAGTTAACTATTTTCATACCTCCACGGTAGCTTAATGAGAATAAAATTTTTGAACACTGCTTCCGATTCAAAAATGTTCAGCAGGGGCATTCCGGAGCTAGTTGAAAATCTCAAAACTAGTATGGATGTACGATTGGATATAAGTTTAATTGACACATTGGCAGTTATGGTAGGTTAGGCAGCGGGCGCTCCCCAAAGGGGAACGCCCTACTTAGTCCAGATCTTAGAACTATTGTGATTCCTCAAAAAACATGCAGGTTCTAGGCGGGAATCGAAACCGAACCTCCAGATTGATAAAACTAATGCAGATGCACTAGGCTACGGAGACACCCGAATGGTAGGAATTGTCAAAAATTCTGTGTTAATAAAATAAAATAAAAATACAGATGAACAGTTGCTTTTATTAAATTGATGTGATTTAACGCTTTCAGAAGATTTTCCCTGTGGTAAAAGCGATGCAAAAATTCTATTTGGAATGTAATCGGAAAACAATTCAGGCGACTATTAAATGAAACTTTATGTTCCATAAAATCAAACTGTTGTTTAATAATCTGCGAAGAAGAATATGAAAGTTTTCATGCCTGCATAGATGTACTTGCATCTTTTATCTGCTATTTAATCGTAGCGATATCGTCTACAGTTTAATTGAAACTTTAAATCAGCAAAAATTGTATAAATTTGAAATTTTAACGGAAGATTCAGCTGATTTGGCGTTGTTGAAATTACATAAACATTTTTAAAGATATTCTTGCGACTTCCCTGCTTCCCCATTCGCGCATTGCAAATTCTTTTTAAAGAATAAATCTAACGAGCAGGTGCATTCAACAGTAGTCAGAAACTATCTTAATATCTCAGCTCTAAATGTTACAAATAAATGGAAAAGGTTTCAATAGTTATTGTAGAATGTATGTTTTATAAAAGAAAAAAGATAGTTTTTGAGGCACTACACATTTCCATCAAGTAACTTGACTTTAGCTTTAGCGGCAACACAACAACTCCAATCAATCTTGTTAACAAGATTTCTTTTTATATGTTTGAAAACAGATTGCACTTCGATATACCCAACCTGTATGTATGGAAGTACTCGTACTCGCATGCAGTTTGTGTGCACGTTTAAATATATTTAAGGAATCTGTCTCGGTTAACATGAACAGACAGGCTTACTCACATACATATGTATGTATGGACATACATACATACTGTACATGCTTTAAAAAGCAGAGTCTGAATAAAAAAAATTACAAAATAAAAATAAAAAAGAAAACAAACAAATAAAACAGCTGCCTGTTATGGGCGCGGTAAGTATTATTTTCGACTTTGTTGTAGAAGGAACCCACAAAGGAAGGATGTCAGTAAGACGCTGGCCAAGACCCAGCACATCCCAAAGAGATGAATTAACATGATACGAATTGTAACTAGACAAGTAGTTGGTGCTTGTGCTCGCATCAGCGAGTGCATAAATAGAAGAGGCAAAAGTAGATGAAGCAATATTCATATTAACGTACAGTCGACTCTCGATCATTTGAAATTCAAGGGACCAAAGAAAAACTTTACATAATCGAATTTTCAAATTAACAACAGTTTAAGTGAAAGCAAAGCGAATGGTAAAAACAAAAAAACACAAACACATTCACTCTACAACTTCAAATTATAAAACGTCGGCGGGCAAGATATAATTTCTATGTATAGAACAATCCATATAAACTGAAATAAAGGATTGTTTTGTTTTTATTTTACATATATTTTTCACAAAACACAGCACACTAAAATATTTCAAATTATTGAGCGTAGAGCTCGAAAATTCCAAATTAAAGCTCGTCGGCGTTCATGATGCCAATTTGAAATTACATTGATTTTTTTTTAAATTTTTAGTTTTTAATTGAATGTTTTTCAAGGGACCTACCAAAACAATTCAACAATTCGCGAGTTTAAAATTATCAAGAGTCCACTGTACATTCATACACATATTCATGCACACATAAAACCATGAAAACTAAGAATATATTTTAGCTTTCAAAGTTGTACAACCGATGAATGAATGAACTCAAACTAAGCACACACACACACACACACACACACAAACACGCATGCTTCTTCTAGCAATCATTTTGAAGATTGTTTGACGAGCGTGACCAATTCACGAGCTTTTTTTTAGTCATCCAGACGATTGTCGGACGACTGAATCGACTTCGACTCTTGTTTTTTGTGATATTTTGGCTAGTAATTTTGTCGATTGTTCTACGAGTGTTTTTTTTTTATTTTAACCCACAACCATGAATTTCGTTCTTCTATCGTTACTATAATGAAGTGTGTTCTAATGATATCAGGGAACTTCTTCCCGTAACCCACTCATCACTCATTCATACGCTCAACACGTTCATCACTAAGAGTGCATCCATTTCTAGTCGATTTGGCAAGGAATCGCACTACGCATTACAGAAACAAAATTCGTTTTTTGGCCAAACAGCAGGTATGTGGAATAAATAATCCGGTCGCTTATGACGTGTGAAGATTCAATCGAATGTCCACAAAAATTACTCCCTCAAGCCCCTCCCATAACCTTACGACCTAGTTACAGCACAATGCAATGCATGTGTAGGGGTCATCACCTGAGTGCTGAATTATTAAATAAAAGGACTCTCCTATAGCCTAAAATATTAATACGTCGACAAAACAGCAAAGAACAATTATTTTTGCTTCTTTTCAATTAATTTTTTGATCATTGCACAACAGTCATTAAGTCGATTGTTTCACGGCTCCTCTGTAGCAGGAATATAAGAATTTTACGCGATTCTTTTCGGAGTATCGTAGACGCTTCAAATGGAAGACTTATTGCTGTTGTACGGAACGTGCGCGATCTCAATAGGACATCGCGCACGATTAATTTAATCGCCTGCTCCGATTGCGGAAGAGTCTGCTACCATTGAAAATGCTCGCTGGTGTATTAGCAGAAAAAGAATGGAATTAAAAACAAAAAAGGGAATGCCACAGATACGAGGACACGACATTGTGTCTCCACTTGTGTTTCACTCACTTTTGATTTTTTTTCTGCTAATTTTTGAATGAATTCATTTCATTAGGTCGTATTTGTGCCCGACGTTGCGTCTTTTTTTTCGTTTTTATTTTTTTCATTGAAAAGTCTATTTTATAATATCCTTTATTGTTCGTTTTAAAAACTATAATCGATTGTCTTCACACACACACACACACACACACACACACACACACACACACACACATACTTACTTGTGTTAGTAATATATTTGTTGTGATCATAATCATGCTCATGATTATCATCCGCTTGAGCTTGAGCTTCAGCTTCAGCATCATCACCTGTGATCTGCATCAGCGGAGGCATCATTATTGTTATTAGAGTTTAACACAGAAGCTGTTTAAGGTTGGATATCGGAAGTCTCGCTTGATAGGCAATTTTTTTTGACATCTTAGTAGCAAAATGTTTCCCTTGCTGGCAATATTGCTTCTGTTGTTACGTATGTACATACTCGTACAACATGCATACATACATACATATATATGGATGTATCTTTTACGTACATGGAAAAGGAAGAATGCATGTCGATGAATGTACAATAAGTATTGTGATGTGAATGTGTGTATGTAAGTTTGTACTCCTATCGATCAATCGATCGAACCGTAGATTGCCAGGTTGATGGATGGTTGTCTTGCTTGCCAAAATAAGTGACTGACTGACTGGCTGGCTGGCTTACTTGGTTACATGTAAGATTGATGTTGCTTCGATGTTGTAGTTAAATTAAAAACATTTTTCGTTTTCGTTTTTTCTTTTTTCTTTTTTTTTGGCACAACAGTAATTGTGTGTATAATGTGAACCTAGACATGATTATGAAAATATATTAGTTATCTATTCGCATGAATCATAAAATATTAAAATTTTAAATAGGGGAAGTTTCCGCCCCTTTTAGACCTTGGAAAGTTCAAGGTTATATTATATGTATAGAACATTAATCCGCTTCTAGTATACGAAAATTAACAGTTACGATCTGTACAGAAATCAGTAGTATATTTGAAAAAAAAAAAAAGAAAATAATCGCCATTACTAAACGTGCTCGAGTTGAATTCTTCCGTGACCTATTTCGTATTTCCCAGCTTTTTCTATTGACAATTGAGCGCTTTATCAACCGTAATAAAAAAAATATATTGGCAGCTCTGAAAATTAATTTAGAATGGGGTGCAGTGGAACATATAATTCAATAAAAAAAACAATTTCCAAAGAAGTAGTGGAAATGTGGATCACTTCCAATGAATTTTTTATATGGTCTACTCTTTGCGGAATGCTCTCGTTTTTTTTTGCGCTCATTCAGGGAGTCAGAAGCGGTCGTCAATACGCCAAGAAATTTGATTCTGGGTTAGAGAATTTGGTTGCTTTCGTGCAGGTATAAAAGTAGTAAAATTAGTGTTATTAATTTTTAATTCAATTTAGTTTTATGTTTTTTTTCAGAGGTCCATAACTCGAAATCTTGATTTTTTCTTATTTTCTATTTGTCTGGGGTTCTTTTTTAAAGTCGATTTAAGCTAAAGCTTGAACTCTTCTCTAAAATATACAGATTGTTGATCCCTTTTCTTCCTTTTTTTTCCTGCGAATTTTATTATAATTTGGTTTTGTTTTGTGAGCGTGCGTTTGCATGATCATTGCCATTTTTTATCTCACTCGCGTAATAATACATTCATCAGCCTTTGTTCTCCCCCCATTAATATTTGAGACTATAATCAATTAGTTCAATATCTGATAACTCTTACCTCGCTTTATTAACAGATAATACAATTCCTATAGTTTTATTACTTGACTTTTTTTAATCTTTATCATTAATTGGAGTTCACTGTTAAAGACCACGTTCATTCCGTTGGGATGGCGTCACTAGAACGATACTTGCACGAATAAAATCAACATTGTTGTAGTTGCGCAATTGTGTATAGAAAATCGCTGAGGTAATTAATCATAAAATTGTGTTTTAATAACAGGTGTATATTTCAGAGATTAACTGCCGTATTCATAAAAAATTTTTGAATTTATAAAACGTACCAGATTAACCCGATGCGCTTCGGTACCACAACATCCAATTATGTAGTTATCCGCGCTAGGTTTTGTGTCTTAATAAATGACAAGCCAAATAGTTAGTCCCTCAACCTCTAGTAAAATAGACGTGAAATGGCAGACATTCGTGATAGCATTTTTCGACCATTATCAGTCCATTTTTATCCTATGAAAAATACTTTATATTTTAAGTTGGATCATATCCCATATGTCTACCATATACCGCGGTTTTGGCGGTATAGTGAACAAACAACCAAATATCCAAACTATAAACATTCACATTTATTGTATTAATAAAACTTATAATAGTTAAATTTGGTATGGAAATTTGTTTATTATGTTTTGTTTATTAAATAAATAAAAATGTTTTTTTATGAAAAAAAAAAACAGAAAAACTTTATTTTCAAATAAAATACTGCAAAATTATTTTTTTTTATCTTGGAACAGCACTCAGGAGATGACATACGATGGCGTTGTGCCTAATATTATATTTAGTTATTTTTCTTATAATTTAGTGCATGTTTTATGAAAATGAGTATTGTAAAATAATTTTCTTATACACTTTCAATAAAACGAAATATTTTAAATTTAGTGCTAAACCACTATTTATTTGAAAGAAAGAAAGTTGAAATTACTTTTGCTGAAACTGCTCCATAATGTAAAAATTCTACATCCACTAGCCATCATAAATCTAACCGTGTTGCTACAAGTTTGGGATCCCAAGGACACCGTAAAACAAGAGAAAGACAATTATGGAAATTTCTAAGTTTAATAATATTTTTTCATCGAGTATGTAATTCGTATATGGCATTTTTCAAAGACCGCACCAGCACTTTGTGGTCGTCTGACGCTTGCGATGAGCGATAACAAATTTAAGGAAAAGTTTCACCTCAACAGGAATGCTTTCCAAAAAGTATGTGAGAAAGTTTAAAATATGGAGATGTTGGACACCACTATGTTTATCTGTTTACATTTCGTTTCTTGCCCTTGGAAACCTTAAAAGGGGAAAAACGCGTTTCAACATTTATATTTCTTTTTTTATTTTGCTTTGAATTCATTTTAATGTTAAAATAGTAAACAATTTGCCAGCATCTGAATGATTGTGTACTGGGTTGCCGTAGTGGACTAACTAAATTCGGTATAAATTCATAATGCTTTCGTGCATTTACCTCAAATTTAATACACTTGTAATGGGGAGAATTCACAAGTTAATTTGAATTAAATCTGCTAATGCAAATTAACGATGTCGTCTGTCGTTTACGCTATAACACTGTGATTTCATATCATTTAAACGATTTTAATTTAAAGTTAAAAACACTTGCAAGCTGTGGATTTTTTTCTTATATTTGCCTGCTCTAGAAATAATTATGTTTTTTTTTATATTTAAAATATTATCGACATTTAATTACTTTTCTAAACAATAATTAATTTTAAATACTGCTTGGGAAACTTCTCCACCTCGTTAGACGTTAGAGTCAAGTGAACGAGTCTGGCTAGCAATGGCGGATGAAAAACCAATTAAGCTTCTTGGTGGGCGTTGTTTTCAATGTTTAATCACACACACAATGAACGGATAAAAAATTCTTTTAATTTTTTTCGCCGCTGCTTTTTTTGTTGAACAATTATAAAATTACAACAACAGTATTGAGATAAAACTAAATAAGAAGGAATATAAAATAAGCAAAAACAATGGAAAAGAATTTGTATTTAACAACAACAACTACTACAAGAACAAAACTAAACACATGTTGCTCGTATAGAGACACGATGATAACAGCGATTGAGAAAAAAAACCGAATTATATTACGAAAACTGGCAAAATAATATAAATGAACCTTTAATTCGTGAACCTTTTAGGGAGTGGACTTTCTCTGAAACTCTACAAAAAGAAAAAAAAAAAAGAAAAACAAAAAGAAACAAATGTAAACAACGAATAATTACAACAATAAAACCTTTAAGCAACTTCCAATGATCGAATAAAATTAAATACAAGTACGAAGAAACAACGATGCGAAATGGCTGCAAATAAGATACAGTTAAAATATATGCGCTATAATTTCAACTTTTCACAACGCTCACAATGCTCATTTCCAAATCGAACTATGGATGTTTTCGGATTTTTTTCTTTATTTTTTGCTGCAGAAGACGAGAAGGTGGAACATCTCACACAAAAGATGGCCAAAATTAAATTGCAACAGAAAAAACAAATTTACAAAATATTTATAACTTAAGGGCAACCCAGAAAATTTACAATGAATTGCTCATGTTTTTACCAAATCGCTTTCAATATTAAATTTTTTTTTAATTTTATACTGCGGCGAATGTGCGCAGAGAAAAAAAATCGTAATTACAGGAATTTAACCAACTATCTGTGCTATCTGCTCGACAACATCAGAAACAACTTAAAATAACAAAAAATTCCTCTTTGCAGTGGCTGGCTGTTCCTCTTTTCAAAGTGCGTGTAATACGGATCGAAGGAACATACATAAATGAGGCCACTTGTGTACTTTGTTTTGTATTTAAAGCTCTTTTGCAATTTTTTTTCTTCTTTTTTACTCTTTATTTTGTATTGATGCCACCTTGTGTTAAAACAAAAGAAAAAGATGCAGTCGTTAAATGTGTCTGAGACTCCCTTGACGCTATTGCTGTATGTTGCAACTTGCTGATCTGAAATAAGTAGCCGTTTGTCGGGGTACCAGTGCAAATAGTTGTTGGTTTTTTTTTCTTTGCACGTATGCGTTTGGCTTTTTATAAATCGAAAAATGCTTTTAATCAATAAGTGCGTGTGTGCCCAGGCTTCAGCAGCATTTAAGTGAAATTGCAAACAAGTGCATTTTGGTGCCTTTAATTCATTTTTCTTCTTTTTTTTTTTTCGTTTTGTTGCACAAACATCTCATGCTTCGAGTGCATAATATCACGATTCATAAAATGTTGAAAAATGGAAATAAAAATGCATAAAAACTAAAACGTAAGAAACAAAATAAATAATAAAATCATATACATACGATTAAAAAAAAAATCTCTTGTGCTGCAATTCCATGTATCTTTTTCATACTTCATAATTTATGAAGCATCCATCATGATGTTGGTATCGCGATGTATGAGTATCAATCTGTATGTCCATTGTGTTGGAGGGTTGTTTTCGCAGTTGGAAATTTGTGTACTGATTTTAGGAAATTGCATTCTGTGTTTTGAAATTTGTCCTTCAAAAAGGAGAAATAATACCAACATTCAAATAATTGATACTTTAATTAAAAACCGGTTTACATCATTTTCATTTAAATTTCACGAAAATTTTATTTAACTTTTAATGGTACAAAATATAAAACAACTGTTTTTTTGTTTACTTTAACAATGCTTCCAAACTTAATAAAAAAAACAAAGAAATATGCATAACGGAGACAAGATTTCTGTTTTATCTCGAATTATTGTCGAATTGACGAAATGTCGATTTGTCGCCGATCACAACTTGTCGGTTTATTAGTTTCAAAACATTTGGTTGGTCCAACAAGGCGGCACAACTTGCGATTTAATGTAAAATAAATTTTATAACAACTTTATTTTCAGAAGTACATGGTGGCGCAGAATGAGCTATATGATTTGAATTCTTTCTAACTTTTTTAATTACTATTTTTTCTTAGTTTTTTTGGGGAATTAATTATGAATCATTACACGATCGAACACAGCACATACTGCAGGTGCCTCAATGGCTTTGTTAAGGGACATATTCGGCGAACGCATTATTTCGCGCACAAGTGATTTTAACTGGACTCCATGTTCACCAGATTTAACACCTCCTGACAGTTTTCTTTGGGGATATTTGAAAGAAAGAGGGTACGTTTAGAAATCAAGAACCATACACCAACTAAAGAACGTTCGAAAGCAGAGCTGTAAAATATTAGTTAAGCTTCACTTCCTTTCGCTCCTCCTACTACTATCTCATTCCTATAGTTCCAGCACAATGCTTCGCATGTGTAGGAGCCATCTCCTGAGTGCTGGTCCCACATAAAAAAAAAAATATGCTAAAAAGAGCATGTATGTGCGAAGCAGGATATCATTTTTTACAGCTATTTGCAAAAAATTCCGCAATAATATACTGTATTTAAAAAAAAAATTATAATAATCGCATAAATAAAAAAGTTATAAACCATTTAAACCATATAGCTCATTCTGCGCCCATATTCGTGCGATTTAGCACCTCTCTATTACATTATTTATACCGACAAGCATTTGAAGCCAATACGGGCATATTTATTGGGGAAAGTAGTAAAAATACTTATTTTATTGCAAAAGCTTTCTGTTGTGTATATAAAAATTTCCATAAACTATTTGAGAATTACTTAACCAAACCTCAAGCTATGTAAAAACAACTGTTTAAATCCTGAAATTGTTTTCTCTTTTCTTTTCCATATTAATGCGTACTAAGGCGAATTCATACCAGGTAAACTTACATACACAAAAATCATTGTACGTTGTTAAAATAATTCACATAATTTTGATATCAAACAGTAATATATATATATAATGTATATTCGCCAGCTGTGGTAGTCAGTCCACCTGTTGTTAATTCGCCTTTATGTATACTTAGTTTTCGAAGTTGTTATCAGAATCAGTTAAAAATGAAATTCTTTAGAATTTTCTATTTATTTACTTATTTTTTGTATTTATTCATTTAAAACTGAAGCACTATTGGGGTATAAATTGTACGGAAAAAGGGCATGTTCTGGTACATAAACAAGTAATTTTTTTAGAAAAACAAACATTTTTCAAATAAAAGAAAATAACAACTCCTTGAACATTCGCAGCGTTAAAAATTCTAAATGAAAATGTAAAATTGTAAAAATTTTCATGCTTCGAGCTACAAAGTCTTTTTGGATAACTGAAAACATTTTTTTGAAAAGAACCACAAAGATTGCTTTAACAAATTATAAACTCTCTTCAAATTGGAGTAGAGAATTTTTAAACAACCCTCGTATCTGTGTTCTTTTTTACGTACGTAGGCATATATCTTTAGGAACCTGCATTAAATTTGCTGTTCACTTCTTCATTACAACTTATGAAATTATCATCGTTAGTTTCAGCTACCTTCATCATTAGTCTGCTATTCAACAGCGAGTTTGTGTGTAGTATGTCTGATCCTCCTGGATACATTATAGGTTTAATAGTGCATACATACATATATTTCTGTGTTTGCGATTCCTTTTATCATTTTTTGTTTTGTTTTCTTATTCTTTAATGGTAAAATGTACATTTTAAATGATTGTTTAAATTAAATTGTGCACTACTTGCTCCACTTAATGATATTTTGCTATAAAACAGGAAATACTTAAAATTTTACAAAAATACTACATAATTTAGCGTGCATGTCCTTTGGGGACATTTATTTTCACTCACTTAAATATAATTGGCATTTTCTTTAAAAGAACAAATGCAACTATTCTCCTAATTTTTTTGTTTTATATGCTTATTTATTTTATTAAGCATATTTTGTTCATAAATGTGTTAATTGATGTTGTAGAGCAAAGTAACTTTCTTGAATACGGAATATTATTGCCGGTATTCGGCTCTCCTTAGCTCAAATGGAAGTGAAAGGCTCGGCAATTTTCTATTTGTCAAACCAATTTGTAATAGAAAAGATTTTCATAAAATAAAAGAAAAATTGCACAAAAAAAAATTTGTTTTTACCTGTGCTCAGGAGACAACCCCTCCGTGTGCAGTTCAGACACTGCAACTAATTGTAAAAGGATAGTGTAGAGAAAAGGCAGGTGGTAAAGTTATTAGAATTCTTACAAAACTCTGCTATTCATTAACTTGTTGAATTTAAGGTATCAGTTCGTTCAAATTAAGAATCCATACGTTGAGACCGCACTTAAATTCTATAACTCTAGCCATTGATTTTAATGAATTCAAGCCTTCATTCAATGTCTAAATTCAATAGCTGTATTCCTTGATTCAAGAAAATTATTCCTTAAATTTTATGACTTTATTACTTGATCTAATGAAAATAATAATTGATTGATATGAGTAGATCCTTTGTCTCATTTTATTTATTGATTTTTATGTAATTGTCCATTTTTGTTTTTTTGTCTTGGACCAGCACTCAGGAGATGACCCTGGCACAAGCACTGCATTGTGCTGGAACTATAGGAAAGGGAAAGTAGGAGAAATTACAGGAGGCGAAGCTTCACTATCTTTTTGCACGTTCTTTGTTTTATAGCATTGTTTTGAACCTCTGATGTGAAGCTTCGTTTTGTTGTAGCCATTTTTAGTAATTGTTTTACTTCGCCGGTTCTACACAATACCGACGAAGGAGGGTGTTCTGATGTGATTGTGGATTGCTATCAGCTGAAGCCGGTATTGTTCAGTGACCAGTGACTATGCCTTCGCCACTGAAACCTTCCGACAACATCTGACACAAATACACACAAATGCACATCAGAAAAATGCGAGATGTGTTTTTAAGAGTCTGAAACTGCGGTTGAACCCAGGAAATTTTTGATTTTGTAGTCAACGTGTAGACTACTTTAGCCATCACTACCCTCCCTTGTCTTCAATGAACCTATACATTAAACATTTCCTTATAAAATTATGTACTTATTTAAAAAAAACATGTTACATGGAATAATTTACATATCTATACGTTCATTATATGAAAAAAAACTGCTTTTAGTGCATGGAAAAGCAACGTCTATGGTAATAGTGTTAGAAACTAAAATTTTTTTTCACAAAAATGTGCATAAAACAAGTCTGAGATTTACAATACACGTATATTTAAAATAAAAATTGAACATCTTATTACCGATATTTCGGTTTCCAATTGTTTCCATATCTGGGCTTTCCTTTATTTTGTTCTTAGTAACATTGCACTAAAAATACATTTATACCGGTCGTTTTTTCATGTGAATTGTATGAGGGTACCTTCATACTGTTAAGGGAAGAGCACTAATTATCTTTTTTCCTTAAATCGCATGGCCATCCACTTTTACGGTTCTCACGGGCATTGTGAGGCATACCGACAGGCTCGTAATTCCCTCGTGGTATTTCTACAGGAGATGTGGGTCTGTGGAGGAGGAAGAGAAAGAGACTGTTGCTCACCTATTTTGTCCGTGCCCAGGTCTTACCATGAAACGGCGGAGTTCTTAACCTCTTTCGTCGTTGACTGAACTCTCCTAAATGAAGAATTCCGCAATAGCCAGATTTGTTATGGAGTCAGGGCGGTTTCATGGGAACTTTCTGACCCCGTGTTGAATAGTTTGTGATTTCACAATAGGCCTAACGTCTGGAAGGTCCGCCGTTTTAAATTTGTATAAAAATTCCCGCGTTAGTTTCTGAGGGGCTGAAATCACCCCTCTTGGTTGTACTTTTGTAAATTTTATTCGATATTCTCTGTTCAGGCACAAACAAATGAATAAAAAATATGGAAATTACGGTCCAGCCGTTTGAAAGATGATGTTCAAAAATTTTAACTTGGCCTTAAGTCTCTCAGTAACTGTCGAACCGATTTTAATTAAAAGTCGATAAAAGATCGATCTCTGTTCAACAAAAAATAATTACTAAAATATCTCAACCGGTTGAAAAGGTACAGAATTTTGATCAATGAGAAACGATGCTGCACCACTGTGCGCCATTAGAAAAATTATTTTTATCAAAAAATAGTAAAATCTAGAAAACAAATTAAATAAACAAATCAACAAAAATTTAAAAATTAGTTAGTAGAAAAATATCAGAATTCTCAATTTTTTTTAGCTTGAGAAATGAAACAACTCGAATTTCTCTGCGTTTTTTTCTGCAGGAACGTGAAACTCAAGCTGAAATCAGTACTACGCTTTGGAGACGAAAATTGTTTATGAAACGGCGTTCTTTAAATGCTACAGAAGAGGTGGTTTCTTATTTTTGACATACGCGGTTATGCAAGAGTACCACAGAAATGCAATGCTTTCAGCCATGTTTGAAACGTATGTGCAGATGTTTGCTTACAAGAGTGTGGCAAATTCGTACAAAAGACCACAGCATCAGCACTTTATATGCAAAGATCTTATCAGTTCACTATAACGGCTCTTAAAGCTTTTCTATGGAATTGATACGAGCTGGCTGAAAAGAAAATGCTGTAACTTGTACGTTACGCACATCAAGCATATGTATGCACAACTTCATGATCCTTTGTCCATGACAAGAAAGAATAAAAGAAAAAAGCTTAAAGGCATGCTCACACACACACACACACACACACACACACACACACATACTGACTTGAACATTCACTCAAAGCGATAGTAATCGATTTGCGGTCCAAGTACTGACTTTTCGTAAGACTCATAAAAAAGTACATATGTATGTATGTATGTATGTATGTATGTATATGGACTTGTAGCCTTTTTTGCCAGCACTTGCATACAAAAATGATATGACGTCATGATATGACGGAGCAATAAACAATGAAGGGTGATTAGCTGGTACCCAAAAATCAGAGTTTGAAAATAAAGAAAACCCAATCTGGTGTTCAAATGAAAGTGCGTGCACTTTTAACGAAAAGAAATGCAAAAAGGCAAGAACCATTAGGCGTGCAGCCAGACATACATACATTTTTAGCATTAATTTTTAGTAGCCAATGGCTGAGTGATGACCCCTGCTGCAAATAAATAACGAGAAGAGGAACGAGAAGAAATATCGTCATAAATCGAAAAGCTGTAGGATCATCATTGTTGCAGGTTGCATTTCATTTGCATTGGGAAGACGATGTATTTATTTTGTTTTATCGAACTGACAAACCGTTGTTGGTGCTGCATTAGTAGCGGTAGTGATTCTTGTTGTTGTTGTTGCTGCTGCTGCTGATGTTGATGTGGTTGGTTGTTTGATTTGCTTGTTTAAGTGCTTGAATGGTTGAGTAGATGGATGAGTGTCAATAAATTTAATAAATGGCTGCTTAAGCTGTCATGCTCAACAGTTATGTGCCTATAAAATTAAAAGCAAAAAAAACAACAACAAAAGCAAACAAAATATTAAAAAAGTTTTCATTTTGACTGCAGCATAATGTTGCTGTACAAACAAGCAACTGAAATTATGTTTCACGTTTAAAGACAAAAAAATACTGTTAAAAAATTTCACACTTGTCTTCGAAGCAATAATTTTTGATAAAAATTACCTTTAAACAGGCAAATGAAGCAAAACACAACGCTATTAATTAAAGTTTAGTATAATATTTAAGACAACAAAGTAATAAAAACTCAGTTTTCATTAAGAATACGTAAACAAAGTGTTCTTGAGAACGCCTTCGTTTTGATCAACCGAAAATTCATGATTGTCAAAGTCACCTTTCAATGTTTTCATACATGAAATGCAAAAAAAAAAATAAATGAATAACGATTGAGAATTTTTTACTTATATCGGGCTTTGGCAGCTGAACTTTAAATAAGCGCAAAATCGTGCTTCGTGCCGCACAGTAATGTATCACCTTACTTCAACGTAACAAATAGACAGACATTCAGTCATTCATTAAAATGTGGTACTTCATACGGCCACAACATCAGCAACAGAAAGCAAATGCTACGAGCATGTATGAAATTGTGTTTATGTGTGTTTGTGTGTATATAAACATAATTTTTCATGTCTAATATTTATTATATGTCCGTCCGTCCGTCTGTCTGTCTGTCTGTCTCTTAATATTTTGACCTTTTCTATTTGATTATAATTTGCAAATTTTTTTACTATAAACCAAGCGAACAGCCGATTTGAAAATAAAAATAAAAAAACATTAAAAGAACCATAAAATATTACAGAATTTGACGTTTAATCATTAGAGACATGATTGTTTAACAATTGCCGAGATTTTTAATTCTTTATAAGCACCGTTTCCGTTGACACCACCCCACACCCTTTTTCACTGGCTCAGTTTTCACGTTAATTGTAGAATTTGTGTAGGAGATTTTCCTTTAACTGTTCTAGTATTTTTATTGGCTCCATTTCAACTGCAATTGAAACGTTTCTGTGTTTTTTTATAACTAAGCGATCATGAATATTTGTTAAGTGACTTTTATTTATTTCATAAATTGTTGGCAACTGTTTTTTAATATTTAATAGTTCCATTGTCTGCCAAGCGATTATTTTACTAGAGTTAAAAATTCATTTTGGAATGTCATCATGACTCGTAAGTATATGTAAGTATGTAAAAAGTACATAATAAATTTTCTTGCTTACACATCTTGTATCTCTACAAATCACAAATTTCGACGATATAAGTCCGTCATGTTTTCACAGATTTTATCGACAGCAACATGTCACTCCCTTACACAAGTAAAATTATTGTTCACCTATTTGTTTATGTATTTACGCAGCTAGCGATGGCTTCTTGTTAAACGATTGTGTTCAAAATTCATGGTATTTCATTAAGCGCTTATTATCTTTAAATTGAAATAAATCAAAGTGTGTATGAGATATCAGCAAAATTGTTTATTCGTTTGAAAAATCTATTGATGCCCTTATGTGTGGAATATAACATTGTTGAAATGTCTGCCATGCCTTCTCTGGGTGGAGGGCATCCGAAATATCACATTTTTCATGACTCATAAATAAGGATGAACTTGATCGATGGTTTCTTCGTATATACCTGCTACTTCAGAAAACCCCACAAGGGAAAATCTATCGGGGTCAAATCGTACGATTTCGGTAGCCAGTTCACATCACCTCCACGTGAGGTCCATGCCCACAAATCGCTCGTGCAGAATAGCTAATGTAGAAAGAGCTGTGGACCACGTAGCGCTGGCCTGTTGACAGCGTGGCAATGGCACGATGGATGGTAGTCTGCACGTTTACTGCGAATCCAAAAACAGACATGGGTTCAACCCCAGTTTCAGACTAAAATTTTAAAATAAAATTATACATCTCGGATTTTTCTGATGTGCATTAGTGTGTCTTTGTGTGTCAGTTGTTGTCGGAAGGTTTCAGTGGCGAAGGCATAGTCACTGGTCACTGAACAATACCGGCTTCAGCTGATAGAAATCACAATCGCATCAGAACGCCCTCTTTCGTCGGTATTGTGTAGCACCGGCGAAGTAAAACAACAATAAAAATGGCTACTGAACCGAAGCTTCAGCACTGCTACGAGTATAAACAATGAACGTGCGAAAGCAGAGCTGTAAAATAAATAATTAAGCTTAACCTCTTGTCATTTCTCCTACTATCCCTTTCCTATAGTTCCATCACAATGCTTCGCATGTGTAGGAGTCATCTCCTGAGTGCTGGTCCAATTCAGGCCGAAAGAAGTTAGAAATCGTCAACCTATAGCGCTTGCCATTGGCAGTGATGTCCTGATGTGAACGTCTTTTTCAAAAAAATATGTATTGATGATGCCTCCAGCTCTAAATCCACAGTAAACAGTGACTTTTTCGGGATGCATTGGGCGTTGCTGGATCTCATTTGGATTGGTATCGTCCCAAATAATTTTGTTCGTTCACGTTCTCATTTATCCAGAAATGGGCCTCATCGCTAAATAAGATTTTTCGATGAAAAATAAGATATGTTGACAACTACTGCATAAACCATTCAGCGAACGCAATTTGTTGTCTTTGGTCGTTTGCTTTCAGTTGCTGGGTCAGTTGAATTTTGTACGAGTGCAGGCCCAAGTTTCACCAAGTTGTGGTCTGCGAAAGGCCGAGTTATTGTGAGCGACGAGAAATCGACTCGGATTCTCCTGCCCACTCTCACAGACAACGGCATTTCGTCGATGTACGGGTGTTGGTCGATCGTTCAGTGTACCAGTGGAAAATTTATCAAATTATCTAGACTGATAACTGATTTGAGATATGTAGCTTGAACAAGAAGGGCGTTATTAACTGTCAAAGTTAGGAAATCCCTGTTGGAACCCCCTAACTCCAACATCTCCAAAAACTCTTCTGCCGATGATCTGACGAGTAACAATAACAAAACCATCTGCTTTTTATTCTTAATTATTACGTTTTTTACACATTTTCTCAGAGAATAAACAGCTCCCGTAAATGCCAGCTGCATAGTTTCCATAAAAACTTTCCTATGAAAGATTTTGAGTTGAGTGAAGGGTTGCCGGAAAGTGTTCACAAGGGCATATCTGTCATATAAGGACTCTAGTTGAGGCTACTAACGGTAGCGGACAAACAGATTACCGACAGTCTCTAAAACGTAGTTTAAGATTGAGCTTTATGCCCATGGCCGTAGCTACATTTTAGTTGTACTCTTTTCTCATGAGACTATAATTCAAGAAAAATGCTGAAGATACTCAGATAAAATAGTTTATTTTGCCACCAGTCTTTAAAATCTTAAATATCTATTGTTTTTTTAATACTGTGTTGGTGTGTGACCAGCACTCCCATATCGTGTTTATTATTTATTCAGATATTTTTTGTGGGTTTGCTCGTAGATGGGAAATTCATTGATTGAGAACTTCCCTCTCTCTTTCTCTGCCTCTCCATCACTCTCTGCCTCTCACTGTACTTAGTCGATTGACAGTTAAATTTATGCAATTGAAAATCAAAAAAATCTAAGAAATTCTTTAAAAAAAAGCACACACACAACCGAATTAAATTAAAACGGCGAGAAGAACAAAAAAGACAAAAATCTCAAAGTAACTGGACACACACCGCCCATATGGTAAACACTTGTCGTATCGATAAAAGTTTTACTACACAAGCAGACATTATCACATCTGCCCATACGATTTTGCTTATTATTCCCAGCAAACATTTTGGCTGAAATATGCTCATGTTTAATTTGTAAAAATTTCCTGCTTCAGGAAATAAATAATAAAATGAAGGAAAGGAAATTAACAAAAGTTCTTTTTTTAAACAAATTGATAATTGTTTTAATGGAGCAGCTGCGTTGTTTTTTTAATCTTTCTAAAGTCAAACATAACGTACAGTGCATAATCTTGAAGTCAAAAAAAATCGATTATCAGAATGCCATAACGCTCTGAATTGGTGGAATCGACAAATTCGGATTATCCACCAGACTTTCACTAACACAAGCGATATTTTCGGTAGTGCGTACATTGCGATGATGCACAGGCATGACCACATCTTCAATGCTTCCACTCTCTTAAGAATTCCTTATAATCTTGCCAATTCATAGTATAGTAGGTGGATTATGACGACCATAATCACGCCGTAATGGTCGAAAAGTGGCCACATTGGAACCACCACATTTGCAATAAGTTTTAACTATTTTTACGCATTCGTTTCATTATTGCTTAATTTTTGATATGCAAAGTGCGATCTAAATTCATGAAAAAAAAAAACAGCTGATTGACGGATATAGCCTGAGATATCAAACATCACTTTTTTTTATATGTTTTGAACATGTTGTCTAACTTTTTTAATTGAACAATGACATTCAATAAGTTTTAACTGAGAATAACTGAAAATGAAAAGGCTTGCGAGTATCTATATATTTTACTAATTTAATGCTTGCTGGGATATCTGTGTGACACTAACACATGAGCATTAGTTTGTACCGTTGTTGTACTTGCAATGTATGCTTTTTTACTTCAGGGAAATCACAGCAAGCTGTCATTTTAATCTTTTTTATAAATATTTTTCTTCATCATCATCATGATCATCATCATCATCATCATGATCATGATCATCATCTCTGTATACAAATAAGTATGAATGTAGTGCTCCTATGTATATGTATGCTGTTATGTGTTAGTTAGTTGAATGTATCTCGAATATTATGGCTTTGATTTCATATAAAATTCGACATTTAAAGTCATGTGTGTGCGATGAAAAAGTAAGAAGGAAAAAAAACATTCAAAGATGATGCTGGCTGGTTCGTTAGTTGGCTGCTAGCTGGCCAACTTTGCTGGAAATAGCAGGTAAGCTTGTTGGCTGGTGGTAGTAAAAAGCTCAACTTGATAATGCGATGGTCTTATGATGGAAATGATGTTGATGATCGGATTGCATTCGATTGAATTGGGATGTGTTGAGGGGATGGCTGATGACAATAAAAGTACTGTTGTGTCAACGGTATGCCGCAGTGTTGAAACCCATTTGTGCAACATACTTTCATCCTAAATGGTTTTGGTCAATACGTAAAAATTTCTAAATAATGAAAAGAATGTCTAAATATGGTTGCTTGGGGCATACATGTGTTGTAAAAACAAGCAAACTACAATTGTTTTTATTATTGCTGCTCTCCTCACGGCAACACTACGCGCAAACGCACTC
Source organism: Dexiosoma caninum (assembly GCA_963924685.1). Taxonomy (NCBI): domain Eukaryota; kingdom Metazoa; phylum Arthropoda; class Insecta; order Diptera; family Tachinidae; genus Dexiosoma; species Dexiosoma caninum. Next base: position 89,676,160 of record OZ004728.1, on the reverse strand, counting down.
ACAAACATTCACTCAAGCGTACGCACGCATTATGAGATGTTCGACGACGTCTGCAGAAATTCATCACCAGTTAGAAATTTTTATGCATTTGAACGATGCTTTCAAAGATTGTGTCAAGTAACAGACTTTTATGGGAGGATAGAAATCATAGACATTGCGGCAGACAGCTAGACTTTACTAAATAAGGACAACAACAAAGCAACGCTTACAAAAGAAAAAACAAAATTAAATAAATGAAATCATAGAAATCAATCTCCACCAAATAAATCTTGATTATGATTATTTCAAGCGAAAAAATGAAGAATTTCAAATCAAATAAATACTCGTATAACAGTTAAATGGAAATTGTTTTTTTTTTTTTGTTATTTCGTTCGATTCGTTGTAGCCAGCCTCAAGTCAAAGTTAATTTCCTATAAATTTAACATCCAAGCAGCTAAACTGACAAACGTAGAAGCAGATGATGTCAGTCCATCATGAAAATAATGTTTAATTTTTAACACTCACTATAAGGAATTGTGAACAGTGAATCATTCATCAGCACTACTTCTACCTCTACATAAATGGCAAAATGAATTTGAACTTAAACACAACAGCTCTGCATGAACTCCAGCATCGTCTGCATCACCTCCCTCTCTCTCTCTCTCTCTCTGTTAATAATTGGCTGCCGCCACAGACAGCCGATTCAAATTAAAAACGTCTTCAATGCGAAAAAGTGAAAGTCTGCGGCCATTGAAGGCGCAAGAAGATGTCCCATGTAGTTGCAAGCAAAAATTATCATGTCATTACGTACACTCGTATTGAGTTAAGTGTGATACCAATAGTTTCCTTATCTTAAATTTTGCTTAATGCTAAGAATGAGTTGTAGTAGGCGCGGTTGCATACAACTGAAGGTTACCGCCGTCATTGTTAACAGTACGAAACCCCATAAAAGGGATCGCTCGCTGTAAAGCCGATCATAAGTGATGGCTGACCAAAAATTAAATATAAAAAAAAATTATAAATAAATACGAAAAAGTGAATGCATTCTTTCTCTTGCAATAACGAACATCATCAAGGTTACGAAACGAAAAAAACCCATGCGGTTAAATTAAATTTTTTTTTAACACAACACTCACACACACACACACATAATAAATCAGATGACAATATATTAAATAAGTATCCTTTTTCATATCATCATTTTAATGATATTAAAACTTAAACTAAAATTAAAGCAACAATAATCATTTTTCATTCATTCGCATGATGCAACCAACAATAACAACAACAACAACAACAACAACACGGACAACCATCCATCCATCCATCCATCCATTCGAAATTCAACTAAAAGGGAAGCCCTACTTTTTTCAAAATATAACACTGAAGGGAGAATACTTAAATGAAAAAAAGGAGAACAAATTAAAACAAAAAACAACAAATGAAAATAAAATAAGTTCAAAAACATGTCACAAAGGCTCAAGTTAAGGTTTGGTTTAATGAAAAAAACAATCACACACACACACACATACACACACACAAGTATTTTGTTCACATCCATGGGTGCACTTTGGCATTAACTTATGTATATCTTATTATTCTTCTGCTTCTTTTTACTGTTGCTGTATGAATGTATGATTATTGCAGTTGCTCCAGTAAACCAATAAAACAGCAATTAATACTCTGTGGCAGGCCTCGAAAAACCATTAACGAGTTGATTAATGTGTGCTTAACACAAAATAAAATCCTAAGGAATAAATTTTAAGCAAACATTTGTAAAACAAACACAATTGCAATTACATGCACATACACATACACATACACATACACATACAAATAAGAACAAGATCAAGAGGGTGATGAGGAACAGGCTTAATGAAAACTAAAACATCAATTTGAAATTTGCGCTTTTTATTTATTGAAATATTTCTTGAAAGGTCGATGTTAAAACAAAGTGACGATTTTTGTGATACGATAACTTAGTCTGTTGTAGCAAAAAGACAATTCAAAGCACCACTGGAAACGTAGAAATGTTCGCTTTTTTGTCTGCCAGATGGAATGAATTGGTATTAAAAGCTTCATTTACCAGCCATATAGTTTTTTTTTCTTGTAAATCCAAAATCAGTGATTTGGTGTAAAATTTGCAATTTAATTTTTTTATAAATTAATTTTTACTTGACTGTTTAAACGTTGAAGCAACTTGCTGGCCACACTTTCAACGATCTTTGCATGTGACAGCAATTTTCTTAAAATTCTTTTATAAATCCATAAAATTAATTCTATTATCAGTAGATTTAGTTATGCAAGATATATTGAAGTGGAGTAAAATAAAGAAATCTTAACATTTCTTTTCTCCATTTTTTGATAACATCTTAATGGGACTATGAATAGTCCAAAAGGCTTTATCGATTCTGATGGTTAACGATGGGGAAAAAAATTTAAAACACACTCTGCGACTGCATTTAGAAAAATTTAAAAAACTGCGAATTAACACACAATATTTGAAAGGATTTTTTTAAACTAAAATGGAATAGTATGGATTGTCAGCCACATCAGAGCGACCTCCTTTGTCGGTATTGTGTAGCACCAGCGAAGTAAAATAATTATTAAAAATGGCTACTAGAACAAAGCTTCCAAATTGAATACGTCTCCTTGACTAAAAAGAGTCATGAATACTGGTCCAAAATAATAAAATAAAAAATAAGAAAAATAAAGTTTAAATTGTATTAATTTTTGTATTTACAATTTTTTTTTCCGGGACCAGTCCTCAAGAGATGTCTCCTACGTATGCAATGCATGTAACGAAACTAAGAAAAAGAATTGTGATAGAGATGACAGATTTTTTGAATTAATTTTACTAAACATTTTGAATATTTGGTTGAACTTCTGTGATCGACGAGTGTGTAATCATTGCGTACTGATAAAATACTTAATAAAAATTTTCTTCTTGTGGATAATATTGTTGCTTCTTCGTATGACATCTAGAGGCATGTTGTTGAATATCTTTGGAATAACCACTGAGAACACTACTCGTCCGTACTCGTTTCTGTGTTTTTGAACCTGGAATCTTCTTTCTACATTCATTCTGGTCTCGTAGTTATGGCAGATTTGTAATAGTAAATTTTTACACAATGAAATTCATAGTATATCGTTAGTGTACTGTACTTCTTAGTCAAGTGACAGCAAACAATAAAAAAAAAAAAAATAAATATAAATATAAACAAAAAATTGACCGAGAAAGACATAAGGAAAATCTCAAAACTCCGAGCAGCTCGGGAAGTAGAGATAAGACTAATTATAAAACGTTTCGCAGCATAAGTCTAAGTTTTTCACAAGTGTAGCAAATGACACCAAACAAACAGCTCACAATTGGTGGAAGATTTTTACAATCTCAAATGCACAAGATTGCGAGGAGGAGGCGGAGGTTCTCAGTTGGACTGTATTTTCTTTTCTGTGGCACATAAAACATTTATGTAACACAAAAGCCGGGTCGACTGTCTTTAATGATTATTTTTTCATTGAAAAGCTCTCTCTTGAATTAATGAATGATTTAGAAATTACGGAAAATAAGGTTACAGCGACCTAAGAGATTCTGACAGGTGCCAGAGCACCTCAACCAGACCTGACCTCCTGAGGAATGTAAGGATTGCCTTTAGTTACAGTCTTGGCAGTTCCCAATGCTCCAATAGATGCACTCCCTATTGGTCATATCTCTTGTGGCATAACGCTCCACAGTCCCCCAGAATATGCTCCGGAATTTGCACTGACTGTCACTCCCAATGCCAAGTCTGTTGAGGTATTTTCTCAAACTATAATGGTTCGTGAGGATGCCGCTGCATTTACATACGGAACTTATTCTCACTGAAAGACATTAGAGCTTCGAGACGAATCCGGTCAGCTTTGACTGTCTCAGACCCGAGAGATCGCGACAGGGGTGTTCCCTGGCATTCCTGATCTTCATTCAATTATTCCCCGAATCCTACTCGATGCGAGCTCGCAAAATGGAGATAGCTTACCTCTACCCAACCCTCCGACCGGCCCCACTGTAACTTTTGTATACTTTCATCGATATTTTTGTTAATTAGCTATCGATTTTGAAAACTTTTTTTTGTTTGATATGTTATACTCCCGAGGTGGTCATCTTTTAATGGTGGGCGGATGGTAATATCACAAAACAATACAAAAAGTAACACTTCAAATATTGAAATATTTATTATCAGCGACTCGAGAATAGAATAAAAATTTTAAAAACATTAACGTAATGAGACACTAAAAAACATGTTGCGGTTGGTACACTCAAGTGCGCTACATGCACATGTTCCATGTATACAATTTTGGCACATGTGATGCACAATCACTCGCAAACTCAAAACTGCTAAAAAGTTAAAAAATTAAAAATTTTCGTAAAAATTAAACGGACTTAAAAAAGGAATAAAAATAATAAAATTGTTGTTTTGTATTCGTTGCTATTGAAGAGCTTGAAGTTGGTGCCAAGTACGAAATACAATGTATAAGCGAAACAAAAAAAGGTACATGCATTAAATGTATTTCAATGAAATACTATTGCATATTATAAAACAAGACATTTGAAAAGAAAAATGATGTGAAAAGTATTTCAAGGTTAAACAAATTTTATACAGTATATTAGGGGCACCAGCTCCTCAAGGCCTATTAAATAAATAACGAGTATAAACTTTGTTCCTGCTGCTTAGCACCGACTTTAAGCAGTTCCATAGCAACGCACACCAAACTAAAATTGTATTATTTTTTATTTATCAGTTCTTGTCTTACGTCGGTTAATTTTTTTTCACAAATTTTTATTCAATGGAATGTTCGACAAAATCTATTGGTTATTAACATATTAATTTTCGATCCCGTAGAAATCAGTTGTGAAAAAATTCCCGTTTTTTTGGACTTTAAAATATTTACGCTATAAAAACCACTTGATTTAGCATACATATTTTAAACGAATTTATTTTTTCTACCTGCTTCTTAAAACTAACAATTCAATTAGCATTTAAGTACAGAAAGTGCATTGTATCCATATTTACGAGTCCTCATGCAGGCATACATACTCATACGTACCCATCCATACACAGACAAAGATACAAATATCAGAGACATTTTTTTGATCGCATCGCTTGGACATCAATGAAACATAAATTTGAACATATAATCGAACAATTACCGTTGTTTCTTATTTCATACCATTTTATTTTATTTATATTGGCCTTAAATTCAACTTGCTAGTTGAGTTGCAAGAAGCCCACAACAAAAATCTCGATTTATTGGCGACAAAAACAAAAAAAAAGGAAGAAAAAAAGAAAACAAACTTTAATAGAGATGATTCTGCTGCAGCGATAAACACGCCTTTTGCCACGCTGATCGAGACGCGTCAAACATGAAATATTTTCATTGAGCAGGTGCAGCGTCAAAATCAGCAGCAGCAGCAGCAGCAGCGGCAGTAGCAGCATCAACAGCAACACCACTTCAACCGTTTAAATCAAACCAATAAATGTTAAAAATGTTCAGTTGGAATCGCTGCCTACAAATCTTTGTAGTTGGTGTAGTTGTTGATTTTCTTTGCTGAAACCTGGTTTGTTGTACTGCTTGCTGTCTATGTTTGTTTTTATTTTGTATTTGTATTTCCTTTTTGTATTTCCAATTCGCCGCGTGTTCGATCTGTGATTGCATGCAGCAAATTGGCTTCATGCTCCGATCGAACCTGTATCACCATCTGTGCTGACCACAATATGCAGGTTGTGTTTAAAGCGCGCAAAGTGGTTTTCAGTTGTTAACGGCTCGCCACAAGGCTAACAACAACAAGCTCTGCTATTTGCTTTCTTGCCTGGTCTTGTCTTGTTTTTCTAAGCACGAGATTTTAATTTGTCTTTTGTTTACTACGGAACGTGATTTTCCAGTTAAGATCTCTTGGATCTTTTTTTTTTTATAAATCTGTTATTGTTGTTATTATTATTATTATAAATTTTTTATTTCCTTCTGTTTCTTTTGTTACTTGTAAATTGACTAAAAAAAAGTGTTAAATTTAGTCAAAATAAAAATATTTTATAACAATTAAAAAATATTATTATTATAATAATTGAAATGAAAGTTAAATTAAACAAAAGTCGAGCATCATAAAAGAAACAGTTTTAAATGCAAAGAAAAAACGTGTCTCGTGAAAACTAAATATGCATTTTGTGGAAAAGCATTTTGTAAAATTGAAGCAGCCTTAAAAGGCATTCAAAGTGCTAATTATAATCATTAGAAAAGAAATGAGTTAATAAAAACGAAATGTCTCTTTAATGAAACAGAGAAATTTTATAAGAATAAATTGCCAAACAGTTTTTTGTTTTTTTTAAGAAAGTTAAGTGAAACAAACATACGGAAAAAATTATACGAAAGGAAACGCTAACAAATTATGGATACCGCCAGCACATTTTCAATATCCTACGCGGATTGGTTAACAGAACCACGGTAAAGAAAATTAAAAAAAAATTAATAACCAATTTGTTGAAAGAACATGTTAATTAAATTAATTATTTATTATACTTAAATATAATGATGAAAATTTAAAAACATAAGTGTGTATTTTCCTTGCCGCCAAGAGAATGAAAGAATATAATCGTTTTAAAATATAATTAATGCATTATTAACAAAATATTCACTGCATGCATTTATTAATTTCACGGCCTTTTCTTTAGCTGCTTCGCCATGCGGGTAAATTTGTTATTGAGAAAATTTCACTTTTTGGTCAAGTCCCATAAATTAAATTACGAATCGATTCGATGATTATAAAACCAAATTTAAAATTAGTTGTTGTGTTTTGCTTATGTTGTTGTTGTTATACGATATTTTAAATATACAAAATTAAATCGGAATATCTTTTAAGGCCTGCTGTGGGGAATAGTGAGTAGTGAGTGTGTGTTGGCATGTTGCGCGAGGAGGGTCAAGTTAGTGGTGGGGTGGAGGGGGAGAGGAGACAAATGTTAAAATCGGGAACGGTTGAACTATTGCACGGCCATCGGCTGTACTAATTGCGCCTGTAGAATTGGTATTTATGCAAATGAGACATAAATTGCTTACAACGAACGATTTGGTCTATACTTTTTTACTGTCTTATTTCTTTTTTTTTTTGTCTTCCATATCAAAGTGTATTTATTTAATAGTTTTTTTTATCACTTTTTTTTCTTGTACAATTTTCATCTCCCGTGAAAAAATAAAATTACCATAAATTATAATTAAGAAACACAAAGTCATCGCATGCGTACACACACACACACACGCACACATATACACATATCGCTTCACTATTCATTTTAAAACTCTAATGACATTAACTGGGCGCTGTTTCTTTATCTGAAAGCAAAAGAAGCATTAATAGAGAAGAAATCCATGATATCGATGAATAAATTATCAATCGTTTGTTCGTTACTATTTTTTCTTATAAAGAAAAATTCCTTTTCGAGTAGGAAAAACAGTTTCTGGAAAAAAAAAATTTATATTTTAATTCCAGTCCATTATTATTATTGTCCTACAAATAAATATAAAAATTATTGATTTGCATTAACTTTAACTCAATGAAAGTAATAATTATCAAGTTTATTTAAAAAAAGAAATAATTATCAATATTATCCTGCAGAATTTTAAATATGTGGATGATTCAATTAACAGATTGGATAACAAATTATACAGCGACGACATAAAAACTTGTGTTCAAAATTAAAATTCCTGATGAGGACCAACTCACAACTTAACCCTTATCCTGTACTTTAAAAATAAAACGCTTGGGACATTAGTGGGCCAATTTTGCCCACTACAAAGTTTCTTTCATTTATTGCTTCTGATTATTTTTCTCTCAATTCATTACATTACAACCTGTATTACGGTTTTGCAAAGAGGTTTACAAATAATTTTTTTAAAATCGGACCATTTATTGGCATTGTGCTGTTGGATCGATTAGGACAAACGAGACAACGTTCCCTTTTAAAATTTCTTATTTTTTAATGTAAGTCTGATTGATTGATTTGCACCACTGGTTGAATAATGTAACCATTGAATTATTAGTTACCTTGTAAAGTAGTCATATCGATCACTAGATTCGATGACATCATTCGGCAGAAATAACAAAAATTATAACTTTTTGCTGCATGTCCTAGAAATAGCTGTTTGTAATTCCGTTATAAAAACCAAAAGCATAAAAACATTTCTGATGCTTTCAAACAGCTTCACTTTGTTTTTTTTTTTGTGCTGTTGCAATTTGTTATGCGGTGAAAACTAAAAAAAAAAAAATTTTTGTTTTCAAGCTCGTATTGGGCAATTTTGACCCAAATGTACCAAATGCAGGGATTGTGAAAATATCTACTTTATTTATAATTTATATTTGAATAATATTCAGTACAAACAAATTCACTGCGTATTTACAAAGAAAATTAGCAATGAAAACAGTTTGGGCAATTTTGACCCATCAGTACAGGAGAAGGGTTAAAGGGAATATGGAAAATTAAAATGGTAATTTTCGCAACATTTGCGGCATTCGATGTCGAATAAAATTCGCAATACGTTTCAACTCTCACTCCCTCATTTAAACAGGCTCGTTCAAAATATTTTTTTGAATGTTTGAAGATCATTAATATTTTTAAACTCTGCTTTGCTTTTTTTATGCAGTGCTTTTTTCAAGGAAAACTGCAAATATGTATGTCTTTGGCCGCACCGAAACACCGCCGGAAACTTAAGCCAAATACATTTTAGATTTCAGAGTGGAAATCTGAATTGATTTTTTTATTTTACATGGAATAATTTCGTAAATTGATTTAAGTTCCCAGTTAAAATGAACTTCCAAAGAATTAAGAAAGATCCTGATATTGTGATCCGCAAGTAGTGAAAATGTGAATAATTTCCAATGAATTTTATATATGGGCTTGCCTTTACGGGATGTTCTCTTTTTTTGGCGCCCTTTCTTTTGTCTTATTTTGCAGTTCTTAGGATTCTTTTCTAAACTCGATTTAAGCTAAAGCTTGTAGTCTTCTTTAAAATATACAGCTTGTTAATCCCTTCTCCGCTGAAGCTCCGAATTAATATGGATCTTAAGTAGTGCAAATTATTCACATACTAAAGCTTTAGAAGCAATAAATATTTCATTCTCCCTTTTGTTTTTGCTGGGACAAATGTTTTTTTATGTGAACAGACATGGGTTGTGATGAAGACCGTGGTGGCATAGAACTTTTTAACTTTTCCGTATTTAATAAATCATTCATTATTAATTTAATTATAAAATTACTTAAAAAAAATACTCCCATTACAGCGTCTTACAAAGTTCGATATTAAAAAAGTACTCTATTCAATTCAAGGAGGATGGCGATGGCTGATCGAATTTGATCTGATGTACATTAGTGTGGCTCTGTGTCATTTGTTAGCGAAGGGTTTCAGCAGCGAAGGCATGGTCACTGGTTACTGAACTGGCTTCGTCGAAGGAAAGTAATAAACAAAAATGGCTACTAAATACAGCTTCAAAATCTATGTCTATCCCTTCACCACCTGTCATTGTCTGAGTGTCACTTCTCTTACAAAAAAATTAAATGCGGTCATAAATTTTCAAAAACGTTTTCGACTGTAAGCAAATTTTTCATTCAAAATGAAATGAAATTATTGCTGATGCTCTTTCGCGTATGGATCAGCGACTGTCATTATTCGAAATGTTTCGCGTAAATGTTGTTAATTTCAAAATATCGACGAACCGTACTTTCACCATTAAAATTTGTTTGTTCATGATGCTGCTCCTGCGTCTTCAGGAGTTTTTTAGGCATAATTTTCTCAGTTGTTGTCAACTGTGCTCATTCCCTATGAACACGAGGTCTGTTCAAAAGAAAAGGTGAATTTTGAATTTTTTTTTAAAAGTATTTATTTATTCATCAATATCCATTTTGTCCCCTTCAAAGTAATCCCCATCAGATATAAAGCGCTTATGCCAGCGCTTTTTCGCATTCTCGAACCACTTCTGAAATGCGCTTTTCGGTATGGCCGTCAGCTCGTTCTTCGATTCGGAGTTTATCTCATCAATTGTGGCAAAACGCTTTCCTTTCAATGGTCTCTTCAGTTTTGGGTATAGGAAAAAGTTGTATGGAACCAAATCTGGTGAATCTGGCCAAAAAATCACGAACAAGCATTGATGAGTGAACTGGTGCATTATCGTGATGCAGAAACCATGATTTTTTTTGCTGAAATTTCGATCGTTTGAGCCGTATTGCTTCACGCAAACGGTGCACAACTTCCTTGAAGTATTCCTTATTAACCGTACGACCTGTTGGCAAGAACTCATGGTGCACCACGCCATTGTAATCGAAGAAAACAAAATTCACATTTTATTTTGAACAAACCTCGTATGTATGTACTCGTATATTTATATTTGTATGAAATGAAGATGATAATATGCGCGTACGTTACTTTTTTGTAATTTTTATTTTTATTTGTATTTTTCCATAATGTTTTTCTTCTGGGTTGTTTATTCTTTTATCGGTCTTAGCAAAGGGAACAGTTTTATTTAATCCCTTATGGACAACATTAGTCTTGATTCGAAAGTACAGAGCAATGAAATAATAAACAAATTTTCGAACGAATGCGTTATGCTGGAAACACAATTGGGTCGAACGACGAATTTTTCGTTTTGAACTTACCTCATCGGAAATAAAATACATTTGTGCATATGAAAATGAACACTGCACCGCCGTCGAAAGAAATTCGATAGATTTTGTTAAAGTTTAATTTTTTCAGGTACATTTTTTTTTATACGACACCACTTGCAGGTGTTGTATGAGAACTAAATTTTAATAACAAAATTAAATAATATGGATACAATCTGGCATCAAAATAAAACAAAATATTGAAGGAAAGGCTGAAATGTTGAATTATGGCAGCTGTAAGTTTTTCGTTGCAATTGTGCGCTACACAGCGAATTTACGCCAAGAACTTTTAGTGACGAATTGTGTTGCCGGCATTAGTCGGTGAGTGAGAGAGTGCATACGTGTATAATTGAATTTGGAATACCTTTTGGATTTATTCCCACAAAAGGTGGTGATACTGTGATTTTTAGGGCGTTAAAATTGGCGGTGTGGTTGTTGCTCTTGTTGTGTGTTGCTACAACAGAAACAAATGAATGGAAAAAAGGGTTGAAGATGAGTTGAAAATTAAAGTATTTCAACCGTTAACGTGTATTTTATGAAAATTGTTGGACAAAAAGAGGACGAAAAAGTGATCATTGAATATGCAAATGAGAGAAAACTGATTGGTCGGTGGTCATAAATCTTGATAGTGTTGTTGTTTTTGTTATTAGCGTTCGCGTTCGCGTTCTCGTCCTCGTTCTCTTTCTCATTGTCGTCATTGTTTTGAAATTTGGACATTTGGATGGACAGAAGGAGCGTATAACAAATAATTTTTACCAAGTGACCCTATGGGTCTATTAAATAGCCTGTCATTTATTAAGAACGCATGCAAAATATGATGAAGCACACCTGGATATTCACAATTTTCAGAATTATGTTTTTTTCCCAACAATTTTTTTTCTTTTTTTTTCAATGATCCTCTGCTGAATTTTTTGTACAAAAAAATAATATGAATTATTAGTGTGTATTTGGCTTGGTGTCCGTGTGTATGTGTTTGTATCCATACATATGTATGTGTGAATGCATAACAACAATTTTTAATTAACATTTGGACAAAAGGTCAAAATATATTCAAATTACATTCAGATAAAATCAAATCAAATATGGAATTGAAATAATAAATGTGTGTCTTACAAAAATTTTAAATTTATTTGATTGAAGTTGTTATTGCTGGGTATTTTAAATGATAAAAATAACTAAAAAATAGTTTGAAGGTACCAACGAACATACGGATTTGATTTCAAAGTGACCGTGATTTGGCATAAAAACTTAAATTGAGGAAGAATAAATAATTTTTATTAATTTTGGACGTCATTAATTTCCTTTTTGTAATTAATTAGAAAAAGGGGCATTTCAAGCTGTTGGTAAACTTTCCTTTCAAGAAAAGTTAAACGACATCTCTCAAGTTTGGGACAAAACTTTTCTCCAAGCCTTTTTTAATAACGCCAACTCATGTGGAAAATTCATATGAAAGAACGGAAACTTTTCTAGGTGAGTTGACAATCATACAAACGGTAACGCTGCATACAAACCTGACCATTGCATTTTATGACGCCTACCACCAGCGGTGAAATGGTATATTTAGAATAAAGTGTGCATTGTGGATGTGGATAAATGCATACGAGTATGTATTTAAAGGGGGATCCAAACAAACCGCACGATGTTAATTGTAAATAAAACACAGAATTTTCTTAATATTTTTTATTATGATAAAAGTATCTATAACAATTATGTGTAAAAGAAAATATCGGCCAAATGGTCGCCACGGCTTCGGTGGCATAAATCTATCCGATGGTTGATATTTTCAATGACTCTGAGACATAATTGAGGTTCAATGTCGTTAATGTGCCGAATTATCTCTTACTTTAGCTGAGTTTATTGATGTATACTTTTTATTTTAAATATCCCCAAAGAAAGAAGGCCAACGGCGTCAAATCACATGATCGTGACGGGCAATTAACATCGCCATGACGTGAGATAACACTGCCATTGATTTTCTCGCGCAAAAGAGCCATTGTTTTGGTGGATGTGTGGCAAGTGGCACCATCCTGTTGGAACCACATACCGTTCAGGTCCAAATCCTGCATTTCTGTCGACAAGAAGAAAGCGAACACCTTTCACGGCAACGTAATTTTCGAAGAAGTACGCTTGAAATGTCCAGCAGGCTTCCGCCATTGAGTCAGTTGAACCTTGTAAGCGTATAAATTCAAAGCTTTGTTTAAAATTCGCATCAGTGATGTTGGTGAGAAGTTCAATTATTGGGCACGACCATGAGTCGAGGTTGAAGACTCTTCTGCCATACTATGGCGAACAACAGCAATGTTTTCCGCAGAACGAACTAGGCGATTATGTACAGCTGTTTTTACATTTCCTACGGACCCGGTTTGCCGAAATTTGTGCATAATCCTCCCGATTGTGGACACATTTGGTCAATTATGCTGACCAGAATAGTCACAACGTGCACGAACCGCATTTTATTTGAACGCCCATTTTCGTAAAAGGCTTAAGCAATCTTAACACGCTGCTCAATTGTGTACCTCCCCTTGGTTAAATTTATCAAACACTGAAACAAAGAAATGTTAAATAGATTTGGGCAAAAAACTTGACGTTAAGGTGTGACTCACAATTAACATTGTATATTATGGTTGGACCACGCTTCATATCATTTTTGCACTTATAAGTAATTAGAGTTTTTTTCACTTTTTGCACCATCTTCATTTGTTGGCGCTGTCAAAATTGAATTTTATAACCGGTACGCGTTGCCGTCGCGTTATTATGGCTTCCTCCATATAAATTGTATTCGCATGAGAACTTTTGGTTTATTTTTTTTTGAAAACACCAACACACAATCTGCAAAGCTTTTATAGCTTGTCTTCAGCAACAGCCAGGCGGGAATCGAACCTGCAACCTTCATATTGATAGACTAATGCTCGTGCACTAGACTACGTAGGCCCAGCTGAACAAGGCGTGCCGCATTTGTTTAGATTTGAATGTATACACGGATTATGTAAATGTCACATTAACTCCAAACTGATATCTAAATTTAAATAAATCGAGCCATAACCGCCAAAGAGCGAGGGATTTTCGTTGAATCTTTACATATGTACATTAGTGTGACCGTTAATTTTTTTTTTCGTATTTTCACTTTGCAAACCCCTTAGATTGGTTCCAAGTTAGAAAAAAAGAAATATATAAAAAATTTTAGATCGTTTGCATAATTATTGGGCGTGCCTTGAGCCCACAAAGTTTGCTAAAAATGCTATTTTTCTCACTATGGCTCGTTTTAATTGTTCATAACTTCAGTAATATTTATTTTAGAGAAAAACATTATTCACAAATATTCTAGGGCTATATCTGGTGAACAATGTTGCTCTGTATTAGTTTTCTTTAACAATAATATTTAATCCCGAAAAAACCAAATTAAAAAATAACAACGAAATTTTCACATATCTTCGCATTCTTTGCATACAAACTTATTTTTTTTATTGCTTTTGAGATGATTTAAAAATATAATGACTCCAAAACTTGCAGCCGCTTTAGATGTTTGCAAGGTCAGTGATCGAAAAGCCGTGCATTTAATTATATCTGTCGTGGAAGCAGTCGATTTTGAAGTACAAAAATATATTATAAATAAAACGTCTATACATAATGCAAGGGAAAAAATACGAGCAGAACAGTTAAAAAATATAAAAGAACGTTTCAACAAAAACGAACTTGGTGCAATTTGTTTGCACTGGGACGGAAAGCTGTTACCAGCTCTTACTGGGAATGAAAAAGTTGACAGACTTCCACTCATAATTCAATGCGGGCGTACGGAGCAACTACTTGAAGTGCCAGCACTTAAAAGTGGAACTGGTGCTTGTAAAGCTATATTTGAATGGGGACTTCAAGATCATATAAAAGCCTTGGTGTTCGATACAACTGCCGTAAATACAGGCCGTTTTAATGGAACTTGTACGACTATTGAAAACAGTCTTCAAAAGCAACTTCTTTGGCTACATTGCCGTCACCACATTTTGGAAGTCGTATTAAAAAGTTTCGTATTGAAGTTAAGATGAGCAAAACCGAAAGCCCAAATGTAAAAATATTTCAGCAATTTAAAAATACATGGGGAAATATAAACCAAAATAATTATCAGTCTGGAATGGAAGATAATGATGTCAAAAAATATTCAACAGCAGGTAAAGATAAAATAATTGAATTTGTGAACGATGCGATCAAAACTAAACAGCCAAGAGATGATTACAGGGAGTTTATTGAGCTAACACTAATATTTCTTGGCGAGACACCACCTATTCGCAATGGAGCTTTTCGCGCCCCTGGGGTTGCTGCTTAAAAATATTTTTATTTCGATGTGAATTTGATTTGGCTGTAAAAGATAGGAAAGCTTTACGTAATATATGTATTTTTATTGTTTCAATATATGTTGAGATGTGGTTCTCTGCCTCTTCTGCTGCTCAAACACCGTACAAAGATTTCCAGCTTTTGAAAAAATTGATGCTGATATATCTCAAGTTGCAGTACACAAATTTAAAAACCACTTATGGTACTTGAGTCCTGAATGTGTGGCTTTAGCATTTTTTGATAACAGTGTTTCTTTTGAGTCAAAAAAAGAGATGGTGAAGGCATTGAGTCGTGAGGCTTTAGATGAAAACGTAAAACGCGCCGCAATTCAAAATTTAAATGTTATGCATGTTATCGAAGGCGGAATGGATCAGTTCATTTCTTCTGAGACAAACAATTTTTTTCTTCGCTTTAAAATCAATACAACATTTTTGAAAAATGATCCAACTTCATGGCCCTGCTCTTCAAATTGTTGATGACATTAACGTGGTAAACGATACAGCTGAACGAGCGGTGAAATTGATGCAAGACTACAATACAATGCTCACAAAAGACGAGGAACAGAAACAATATACTATATTGCAAGTAGTCAAAAACTATCAAAAATAATTTCAATAAATGAGCACGAAGGACATTTTATCTCAAAAAACTTTTTATAATTACACCACTTAATAAAACAAATAATCACCAGGCAAAGAATGCGAAGATATGTGAAAATTTCGTTGTTATTTTTTAATTTGGTTTTTTCATGATTAAATATTAATGTTAAAGAAAACTAATACAGAGCAACATTGTTCATTAAAACGAACCATAGTGAGAAAAATAGCATTTTTAACAAACTTTGTGGGCTTAAGGCACGCCCAATAATTATGCAAACGATCTAAAATTTTTTATATTTATTTTTTTTTCTAATTTCTAACCAATCTAAGGGGTTTGCCAAGTGAAAATACGAAAAAAAAATTGTTCATATAGCTTGCGGTCACACTAATGTACTTACAGAGATGTACGTCTAAATTGTTTTCCTTATAAAATCATAACGTCACATTTCGCAGCTTCGATATTTTGTGAAATGAGCCGACTGATGAGGAAAATCGAAAATCAGACGGTTACGGCTTTTTGGCTGGAAATATTCAGTCCTGAAAACAATAGCCTTCAAACAGTGGAATACAAATGTAATCAATATTTGAGAGTCGCTAACGAGCAACAACTTCATTTCAAAACTTGAGAGTGTGTTTGCTGGGAATAGTTTCTCATACAAATTTAATTTTGTTTTGTTTTTTTTTTTTTTTGTTTTAAGATGCATAAATTAACAACGCTTTAAAACCAAAAAAAAAAAAATAAATAAATAAAAATTAAAAAAATATACAATATAATCAAATTAAGCATTTGTTTTAAATTCAGTTTTGTGTTATTTTTTTTTTATTTGTCATTAAAACTTTCAATATAGTTTTTGGTCTCCCCCTCCCTTCCAACAATTCATAAATTGATTCAACTCAGCTCTTCATGCTTAAAATAAACACTATAACTAAAATACATTTAGTGGGTATTAAATTTATATGTGTATACATATGTATGTGTCCAGCTCAAATAAAATAAATATTTCATAAAAATGTATACGTTTGTGTGTGTGTGTGTGTGTATCTATCTGCTGGCCGTCGCATTGCCTTTCGGTTTTCATATGAAAAGATATTCAACATCCATTTTGTCTCTTACTGATGCTAATTAATGCGATACGTATGAGAAATTTATGGCCCACACCCGAAAATTTGCTGCCGTCATGTTCAATGCTTGATTTGATCGTTGCCTCTCTGAATGTGTTTTCTTTTAAAGTGATAAAATTTCAAAATGTAATTCAAACAAAGCGCAATACCGACTTCATTCTATGGATCGATTTCCCTGTTAAAATTTGTCTAAAGTTTTCATTAAAAAGATTTTAAAATTAATTCGAACAGATTTTCACCTCAACCTGCAGCAAATGAATTGATGAAAAACGGAAAACTTGAAGGCCTCTTTGAACGCCAAAATTTTGAACAGCAACCATCTTGATTTTTGAATACGAATTTATTTAATTGTGGATGGCGCATATTCAAAAATTATTACTAAATTAGTTAAAGTTTGCACTTAATTAAATACCAAATAACTAACATATTCAAAGAACAGCTGATGAATAATTTCCTTTTAAAAGTTATTTTTTTTTTATCTGGCGACGACATTGCGTCTCTCCAGAGTATAAAAAACAATAAAAACTCCTTATTTCTTAACAATTTCTTAAATAGTAAACTTCCCTTATTATCTTTGCCACTTGCGTCCATTTCTAGTGCGTTCTAAAAACATCCATTCAAGAAAGAAAATTCTATAGAATAACTATATTTTTATTATATTTTACTTGATTTTTATATACATTGTAAACAAAAAAATAACTTTTAAAAGTTTTATGAATATTTCGCTGAACGGAAATTGTACTTTTAAGAGCTTCGTAAGATCTCTAATTAATTACAGTACTTATCGTTCAAAATATAATTGACATTGTATATTCTGTACATGCCAATATGCAGGGTTGCATTCATTTTACCAGCATTTTGCCGTATTTGGGCCCCCAAAAGCTTCCACCAATAATGGATGTACACTATTGGCTTCCGAATCTATATCGGGCAAATACTGTAGCAAAATGTTCGCACTAAAACCATCTGCGAGCGGCATCAAGTCAGTTTTCACCGTTGACATCGTTGGCATCGTAGCATATTTCAGCTTTCTTCTTAAGGCTTTGTTATCCTCCCATGTAAACCGCTTTACGCTTGCTTTAGCCCTGGTATTCATGTGTAGTCAGGTAGAACTATGTTCGAGGATTGCTAACTACATATGTTTCCTTGCTAAGGTCACAAACTGCTCTCTAATTGCCTACCGGGGTGTTAAAAGCACCGTGGAATAAGCCCAATATGGGCAGGTGCCCCCGATAATCTTAGCCACAAACCATGTATGAATGATCGCATGTGAAATAAAAATTCGAAATTCTGTAAATGAATATTTCTGAATGGAGGAACTTATTGACGGTAACCCTGACTGTAGTTTGTTTGTATGGGCATGTGTTACATGCTCACCATCTCACACTCTTCTCACACAATCATACGTAGTAGCTACAAACCTACAGGTGTATCAGACTCGCCAGACAAATAGACAAATTAAATCTAAATGGAGATTTTAGTTTTATGCATGTTGAATGAGCATCTTGCGTTTTTTGTAATGAAAATCCGTAAAAAGTCCCCTAAAAAATCTATAAATTTTTAAAAGTCAAAAGAAAAAAACTTTGAGAGAAAAAAAAATCATTTACATACAAATATTTGAAATGAATGGTGAAAAAAACATTGAGCGCTAATGAATGATGTTATATCGGTGGTTCCATGAATTTTAACACCTTCGTGTATAAATAGCGCTCAAGGTTGATACAAAAGTTAAAAGAAAGATTTTTGTGTATTGCACCCCCCTGACAACGCGTATGAATTTAGATGCGAATGCTGATTGCATTAGACACAAATTGTTAATCACCCAATATTTAATTAAATTAACAAAAAATTACTTTAGAGAAAAAAAATGGGGGAAAAAGCAATACTCTCTCTAATGCAACTGCTATCATGTGATTTTGTGAACACTTTGATATAATTGTATGAGCAATTGGTCACGAATATAATGTGGCCAATTAAAAATCCTTTTTAATTGAAAGCTGGCATTTTGTTAGAATTAATAACACATGCCCGAGTAAAATTTTACTCCAATGTATATTCGAGGAGAAATTTAAATTCCCTTGATGACAATTAAATTCAATCTACTTTAATTTTTAATTAGAAAAAGAAGTAATTTAATGTCACAGAAATGTGACACTAAATTTCTTAAACACAGAGAAAATTAATGGTGATTTCTTGTCTACCACAAAAAAGCCACCTCGACAAAGGGATCATAAATAAAATGTTTTGACAGGTCTGTTATTTGATGAGAATGAAATAAGAATATGAAAAAGTGGCACGCCCTGTTTTTAACATCTGTAAAATAAGTTTGTTTTCATAAACCAAACAAATAATTCTGCCGCATCAAAAAACGATCAGGAATCCAATAATTGATTCATTGCAATTTTTTGCAAACATACGCATGCGGAAATTTGCTTATATTTGATTGTTGTTGTTTTTTTGTTTAAAGCGTTTACAAATGGCTTTAGTTTTTCGTTATGTGCCAGATTGCTGGTTTATCGCGCTCTATTTTAAATGGTTTTTTCAACTTGAGAACAATGTTTTTCTTTCACAACTGCTCAGGGGAAATCCCCTACATATGCAGGCTTTGCATTGCACTGCAACAATAATAGAGAGATGGATAGTATTAGCGGATAGACATGCGGTGGAAGTGGTAGGAAGAGCGTTCTTAATTCAGCAGTTGCGTGTTAATTATAATGCAAAGTTGCGGCGTTTTTGATGTTAATTTAGACGCATCATTTGCTTAGCAAGGGAGCAATTTTGCATTTTTTATTTTACTTCGCCGACGTTTTGTTTTTCAAATACCGACGAAGGAGGCTGTTGTTGCACTGAAAAATTAGAAAAATTGTTAGAATTGACCGGGAATCGAACCCGTGTCCTTCTTCTGGTTGCGATACAACACGCTGACTACCTAGACATTAGCACCCGCACCCCTACCACGCTTACACTTTATAACCACTGACAAGTTAGCTTAAAAAATATTTAAAATTTCACTCACAACTCGTCTTTTTTACTCTACTGATGCGAAGTGATTTTTTTAACTTTGTCTGGCAGACCTTAGAATAAAAAAAAAATAATCCAAATATTGGGTCTTACTTTTAGTCCTCTACCGCGCCATCAAGATTTTTTTTTCATTA
This sequence comes from Dexiosoma caninum, assembly GCA_963924685.1. NCBI lineage: Eukaryota > Metazoa > Arthropoda > Insecta > Diptera > Tachinidae > Dexiosoma > Dexiosoma caninum. The sequence continues at coordinate 89,656,303 of OZ004728.1, read as the reverse complement.
AAAACAATTTTGTAAGGGAAACAAATAAGTTTTTTTGTCACATCTCCTCGATTTAAAGTTTTCTTTTATTCAATTAAATTGAAATAAAATACATAAAATTACTCCAACTTCCAGCCCTTCCAGTCATTAGACCTAAAATATATGTGAAAAAGATTTAAAAGATTAATTTTGTATATAATTTAGGCAGATGCAACATTGTGTTGATATTCGAAATCAGTTGGAAGGCTTTCTTCGGCTTAATTCGCCGACGGTCTGCCCTAATTTACACTGAAAGTAGGAATGATTTTTGCATTTTATTGCAAAGTTCTCGTTCGAATAATTTACTGGTATCGGACATTTTAGAATCTATTAGGAATTCTACTATCCATGGGGTATGGCTCATTCCGATGTCGGTTCCAATGGAAAGGCCGATTTGCGAGCCAACCAACATGTTTTTATTCGGCGCTTTTTAGAAGTCTCGCTCCGCTACGCTGATGCTACAGAGGTGTCCATCTTCACATGGTCTAATTTTTCGTTGTCCAGAATTTAGGGATAACATTTTTTATGGTTTATTGAATTCTCATGTTATCGGTACATATCATCAGTTGATTGATTTCTTTAGAGATTGTAATATTAAAGAACGTTTATAACACTTTTTGATATCAAGTTTGTGATTAAATTTGAGAGAAGTGGGCAGTTTTCCGAATTTTCTTTTAATTAAATTTTTGTGTGATAGTCTGTCAATTTGCGTACCTGCTTCTGCCATCTGTCATATGGCAGTTGCATAACAAACAACAAACAAACATTATGTAGACCCTAGACTACAAATATTTTTCTTCAATTAATTAATAGTTGTAATATTGGAGTAAGAGAACTCTTTCATGTGTGCGGAATAACGTACTTGCAGAGGGGTTTCCTGTCACCTTTGGCTTGGTAAAGTGCAAATCGATTGTCCATAAATACTACTCCCATCACTCGCTGGTGGCGAGCAGTCAGCGTGTTGGTTCTGCAACCAGAAAGACCCAGGTTCTATTCCCAGCCGGGTCACATTAGAAAAAAGTTTTTTCTGAGTTTTCCGTGCTACAGCACCCTTCTTTGTCGGTATTTGAGCAATAAAACGTCGGCGAAGTAAAATAATAAATAAAATGGCTCCATTAGCTTAAAAATAATGCGTCAAAAAAACATCAGAGACGCCGCAACTTTGCTTTATAATTAACACGCAACTGCAGAGTTGTGCAAGAATTAAGCTCTATCTTCCTACCACTTTCACCACCTGTCTATTTCTTCCCTATCCTTCTCTCTAGTTCCAGTGCAATGCATTGCATATGTAGGGGATGGCCCCTTAGCACTGGTCCAAGATAAAAATAAAAAAATAAAAAAAACGAATTTTCTACATCCAGTACAATGGATTGCATGTGCGCAAGGAGTCATCCCCTGAGTGCCGGTCCATGAAAAGGAACATTGAAGATTCTCGATTTGAAGTTCTTTCATTCAGATTTTAGCGAAATCTTTCAATTAGCCCTTCAAAAATTATTGTCACAGTCAAAGTAATTTCCCAACTTTATAAATAATACTTTTCTTCTTTTCATCATTGTTGTTATTATTTCTTTTTTCTTTGTGTTAGCTTTCATTCCTTATGAAGGATCAGTGCTGTCATCATTTAAGATTGCTATGAAAAATGCACCTGATTTCCATCATTTGGTTCGTTAAGAAAACGTGCTGTGCCGACGTTACACGTTTGACTGGAAACACTTGTTTAACTCGCCACAAGAGCACTTTAGAATTCCTCAAAGGAGAATTAATAATGATGATGAAAAAGAAACAAAAAAAGGATACTGAAACCCATAAGAATATTAAAAGAAATATTACGAAATGATTTTCTCACACTTTTGTATTTGTTTAAATACAAAACGGGACACGCACATGCTTTTGTTGTTGTTGTTGTTGTTGTTGTTGTTGTAGTCGCTCATCCTGAAGAGTGTGGTGTTTTTGTAATCATCATCGTCTTTAGTTTAGTCGTTTTTTTAATGCATTTCATTTTCAATAAAAATAATCTCGGTCAAATTTCATAAAACATTGTATGTTAACCAGGCCCAGAGCGGCAAGGAACGCAAGAGATGAGACGAAAAGAGAAGAGAAGAGAAGAGAAGAGAAGCGGAGCGAAGCGAAACGAACAGAAGAGGCAGCAAGCAGTATGCGAAGCAACGTCAATACAATTTCATGTTCAAACAAATTCATGAATAAGAAACATTTTGCTGAGTACCTTGAGGATCAACAACTGCATTTTTATAGATGTGGAATTTTGTATTTGTTCAGCATTAAAGTGATGGCGGTTGTTGGTCCATCTGTCCGTATGCCTCTGTATGTCTCTATGGTTGTTATCTGTGGTGCTTTTGCGTGTTGTATTTTTCTTATAGTTTTCGTTAAGTGATTCCTTTTGCGCACGATGCAAGGATGTTTGATTGTTGAGTGTGATTGAATGAAAATGTATATGAATGAATAAACTGGTAACTATGTACAATGTACATATGCATGTACATACATATGTGTGTGTACATATGATATGCACACACTAATGGACGTTCTTTTCGCTTTATTTCGTGGCCGTTGCTGATGCATTAATTTTAAATGATGTGGACACTGTAAGATAAAATTATGTGGAACAGGAGAGGATGAGAAGTACAAAAAGTTATTTGCTTTCTATTAAAACGAAACGTAAATACAAAGCCAAACGCAATAAGGGTTGTTTTCTACTCTAGAGCTGACACAAATGCTTAAATACAAACTATTTGTCTTCAAGTCCACTTACATACATCTTTTGATAAATTTTCTTATGGCGGAATAAAAGGGTTGTATCACTCGCTCACTGCTGGCTGATCTATTCTTTGAAATTAAAGGAATGCAAAGAATAAAAGAAAAAAACTCATTAGCATAAGCTTTTCGTAAATATTATTTTTTTACAGCATCATCGCGTTGTTGTCCTTTCCCTAGTTGGCATTTGTTGTTGTGTGGCATTAGTAAAGGACGGCGTTGAGAATAAATCGGACACGATTATGTGTGTCCAACAATGACATACCAGTTGCTTTATTGTGTCTCTTCTTTTCGCATATTGAGCGTTTTAAAAAGGTAAATAGTTTGTTTCTATGTATTCTTTTGAAAATACGGGTAAAATGCTATTCACATCATGCTCGACCGCATCCATTTTCCTTCATTGTTAAATTAAAATTATGCAAATTAGTTTGAGTTCCGCCGTGTTCTCTAAGTAATTCCACAAAAGGGTGCTTCTAATATCCCTTACATTTATGTGGACGTTGTCCAAAGGAATGACAAACAATCCTTTCACATGCTGTTGATCTGTTGAAGGAATAAAGAAATCGAAAATATGCCAAAAGGCCTGAGGTGTTGCTTTGGTAGTTTGAAAACAAAAAAAAATTTCTTCTCTACATTTTCCTAGACAACTGACTTGAAGATCACCAACGAGGCCATTGTTTGCGTTAATCATTTCAGAGCATCTGTTCATTCTAACGGTCGTTTAATGAAATCTTTGTTCTTTGTTTTTTAATTCTTTATTTGGATTTCCTCAAGCAAACACAGCTGTTCTGCACAGCCTGAAAAGTTTGTACGATCATCCAGGAATCTGGTTTTCTTTTAAAGTTGCAATATTTTTACATTGTAGCGGAAATTCAAATGTAAAATTTTCATTATATTTTGCGCTGACTCTATGCCACCATCATTTAAGGCAATCAAATAGAAAATCATTTGAGTTTAACTTGCTGATTGAATTTTATTAACCACAACTTTGCAATTTATAGCTGCATACTCGTATAGTGGCATTAACAAAATTGCCAATTGCCAATTGCCAGTGATTTGACTGAATAATTCATATTCGACAACTTTGCTGTGTTGTTGCTTTGAAAACTAACAAGATGTTGTTAAATTGAAATCGAAATTCCATCAAGTCAATATGAACATTTCTTTGTGGTTTTTTTTCCTTTTTTCTTTTTTCTTTTTTTTTTGTAGTTTATTTAGCATAATTATTGTTTTTTTTTCCTCATTTAACATGCATGTATTTCAGTTTTTTTTCTTTTTTTTTTTTGTATTCATGCAAGTGTGATGAATTACTTTTGCAATAGAAGCAAAAAAAAAATAAAAAAAAACACGTGTTATTGTTAATTTGTTCGTTAAGTGTATTTTACACACCCCAGAAATTTTTTTAAAATTTTAATAGATGCCCGCGCCAACAAAAGGCTTGATTTGTTGTTATTTTCTTTTTATGTGTGTCTGTCTGTTTTCAACTGTTGTTTTTTGCCCACAACACGTGGGTGGGTAATGGAGCGAAAAATGTGAACACTTAGCATTGTTGTCGTTGTTGTGTAAATGAACAAATGAGCGCGTGCTCTTGCGCATGCTTTATTTGCAATAAGAAAATTAACAAAAAACATGAAAAAACATAAAAAAAAAATTAACACCAACGACTAAACCCCAACAAATGCCCAGCAAACCAGTCCATCGGGCGACCGACTGCCCGAACAGCCAACGAGGAATTAACAGTCATTTATGAACTACTTGTGGATGGAAAAGTGTCTGCCTAAGTGGTGTTGGTGTTGCACTTAATTGTAAGTTTTTTCTTTGTATGGTTTGCTTTGCCTTCCCTCTTTAAATAATCAGATTGTACTTTTTTATTATTCGGTTCTGATTACCCACAACCACCAATCAGTGCATGTATGTATGTGTACGTAGGCGTTTTTAGACTTTATTTATGTTGCACTAAGACTATGCTTGAGTGGCTGTGTGTGTGTGTGTGTGTGTGTGTGGCTTGCACTTTAATTTTGTGTCAAAAAGTCGCACGCTTTTAGGGCCGTACAGTAGGCAGTTATTTGTGGTATTCATAGCCAGTTAGCTCTGGCATTTATTTAACTTTGCACCGTTCGCTTTAAACAAAAGACCACAGACCGACCTACATATGAGAACATGCATACATACATACATGCATACATACATATATACATATGTACACACTCGCTGTTAGGCGAAATAGCATTAACAATAAAAATCACTTCCTTCCTCCATGGAAGTGTACAACTTAAGAAAAGGAAACCTTATTTTTATTTTATATTTATTTTGCGAATATACATATGTATGTATGTATGTATGTATGCACAAGCATCTGGATGCCTGTAATTGTTGCAAACATTTTAAATTGCCATTTAAGTATGTGTGTACAAGTATGCGTTTGATGTTGTGTGAAAATTTATTAACAGGAAACAACAATGCAAACATTGTACTCTGTGGGACACATTTTCTTTTTTGCACTAAATAAAACAAAAAAAAAAATAACTTTTTGTAAAGGAAACACTTTGGCCCGCTCAACTGCAGGGAAAATTATAGTGTGGAAGCATTGGCGAATACACAAGCACTCGTAAAAGGGTCGATTTAACAACTTGTTGCCAATATTATACATTTAATTGAAGAAAAGGGTTGCTACTTCAATTCCTTTGTAAAGTTTCGCTAATAATGATATTGTTGTCAAATATTGTGAAATGTTTATAAAGTCACACAATCTCTTGATGCATTTAAACCTTCTAATTATTTAAATGTACATGCGTTTTGATAGAAGTCGATGACGTCACCGGTCTTGGGAATTCACAAAGCACAATTATATTTATTTAATTAGTAACTCTTTTGAATTTTCACATTACGACCGCATGCTGATTGCTTAACTGTGTGTATGTGCGTGTGTGCGTGTGTGTTTGAGTAAGTTTTTATCACAGAATGTCAGTACATTTCAATTTAACTGAAAGTGTTAAAATTTCTAAAAAGTGCCAAATAAATATCAAATTCACTCTGTTAAAAATTTCAAAGAAGAAAAAAAAATTATTAACATTTTGTTGTTTATTTAAAAAAAATAAAAAATTACGAAGCAGAAAAAAAACACACCGCCTTATTTGTTAAAGTGTTTGTAAAAAGTGAAGAAGTGTGCATCATCTTTGACATGCTTATCAATTTGACATCGGGTGCTAATGGCGCTAAATAAAAAGCTAAACAATTAATAGCGGTAAAGTTAAAGTCTTAACGAAACACACAAAACAAACAATTGTTTGTTAAATAAATAAATAAGCAGATAAAGAAATGTTTACACGAATTTGTGCCACTGTATGCTGTTTTATTTGCTCGTTGTCCACATGTCCCTTCATTGTAACGGCACAAGTGACTGCCGATTTTGTAACCGGTTACACAGGAATATCGCTTATTTGCTTTTTAATTTCTGTTTAAATTCATACACTTTTTTTGTAGTGCACATTAGGCTATTTGATTTTTATTTTGAGGATTCTTATGGTTTGGTTTTTGGTTTTCGTTTTTCGTTTTTTTTTTTGCTGCGACTGATTGAGAGACTGAAACTGATTTTTACACACCCACTGCTTCAGAATTATTCATAATTTTATAAATGTAACAAAAAAAAAAACATTACACTGCACAATAGCCGGGTGTTGTGTTACATGATACTACTCTCATTTTAAAAGGCGATTTAAAAGCTGTGATAAAAAAAAAATGTATCAGCTCTAGTTTGGAAAATATGTCGTATTAGATTTTTGTTGTTGGTAATTTTCTCAAATGTTATAAATTGAATTTCGTATATTTTTGAAATAGTTGTACTGAGGCCAGGTCTGGGAATATTAATTTTTTTTATTAATTTCAATCTTTCAGAACATAAATTCTTCTTAATGATTAGTAAAGCCAGCAAAAAAATATATGCGAAAGAAATAGTTAATACCTGGGTTTATTGCAAATGAACTAGTTCAACATGATTTTAACTCAGGGGTATCATTGTCGAGAATGTGTTCACAATTAACAAAACCACTCGTCATTTAATTGAGGGCTTAGAACCCATGCATGTTCAATGTTTTGGTTATGTTATTAACACCGGCTAATGAGTTCCTGTAACACATTTACCCTCATATTCCTCAAATTAAAATGGAATTTCAAATGAATTTTATTTAAAATTTTTCATACGATTCACTCATTTTCTGAAAATAGATTTCAAATACATTTTGTTTTTTGTTTTAATGAATATGAGCCGTAAAAATTTATTTGAATTAAAATTACAAAATTAAAAAAAAATTGGTGCAACAACTCTTTAAGTATGTGTCTTAAGTCTTTTGTTTTGAACAACAACTACTGCCCGATTTCTTTGAATTTTTTTTCTTTATTGGCTCGTCTTGCTGAGCTAAAATATTTACCATTTGAAAAAAAAATAACATATAATATATACATATATTTTTTAAATTATTTAAAAGTAATTTTTTCCCCATTCACACTTTTCACATTTTAGCTGCTGTCAGCAGAAGCTCCAGCAGCAACATAAATACAGTTTTTTTCATTATTTTCAAACAAACATGAGATTATAAAACAAATATCAAAAACCGTCCAAAACCTATTTAAATTAATTAAAACTCTTATATACACAGCCTTGAAAAATCATTTTTTTTTATAAATGGAATTTAAGCGAGACAAGAAAACGCAGAAGTTGTTGTCTTTGTTTTTTAAATACGAATAACAAATAATTATAATAGATGACCAGAAGATTAATAAACTTAAATTAATAAAAAAAAAAAAAAAAAAAAAACATTAAGAAAATATTAACAACACTTTATTGTTATTGTTGCTATTTTTTTTTTCTTTTTTTTTTTTAATTAGCATTTACAATTAAGTAGAGATTTGACAACACACTACTAGAAAACAAATGTATCTGCTAAATGTTATATAACTTTGCATGTGTATGCTCGTACGAAAGTGTTGTTTTATACTTAGAACTCATATTGTTTAGGAAATTTAAATTACAATGCAATTAAAATGCAAATAAGTCCGCACATCAATAAAATAAAAAAGTTCAATGCTGAAAGCATTTCATATTTCCATTTGTATTTATTTCTGCCAGCGCAGCGCAGCTGAATAATTAACAACCAATCAGTTCATTTAAACAACAAAGTAACAACACAAATACAGCGACATGTTTCAAATTTGAATTGCATTAATAAATGGTGTAAATAATTTTTCTTAAATTTATTATCATTAAGAAACATGCACAAACAAACAAAAAAATATTAAAATAAAAAATTTAAATAAAATTGTGTAAAAAGTAACGACAAACGTTGGGAATTATTGTACGAAATTTGCTGTTACATTTCTTAAAATAAAAAATCTAAATTTTTTTAAAGAAACCAATTTATGATTTTCCATAAAGAGGCAACTCTGTTTTATACGAGGGCCCATAATTAATTTCAAGCAACACAAATGTAGTGTCATTTATTTACACAACGAGTAATAACTTTTCACCACAGGGCGAAGTCCGTCGCATCCAGTTACCATAATTTACCAGTTCATTTGTTTATTATTAATAAAACCAAACAATTAATTAATAAATGATGGTATTTAACAAATTGTGCATTTAAGATCTGAAAAATCTTAAAAAAATAAACTCAATTTCAATCAGAGCGTTAGTCATTACAGTTTTTCCCCGTTTATTTGCAATCAACACTTTTTCTCAATTTGTGTCAATTGTAAACTGATATTCTTCACAGCAACATTCTTTAACGATTAACGAAATTCATAACACAATTTCAGCCGTGTATGCAGCAAGAAATTATTCGCATTTTTTAATACGAAACGATAAATATAATTTGCAGAATTTTTCTTTTCATATTTTCAAATAAATAAGTTTGTACATTCCGAATGGGAAATATCTCCATTTAAGTTCACTGTTTCGAAAATTTCTTCCAGAAAAGTAAATCTCTATATAAAAAATGAATTGTTGATTTTACACAGACATACTGTTGTGGCTAAAATAAAAAAGTACGCGAGTCTGTTTCATCTTTTTTGAGAACCAAAATTATTTTTTTTTTAACAATGATATTTTTTAAACTTAATGATCTTTTTTAACTTCCTTAACTTACTTTTAACTTTTAACTTTCGAAAATTGAGAATGCGAAGCAATTCGACATTTGCACTATTTTCTCGATGATGGTGGTATGGATGTGTAAATCGGTATGGATGTATCGGAAGGTAGGAAATTTATCGCGTTCCAGAGATATTGGGCTCACTCAGATGTTGTGAGATAATGAACAACCGATTGGGTTCTGTTTTAATCAAAGATAAAAGTTTATTCCTATTTACGGAATTCATTGCATAGTGACCTCGAAAAATATCGCAATAGGATCACACGAACAGGGTCGATTTCAATGCTCAAAAGTTCCAATGCTGCATGCATACACACCGATGCATGCCCGATCATGCAGCTTCACGTGTAATTATAGGTGTATAGGCATAAATATTGAAGAATCAGATGTTCTTGGGATGATGTACGATGGACTGAGCACATCTTTCAGGTCTTAAGAGAAGCATTCAAGTGTCTTGCGTTTTTAGGACGCTGGAAGACATACTTCACTTACTATTTATACCGCTTACATCCGACCAAAGAAGGAATACAACTCTCATGTATGGCCCGATGCTTCAAAGACTATTTTGAAGTTACTCGACCGTGTACAGGAGAGAACGAAGATACTCACTGGTGACGGTAGGGTAACCAACTCTATTGACTCTCTTGAGCATCGTCTTAAAGTGTGGTATGTTTCGATATTCTATCGCTGCTATAATAGGATGTGATCTAATGAAATCAGGGAACTGGTTCCCGAAATCCCCATTCCAGCGCACAACACGATATATTTTTCCTTATGTATTGCATTCGTGTGTGTTTGTCGGTGTGTGTGTGTGTATCGCTTGCATTTTACAGCTAAAACTATTTGATTTAATCACTGTATGTGATAATTAAAAATCCACTTATATACGCATCATCGATCACTTGCATACTCACTCACTTCAACATGAATGAATGGATTAAAAACTTTAAAAGTCTTTTCTGTTGAAAAAAAGCTTTTCCTTCACAAGAAATAAAAATTAAAACGCATTTGCTTTGTTTGTGGCGTCGTTGTTGCTGTGGCCTTTTCGTTTGCTTCAATACGTGCATATAATCAATCATAAATTTAATTTAAACATTTTTGAACACAAGGCTACATCGAAAACGTATACAAACGAAATCATTAAATGATGGAAATTTTATTTTTAATTTTTTTTTATAAGAAAAGTAGCAAATGGCAGTAAAAATTTAACTGCAACCAGAATGAAAAAATGTACGTATTTTACATGAATTCAGCTCTATTGGATATTTTGTTTTTTAATTATTTTTATTGATACCAAATCTGGTGTTATAAATTTCCATAACATCCCAGCACTCAGCGTTGACTTTACGAATCGACGAACCATGTTTTCCAAAATAATTTTACACATTTCGCAAAACCAGGTTAAATACTAAACTCGTACAAAATGCCAAAGAAAATAAGAAGAAAAAAAACACCAACTGTCATATCGAATGTCTAAGAAAAATTAATGTTGCTAATTTAAAGATCTCTTGCTCGCATAAGAATAAACTCATGTAGATTCTTCGAATCGAATTGTACGTGTCACCTTTTAACTAGAAATAATTAAACCCATAATGTTATTTAATGTGGATAAAAATAAACAGCAATTTATGAATTAAATTTTAATAATTCCATTGTTAATATTTGTTGTTGTTTTTTTTTGGTTTAAATATTTTTATTATTTATTGCTTTTTATTTCTCACAATACATTTTTATAACTGACAGTGGATTCAGTATCAAAAGTCGTCGTCTGTTAAAGTTTAATCAGCATTGATAATTGCAAAAGCCAACATACAAATATAACAACAACAACAACAACAATAACAATTAAATTAAATTAAAAAAGAAATAATAAAATAACACAATAATTGTTACAATCGTTACTTTACAAAAAGATTTTAGAAGAAATATCTCTAATGTGCGAGTGTGTGTGTGTGTGCGATTGTGTGTTTGTGTGCAGCAACAGACAGACAGACTGTAATATAATAAACATACGCACTCCATATAAGAACTAACAAATACATACATACCTACACACAAGTGGAAGCCTTACATTCTTTCCTTGATGCCATCAGTTACTATGAAAGTGAACTTCTCTATGAATACTTGATATAGTTCACTTGTTATTATTGTTGTTGCTGTTTATGTTTGTTACTCATTTATTTCTGTTGGTGTTTTATTGGAAAAAATAAATAAATAAAACAATATTAAATAAATTATTTCCCCATTTCTGTGGATTATTTTGTGGTAGACCGCTCAAGATTTAGCAATTTCGTTTGTACGAGACACAACAAAATGGAAAATTTTACATACCGACTGACTGAGTGAATGAGCAGTGAAAGATTGTGTATTGAAAATTGATACCTTTCAAACACCAACCTAAAAATTTGCAATTGAAAATGAAAGTTTTTGTCTACAAACGTAATGCCTGGTAAACATTTGGCACTTCTTTTGTTGTCATATTGAGACGTCATTATTGAAATGAGGGCAATGAGTGCAATACCTATCGAAATACCGCTTGACCTGAGATTCCTTTTAAGCGAATGTTCGCTAAAGCTGAGAATTGTCGATATAAAAATCTTCACTAAATTGTGGGAAATTCTTAAAAATATCAACAGTTGAAAACGAACTATTACTGACGATTTCTCTAAATTATAGTTAAATTTTGAAAATGCATATGGTACGCAAAGATCAAATATTAACATTTTTTATTGATATGAAAGTGCCTATGGAGTCTAGAGTGTGAGCACTACGATTCCCGCCTGATGAGATAGATCCTGGCTCTTTTGTTAAAGCAGAAAAATTTTAAAGAAATAATCAAAATGATATGAACAAAGAGGAATTTACAATAAAAAAAAGCAAAAAATAAAAACTGAGAGCGAGTTTTTTTTTATTTGTAGCGAATATCGTTAACAATGTTTGCTTGCGATATTTCTTAAGTTTCGCTATTGATATATTTATAATCAAACATTCAAAAACGAAAAATTTGCTGCCGTAAACTGAGCGACGGGTTAACTCTATGAGTTTTGTTTCGTTTCACTAGCTATAGTTGTTCACGAATGTTTTATCCGAGAAACATTTGCTAATTGTTTGATAGCGATATTACTTTCGGCAGCTGTGGTCAAGCGGGAAAGGACAAATGTTGCCACTAGTACACACTATAATATTTGCTTGCGAAGCCACAAAATGATAAAATGAGTGTGTACCGAGCATAACGTTGCATCCACATGTTATAATTTTGCGTGAAAAGCTTTGAAATATAAAATGCGCATTGATTTCGGTTTCAAAAATCGAAATAATTTAAAAAAGATTTCTAGGAATTCATTCCTGAAATTTGTTGAATGCACGAAACGAGCATGCATGAATTCTAAAACATCAAAATCGAATCCGTATTAAAACTAAGTAGAAAAAAAGTTCCATTGACTGCAGAAAAAGTTTTCAAATTTTTGGAAGTTTTGGTACAATTAGCAACTTTGCAAAAACATATCACAGAAATTTTTTTAAAAACGCAAATTTTATGCAAAAAAAACCAACATTCGTCTCGTTGTCGGCCATTGTTGTAAACACAGAATTTTACAGCCCGTCAACAGAGAATGTATCATCAAATTAAACGGGAAACAGTTCGCATATTGTATGCGCAGCGGTAAATATATATTGGTACATTTTGGAACAGATTACATTTCAAAAATCTGCACAGATACATTTTGGAATGCGATACTCATATATGTATGTAGTTGCTTTGCAAATGACCTTTTTGGAACTCAACCCATTTCACAGGCAAGTTTCATGTCTTGCCAAAGATCTACTGTCCGGAAGAGAGTTGATTTGAGTAAAAATGTAGTCATATATATACATATATATGTATGTCGGCAGGTTGCTGGATGTAAACGTAAAGAAAGGTTCCAGCCCACTAGGGTGGAATTTATTATGGTCCGACTGTGACCGAAAGCAAACAATTTTATTCAGCACTTGAGAAGTATTTTCGCTGCCCGGAAAAAAATCATTTTCTTCTGCCAAAAGGCCACAAAATTAATTCTCGAATTGCGAATATACCCCCCACATCAAATCTTTAAATTGTTTTAAAAACTTTTTAGGAATATCGGCGAAAAATGTGTAGCTGACGAAATAGTCGTACTTTACCGAATATAAACATATTTGTTTCTGTTTTCATTTGTATGTGTGTTATTAAAATAATATTAAAAGATACAAATGTTTAAACTTTTTAATTTTATTTCAAGTGTTTACATCAATATCTGTATCTGCATCTGTATCTGTATCTGTATCTGACCATTTATTTGTGCGACTGTGTTTTAACTGCAGTCAATGTTCGTTTGTCCTTCAATATTATTTTTTTCGTTTTTTTTGTTTCTTAAAATATTTACAATTTATATGCATACACACATTCTTACGTACACACATCCATACAAAAATACATATACAGATATAGAGTAAAATAAAATAGAGACGACAAACACTCATACTGTGGAACATTTGTTATTATTCTTAAATTACAAAAACAAAATCTTATCAATATCATTTCATTTGTTCAAACTACACACAATGGCCAATGAATTCGTAACGCTATATTAATTGGTATTTTTTCTTTTATTTGATGTGAATATAAAATAAATTTCTAAATACAGTGTACTCGGTATTGAGTGAGCAATATGCAGTACTCTAATGCAGCCTACAGTCGGAGGAACATCGATTGGAACGTGGGCATGTTTCTGCCAATGTTCCTCCGTTTGTAGCGATGTTTCTTATTGAAATTCGTATTTCCTTTCATGTGTTCAAAATATCAAAATTTTAAGATGCATTGCTCCCTCGTCTGTATTGATGTTTTTTTTATTTCGTTGAGAGCAGTCGTGCCGTTAAGTGTTTTTTAAGTCGCACAGTAAAGGAAATTAATTTAATAAAAAATAAGAAAATAGTCAAAATTGGGTAAATTTTATAAATTTGTATAAAAATTTTGACATTAGATCTGAAGATTATAAAAACGAAAATAACAAATCAATTATAATAATTCCGCGTATAGTAGTTGTATCATCAACAATCGTTAATACACATGGCACATTGAAAGAGACACATGTGTACGACAATGTACCCCCGTCTGTTGGCTTCATAAAAAGTGATATTGTAATTTTAGTACTTGACGATGTTGAAAGTTTATATTAAATTTCCGCACAAACCGATTCCATTACCAACGCTGAGAGTGAAACTGAAGACATTGAGGTAGCAGGAGGAAAACCAGACGTTACGGCAAATGCAGGGCGTGCGAGGTCTTTTTGTTTGATTTTTTTTTTTTTTTTAATAAGAAAAAATATTTTTTACCCCTTAAAGCGAAATTTTTTGAATGCAGTGAATAGGCTTTGCACGAATTGGTCCTCTCCATCCCGCATCCATTCCATTATTTTATGATTTTTTTGTACGTACAGTGGGACCTCGATTATCTCGATTTAAATTTACATCGATGAACCGTGATTAGTCTTTTATATACGATGACTCGGAAGTAGGCTGTGAAGTTCGTGATGTATTAAGAAACTACTCGAAAATTGTTACTTAATTAACTGATAAAGGTTACTATGCAGGATGCTCCGCCTATTACCGATAATCGAGGACCCTAGTAATTATCGTGCATATATCGTTCGTAATAATAATTCCAATTTTATATATTTTTTTTTACTTTATCCGACGGATAGAATAATTTAGAATGCGAAAAACGCTTAAAATCTCAAGAATTTTATTTCTCGTTGCGTAGTGACGAGTAGAGAGCGGCCAATACGAAGTTCGAGGAGGGATAAATTCTGCAAAAGAAATTTGTGTTGAAAAGCATCTGTACCAGCCTTTGTTATAGCACCGCCAGTACTGGAGGTAATGTAACCGTCTCGGACATATTTCTCCAGTTAATTTATTTGCTGTTTCGTTGCCAGAATATGTCACACATCCAATTACCGACCGTCATTACTGCACCATGTTCAGTATTTTGTATACGCTCTATGCAGTAAATTAGACGCTTCTAAACGTTTTTAAAATCATCCACTCAACACAGGCCATTGTCTGTAGCCTTAATTTTTTGTTTATACATTGAAATATGCTCGTATTTATTTTTCTGCTTAAGGTATGATAATTTTGTAATTATTTTTTATTACTTTTTGTCACTAGTAGTGGCATTTAACAATATTTTTATTTTTTTTTTTTTAATTTTTTTTTTGCCTGCTCCATTCTGTTACGTTTTGTGTTGGCTCTCTGAATATATTTCCATTCAGAGATACGAATGGACGACTGTCTTTCAACAATTGAAACATGTATATATGTATGTATATACTAATGCAGTTATGCACACATTTATATACATACATACATTTATAGTTACATATGGATTTCATATCAGTTCATATTCACTGTCGTAATGAAAGTGGAATAATACGTGTAGAAGTACTATTGTTCTTGCTGCTGCTGTAGTCCACAATGTATTTAATTTTATTTTTTCTTTTAATTATAACTGTTTTTTTATATGTAAGTTTTTGTGTGTGTGTGTTTTTCTTAATCATTTATTTATTAGACTATGATTCATTTTTAGCATTTAGACGTTTGTTGTCAATGCGGAATTCTTAAGAATTTTGTGGTAAACACTTGACAGCAACAATAAATACAAAAAAAAAAACAAATATGTTTCTAGAAATTTAAATATGTATGTATATTTCGTAATTAATTTCGATTCACGTAGGTATAAATTAATTTCAATAGAACGGCTCTACAGGGTATATTTCGAATTGGATTTTCTAACAGCAACGATTAATGAGTACGTGCGTGTGTGTGTGTATTGTGTGTGAGCGCGAAAACTTTGAATATTTTTAATTTATAATTTTCATTATAACTGCTGTTATTTTAAAGCCAAACTTATAAGGGAATTCACAAAGCTTGATAAATACATATCGCTCATTTACTTGAACAACATCATAATTAATAAAAAATTGTTTTGAAAAAAAATAATGTTTAAGTGTTTAAAGTGCGGGGGACATCGAAGAAGATCAAGTCGGTTACTTTTTCGACCCCGTCGTATCCCAAAGAGGGCCGGTTCAACCAATAACAAGTGGCAAACCTATCAGCCATTGACATCCGCGCCACTCCCAGCGTTTACTCAAGACTCTATTATGATTTCTAACAGTTGAGTGGTATTTCCCGACTTCCAACCTCATCAGTTATCGTTAGCATCTGCCCCACACTAAGTTCCCTATGCCACTTCCATCGAGGCATGTGTCATAAGCCAAAGCTGGACATTCACGCACAATATGTGCCGCTGTCTCCGCCATTTGCAGGGACAGGCTTCAGATATCATGCTCTACGACGCCAATCCGCCCGATACCAATATCTGACGTTCCCATGCCCCGTGGAGGGTTGTGATGGCTGAAGTAGTCTGCACGTTGACTATAAAACAGACTTGGGTTCAATACCAGTTTCAGGCTAAAAAAACGTGTGTCAGTTGTTGTCGGAAGGTTTCAGTGGTGAAGGTATATTCACTGGTCACTGAACAATACCGGCTTCAGCTGATAGCAATCCACAATCACATCAGAACGCCCTCCTTGTCGGTATTGTGTATCACCGACGAAGTACAATAACAATAAAAAATGGCTACTAAACCGAAGTTTCAGCACTCTGAAGCTGGTGTTGAACCCAGGAAAAATATTTTGTAGTGTAGTCAACGTGCAAACTACCTCGACTATCGCCGCCCACTGTTACATGTTACAATGGTTGTAACATTGTTGCATGCAGCTGATAAGTAGCCAAAATTGGAATTAATTAAGTCATTAAACAGAAAATACTCTACTGGGGATCAAGTTCGTTTCGAATTTTACACTTTGTTAAACATTTAGCAATTTGGAAAACTGCTCTCTGTTTAGATTTCTTGTCCACTTTGTCATAACAATTGTTTTCGTTTCTCCACCAGACTACTTTTGAAATAGGTTTTTGTGATTAAAGTTCATACGTATAACCGTTGCTCTGTTTTATATGTTTCAACTGCACTACGTAGTGTGCTTAATGTAGAAAAATATAAAATCAAGTCACAGTTAAAAAAAATCATGAATCATTAAAAATAACAATACGATTTCAATCTATTTCTGGGAACACTAGAACACATATGGGTTCGCACGACGAATTTTTGTTTGCGAACTCGTCATCAGTAATAAAACACATTTGTGCATATGAAAATTGACACAACACCGACATCGCACGAAATTGGACGAACTCTGCTGTAGATTTATTTCTACTTCATACGCCGACGAACGACGTACAAATTAGTACAGGGTTAACGTTCCTCCATTTTAGTTTTCAAATATATTAGTAAATAAAGTTAATTTTAAGAATTTTTTAATATTTAAAATGTATCATAAAATTGCTTTCTGATTGTTTTTTCTTAATGTTTAATTTTTCAAGTAATTTTTATTTATACGGCGACCCACACGGGAAACAACATTGCTGATTATAAGAGCTGTAATTTTACCACTGTAATTGCGCGATTTACGCAATGAACTTTTGCCGCCGAATTCGTTATGCTAGACGAAATTCGTCCCAATTGTGTTTCCTGCATAGCGCAAAAATTGTAGCATCAATTGTAATTTTAATTGAAAAAACTTTCAAGATTTTTTCTATTTCACCATTTTATTCAATGGTTTTTTTTGGGAGTAACAAAATCAATTAAAATAAACATGTATCCAATTAAAATATTAATTAAAAAATTTTACTGAGGAAAGACTTAATTGGGAAAAATTTTGTTATTATTTTCTTTGTTCCTGTTTATATGCAAATCTTTCTGAACAAAATCTTACAAACTTTCGTCCAATAAATCGTGTAATTTTAAAAAGTTTGTGTGTAAGTGTGATTTAAGAATTAAAATTGCCACAAGTCCATTGTATCTGTTCGTAGACGTGGGTTCCTTTTCGATTATGGTCAACCGAATTGGTTGCTAAGAGCAACATTTTTATCCCTGTGTCTGTTTTAGTTAACTTTATTATATTTAATTATCGTTATAAAATTATTGATTTCATTTAGTCATTTGTGCATCGCTGCTTGAAATAATTTGATGTTTGTTTTTAAGTTAATTTGCGTTTATTAAGTAAATCAAAATTTAAATGCCAAATGTTAATTTATATATAATTTATCGAATATTATCCGTAGTCGTATTAATTTCTGTTTTTTTTTTGGTTTTTTGCTTTAATTCTTCTTCATTTCTAATATTCTTTGCAACTTCTAATAACAATTAAAAAAAAAGCTTAATGCTTTTGGACGATTATGTGCATAATGGAAAATAACAAAAATTAACCAAATTGAAAGAAAAAAATACACAAAGGAATAATAATTTGCACAATTTATGGCTTCAGTTAAAAAAAATAAATAAAGAGACAATAAAAAACATTTAAATTTCAAAAAAAGACTAATAACAATTAAGAAAGATTTTTACTCAGTGAAGATGTTTTTTTCCGCTTTTTAATTGGAATTATAAAAATGAGAAAGTAAATTTTAGCAAAATTTTAAAAATTACAAAAAAAAAATGTTCCAATTCAGTTAAGAGAATTAATTAAAATTATTTATGCAAATTTCTGATTGGCATTCTAGTAGCACGTCGCTAGCGTAGACAGCCAGTACGGAGATCAGCTCACTTGGCTCCCGAAGGTCACCTTGTGGAAGTCTAATTAAAATATGATTCAACCATGAAGAATCAGATGAAATAAATAAAAGAAATTCAAACAAAAAATAGGTTTTTATTGTTTGTTTTGTTTTAATTTTATCTACATATATATCGCACACTAATGGTGATTTCAATTCTCAAAAAGTGCATTGCAGTTTACCTTTTATTTATTGAAAATGATTACACTTTGTTATTATATTTTAAACACATGTGAAATAGCTTTATAGTGAAACAAAAAGAGTGCAAATATTTTAAATTAATAGAGCAAAGTCGGGCAAGAAATGCAGTGCACTCTTGGTTGAAAAGAAAACGCCATAAATCATAAACAGTCACAACTGAAAATTTATCAAACTCGTTTTTTCCACTTTACACATCAACAAAATTAAAAAAAAAAAACTGTGTAAACTTTCTTCGAAGAAGTTTTTATTTACTGTGACAATACATTAGTTTAAAAAATTACAATCATATTTTGTAAAAACAGTTTTTTGCCTCTTTTGAACATCTGTGAATTTTGAGTTGTGACTGTTTATAGTTTAGTGTGCGATATGTATATAAAAAGAGTAAAGTAACTGTTTGGTAACCACGGCCTATTCCAAACCAACAGACTTGATATTTGATAGGCAATTTACTCTCACTATGTGTACATATGTGTCTTTTAGGGGTTAAATGGGTATTGTTTTTATTGGGCCCCAAGCATTGCGACCAAAAAAATCTACTGTGCTATGCCCTTCATATTAGACACCATTCTAAGGTTTCTAATGAACCTGTGTCACTTTCACAAAATCTACAGAACTTGGTCTCATATGATTCGGTGTTGTGTTGCTAGAGTGTTGTCGTTTCATAGCAAATGACTGTTATTCTTTGCTTCCTCAATCACATGTCCCGTACACAGGAAGTATTTGATCCGCTTTTGAACGGCTCACTGAGTCGAACCTTCTCAATCTCAGTTCCTGAGCCATAAACAGGAGAGGTTTATACTCCTCTTCTGCGCTGATGTTGGATGCTTCATCGGACCCTAAGGCCACAGCAATCTTCAATTTCGTGGGTCGCAGGTAACTTGCGAGGATATTGTTTTTCGTGAGGCACTGCTGCCTCTTTTATTGTTTTTACTTAGTTTTCCATTCCATGAGGTTGGCGATGGCTGAAGTAGTCTGCACGTTGACTACAAAAAACACAAATTTCCAGACAAAATGATAAAAACATTTCGCATTTTTTCTGATGTGCCTTTGTGTTTTTATTTGTCGGAAAGTTTCAGTGGCGAAGGCATAGTCAGTGGTTACTGAACAGAACCGTCTTTAGTTGTAACCAATCCACTGGCATATCAGAACGCCCTCCTTTGTCGGTATTGTGTAGCACCGGCGAAGTCAAATAATTACGAAAATTGAATACGTCTCCTTGATATTAGAGGCGCTACAATACTGCTATAAAACAAAGAACGTGCAAAAGCAGAGTTATAAGAAAGGGAAGCTTCACCTCCTGCCATTTCTGCTACTATCACTTTCCACTATTTCTAGCACAATGTATCGCATGTGTGAGGGTCATCTCTTAACTGCTGGTCCAAGATAAAAGAAAAGTAATCAGACGTGGTTGGTCGAGCCGCGACAGTGCCCCGGTGTCACGATAAGGGTGATTAAAACCAGAGAGCACCAAGTATTTGGAGGTCACCGTTAATAGACACATGGTACGAATAACACTTGGGATTATGGGTTTTATCGAGTTTTCCTCTCTAGATCCGCCATTTTTAGTCGAAAGCATGGGCACGTCGTACAGGAGTGGCGAATAACCACAATGTTTGGTAATCGCTAATTGCCTCTGTATCTGCTACCACTACATGGAGGCACTACGAAACTTCAACCCCGGATAAATGTGTAAATCTGCATTTCGTACTTTGTTGTATCCCATCTATCGTCTGAAGTAATAAACATATACATATGTATATAAATACAACTTAAATTACACTCACCTTAAGAAAATCTTACATTTGCTTTGGCACTTTTTGGAAATTAGAACATATAAGGGGTAAAATTGTTCCACTTTTTTTTCGATAGAAATGAATTTACCAAAGTTTTTGTGTCTTCAAAGGGGACAAAACAGTACCAATAAAGGGGTTCATTAATGTCCATGACACTAATGTTCAGTTAATAACATAATATTTAACTAATGTAGTGGCGAGCGGTGCCACACCCGTGCAATGTATATATTGATGTTTATTTATATTGAGAACGGTGAATTTGGAAGTGTCCAATTTTCGCACATACACATACATACATCAATAAAAATTCCAACGCTTAAAAAGTGGCCGGGGTTCGTTCCATACAAAGGTCAACCAACAATTTTTAAAGTAATTCAACTTAATTGTTTTAATGGAATGTTAGACTAAACATACAATTAAAAAATATTAAAATTAATTACTTTGATGATCAGTAATAGAAAAATTGCTGGCAGAGTATAACTCTGCCTTAAAGTTATTCAAGAAATTATAATTTTTTAGATGTTCATAATGTTGACATATGTAGATGGTTACAAAAAATTTTTGTTTACTATTTGAGACTCGGATGAAAAGTTAGCTCAATTTTGTAATGTGCGTCACGGTGTTTTTAAATTGTGAATATAACCAACTTTTTGTGTTTAGTTCGGCTATAATTTTGCTAAATAAATAATTTTACTTTTAAAATAAATTAAAATTTTCTTTGTACATCACAACCTGATGCGTGCGTCACGATTTCACCAGACCAAAAATTGCATTCACAAATTTTGCAATTTTTATGTTGTTTTCTTATAACCTCGCTTGTGATCACTATTGCTCTCGCCTATATCAATGTGATATGAGACATTTTGAATTTAATTTTTTGTAACTTCCAGCGGAACAGGTTCATTAGTCGGAATTGGAATCGGCAGATGGTTAAGGCTCATAATCTTATTCACCACTTTGTATATTGACAAAAATTAATAAAATTGTATTTATAATTTATATGTTAGCAGTAGATATATAAAAGAAAATGCAAGTGGTTTTCTTTATTGGGTAAAATAAAGAGCGTTCCAGATATATTTATTCACAAATTAACTTTCAGAAAAGTTGCATTAGGAAACCCTAATAAGAACTAACTACACCTAAATTGTTTAGTTAAAATAAATACAATTGAGTGCTAATAGAACAAATGTGACGTGCGTCACAAAGGGATCACATCTTTTGATGAGAAACTATAAAATTTCTTGGCGGCAAATACTTTTTTAGAATTGTCTTGAATTCATCTTTCCTTTAGGTATAGAGTTTGTATCCTTTTTATGCAAAATTCGAAAACATACGTCAACTTTCAAGTTACTACCGTTTTCTGTGTTGGGCTTCACAAAACTTTGTGATCAATTATTTTGATAATCGATTTTTTTTTAATTTTTTTTAATTACTATGAAGCTTAGTTTAGGCTTAATTTTGTAATTTAAGTGAAGTAACACTCGCAATAACTGAGCGACATAACATTAACTGACATAGTTTTCGCAATTAGTTACAATTTTTTTAATTTTTCATGCCGCTAGTCGAAATTACATGTTGTATTTACTAAGCTGCTGTTTCTCTAACACAAATTGTTATTGTCTGTGCAAAAGGTATATGAAAACCACTATAATTTGTTGGTTCTGTTCATATAAATTTTGCGCAGACTAGTACTACTTCTGTTAGAAGAACAGCACCTAAGAAACAACCCAAATCAAAGACAAAAGTTATAAATCACACTGGCAAACATTAGCAGAACGGAACAACATGCTGTTTCCGAAGGCTGCTGTACCTTCATCTGCAGCGTTCTTCGTGTTTTGTCGAATGTGTGTGGTTATCAGTAGTGACATATTATTCATTTTCTTGTAATTGCAATATGAATTAATAATTCCCAATCTATTAAAATGCACTTGTATCTTTGAAATTTTAAAATTAAAATCAAGAAGCAACACAAGAGTTGCTTTTGTAATTTGGCTGCTGCCTATTGTTCCCATTACTATATTTTTTTTTGCAATAATTATGTGTTGACATTTTATGGTTTGTTCTTTTTTTGTTTTTTTTTGTTACACTTTTCGTTTGAAGGAAATACTTTTGAATTTTTTCATTTAAAAATTAAAGCCCATATTGTTGAATAGATTCCCTTCCTGTTGTTGTCTTCCGTTTACATTGTAAAACACAAATTTTTTACGAATGATTAAACAAAAGCCAAAATATTAACAATAAAAACAACATGTGCAATCCGCATCACATTCAAGTCTCTGTTCATAGTGAAAGAATAAAGGAAGAGAACAAAACAACAGCAACGAAAAAAAACTCAATGAGGACAACTCAAATTCTAATACAATATAACAGCTACTGTTTTTATATCATCGAGCTTATCCCAGTATCAGATTACAGTGCATTAAATGAAGCAAAGAACACCCTTAAGTCCTGCATACCCTTGACATTCCTCTGCTCCTCAATCCTCAAATACGAATGCGTCTTTAGAAAAAAATAAATCAAAATAAAATGCTAAAATAATACTGGCAGTGTTATTTTTATATTTCTTTTTTTTCTTCTTGATTATGAAAAAAAAAATGATTTGCATATTTTTACTTTTCGCTCTTCCTTTTCTTGGGCATTTGTCGTTTAATTTTACTTTTGGTTGCTATAAAGCAATAAAAACTATCAATTTTATAAAAAAAAATTTACCCTTAAAGGGACCGTGTGAAATACGTTTAGAAAAGTTTTTAACTTAAAACACTTAAAAAGTGTAAAAATGTGAAGAAAAAACAAAATTTTTTATTGAAATTTAAATATTAAATGGGAAAATACACACTTTAGTATGTCAGTCTTAAATGGTAAAAGGATTTGAAAATATACATATTTGTATGCATTTTATTTATTTGTTAAATTTAAAAATAACATCAATCTTAGACGCCGTACCGTCTTAACAAATGGCGATTCATTGAACGCTGGTACTACG
This sequence comes from Dexiosoma caninum, assembly GCA_963924685.1. Classification (NCBI taxonomy): domain Eukaryota; kingdom Metazoa; phylum Arthropoda; class Insecta; order Diptera; family Tachinidae; genus Dexiosoma; species Dexiosoma caninum. The sequence goes on along the minus strand of OZ004728.1, from coordinate 89,632,709 downwards.
TCACCAACCCCGTCGACAGCATCATCGCAAGCCCAGCCTTTAGCCATGTCAACGCATCATCAGAGCAGTCCCCACGAAGTTATAATACATCAACATAATGGGAATTCTTATCAGTTGCCCGCCTCGTCGGTGGCATCACGTTATTTTGAGCATCCCCAATTGACCACCGTTGTTTCTGCGGCAACACCCCAGACTCTGCTCAGTTTGTCACCGAATGATGGAGCCACACACCCTCATAGTCAACAACAGGCGGACGATCCCAATGGCAGTAGTGTTATGCAACAACAGCAGTCACATCATCATCACCATCAGCACCATCAGCAACAACAGCAACATCAGATAATGGAATCTGCTGCCACAACAGTCAACTTAAGTACTCTGGGGACACCACAATTGCATCAGGTTCAAACTTCGAATGGCACAACGTCATTTGTTTACGAATATTACAAAATGCCCGAAAAAGATGCCACTTCGACCGAAGCAGAACTCCACTGGAGGTAAGTAACGAAGAAACTGCGTCCAAATATTTTCCTTTATTTACCCCTAAAGGATCAAAATTCATTTCCAAATTGTTTGATACTCTTGATTTATTCTCAAAAGATAAACTAAGTCTTTAATTATTTAGTATATGGGTATACTTGTTGTGCGGTTAAGATACCCTACATACATAAATGCACATTTCGTTGGTGCTTATACCAACTAACATGTTGACAAATAGTAAAATAAATAAAAAAAAAATTAAATAGATTTAAATTGAATAGAAAAACTACTTGTCGTATAAAGTAATTTTTGCAATGGTTGCTTGGATTTCTGTTTGCATTTAAATAATTCTCAAACATTTTTTGGGAGTTTTTTAGCTTTTTCAAAAATTTGGTTGAAGCTCTATTGATGATTTGGTTTAAGCATCAACGAATAGGCTACCTCTATTACAACCAATAGTAGTTTTCATTGCAAAAATTTCTCATTTCATAACTACAATCAGGATGCCCACGTGTAATAGTTCATTCACAAATAAATGATACCACATGGCTGCAAACTTTGTGCAAACAAAATTTATTAGATATAAAAGCTTACATTGACCATTTGAAATAGTACTGAACATATACTGCAGTACTTTTACAATGCAAATTGTATTGAAAAAAATTTCAATTGTACTGACTTTATCATCACTGGGCCATCTTAACCATACAACAAGTATATCGTTTCAGAAAAGGCCAGATGTCCTATCTAATATTTTAAAAAATTTTTTAATATAAGTGAAAAAGGATCATCAAATTTCTTTGTGGAAAAAATTTAAATTTTGCGATGTGACTTACTAGGATTTAACAGACCACAACTAATAAGTCAATTTTGAATATTTAAAATTTTAAATGGGGCTTCTTGCATTTTCTGTGACGATATATAAATAACCGAAATTCATTCTGGCTCACGTTGAAATAATAGAAAAATTATAAGTTTAACTCAGTATTTATTTATTTATTTTCTAATATTCCATTCTCTGCACAACCAGGAAACCTATTTTGTTGTAAATTTATACAATGTGGGGCAAAAGTAATCACCCTATTGGAAAACGTTATAACTTTTACAAATGGCGCCAAATGCCAATTCGGTTTTGACATTTGTGAAGTAAACAAACGTAAAATACAAATCGACAAGTCATGAATCGGCTTGAAGAGGCTGGGATAACACGAGATGTTCCCAAGGCTGGCCGCCTCTAAGAATATCGCCGTTGCACAAGATGTCGAAGTGGAGCCCGTAACTTCGTCCAGACCACGTGCCACGCAATTGCTTATTAGCCGGCGGCTCCTACGCAGAATTATAGTAAAAGATTTGAAGATATTCCCTTACAAAGTGCAGACAGTGCATCAGCAAAAGAACATCGGGTGATTACTTTTTGTCCAACTTGTATAATTGATAAATAAACCTAATCTGAAATGTATAACTATTACAAAATTCATACATATTAAAGAGAAGAAAAAAATTTAATTGAAACTTTTCAACTATATAAAAAAAAAGAAACAAGTTCACTAAGCGGAAGAATCTTTCGAAGACGGACAGTATGAATGATAAACTGTCGTTCGGATACCGGGCTTCGATGACGAGGTATCATAATATTCCGCTTCCTCGCCGTTTGAAAAAAAACTAGTTTTCTCATATAAATATTCCCGAGTTTTGGTGTTGATTACCTTATGCAAGAATACAAGCGTACGAAAGAATCTCCATAAAGATTCGTGGAAACAGAATAAACATGATCACATCCTTTCAGTATTTAATGTTTTTTATATCAATAAATACAATTACTTATTCGACATCAGTACACTCACAAAATTAGCACATTAACGGAATGTAGTGTATTCAAGACATATTCCGTCCCCTCATGTTTTAATGAATAAACCTTCAAATTCTAAGTAATTTTTTTTTTTAATTGATTCTGACATTCATTTAAAAAACTAAGTACATATGAAAACGGATTTTGGGTTGCTTTCAGAATTTTTATTTGTTTATGTTATAAGTTTTTGGTACAGTAAAATTAATGAAATTAGAGGGGAAAATATGTTTGAATATTTAAATCAGTTAATCTGTTGTTTTTACCGCACTTGAGGTTTGGTTTTGGTACTGAAATAATTCTCAAAAAGTTTACGAGAATATTTATATAAACATGGGAAATGTCCTTGTTTTAGGAATTTTTTTATATATTTTATTGAATGATATATAGCCATAACAACAGACATAAATTAATAATTAAATCAAAAAACGATCTTATGTTGCTATTTGATTTAATTTATTTATTTCACAGTTGAACGGAAAAAAAAACAAAGCAAAAATATATATTGTTTTTGCGGAAATTGGGGTTGATTATTTGGTAATTAAAATAGCAGAAAGAAAGGAAAGATCTTTAATTTTTACTGAAGTCATTGTTTGTAAGTTAAAATAAACAAAATAAAGGATAAAACCATTGTTTTTACGGGTTTAAGTCTTTTAATTTTTTACCATTAAAAATTAAATGAACTTTTCGTTGAAATGAAAAAGAAACCTACCGGTTTTTAAGTGAATCTTAACTTACTATTTCAGCTTATGCCAGCGTAGAAGATGTAGTAAATATTTATTACATACTTCAAATGGAGTATTCTGCCAAACAGCCAAAACGCTAAAAAAAAATTTATATATTTTGAAGAATAGGAGAATTAAAGAAAGAGTGCCAGAGAAGTCTGTCATTGTCAACACTTAATTAAGAAGATATTTTTAATAAATACATACATGACTAAAGCAAAAAAAAAATACGAACAAAACGATAAAATGTGAACCGTTGTATAGAAGCAGAAAAAAATTTTTATATTTTTTTAACATTAAAAAGCTTTAAAGAATTCATAGAATATCGTAAATATTTACAGTATTATAAAATACCCTAATGAGCTTTATTAATCAATACACTGAACTTAATTAATAAGCACGATCGATCGGGAGATGTTCGAAAAAATCAAAATTTAGTGGAACTGACAATAGCAACAAGCGAGTATTTGAAATTTTTTATGAAAAATTTTCTAGCATACTTTTAGGACGTCCGAAATATATGTGTCGCCCGTTAATGTCAAGTCTTTGTCCGTCTTTAATGTTTGCTATGCAAAACAGTACGTTGAAAATTTAAAGGAAAAAATTTACAGCATATATTGAGGACATTCGAAGTATTTGAATCACCCACTCGCACATACGTAAGGTATGCTATAAATTTCCTAAAAATTTTACTTCAAGTTTTTTGGAGACCTTCTACAATTTTGCTGATTCTGTGCGCCTGGTATATGGTCAAATGTTCTATTGTTTGTTCATTCAATAAAATTGGTTGCATCACCCAGTTCAAGAATAAGCAGGAATGAAAATAGTGAAAGATCAGAAGTAAATTACAGTATAACAAAATAAAAAAGAAAAACATGAATATATTTATTATATAGTGCCCTGATGTTATTGGGAGTAGTGCAGCGGAGGGGTCTCACAGATGGTTATATGTCCGATTTCTAGTAGAGACTATGCTCATTAACTCGACATATGTATATGTACATAGTGTGATTTTTAATTATATATAATGTTGCATTTAATAAATTAATAAAAATGTTTTATTTTGAAAATTACAAGGCAAAAAATTAATAAAAATTATATTGTTTAAGTTTCTTTTGTTCAGCCATGAGGCACTCCCGCTGGCCATTTGTTTAAGCTATTGAATATTTTATTAATCTTTTTCTTTTTTGTTATGGCTTTATTCTTCATTTGATAAAAGTGTTGACATTGATTTCATTTAAAGTTTTTAAATTTAACAAATGAAACAAACATAAATCGATCTATACCCTCGTAGGCAAACAAAAGATACATGGCCATTAGGCTTTTGATTGTTAACAAAGATACGTGTATGTTGAGAAAAAAGCATCCACTGCAGCAGCAACAAAGTTTGTTAACGACAATATGAAGTAAGAAAGCCAACAGAAAATAAATGAAAACAACGACGACAACAGCGAAAAAATAAAACGTTAACAGTGAGAAATAAGAGCATTTGATACAGCAGTATCAGTTATTTAAATCTTATTACCATTAACACTTGCCAAGTGTCGACTATCGAAATGGCTGTGACACGGCGACAATACCACGCTCAAACATACGCAGTAAATAAGACTGACCAAACGTCACCACTGCTGCACGATATGAATGTGTGCGATTATTATTGTTATGCAGTGTAATGTACACCAACTGTTGGAAAGCCACACCTTTACAAGCGTTTGTCTATTGGAAGTTACAACGAGAATTAAGACAAAAATAGGAAAAAAAATTCAAAAAATTTAAAATTTAAATGAATATGTTTGTAATTGTTGTTGTCTTATTATCAATATAATCATGTTGTTTTTTATTGTTTTTGCTGTTGCTGTTGTCTCTTTCGAATAGTTCTTGATACACATTTTGTTTTAATTTCTTTAAATTTATTTTCAATAGCAATGGCGTCCGCGCTATTCATTAAATTGTATCATTTTATAAAATACGAAGTTTCCAGAGTTTCTCAAATTTATTATATCGGTAGTTACTCCTGTGGCGGAGGACAAATGTATAGCTCTGCTGAAAACACAAAAATATAAAATTCGTATTCAATTACTAAATTCTTAAATACATATGTGACGCGCAAAATAGAAAGGGACCTAAGGGTAAAAACCGGTTTTGAGCCATTTTAAAGATTTAAATACGTGTATCTTTGGTGTACCATCACATCATAAAACGCGCATATCTCTGGGAGGAAACATTTTTGGGGCATGGGATCGGTCTCATTCGATGCTCACATGTTGTCCACATCAAAAAAAAAAAAAGTGAAATATCTTTTTTTACTCTTAGGCCCCTTTCTCTATGCGCTGTCACATATGTATGTAAATATATTATTTTTACTGAAATTAAATTTGTAATTGAAAAAAAAATTAAATTTTTTTATTAATCGTAATTGATATTTACGAAAATTTTAAATAATTAAGTTGTTAGAAATAGCTGATAAATTTGAGTAAATGTAGTTATTGAAACAATCAAAAAGTTTTATGAAATTCCATTTCGAACCAATAAAAGGAATGTATGAAACAAATAATATATTGTTAATTTTTTTTAGATTTATTCAATGAAAATCTTGTTAATATGTATAATATTTTAATCGTTAAATAAAAATACCATTAATTCTTCTCTTATTTTATGTAAATATTTTATTTATAGACTCTATAAAATTTTTTTACAAATAAATCATACATACGTACGTATGCATGTATTGTATTGTTGCCACAAAATTAAAATTGTTAAACATTGTTGCTAGAACGAAACAAAAATTATTATTGAAACATAAAAAGAATCAAATAGTGCTTTGTTTGAAAATATTTAAGTAAAAATGTTTTCGCTGTATGTTGTTATTTATTTTGCTCAAGAAATCTGCCAATCAATAAGGCAGATGATGTCGGTTGCCAGTAGGCATCGACACAAAAACACTCTTTATTAGTTGTAGATGGTGTGTTCGGAAGAATGTTTTCAAATATTTTTAGGAAATAAATTGAAAAGTGCAATGCATGTAAAGCATAGAAATCACTATAAGTCAAGTGTTGTGAATACTTGAAGAAAACTCGTATATTTCCATTTACTTTATAGGAAATTTCAAAATTAAAAAAAAAACCAATCCCTTTTAGCAACTTCTTTGTATGAAGAGACACAATTAAATTATATCTTAGTTTAGACGTATTGGTTTCGTGCGGATCAGCTGGCTGAAGAGTTGAAATATAAATTTCGGTAGTTGGTATTTACTAACAACGTGTCGTTAACTTTGTCAAGTAGAAAAGTTACAGAAAATAAATTTTTACATTGCCTACGTCAAAATTGGAATACATACAAAAACAAATTATTTTTTTTAATTAATGAGTGACGCCGAGTCAATATGCTCATACATATATCTTCTCGAACAAAATCAAGTAATTTATTATAAAAAAAAATTGTAAATTAAATTTAACAGCTGACAGGTTGTCTGCACTGTTAATATTTTTAATAACTGGTACCTAAAGTGGAATAATATAGAGGAGTCGAACGTGGCACAATACGTTTGCACTAACCACAGCTTTAAATGTACATATGTACGTCAGAGATACGCAAGTAGTCCATACAATTATCGTGCTGGATATTTTTTCATTTTAAAGTTTTCCCCATCTAATAAAATATTTTACTAAATTAGAGTTATTAATTATGAAGATAGTATTTTATTTCTTAACCGCACTATGATTATCTGTTTATACGTACAAACGTACATGCACACATATGCTCATATTCTTGCACTGAACGTTAATGTATGCACGAGTATTATTAGCTTTCAAATGAAAGATTGTACAATTTTTTTAATTGCAAAGACCACCACATAATCGTGATTATGCGCCTAAGAAAAGTCATTGAAAATTATATTTACATCAAAGATCGGTACATGTGCTTTAAATAGACAATGTGAAGAAAAAGTCTGCTTAACAGTTGAAGAACATCTGGAAGTTCTGACCGCTTAGTGCTTTAAGCGAATCAATTACTTGAAATGTAGTCTGTTGTGTAAAATTGTACAAGTGTGCAATTAAGCTGTAGTAATTGGTATTGGAGTATGTGCGGTAACACTTAGTCGACACCTACATTTTTGCACACTGTTGAATATCGTTGTAAATTATACTATTTTCCAAAGACATGATTACACGAGGCAAGTGTTCAATAAAATTGTTATTTACAGAATTTACGTTCTTTAAGATAAGAAAATAATAATTGAATTCCGAAAAGTCCATTAACTCGACGGCACTTTCTGGTTGTTTTAAAAAATTGCAGTTATGCCTTCAATTATTTGCTTCGTGTGTTCTTTCCTTCATTTTTTTATTTATGTTTTATTTTTAAAAACACAATTGTTGGAGCATTAAATTTGTTTGAATATGCGCCCTCTACGTCGCATAAATACGGCACATGATCCCTCATTACGGTTTAATTCAACTAATTTATAATTAAGTAATTAATTAAATTTCGCTTATTTATGCTGTATTAAAAACTAAAAAAAATTTAAATAAATGAAATAAATAATATTCCTGAAAAAAATTTACAAAGTCAGAAAACAAAAGTTTTGTTTTATTTTCAAACAATATTTTTTTTGTTAATTTAGTTTTAGATAATTCTAAATTATCGAATTCTAAAGCGTTTTATTTATTTAGTAAAGCGTGGATCTTCGATTTTGATATCAGACAGGATCTTCCAAGTTTTTATTTGCAATAGTCCGCCATTACAACTGATTTTTGGCCTGAAAAATTATCTGCACGTTCATCACAATTGGGTACTTTGTTATTTAACACATTTAGGTTTTACTACTTGAAAGGGAATGTGGTTTCAAGACCTCAAAGATGGAGTTCATAAAGTTATCGAGGATATGATGAACGATTTCCTCATATCATGGCAACAAGCATAGTCATGTCGTCTGATATTGTTTTGCGTTATTAATGGTAGGCCCCTCTTTACAATGAAATAAACATGGGAAAATTTTACTTGTGCTAATGAGCTCTTTCACTCAGAATTAAGTATTGGCTCAGTAAATTTTTTTTATTTATTAATAATTTAATTGAATCCACGTTTATTTTAATTCGTTTTATTGTTCTCTCAAAACAGTGCAATCAAAATACTATAAAATAGTTCAATGAAAAAACGGGAAATTAGATTTTTTCAATTAAAATTCTTCATTTATTCTACAATTTTCATGATAAGTTGAGATCTGATTATTACTTTAATTGAATCTTCGCATTAATTTTTAATTCCGATGTTACTTCTTTCTGTGCAGTAAACATTCGCTGTGGTACACAAATATTGCTGCTCACATTCCACATATTAAACAGATCAATAATATAATACCCCTATTCAATTAACCGGGAGTGTTGTTTGTATAAAAACGCCGTTAATTTATATTCTTTAAACATGTAATTAAATTATCATAAAACAAAAAGTAAATAAATAGAATATTGAGAAAAAAATTAATTCAATGCAGATCAATTAGAGTTGTTTGCCATCAAATATTTCATTTAATTTACAAATAGTTTTTCTGTCTTTAGTGAAAGGGTACATGTAACGGAAGTTATGCAAATGGGTTGTTCACATTCCAAATATTTATCTATGATCGACATGGAGAGCAAAATTTTCTCAAAATAGAAAGACCGGAAGCTGTGTATTTATGCATACGAGTATACGAGGTCTGTTCAAAATAAAAGGTGAATTTTGAATTTTTCATGAAAAGTATTCATGTATTTATTCATCAATATCCATTTTGTCCCCTTAAAAGTAATCCCCATCAGATATGATGCACTTAGAATGCCAGCGCTTCTTCCAATCTTCGAAGCACTTCTGAAATGCGCTTTTCGGTATGGCCAGCAGCTCGTTCTTCGATTCTGAGTTTCATCAGTTCATCAATTGTGGCAAAACGCTCTCCTTTCATTGGTCTCTTCAGTTTTGGGAATAGGAAAAGGTTGCATTGAACAAGCATTGATGAGTGAACTGGTGCATTATCGTGATGCAGAAACCATGATTTTTTCCGCAATTTCGATTAATAACCGTACGACCTGTTGGCAAGAACTCATGGTGCTCCACGCCATTGCAATCGAAGAGAAGAAAATTCACCTTTTCTTTTGAACAAACCTCGTATTGTATTTACTTCTCTTGATCATTTTAAATTGGAAAAGTTAAAATTTAAAAGTGATCGGGATTTGAACTTTGTGGACATCCTTTTGAATAAATTTGTATCGATTCAGCAACTTCAATATGACGACTTATTGACAAGTGTCATTATAGCAGTCAGCAGGGCAATTCTTGTTATACTCCAAGGAACACATGCTGTTTGTATGTTCCTCCTCCCCATGTTCAGGAAAACTGTCACTGTAAACTGCAACAATGTTGATGCGCTTGATAATACCGAAGGTTTTGGTTTCGTAACAAACCAATATATTTTTTATATTTAACACAATTTCTTTTGTAAGTGAGAATTAAAAACGAATTTTATAAAAAAAAAAGGAAATTAAAACATAATTTTTGACCTTGTCCAGCAGCATCAGCTGTTGCTCGCTCCAATTTAAATCTAAAAATATTTTGTTTAAATGCGGTTAATTGTTTTCTTAAATCGAAAATACCTGAAAAAAGGTGATTCAATATAATCAAATCCAGTGTCTGTTCTACTGTGACTACCCATAATTTTATAATTTGTATTTGGTTGTATAAAAAATGCTCTTCTTAAAATCGCTTTGGACTTTTTCTTAATTTAAAAACAATAAATTGTGTATTTAATTAGTGTTTTTTTTGAGGTCTAAATACCCAAAGGAACATTAAAAATGACATAAAAACACATTTTAATAAAACGAAAGCAACAAAACGGAATAAAACTTGATTCAGAAAGCATTTCAAGTTGAAGAAAAATAAAAAAAATATACACAATAAATTTCAAGGCAAAAGTTCATTGAAAAGGAATGCTTTAAGGAAAGTTTTGAAATGAAGGAAAATTTGTTATCGATATTAAATCAAAGAAGCGTTTTACTGGAAAATTGCTGAAGCGATCTAAATTCAAAACTGGCAACAGATACTTCCAATAACTTATTAAAATAACATTTTAGGAAGCAGATTAACGCGCCTGCAACAACTTGAGTTGAAAATTGGCTGCAAATGACAAAAGTGCAAGTGTATTAGTAATTAGTAAAGTTCGCATACACTTGCACGTGTAAACGTTAAGTAAATACACGTTGATTATACATGGCGGAAAATTTATTGTTTTTTCAAACTTCGATTGCTGGTGAGCCACAATGTGACAGGGCTCTCCTCTATTCACTTTTTTAAGCAATTGCCCAAAACATCATAGATGACCTGAATTGTTTTAGTTTTTTCACCAATGTACACATGTGTCTCTTTCCTCCATTTTTGTTATTTTTTAAAACAAAAGTAACACAATGACATCGGTTACTATTGCAGTACTAAAATATTTTCATTAAATTTTTCAACACCAATTCGCACGATTGCGACGGTATGTGCCTGAGAACTTCACGAATTCCATCTTTGTCATCTTGAGCAGATTGCGAATGGACATTAATTTTTACGTAGCTGTCTGAAAATGTTAAATCACAAAATCTCGGTGGGCAATTGTGATTGCCGCTTCGCTCAATCACACAGTCAGGAAACTTTCACTTAACAGGTGCTACAGCCTAATGACCCCGCCGGCCCAAAAACCGCCCCAAACTGTCACAATTAGGTATGGAGAAGCTTTTCGACAATAATTCTTGTTAACGTCACCTGATTGTCGGTAGAAATATAAAAAAGCGTAAAATACGCTGTAATGTGTTTGTACGATTCCCAATTCCAAAGAGAATTTGACAAACATGGATTTTGTGCAACATTATGGGCTACAAACAACACAACATTTCGCAGTTGGTCTTGGGCGGCCTACCTACCTATGAGTTCGATTCTTCACATCAATCATCTTCCCAACAGCTCCGACAACTTCACAATTGCTGCCGAAGAAAATGCTTCACGATAATTCCAATATTCTTTAGTTTAGCGAACTGTGACTGCGATATTTTCAGAATTTTAATAATTTCAATGCGTTACACTGTGGTCGATTCCATTGGCCAAAAATAAACAAAATCAATGTCAAAAGCTTGTCACCAAATGTGCCATCAATATTTGTTATAAAAGCAAAGGTTTCATAATATAGAATGGAGTTGTTTTTGTTTTATTCCAAATGTATGCTTTAAGAACAGCTTCAAAAAGGAGGAGTTGCGTTTTGCAGTGTATAAAGTGGAAAATTAAGTGTAACTTTAAATTAATTAAAACAAGAGAAATAAATCAAAAGGAATATTGAATTAAAAAGTAAAAATTAATATGTTTCCAGTGTCATTGTTAATGGTCGTTCGTCTACATATTTAAATTTCAACTACAGTTTTAGTTGTGTTCCATCCCAAAATCTCCAATGGGACTATTATTTTATTGTTTAATATGTAGTTTATTTATTTATTGTTTAGTATTCCAAGATACTAAAATTTGTATTATAATCTGCACTTTTTTGCCCATCTTTGCGTTATTTCCCACAGACCAAAGCGGCCGATTTTGTCATTTAAAAAAAGCATCCGACAATTGCGTGGCAACCCCGGCAAGTCTAGTTGAGTTATAAACTTTTAAAAATATACCGATATTTAATCTTCCAAATAAAGAAAACAGAATTAAAAGATATTGCGCATTTATTTTTATATAGCAGTTTTAAAATTGCTCACACTAAGATTGCTTTTTAGTGACAACCCCTCTTGATTTTTTTTTCAAAATTTTTTAATACATATTATTTCATATTTAATTAGTCAATATTTTTATTATTTAAAATGAATCTTGTAAAGAAGTTGTTAACATATGAATTAAAAACAAGTTTCGTACTTTTTTCTCAAGTTTTTGTTTGTGTGTGGTGTATGTGGGTACGAGGGGTGGTGGGTATGAGTCATCACCCAATCCCATTTCACCATTAAATAGTTCTGACATACTTATAAATCCGTGGCCGAAGTTTCACGATGATACTTATAGTGGAAGTATTTTTGGCAGCCGACTGCATACCGCACCGACCACTGTGCTTTGTTCAAACAATGGTTACAACAATTTTTTGGTCCTGGCAACACTGTATGTTTATATGTGCATATTGCAGCGAAAATAACGTAACTGACATATTTTTCGAAATTTAAATTTTGATGCTGAATTCTTTTACAGCGTCCACCACGTCGTCTCATAAAATATTGAATCCTATTAAGTGGTTATTATAGAAATACGAGTCTCTGATTTTTAATGACTCTGCAACCAGAAGATCGGCGGTTCAAATCGCCGATCAGATCAAAACATTTTTCTACTGTGTCAGTGCTAACATGCCCTCCTTCGTCGGCATTTGAGTAAAGAAAACGTCCACGAACTAAGGCAATAAATAAAATTTCATTGCTTTAGCTTAAAATTCTACAAATTCTCAAAAAACTCGCAAATGCGATACAATTAAGATCTCTATCCTTCTATCATTTTCCAATCAGTCTCTTCTCTGAACTATTCCATAGGAGACATTAGCACTGGGCCTAGAAAAAAATAAATAAATTAATTGTAAAGGGCAATCACTATTTACATATGTAACAGTTGTCTATCAGTTGTTTTGATATAGAGATGGAAACGTGAACAACTTTGCACTCACGATCAGTTTCAAATTACAGAAAACATGTCTACATTCTTACCATCAAAACCTATTCAATAAATTGGTATGAACTTACTGCCCAAATGCACCATTTTTATTTATATATTTTATAATTTTATAATTATTTTTCAGAAATTTCATATGATAGATCAGAAGTTTGCCATCACGAAAACATCATGCAAAAATTGTGCCCATGCACGGTCACGCACACAGTTTTTTTATACTCTGGTTCCAGCACGATTTTGTTATTAAAGCGATCATACGTGATCATGCATGTTTGACAAACATCACTTGAGCGATGCCCATCTCTATTTTGATCTTCTTTAATGTTCTTTGTCCGTTATAAAAACTACGATTCAATCTTGCTGAACATAAATTAAATCAGCATTTTTCTACAATAATATTTATGTTAAATATTAGTTATATTTAAATGAAATTTAATGCATAAATTATCTTTCTGTTAATGGTCGTTTTAATTTAAATTTTAAGTTTAATATCTAAATTCAGGTAAATTTTTATTGTTAAAAAAAACTTTATTAAGAGAGGGAATTAACATAAAACTAATCCATAACATGCATAAAGTCATTTGTAGGCTATAATTAAATTTCTTAGAAATGTTCTGGAAAAATTAGAAAAACAAAGAAAAATAACATCATAATTAGGCTGCGTTTAAATGTTCATAAAGAAAATTCTGAACAAAATTCTATTAGAAATAGACGGCTAAATATATTCGAATAGTGATGGAGATTTTAAAATTTCGAATCAAACACAGTTCAAAGAAAACAATTTAAGGAATAATTAATAACTGAGCTACTCGATGGTGGTATATATCGGCGGTTGTTTTTCCAGCTGCATGAGAACTATGGGTTGACAGCTGATAATGTCAAACTGTGTTGACAATTCTGTTAGTAGGTTACAAGAAGACGGCGCACCAAAATCAATTTGGAGACACCTTCATTTCCAGAAGTGGTCTTGTTCTAGCCCCTTCGTTCGTTCGGTTGAACGCCACTGCGCTACTATTTCAAAACACACACGATTGTAGTATAGGGTATTCCAATAAGAGTTTTCATTTTTATATGTAAAAAGTAAATCTTGTAAAAAGCTGGCCGTCATGGTTTCGCTTGCAAGAAATTTCATGCAATTTTCAATTACCAGTTCCCATATTTGTGTCAGTATGTCCCGATAACGTCAAGAATTCCATCTTTGAGCGCTTGAATTGATTTTGGATTATTGGCAGATAAAAAGGCTAAAGTTGTTAGGAAACTTTTCACGTAAAAGAGCGATGGTATGCTATTTGTGTGGCAAGTAGCGCCGTCTTGTTGAAAATAAACGTCGTCCACATCAATGTCTTTCAATTCCACCATACAAAAATGCACAATTCCAAAGGTCGACCAGAAATGGATAAACAGTGGTTTCCTCAAAATTAAGGGCTACAATATCAGTATTCTCATTTGTTGTAGAGCGACGTGTACGAGTTCAATTCTTTACATCACTAACTTGTCCCAGCAGGTCATATCTGCATATGCTTTAGCAACAGCAGCATTCTCAGCAGAACGGCTGGTCCGGCCAGCCTTGGGAACATCTCGTGTTGTCCCAGTCTCTTCAAGGCGAGTGGCCAAACGCCGCTGTGTTTGCCCAGCTGGCGTACGACGGGCAGGAAATCTGCGACGAAATTCATGCTGCCAATAGCAAGAGGATATTGGTTATCTTCTGGCAAATTTATAAAATGATTTTTTAAAAATCTTGAATTGTGTGCAATAAAAATGATGAGAAATAGTAGGCAGTCGGTAATTTTGTCATAAAAATAAAAATAGTTGTAATGCTGATTATGATAATTTGTTCAAAAATCTTATTACTTTTAGTTTGATTTTTAATATCAGTTTGATGTGTTAATGGCACTTAATTCCATTAACAGACACACGCAATTTTCGCAAACGTTTTTACGTCACATTGTTCGTGCACAAATCAATACATTAATTTGTTTTGCTGACTGGCAGGGTTTAAAAATGTAATGACTGCATAAAATATCGCAAAATATTATTAAAGACACTTAAAATATGTGCATTTCACTTTTTAATCAGTCGCATTTACTACATGTGAACCCAGGTGTGTATGTATGAATTCACGAGTATGTGTGTTTGTGACGAACGCGATATGGTCAAATAATTCGTTGCTATACTCCAGTAGAGAAATTAAAAGATCTTGGGCACGGGCAATTATGGCACGTTGCCACGACAGCGGACTATCCTTCAAGAAGCATTTGAAATAAATATATGATTGTTTAGTTGCTTCACAGTGCGGTAAAGGATCGCTAAGGACGTTTTCATCATACATACATATATTAACTTGATATAGCGAACGACTGGTGTGCCACAATGTAACATATTCGAACATTCCTGCATATCTTTTCTGCTTGACTTGTGTTAATAATGAAGGCAACAACCGCGGCCGTCTAGAGTAGAACAGAAACGCAACTTCCTACCACCTGCTGTTGCTCAAATCTGTTTCCAATAAAAAGTTGAATGGAAACAGCCATTAAGGAAGGCTGACTTGACTGACTGACATCTTAAAGAAATGTTTATTTGAAATTCCCTCTTTTTAATTGTATTGAACAATTTTTGCATACCAATCCACATACACTTTCATATGTATACGAGTATATGTATGTATGTACACACATGTGATATGTATGTATGTATGTATATACTCGCATGTATGAGTATATGATGGCAGTGAGGCAAACACGCAGCCAGTTACGATTTCATCATGCTTTTCCATCTCTTGGGGTCAAATGCAACAAATAAGCAAATTTATTGTTGAGACAGCCTTGTTACCTACAACATGGGGATACCATTTGATGAAGATAATATTTTTTTATTGTTATTTTTTGCTTCAAGGTAAAAGAGAAAGGAAACAGAAGAGGCAAAAATGACGTTCTGCTAATCCCGGCTTAATGAAATTGATTCCCATCCAGTCACATCTCATCATAGACTAAATAGTTTAGCATTTATAAAGACTAGTCGATTGGAAAACAAAAACAAAAACAAAAACAAAAACAACTAAAATTAATAATGAATAAATAAAAAGAAAATAAAATAAATAAAAAAAAAAGAAATGTGTAGAAAGAAAAAAAAAGATTTGCATATGTTTTCCTTTACTTCGGGCGATGTGATATGAAACCCTTTTTTTGTTGTTTTATGCTGCTGCTGTTCTTGCTGTTATTAGTATTTTAGCTTTTTCATACCCCGGCTACGCTACGACTGATGCTGATAATGCAACTGTAGAGAAGATAAAAATCAGCAAAAAGTATCTGCATGTTAATATCTCTCTTTTTGTATGTACTCGTACGTGTGTGCATGTGTGTGCATGTGTGTGCATTGTTTTTATACATACAAGGCAGGAATTTAATTTCCTTCTGACTTAAGTGAGATGTGTAAAATCTTAGAGATGAAATTTTAAGATTTTTATCTTGATTTGTTTGCAACTTCAAACAGAAACTGAATCAAGGTACGTTAAACTTTACACGACGACTAAAAAAGAAGACAAGAAAAAAGATTTTCCAAAAAAGATAAACAGAAGCAATGCGACAAAAAACTTTAAATAAAATTAAAAAACGAAATAAATAAATAAATCCAAAATTGAATCTTTAAAATTGTTTTATTGTTTTATTTCGCAATCGTGGATTTATTACTCTTCCCAAACTGTAATAAAAACAATGAGAAATTACATCTCCTAAATCCAATCACTCTGTATGTTTATTTGCAGTTACTGCATTTATATTTGTTTCTTTGTTTTAAAATTTAGTACAACTTTTAAGCAATGAAATGACAAAAAAAAAAACACATTTTATAAAAACAATTAAATGAAACGGTTTTAACATGTTGTTAAATAATACGAATTTTATGTGTGTACATTTCTATGTACATATGGGTATGTAAGCCTGTACATACAGTACATGTGTATGTGTGTGTGGACACATGGCTTTATGTCGAAATATTTGTAGTGGATCGTTTTTGCGCGACTTTACGCCGTTTTAAAAAAGATGGAAACCGCGCAAGTGGTTGCTGTGAATCGCAAATAACCAACCATCAGTTATAAAGACTTGACGTGAATGTACGTGCATAAGACAATCTTCAGGTTAAGCTTTTAGAAATTAGAAAAAGCTATTCCAAACTTTTTAATAAGAATCAAGTTTCATATTTTCGGATTTTCGGATTTTCAGTAATTGTTAAAAAATTTTATTGGAAAAAAAATCTATACAAATTTCTAAAATTATATATTTCTATCTTTATTAAGCTGCATTAATTTTCTTACGTCTGATGGCATCGAATGCTCTGTTTATGTATTCTGGCAGGTGTGCTAACAAAATTAGAACATACATATGCATACGCTTGTGTATGTATGTATATGTGCATTTTGTTTTTCGCGTGACCAAAACAAACTACGGATTACCAACCCCATATTTAATGCCATACAAAACGGTTTATTGGACTTTATGAAATATTTTTTATGTCTTTTGTTAAAAAGAAAATAAGAATTATTTAAAGTACACAGCACTTTAATTATGTGTGTTGAGTGTAAACACATACTTCCGTATGTACATATGTATGTGGCACAGTCATGTGTAAAAATGTTTATGTTTTACATGTTTCACCTCGCTACAGCATGGTTTAATGTCATTAAACCATTTAATCCATAAACCTTCTTTCGACAAGCTTCCTCGACAGTGAACGCAACAGCAGCAACAAAAGCAGGCAGCAAACTATTTTCGTGGAAAAGATTTTTTGTTCTTCTTATTTTTTTTTTATATTTTTTTTTTACAAATTGCTCCACATTATAAAGACTAACGCAATTTAAATTGTGTGTTTGTGTCAGATTTGTATTAATACCAGCAAACAAAATTTTTTCAATTTCGGTGATGATGGCTGAAGAAGTCCGCCTGTTGATTACAAAACCAAAACGTCCTGGGTTCGCTGTGGTGATGGTCCAAGATAAAAAAAATCAACTTGAAATTCTTATTTTCATTTGGAATTTTTTCAATTTGTAATTAAAATGTTCATTTTCATTTGGAATTTTCTTATTTTGAAAGCGAAATTTTTAATTTCATTTGGAATTTTCTCAATTTCAATCAAAAATGGTGTAGGCATAAAAAGTTTTGCGGCATTACTACATACACTGCCCGGTGTAGGGGCTGTGTGGAAACTTTGGTGCACTGTGAGTGCCCGGGTCTGAATAGGTCGATGCTGACATTCCTTGGGATGGCTTTCTTGGACTTATTGAGGTACGTGAACGGCACTGGATGGCTGTAACGTTCTCTGGTTTCTACGGGGCTAAGGTAACAAAACGACATCTACGATGATACTTGGGTCGACCCGTCTTGATCGCCTGCCTTCTAACATTTTTATTAAAGCAAATAGAATTCCTTATTTTTGCAATAAAATAATTTTTTAATTAAAAATTCACCATAGAAGATAATTTTTACTGCTAACAATTTTTGATTATCTCTGGACAGAACGATTCCCTTTTGCGGACAACTTTCAACAGTCCCTTGGGTGTCCGCTCAACAGTTTTTGTACATAAATATTATTTGTACTTAATATATATGTACATACCTAAGTATATGTAGATAAATTAACAATTAATATTAATGTGTAATTTCCAGAGGTGTACAAAACACTATCAATTGTTCAGATCCGAATAGAAATACATCTTTTACTGGCATTT
The DNA here is from genome assembly GCA_963924685.1 of Dexiosoma caninum. NCBI lineage: Eukaryota > Metazoa > Arthropoda > Insecta > Diptera > Tachinidae > Dexiosoma > Dexiosoma caninum. Next base: position 89,614,246 of record OZ004728.1, on the reverse strand, counting down.
ACTTCTGGCTAACAAACTGTAGGAATTATATGACTTTAACAAATCCGTTGTTGGATTAAAAAAAATTACTCAAACAATTCACAATGAGTTGCGATATGAAAATGGAACGAAAACAAGAAAAGGCTTTAATAATGATACGGAACTCTTTAAATATAAAAAAAATAAGGAACATTTTGAAATAGTGCTAAATTAGCCATTGGGCTGCTATTGTACTTTAGAGTTTCAAATAATGCTAAAAAGAGGACAGTTGTACCAAGTTTTGCATCTTTGCGGTGGGTCGTTATACTGATGCAGAGATCCCCAGGTTTTGCTGCGAAATGAACATAAAACGCCTAGAAGCAATACATTGACAGAGAACAAAAACAAATGCTTAGAAAAATTCTGCCGAAATGCAATAAACTCAGTAAATACACTGTTTATAGCAGTATGAATGCTTAAAAAAATTCATTCTTGTACGTTTGTTTTTTGCGATGCATAAAGTAATGCTTCTAAGTCACTCATCGCGAACAAAAATCATGCATTTTAAAAGCGCAATTGCAACTGATTATGTCGTCTCCCTCACAAAAATTACTCCAGGCAAGCACAAATTTTTTCCATGTAATTGACTGTAGTTTATTCAAGAAGTTTTCCATTCTGAAATAAATTTAATATGAATCCGAATAAACCTAGAATAATAAGATTTGCATTATAGCGGCAAAGCAATTGCCAAAAGAAAAAACCAAACCTTTCACGTTATCGGATGTTGACGGTATCGCGAGTTCACTGTATTCTTATTATTGATATTGTCAGCTCATCCCAATAATATTCGTAGGCTGCTGAAATATTTCGAATTTTAAAATAGACTAAATAAAGAAAAAATTATCATTAAAACAAAATTTATAAAATAAATGTTTTAAATTTTAAAATATTAATTTCAGTTTCGAAAATCCCTGACCATCCATCATGGTAAAAAATTTGTATTTTAATGTTTGTTGGTTTTCGTTAAACCATTTTGTGCTTTAAGTTTTTTTTTTTAATTATGTTTTTTACTTCTTACAATTAAAATTCTACTTAATACTGGTGCATGTGTGTAAGTAACGTAAATGTACGCAATAGCAATTTTCGGTTTTGTTCAAATGTCATCCGTAACAGCATGTGTGTAGGTATGTGTGTGTATGCATGTATGAATGGATTTATGCTTGCGATGACAAAAAAGCGTTATAAAGAGTTTTATTTCATTTGTTTGTTTGAAAGATGACCTTTTCCATGCTCTATACGAGTACATATGTACATACATTCGTCGTTTCTTTAGGTACACACACACATATACATGGGCATAGAAATTATTTCTATGGAAAAGTGCGCAAAACTTTTAAGTAGCAACAACGTAGTACTTGTCTTTTAATTTTCAACAGTTTTTATTTCGCTTTTAATTCATACGAATTTCTTTCTATGAAACCATTTTAGAAAATTTTTCATTTACAAATTAAACAAATAGAGTTTAAAATTTTCCCAATTGATTTTCTAAATACCAGTAGTTTAGCACTAAATTATTATTTTAGTATTGAAATTAAATTTATATAAATTAATTAGTGACTCTTAGTTGAGAAATGTTAAAGTGCTAAAGCTGATGCTGCACGTAGCAATATTCGCGTCAATATTTGTATATGTGGGCGTTATTTTACAAAAAATAGTCACACATATACGTATAAGTGTGACTATTTTTTATAAAATAACGCACACAGTGACAAATATTGAAGCTGAACATTGATCGTGTAGCATTCGTTTAAGAACTTTTAACAATGTACGGTGAGATTTTATAAAGTGGTGGCGATGGTCGAAGTAGTCTGCATGTTGACTACAAAACGAAAAATTTTCCTGGGTTCAACCGCAGTTTCAGACTCATAAAAACATCTCGCATTTTTTTCTGATGTGCATTTCATTGTCTTTGTATCAGTTGTTGTCGGAAGGTTTCAGTGGCGAAGGCATAGTCACTGGTCACTGAACAATGACGGCTTCAGCTGTGTCCAATCCACAGGCACATCAGAACGGCCCTCCTTCGTCGGTAGTTTTGTAGCACCGGCGAAGTAAAATAATAATAAAAATGGCTACTAAAAACGAAGCCTCAAAATTTAATACGTCTCCTTGACATCAGAGACGCTACAACACTGCTGTAAAAACAAATAACGTGCAAAAAGCAGTGTTGTAAGATAGTGAAGCTTCACCTCCTATCATTTCACCTACTATTCCTTTCCTATAGTTCCGGTACAATGCATAACATGTGTAGGGGTCATCTTCTGACTGCTGGTCCAAGATAAAAAAAAAGTAAGAAATGACAACAGTAATATTACATTAAAATTTATAGTTTTAAGTTTTTCTCAAGTGTTTATGCTAATAGAGCGCAGCGCAGGGTAAGTTTTTGCTATTTTAGAGAGATAAAATTCTACACCTTTAAAAATATGTAAGCTGGACTTATTAAAATTGGTAGATCGAGTTCCTAGACTAATATTCAGCTTCCGTAAAAATGGGCAATTTTGGACAACTATCACGCCTCTTCTTCGCCATAGATATTTTAATTATAGACACTCGATGTAAAATGCCGAAATAATTAATTACTTGCGAAACAGAATCACAAAAAATTACTTTAATGCATTTTTAAACAAAATAAAATATATACATATATACAAAGAGCCAAAACTGCCTTATAGATTCAAGAAGATTTTATCTATGAAACGTTTTTAGGCAGAAAGAAGCGAAGATTTTTCCTTACGATTTTCATGAGACAAATCCTTTTAATTTTATCGAGCAGAAAAATACTTAAAATCAAATAGAAAACTTGTTATTTACAATTTTTTTATTCAATTTCGTTATTTTGGCCACCAAAATAACAATTCGAAGAGAACAACTATTTGTTTCTATTATGTTCTCTTCTGAATTGTATAAAAATGGTTTTCTTATTGATTTAATTAGGCTACCAAACTGATTTTTTCAAAAATATATTCTTTATTGATTTCACTAGGTTCCTATATGATCAAGTGTAAATCATCATCTTAAATTTCTTAATAAGGATACCTTCTTGATTATATTAGGTAACTTGTTATTTCATATATATATATATATACAGGGTGTCCGCCGGGAAGGTATACTACTTTGTTTTGCCGCCTTTTTGGTAAACATTTAACGTAATTTAACGTAATTTTTTTGTTCATTAAAAAAAAATATAAAAATATTTCAGACATTGTCCCACTGGCAGTTCATATCATAAGTACTGTCCATTGTTGCCAATAAAAAAAATGTTGGGAACGATAAATTGCCATGACTGTATTTTATTTTTATTTTCAATTTCCATCTGACTTATTAATTTTTCACACTGTCAATAACATCTGTCTGCGTGTGCGTGCGTCTGTCTATTCGCCCGCTCAATGCCGTCTCATAATAACAAGTGAAACCAAACAAAGCACAAGAAATTTAGGTATTACGAGTAGCAATAGATACATTCATATGTATTTTTATGCATGTGGATGTGTTTACATTTACGTTTTAGGAATGGAGTGTGCTTTTGCGTTCAGTTTGCAGAACGTCTCTATTGTTGCTATTTTGTGAGTTGAATATTCAAGATTTGTGGCATTAAATTGTTGACGCGTGTCTACTTGCATTTGTTGATCGTTTTATTTCTCAACATGTTTTCTTTCTTTGGGTTTTTTGCGAAAACTCAAACACAATTTTGTGGTTTCTTGATTATTTGGTTTCCTATACTGACTTGTCTATTCTCTTCTATTTTTGGTTTTGATTGATTTCAAACTGCCACAAAAGAGAGCCTTTTTCCAACAACAAATAACAACAACATCAACACCGTTGAAACCAACATGTAAGACCACTTGTACAACAACAACACTCACATTTTGTTGCCTTTTTAGTTGTTTTAATATTTTTTCTTTATTAAACCGATTGGTAAAACAAATGAAATTGTTCATTTTTAGTAAAAAAAAAACCAAAAAGCAACACAACAATAATAAAAATTATAGGAGCGTGTTTAGAATTGTTTATGTTTCATATGCCTCAACATTCAAACTTCTTTTTTTTCTTTTTTGCAAAATTTCGTATGCAATATTTGTTGAAAACAACATTGTTTTTGTTTTAAAATATTGAAGGGGGAAAAAAGCCAAAAACAAATGGAAATCAAAATAACAAAAAACAAGTTCGTTAAAAGTTTTGGTTTCTTGATTTATTTTACTGTATTTCAAGTTCAATTTTTTTGTTGTTGTTGTTGGTGTTGTTGTTTAAAATTGTTGTAGCAAATGATTAGTTGCCACCAACAACTTGCCATCATTATTACAAAACATTATCCTCATTATTATCATTACGGGTATTGTTGGCATTGGCTTTTTCATGGGCAGCGGCGGTATTTTTGCTCAAAGATCGATCGATCGATCGAACGACAGTACGACCAATGCTTCTCAAAGTTGTTTGTTGTTGACTGTATGGTGTTTGTGGCCGTCTTATTAAGCAATAGACCATAAAAATATATAACAAACAATTATGATCATTATCGCCATAAGTGGGAAAGCTTAAAATAGCAACAGTAAATAGTGAAATATGTTATAAAAAGAAAAAAGGATTTCATTACCAATTTCAGCAAATGCTTTAACTAATTGTAAAGTGTCAACGTACAATTACAAAAAAATGATAAAACTATACATTAAAATATTTCTCAATTTCCTTTTGCATTAAACCAAATTTGTTTTATACCAGAAAAAAATGTAAACTTAATTGACCATTGGAATTTCTTTATTAATAATGGCTGTGAGGATATTATGCGTCACAAGAGGAAAACTAATGCATTTAACTGGCACTTGAATGCGTACATTACTCTGTTGCTTTTGTTAAAATGAATGGAAATTTCTAAATGATTTATGTGTATTTCTATGAAATACATCTATCATCTGTTTGTAATTTAGTGATAATACTTTAGGGCAACTAGCAAACCACCAGGAAAAGTATTCTGAGTTCGTCACAAAAATGAAATTCAAGTAACATTAATTTGTTCTGAGAAGCACTATGCCCCCGCAGTTAAGTATCCATACAGGCCAATCCAAAATCACAATTTTTAAACTTTGTGTGGGTAACGATAATAAAATAAATTATTTGTAAATGAACATACAGTTTCAAGTTTCTGGGTAAAATGTTTGAGTTATGTATGACAACTTTCATATAATGTGACTAATTTGAAATACGTAAGTTCCATTTTATGTGTTTTTACAAAAATGAAAATATAACTAAGACAATATAGCAGCAACGATACTCCATTAGGAAAACCAGAGATTAAAAACAGAAACTTTTCATATGTCCATCTAACGGCCAGTTGCCCCAATTTTACAAATGAATTAACCTTCGCTGAAATTCACCAACAAGAGTTGTATTTAATTAGTAGTTCTCCTTTTTTCCACTCTGATTCATATTTGTTTTAAGGCCATAGAATGTGATGTGGATGGCAAAGAAATTTCTGTTTATTTGAATAAGTTATTATCTTAGCTCGTGTTGTCAGCTTTAGAGTCACAAAATGGCATTCAAAGAAATATTTTATCAATTAAAGAAGAAATTGAAAATAATATGTACCTGATTTCATAAATAATTATGAAGGCGCAGTAAAACAAATTGCACGTTTGCAGCATTTTGCTCGAGAGGACTGACTTCGTCGCATTCCAACATATTGAAAACATTGAAATTAATTTTGAAACTCAACGGGCTAAATTAAAACGATCAAAGTTAAAGCAGTCTAATCTGAATAAATTTTTTCAACCATAATAGACTGGTCTGGTTATCCTATAAAATAATGTATGTGTACTTCTAATAAGCGGACATCTAGCATACCATGAGAGGTTCCACTCTATGTACCCTTTATTTTGCAGCATGACAGATTGCAGAAATTTAAATGCATTTAATTTGCTCAAAATAGGAACTAAATTAAAATTATAATCAAGTTTTTTGTCAGTTAACAGTTATCGAAAGCAACAGAAAGATGCGGCGATGGATGATATTGTGGTATTGTGTAGCATCATCGGCGAATTAAAGGAATTAATATAATGGCGTCTCCTTGACGAAAAAACAATTGAATTATGTTGATGCATTCTTAAAAAAAAAAAATAAATAAATTTGTTTTGTATTATTGAACTGGGTGTGTAATATTTTTGTTCAATGATATTTTTTTAATGCTTTATATGGCTTTAAGGCAAACTATAGTATGGAAAGTAAAATATTTTCTCAGAGGACTGCAGCAGCTAACGTCCAAAAATATGGAACTCCACTACGCCATTTTAAAAAAAAACTCATTTTTTCCAATTCTTGCATGGAATTTTCATTTAACAAGTACCTATGAATCTTATGTAACTATGTACATATGCATAACATTTTAGCACGCAAAAACTTTTCAACTGGGCATTTTTTATTGTAAAAAAGTAGCACTAAGTTTTCTGAACTGTTTATGTAAATTTTTAAAAAAAAATTTCTTATAAAAATTCATAAAGCTTAATAAACTGTGCTTTTAAAAAACAAGATTAAACGAGAGATCGTCGTATTTAAAGAGTTTGAATTATCTTTGTTATTAATGTTATTTATGGATTAATTTATTATTATTTCTTTTAATAAAATATGTATTTTTTGTAGCTTTTAAAAATAGAAAAAGATATGTTTGAGTTTACACAAATGTGGACATACATATTTTATATTGTATTCGGAAATTGATAATTTCACCAGGAGATTTCCATAATACACGCAATATGAACAAAGGCCTACACATTAGAGGTGCCGATGCCTCTAGTATGTGTGTGTGTGTGTGTCTGTTGTGTATGATTGGGCAATGTATTGAAATAAGTTGTGCAATTTTTGTTTGATGAGATTGTGTGTCGCATATTTGTTGCATAAAGAATTTTAATTGCTTAATTTAATTTTTTGTTTGTTTTGTTTTCTTTTCTCTTTTCTTCGTTTCTTTTTATTTTCATGTAACGTTTGTTGGTGAATTTACAATTGTTGCTGCATTTAGTGCTTCCAGTGCAAAGCTTAATGGTCAAACCACACCTCTTGATGTGTCGAGCCTATCGCAAAACGAGATACAAGGCTTATTGCTTGGCTCACACCCATCAGCTGCCACGGCTGCTGTGGCGGCTGCTGCCGCAAATGTCACCACAACAACAACGTTAGTGCAACAACAACACCATCAGCAACAACAACAACAACAACAACAACAATCAACCATAGTTAGCGCAGCTGGTGGAGGTTCAGGTACAGTGCTCATAACAGCTGATCATCATCGCCAACAGGCCGCCAATAACACGATAAACATTAAAAGGGAACCGGAGGACTTGCGTAAAGATCCTAAAAACGGTACCGCTAGTAACGGCTCAACAGCCAGTAGCGGACAGAAGGTGAGTGTATGTAATGTCATTTTTATCGCTGACATAAAAAAACTCCCAAATCAAGGTGATTTTTTTTTTGAGAAATACACACTTTCCAAAGGATATTGATGAAAAAATTAAAAAAAAGAAAAAAAAATAATTTTCTGTCAACAACAGGTGTTGAATTTTACAAAAGACATATGTATGCATACGTACATTTTTTTATATCGTACAGGTATTTTTAATTACAAAACGAAAGGACGCCACACGCATTTACCAGTTTTGTTTGCAAATTGAAACGGAAAATGTAAAAAAGAACGAAGTCGTTATTCTCCCTTATCCTTATTTATTATTATTCTTTTTGCATGCGTTAATCATATTTGTGGATGTTGTATACGTAGTATGTTTTTGGTATGTTTGTTTTATTGTTCTAACATTTTCCTTCCTAAATTTCCATTCATATTTCATACTGACGGATTACAGCCATATGTATGTTTATATGTATGTACATTTAAACATATCTAACGTTCTTGTAGTGTGCATTAGAAAAAGCGTAACTTTGAGTGTGTTGCATAAGAAGAGAGTGTGTGTGTGTGTGTGTGTGTGTGTGTGTACGTGATTATGTAGCTTTGCAATTGGTTCAGCTTAATTGCTGGCAAGTTTAATTTGTATGTATGCATGTGCTGGCATATGAGTTTTCTCAGTGTTGTTGTTGTAATTTACTTTATTTCTTTTACTCTCAATGTCTAGTTGTTGGGTGTATGTTATTGTTGTTTTATTATTGTATGCAGTGGTTTTGGGATCACTAGCGAAACGTTTAGCTATTGGCTAAACAAAATAATATGGAAAACTGTTATACATTTATTTTGCTTATACCCAAGTACGTTAAAAACTGTTATACAATGCCAATGCTTCTCTGTTTAGCATCTGTTGTTCTCGCTCTAACAACCTGATACGAAGCCATTTTTATTAATGGGGGTATAAAATGCCTGGTATGGAGTTGTTTGATGCAGCACAACTGAATTATGTTCGACAAGTTGGAAACGAACCGAAATTACAACATGTTCTTTTCTAACTTGTTGATAAAATGATAAAAACAAGATCTCGTCTATTCGTAAACATAATCAAAAATATCAGAAACAATAATCAATAAAATTTTGCATGATAACATAGATTTAGGTGTGCGATAATGTCTGATCGAACTTATAAATATAAGTGTTAATCAATTAAAAACAGAATTTTCACAGTAATGTTGCGTACATATGGACGTACATGCATACATCCATATAAACATATGTATGTATGTATGTACATATTTTGAAACGCATTTCTTTTAAAAAATAATTAACATTTTTTCGAAGATTTCCTCCCTTATAATCCGTATGTTTGGCCAAAGAGTTGGAGCGTTTTCCACTTTAAATAATGTTGATATTCACACCTAAAAGCGTACAATGGTGGTGGTTGGTTTGATCAATTGCTTGCTTTGCTTTTGCTTCTGAACTAGTAGAGTAGGTTTTATATATGAGACTAATCAACAACCAGTCTTACATACCTTTAGTCATCTTTTTAACGTGGTCTTGGCAAGGTCGTTCTGTGAAACGCAAACGTTTAGTCAATTAAAAAATAGAAAAAAAACGACACAAGATTTTTAAGCGGGAACGATCTTAAAAACAAAACAATGATATATTCGTAATCATGTACAATGATTGCAGGATTATGAATATTAGTAAATAAAAGTCAAGAAACGATACAAATAAAACACCAAAGATTCTTATCCTCATAAAATATTAGGAAATATTAAAAGAAATATATATACATATTTAAATAAATATTAAAAACCAAAATTGAAGGTACATATGAACATATTATGAAAATAACAAAATAGTTTATGCGAAGTAGTGTTTTTATGTGGGCATAAATATCATACGTAATCTTGAATTATAATTGCAATATTAAATAAATAAGAATAGATCAAAGTTGAGAGTGTTTGCAAATTAACATGTTTTATCAAATTGGAAATATTTATAAGCACATCGACAAAATGCTGTTTGTTTGCAAAGAATAAAACAACAAACAGTCACAGCCATATACATATGTATGTATGTTGTATGTAAGAATGAACAAGTGTGTGTGTGTGATTGTGTGTCTAAGTTTTAGTGCGTGGGTGGTAAATCGAACGAGCAGAGATACTCTCTTAACATTTCGCTTGTGTCTTAAATCTTTTGATTGAAACACTTGTGCCACTACAGAACATACGCAAGAATGAACCACTCACTCACTTACGTATTTATGGATGGATGTATCGTAATGTGAGAAAAAGAAAAATATACATACGTATGTACGTACAGACACATATTTATATAAAAGAAAATAAAACATAATTAAAACATTAACTATATCGAATGAACGAATCCTGCCATGAAAAGTATGTATGAACACAAATATTCACAAACCTGTTGCGCTCATTAACAACAAATCGGTTTCACTTTTAGATAAAGAATTTTTTTATATACATACGAGTAAATATGTATGTACAGATAGATATAATTTTTAATATTCATATATTTAAATTCCTTAATTACCTGATTTTATAAAATTTTTCAAAGTATGTATAAGGAAAAAAACCCCATTTACATAATGTGATAATTTTTCATTTCCTGTTAAATTAATAATCAATAGAGCTAAAAATACAAAGATTCTGAAAGCGAAAACTATACAGGCATTTAGATTTATGTGATTTTGTCACAATCGTTAAAAATTTATTATTTTTATAAACTTTATATAACAATACACTAAATGTATTCTTTAGCGTCATCAAGTTTTCGGTTATTATTAATTTTATTTCGTTGATTTCTTAGTCAAGGTCTTTGGAAAAATATATACATAAGTATACAAATCAAAGCAGCTATAATAACATAATGTCGTTAAAAGTTTTAAACACGTTTTAAACATTTTAACAATACAAAAATGCAAATTAAACGCACATTTAAAAAAAAAATATATTTATTGTATTTAATGTGTATGTGCTGAAGTTAGTATATTGGCTCTCAGCCAACATTAAATATAATCATTATTTAAATTAAAATAAGAAATAATATTATAATCGGCAGCATCAATATTATTCCCTCTTTAGTTTTAAATTTCATAAAAGTTAAAAAAATCGATTTTTTATTTTATAAAAAAAAAAAACAAGAAAATAAAATAATAAATTATCTAATTGTTGTTATTTTGTAAATCGTTTGTACCAACCAACATACTCATAGGCATAAAAAATGTTCAATTTATTATGCATACAAATTAACGTTTGTGTATACATGCATGTATACATACATACATACATACATATATATTTTACATATGTCAGTACATAGATACATACATGCATATATATTTTTTCAATTCCTATAGCCTGTTACCCTTCTACGTACATTCATACTTACATACGTACATATGCATATACGTATCTATTCCTTTGTAAATTTAAATATACAATATGCATGTACTATACTCACACACATCCAGACACGTTAGCATGTACTTACATACATACATATGTATGTGGTTATGTGACAAAGAATCATAGTTGCTTATTATAAATGTGTTGCCAAGAAGACAAGTTCAAAGTAGGAAACAATGATTAGATTTCCATCCGTACCTTTTCACAGCTGCCATATCAAAAATGGTTTTTTCTTAATACTATAATAAATTTCACAAGGTTTCCTTAGTTAATGTTCTTTTTTAAATTCTTATTTGAGGTTATTAGGTTCAGAATCAACTAGTGTTCTTTAGCCGATTTACATATGTAAGTAAGTTATTATATTCTTAAGATCATAAGAAATAATTTTAGATTTTAAAGCTTTTCTAGGTAGGTACTCACTCGTATTCAGTTTATACAAAAATATTTATGCAAATACATACTCGAAAGCCAAAATGTTACAACTAAATTAATTATCTCTACCTGTTTACGTTGAATTCATAAGCAAAACTAGAAACGTAGAGTAGTGTTAAAAAAGCGAATAAATATGTTTTTATAGCAAAAAAAAAAATAAAAAATTTATAAATAAAAAAATGCGTGGTCCAGTTATTTTTATTTAACTAGACTCATAATGTAGGAATTACTTCCTGTTAAAAGTAGACAAAGAAATAATTTAACGGCAGCAAAGAATAATAACAAACAGAGACTGTATTGATAAAGAAAAAATGTCATAAACTGAAAGCTTATCAGCAAGAATAATGACTCACTTGTCATTAAAAATATTTTCTCAAGAAAATCAATTTACGGTTGATTCAATTAAATTACTTAAATTTAAAACGCATCATTCAAAATTTCAAGGACATGATGTTGATATTGTTGTTGTTATCTTTTTATTAATATCAATTGATACAAGGAACAAGAAAATTGTAAAATTTTTAAAAATTTAAATTCAAAAGTACTAAGAAATAATTTGTGGATTTTTACATTCAAAAAATAAAATATGTTCACATAGACCAGTGTTGCCAATTTTTTTTTTGCAAAAATCTATATGTCCACAAAAAAAGCTTTTGTTTTTATTGAAATTTTAAATCAAATTTAGTCAATTTACACACATTACGTTTGTAAATTTTTCATACTCCAAGTAAAATTATATCAATAATTTTTATTGTTAAATATTTTTGCATTTACGATGAGTATTTTTGGGTTGGTGTATCTTATTAGTGTCTGATATTGTTCATTCTTATAAGAAATTCTTTCAACGTTAGTTGTTGGTATTGGCATATTGCATAAACTATTTATTAAGCAACGGAAAGCTTCACAGGTAATCGAAACGATTTGCATTCAAAGTGATAAACTAAAACATTTCAATATTTTCTTGACTCAATAAATTGTATTATTTAAACTTAAACTGACACAATTCTCGCTATTTGTCATCAATTTGTTTAATATTATTCGCATCAATGACATTTGGAAGAATTTCGCTAATTGTGAGATACTTTTATCAGCAGGTTTAATGAACAGGAACTTCAATTAATAGCACTAAATATCATATTTGTAAAAATCTTTTCTTAACGATTTCTTTCATTTATTCAACATGAGTCAAAATTAATTACGCTCTATATGTACATTTCATTCGGTGCTAATACCAAAATCTTCAGTAAACCTTTAACCAAATTTTTGAAAAAAGCTGAGAAATCGCATAAGTTTATACAAGAACTCCCAAAATATCTTGAAGAATTGCGAAATATATAAACAAAATATATTAAATAGCTCGTACAAACATTTTTTTTATACAACAAACATTTTATTATTCGATTTAAATTTATTAATAGTGAAGTCCACTGACCATTTTGGTATTAGCAGCAAATAAAAAAAAATTAAAGGTACATATAGACTAGCTAAACCATATAACAAACATAGATAGGTAGTCGTAATCCTTTTTTTAAGCTAAAAAAACTTTTATTCTTTTTGAAATTTAAATAAAATTTAAAAGTAAAATTAATCTTTACATATGGTAACACTGACACAGACCCACAAATACATGCAAAGCATTCAATAAAAATAACAATAAATTCGCCCACTGTCAGTATTTAAATTTTTGTGTGGAATTTTTTTTTTAATTAAAATTAATAAAAAAAATGTACACATATAACACACATACAGATACATATGTACTCGTACATATCTATATATATGCATATAAATTTTATATTTTAATGTTATAATAAATCGACAACAACAACAATATTGGACAAATAAGTTTTAATATAAATTTGTGTGCTTCGTTTTGAAATAATTTCAAAAATTATAAAATATTTATTGTGCAATATGTATGTATAAAAATGGCGTCTTAGTGGCTTAAACATTTGACATTTTCACAAAATATTATAATCCCGAATATATGTATGTATGTATGGATATGTGTGTGCATATGCTTATGATATGCATACGAGTATGTATGAGTGTGGGTTTTTATTGGAAAATTATCACTTTAACTATTCGAATGTAGATTTGTTTGAAAATATGAGGAGATAGATGACTCTGAAAAGTAAATTAAACGCGAAAGTAATTGAATTGAATTTGAATCAAATAATATTAAAAAATGTTAATAATAAAATATAAAAAATATATGTATGTATATTGGACCGTACCACATTACAAGCAAAAAAAAGTTCTCGACAGTAATATCAAAAAAAAAATAATTTTTTTAGAATAAGCAAATGTATTTGTTTGGGATCGAACTGCATAGCAAAGTAAGAAGCGTGTACAAATAGAGACGATTTCGTTACATCATAGTTAGTTGTAGATCAGACTACAAATATTGACTGTTCTGCTGGAATTAATTTTCGGATATTAGGGGGCACATTAGGGTGGTAGGAACAGAGATCTGGTGGATAAACACTAGAAGGAGATACTGCAAGTCAATGGCCATTGATGCAGAATATTGGGCTTCTCGAGACAGAAACATTGATATATCAGTCTTTAAGATCCGTCCGCAAACATATAAAGAAAAGTTTAAAGGTAGGGGGTCCTACCTTCGCCAATAAAAAATATCAACGAATTTACAAGCTACAATTTAAATTTTTTTTACAGTTATTAGAAGCCTTTGTAGATTATATAAATAGTTATGTTACCTGAAAAAATATATATATATATAAAATATTTTTTTAACTTTCAATATCGTCATGCACATGTTACAGTTGTCACGCATAATTACAAAGTACTTTTATATAACATACAAAATGATTAAACTTATCTCATTTTAATATATTTTGGTAGAATTAAATCCAATTGTAAAATTTTTAGTTAGAAAGAATCCAAGGGAATGAAGAAAAAGCCAACGTCATCAATATCAACCTGTATATGCTAAACTTATTTCGTATTTTAATTATTATTTCTCTCATTTGAAACGAAGAAAGAAATTAATTCAAGAAACATATAATTTTATTATAGCCTACTTTTGCCGATATTACATCTGATTTGCAAGGTGATTGGCAGCCAATGAAATCTTCATTATAACATTTTACTGCTACTACTAAGAAAACATCTGTTATTTTTCCAAATTTTCTTGAAAAAATCGTATTCTAAATCGAGACATTATATTTTACATAATTTCTCCTCTTTCTAAAATTTTACTTTTTAACGACACTGATGATGTGATATGCAAAATCAATTTGGAAAAAAATTCACTTGAGCCCCTTATGCTTTAAACCCCTCATAAATATATATTTCGGTTATGGTTACAATAAAATAGTATCTGTGTGTGTTTTTTTTTTATTTGAAATCATCTGTCGCCATCGTTACCAGGAGCTTTGGGAAGGAAATGATCAAAATTTTTTTCAATACAAAATTTCATTTTAAAGAAAAAAAGAAAGTAACTGCAAACTACACCAAGTTTTTTTATGCTGAATCAGAATTAGAAATTTTCCCTCTATCTGTAGGAAAGTTCTATCTAATGAAGTTTTCGAGATATTGAACAGTACCAATACCATCATGGTAGGTAAAGAACAGCATTTTAATAAGTAACGGTAATATTACACAACCTAATTTTGTTTAGGAAATAATATTAGAAAATAATATTAGAGTTGTATAAATTATTCGGTATAAGACAAATTTCCAATACTGAGGTTGAAGCATTTGTCATATTCAACATGTTTTTACGGTCTCCTGTAAAATTTCCAAAATGTGAGTTGGTGTAGTTTAGCTTCCTCCTACCGATATAAAAATCAGATGTCTTAGTGTAAAAAGTACTTATGGCGAAATACGACTAGAAATATCTGCGAGAGTATAAAGCTACGATCCCACTATCGGCGTACTTTATCGGCGCTCATTTATAAATATTACACATTTATTTTTAGGCCTTGCCGGTATCGTCACATATTGGTCCAATATTTTTAGGCTCATATCGGCCAAAACAGAATTCGGACATTACATTTACGATAATAGAATTACTTATTCAAAATATATACATATATTTATTTCACGTAAAATGCCAATGCATATCAATTGATTTCTTTAAAACCAATTGATTGTCGTTTATTTCACATTTCTTATTATATTTGCTAAACAAGATAATGTCACATACAAAATAGAATTAGAAGAAATAGGAATTAAGTTGGCGACAGCTACAACGGTGGTCATGTAGCCATCCATGTAGCTGTGTTGTCGCCAAATTATCACTTTCATAAAAAAAAACAGTCAGTTGTTGCGGAAGGTTTCAGTGGCGTTGGCATAGTCACTGGTCACTGAACAATACTGGCTTCCGCTGATAGCAATTCCCAATCACATCAGAACGCACTCCTTCGTCGGTATAGTGTAGCGCCGGCTTAAGCTTCCCCTCCTGTCGTTTCTCTAACTACCACTTTCCTATAATTCCAGCACAATGCATCGCATGTTTGATCTGACCGGGTCTTCAATTGTGAATATTCTGGTTGCTTAGTCGACGCGCTAACTCCTCAGCCAACAGCTGAGTTTGTTAGATTGTAGTCGGTAGCGTGCTGTGATATATTTTGCTCAAACACAAAAAAATATGATAAACTAGCCGCTGTCTGTCTCTGTTATCTGGATAAAACTAATTATGAACTGTCTGGTATAGAAAGACTGACCAGAACTAAGGTTGCTAAATGCCGGAATGCCCTTTAATATTGGCTTGAGTTTCTTTCTAAAATTCAAAAATATGACATTTTTGCCGCTCCAGCAGAGCGGTTGTCGTATTTTCCATCAAAAGTTCAGATCAGCTCCAAAATCATTTGCAAGTATGTTTTGTCGTTTCGTCGTGTATCTGTAGACTAGTGGAGGTTCTGTGGAGCTAATTGTTACCATACTAGTCTCACATTTAATAGGAGCCACACAAATAATTGTAAACATTTTCCAATGGCATATTAGCAAAAAAATATTTTTTTTTCACCCTGGAGAGTTTTTTCCCATTATCTCCTGTAAATACCTGCTCAATAAGATTAGCTACCATATGAGTGGAAGCCATCAATCAAAAGCACTTGTTTTCTATTATTGCCACGTAGAGTTCGAACAGTCTACTTTGATA
This sequence comes from Dexiosoma caninum, assembly GCA_963924685.1. Taxonomy (NCBI): domain Eukaryota; kingdom Metazoa; phylum Arthropoda; class Insecta; order Diptera; family Tachinidae; genus Dexiosoma; species Dexiosoma caninum. Next base: position 89,597,859 of record OZ004728.1, on the reverse strand, counting down.
ATTTAAAGTTTCTTATTGTGTCTCAATAACGAAAATGCTAAACCAGATACAAAAAGAGATAACAAATACCGAATAATAAAATTAATTTTTGGCTTTTATTTTTATTGTTCTTGTTGTGGGCTTTGTTGGCACGACAATGTCAACTTTTTCGTTAGTTAATTAATCATTTCTGGGCCGATGAAGCAACATCGTGCCTTTACATAATGGATATTAAAGCGTTATAATTCATATTATTTTATAGGCCTTTAAAATTTAAATTAATTATATCTAGTTGAGGCAAAGCCTAGCGAGCATAGAAAAATTTCAGAGAATTAAATTCATCGATAGAAAAAAGGTGTGGTTTTTATTGTCATTTTTGTTTAATTCAGTTTCACACACACCAAATTAAATCAAATTGATCCAAATTTATATGAAAATTAATTTTTGTTTCCTTCTTTGTGATAAATTATATTTAATTTATTACATACAGTTGGATAAAAAAGTGTACTACCTGTTTTCTCAATATGACGCTTGCGTGATGAATGTTTGTGTTAAGCAGAATTTAAGAAATATCTTTCGAAAGGAAATAAAATGTTGTGGAGGAAAATAAAAACTAATTTTAATGCAGTGATTGATAACATTTGAAATTATTAATAATTGCAAAAACTATTCGTTAGTTTTTGGTATAAAAGAAAAACAATAATTAATCGCCTTTATAATCTTCAACAGACATTTTAAAAACTAAAATTGTGTGTGACTAAAATTGTTGAAATTAAACGAAAATGCTCTTAATACAATACGACTGTAAAAAATCATTCGAGTTTGGCCTAAAATGACCATGAGTGTATCTACTGATTTACCAAAAAGAACACATTGTGTTCTTTTTTTTTTTTTATTAAATATTTCTTTTTTTTAAAAATTTAATATTTCCAATCTATAATCATGTTATAACATGCAGGCTGTCACACCACATATCGCCACATGAAATTGAATAAAATGTTACGAGACAAACAAAAAACGTTCTAAGTTCCTCTTGCACTTTCAATTACAACTATGCGATCTTTTTTTATAAGAACCATAATGTAATTAAACCAGATGGCACCCCTACGGTAGCTGATTATTTTTTTTTCTCTGTTTAAATTTGTGATATAAAATGTTAAAATTGTATGCCTACACATTTGTGTAACATCTTTTATTATTGAGAAAAGTAATAAACAATTTAATTTGCGTAATTATATTGCAGTTGGTATATTATTCAAAAGAAGAAAATATTCTTCTGACAATTTGTGGCACAAAAACCACATACACACTAACGCCTGTTAAAGCCTTAGTGCTGCCATCTTAGTAATTACATCCATGGTGCAATAACTAGGTGGCATCACTACGCCAGATGACGTTTTTTTCTCTCTAGCATTGTTTGTCTAAGCTTACATATGCATATCAAAAGGTCACTCGTTTTATTTTTGTTGTTGTTTGTGTGTGTGCAAAAAGCAGCGCAGTTGAATTATAATGTGTGCGTACTTTGGGTAATTCATTCATAATTTTTGCCAAAAGCCGTGTTCTTACATAAGCAAAAATTCCTTTTTTTTTTGTATTTGTTGCCGTAGTTGCCACGTTGTTTATTGCATCATGATTGCTTTTAATTGTAGGAGTAAAAAAAGTCTTTAGACTCGTGTCATGTGTATCAAAGTCTTTTGATAATCTATCAGAAAGTGCTTTTTTTTGTAGCTTGGATTTCGTATGGCTTTATGTATGTATGTGTGTGTTCTTTAATCAAAATTACAATTTGAAGGCGTACTTTTTTAATTTCTTTATTGATTTTTCATAATTTTTGTTATTATTTTATTTAATTTTTAAAAAAAATGGCTTGGAATAGCCATTGCGTTGAACTTATTAACGCTCCTTATTTTTCCTCTCGAATATTCGTCATCAAGTCAAATTAATAAAGTACACACATACATGGTTTGGCTTCATGTAATTTTTTTTCCAAATTGAATCTTAATCAGTGAATTCGCTGGTGTTCTACGTTGCTTGTATCATATTATATCATGCCTTGCTATTTATATATTCTTTGTTGTAAATGATATGTATTCTTTGCAATATCAAAAACTCTATATAAATTGCTAAAACAATTTTCAACAGGTTATTGTATTACAACAATCACCCTCGCCAACACAAATACATATCAAAGAACCGCCGCTTAGTCCTGGAAGTCCAACAAATCATACAGAAGCCATGTATGCTACCGGCGGTAGCACACAAATTTATCTCCAGGTAAGTTAAAGTCAAGTTAACAAGACAAAACCCAAAACCCAAAACAGCCACACCAATCGAAAACATGCAATCAAATTAAAATATCTTCTTAAATTATTCTTGTCGCTTTTGTTACAATCTGCTGTTGAAGGCGATTGAAAGGCGTTTATTTAACATACGACAGATTGACGATCTGGTTACAAATGACTTGGCACATGGAAAAAGTTCTTACTGTTGCAATTCGCTACGGTTCACTCGCATTCAATTTGTTCATTCATTCATTTGATTTTTTTCCTTTAATGTTTTCACTTTCATGACATGTGGTGTCAAATATATTGCCTTTTGCGGTAGGCAGTTTTGTATGTTTACTCGCATTTTATAGTGTGTAGTAGCAGGAACAGGTTGAACCGTTACCACACAAAAAGTACATAAAACAATCTCATTCACCTACTCCCTTCCATTTAAACGGCAACATAACAAAGAAAAATAATAATAATAATAATAATAAACAATGATTTAGCGCCGGCATTAACTAAACCGGAATCTCTTAAAAAGTAAAGAAAACAGTTGAGAGAAGAAGCCAAAAAAAAAAGAACACGTTCCTTACACACGCCAGTCAGACAGCTTCATTGCCAGCCAGCCATCCAATCACTCAGACCAGCAACATTCAATACACTTGAAAATTCACTCCTCCGCAGACTGAAGAATAAAAAATAATGCAGAAACAATATGAGAAAAAAACTTGTATTATAATTCTTACATATCCCCACATATGTACATACATACATACTCAACACGCACACGCTCACGCACACGCACATACAAATGTAAATCAATGCAACAAGAACGCGAGACATCTGTGTAAATGTCTTTTGTAAACGACAAGAACTTTTTTAGAGCAATTAACACCCTTCTGGGTCTTATGTGACCAACAATAATAACAACAACAACAACAACAACAATAACAATATAATAATATATATAAATGCAAAAAAATATCGCTTAAACGATAATGATGTTGATCGTTGTTATTATTTCTATAATTTTACATTAAGGGCCCTCATCAAAACGCAACAGCTGGACCTGGCGGCAATGTGAATACACAAACACCCAGCCCTGGGCCATACATTGGTCCCGATGGATATGGCATGTACACAACTAGTCGCTTAACAACTGCCCCAACAACAACATTCATTTCGGAGCCTTACTATCGTGAATACTTTACGACAACAGATGGCCAAGGCTATGCACCAACCCGCACCATATACGGCGACAGTGAAGCCAATCAGCCAGGCGCAACATATGAAGGACGTTTTACAACAGCCAACAACTTAGTACCGCCTCCCCATCCATCAGCAAATATATCGAAAAACAACGGCGGCACCCCCATCTATGCTAAAGCAGTGACTGCAGCAGGCCTAACAGTCGATCTACCCAGTCCAGATTCTGGCATAGGAGCAGATGCAATAACGCCACGAGATCAAAATAATATACAACAGGTAAGTTGAATGCAAATAATCGATGATTACACAAACCAATTTTAATTCGATTTCCAAATACCAACCGCTCACCCGGGTCGCACAAACTGCTCAAGAAAGACAAAAATTACCGCAAGGATGACGCAAATCGTTCTCCCGGCACTCCATGTCTTTTCGCTGCTCAGTTTGTGATCGGATGACGTGTTTTTATAGATGACTGCTTTCTTGTTTCAGCCCTAGCGAACCTTAAAAATAAATTTTTCAATCCACATAACCGTTTTCTTTATTTTAATCAATTTTTTTCTCTCTCTCTTTTTTTTAACAAAACTGGGATTAGTTTAGAAGAATAGGAATTAGAGAGTGCGTGTAGCGTCCTTATATTGATCTTCCACACAATATTTTAAGCTAAATTAAAGAGACCACAATTCAACTAGATAATCATTAACAAACTGGCTTTTACGGTTTCATTTCAGTCTTTCGATTATACGGAGCTGTGCCAGCCGGGCTCATTACTGGACAACAATGGCGGCATACCGGTCTCTGTCAATAGCATACAACGTGGCCCTGTCAGCGTTCATGGCGGCCAAAACAGTCCAACAACATCTTTAGGTGGCACCAGTGCCAATGGCAGCGCCACACGTTCAAGGCCATGGCACGACTTTGGTCGACAAAACGATGCTGATAAAATTCAAATACCAAAAATGTAAGTAAAAAGAAATTCAATATATTTCAGTCCATGTAAATATTTTTGAAAATTCAATTGAAATGCACAACTTAGCATCAGTACAAAAAAAAACCAGAGATTTTCGTTCAATATTTTTCTAATTTAAACTGCGATGAAGTTAAAAATAAATTAATAAAAAATAAATTAAAATAAATTCAATTCAAATATTGTCTGATACGAATTATCGAGTGATTTTTCCATGATAAAAAATATCTGTCCAAGAGTTTTTGTTGAAGTTGAAGTTGCTTAGAACGTTCTGTTACACGAACAATTACAGCATCACCAATCAATTAAAAGAAAAACGACTTTTTCAATCTGTATTTTAATTTTCAGATTCACAAATGTTGGTTTCAAATATCATCTGGAGTCTCCAATAAGTTCATCCCAAAGACGAGAAGATGATCGAATAACGTATATAAACAAGGGACAATTTTATGGCATCACTTTAGAATACATACCTGATCCCGACAAGTCCATTAAAAATACAACAGTGAAGGTAAGTTCGGGTGTTAAATTTATCGTACGAACTGTGCAGGCAGGCATTCTTCAGGGAAGAAAAATTAAATTATTAATAGTTGAAAGCAGATACACATACATACATACATACATACATCCATGCATACAAAAGCCATATGCAAATGCGCATAAGCTTTGCTGTCTGTCTGTCTGTCTGTCCGTTAGAAATTCCATTAAATTGAAAAACTCAAAATTAAACAAATAAAATTTTGCCCGAAGACAAGAAAACTCGCAGTAAGACAGACATTTCAAATGAAATGTTGGGCAAGAAGCAAAAAAAAAAAAAGAGTTGTGTAAACAAACGTTAGTGATTTGTCATGTTCTGCATGATTTAAAATTTTAGCACTTCCGCGTAATAAAAAAAGGGGGAAAAACCACCCTTCTTTTGAATTTCTTTTTGTTATGGAAATCAATAGAAAACGAGAAGAGCAAACGATGATGTCTGCACTCATCAATGTCATTTCAAATCAGGACAATTGTTTCAATGATCTGATGCTGACGATGATGATGATGATGACGATGATATATGATTTGTGTGATTTATTTATTCTCTGCGCCATCCATTGTTGTGCAATTTGCGCAACATTTCTTTGTCATGGAGCAAACGCAGCAGAACGGAAGAACAAATTAGATCTTCTTCCAATCTGCTTCTAACATCTCAAGTGTATTTGTTTAATTTCAACAGACATTGTACGCTTCATCTTTGAGCAAACGAGGTTCTGTAACGTTATCAATCATTTCCAAAGATAACGAAAACAAACTTCCAAACAGGATATGCAAATTTCCAAATCAAATTTGTTTGTAGTGGCTCTTAGACCAAAAGAAAAAATTGGAAAAAAGAAAATATAACTGTTACAATTTGCTACTGTCGCGTTGAAGTTCATTTTCACTGCACAAACGACAAGTTTGAATGTTTCTTCTCAGGCATTTCCATTAAATTCCTTTGGTATATGTACGCCGGCATGTGTGCGTGTGCGTGTGTGTGTGTGTGTTTATGGGCGAGTGGGTTTTGAATTTCTTTCATTTAACGATTTTTCTTTAATTACTTGGCTAAGCTGTTGCCGTAATTTAAAACTTAAAAAGTATGTGCGTATGTGTGCGTGTTCCGTTTTTTTCATGTTACAATTTGTCATCTCTTAAAAACGCTTTTTAAACTTTCCTTTGCAATAAAACCAAAGCCACAACCAAAACCAAAACCGAACATCTATTTTCTCCAACTATTTCTGTATTTTTTTCTTTTTTGTTTTGCTTTGTTAGCGTTTTTATTTATTCATTTTTTATGATTTTCACTCGTCTGTTTGATGAAAAAAAAACGCATTTTTACTGAACATTAGCGACAAGCCAAGTATTTAGTGCGTGAGTCTGATAGCGTTTTAATTTATTTTATGCGTGGTTTTCCTTTTTAATAAAACAAAAAAAGCTTTTTCAAGAGAAAAACTAGCCTTGCGGCCTATAGTGGGGCAATGCGAAGAAGATGATTAAAAACATAGACACATCGTGCCATATGATGGTACGTACGCCTTGGGACAGACACACAAACACACAGATGGACTGACGGACGATACAGACAGACCATCAGACATTTTTAACTGTATTAATTTTATGATGTCAATTTTGCCATATCGTTAATTATGTGTGTGTTTCTTTTTTTTTTTTTTAATTATTATTTTTAAACATGAAAATGTAGAAATGCTTCTGTTGCATGCGCACACATGCACGCATAAATTCCCAAGCATTTTCTTTTTTAATTTCTTTGCTTAATGTCAGGATAAAATTGATGCATTTCTCAAAAAAGAGAAGAAAAAAAAAACCAAAAAATGCACTCAATACAATTTGCATAAATTTCTCATAAATAATGTTAAAGGCTGAAGTAACATCAGCGCATACACACACACACACACACACACACACACACACACACACGCACACACACGCACCCAGCCGCACAAACTTAGGATCTTAAGTCAGCATGTTTTTCCCGTATTCACGAAAAAATAGATGAATATAAATTTATACGTGTAAAGTAAACTGAAATGAAAGAAAAGAAATATTTAAACGACTAAAGTGTCAACTTTAATTTATGTTTGTTTAACTACAAGCCCTTCCGCAACATCCCCAGTCGCGTACGAGTATGTGCATCGCCTTAAACGAAAACAAAATAAAGCACGAAACGATAAAAAGGATTGAATGCAAATTTTTATTTCTGCTTAAATTATTTACGATCCAAATCTAAATCTTAACTGTTTCTTCAGCAATCTATCTTTTTACTTTTTTTGTCTTGTTAACTAAGCGTAGCGAATTTAAGAGCATCAGCGACTTGGTTCTTAAGACCCATCTTTATGGCAGTAATCAAAAGGGGGTAGTTTTTCGCAGATGCTTTTGCTTTCTGCCCGTAAAGAAAGACTTTTCAAATTGTCTCTCTCTTCTTGTGCTGATATTGGTTTTTGTGAATTCATTAATTTAAAATTGTTATCTTAAAAATAAAGTAATGATCGCTTGGAACGATCGTTCTATGTTTTATGCAAATTTCCTGCATACTTTTCTTTGATATAAATTTATAACCTTTTGACTTTTGCTTTAAGCGCGAAGGTGATGGTGTGGAACTAAATTTATAAAAAAAGAAAACCATATTTAATTTATCCTGTTCGTTCCTTTTGTCTTTTAATGGGTTTTTTGGCATAAATTCAAATTTACAAATTTACCTGTTTAGCAGAGAGAACAGTATCGAAGTCGGTGTCGGGGATGACATCTTTCGATTTACATCGAGTTTTCTCTGAGATCATATGATACGAATTGTTACCGATGCGGTCTCTTCAAACGACTGCAGAATAAATTCAGAGTTGTCTCAAAGTACTACACTATTTTGAATTTCCTTAACGACCTTCTCTGTTGAAGTTCCAACTAAATCTTTTCTTCGGCGCATGAGAGTAGTATTTGTTACAATTAATATTGTTTGAGTAGCAGGCACAGCAGGGTGGTTATTATGGCCGTGAGTCAGAATACGAATGACACTTTGAATCGGGATCTTTCAACGATCTCAGAGTGGGATCGTGCAAATAATGTCGATTTCAACGCTCGTTAAACTCGCTGCTGTACCCGTACGCATAAACGTATGCCCGAATATGGTGTGTCATCTGTAGTTATGAATAGTATTGTTATTAAGGAATAAGAAGATATTTATGTTCTGGATATGAGAATTCAGTGTGACGTTCTTTGGCCTGACTACATTTTGCAAGTGTCAAAAGAAGCCTTCAAGTGCCTTGACTTTTTAGGATATTGTAAGATATACTTCATCCCATCTAATCTCATACAGGCTGCATCGTCTATATCCGACCGAATGTGGAATACAACTCTCATGTACGCTACTCTTTAAAGTCCATTTTGAAGCTAGTCTATGACGCACGAGGAGAACGCGAAAGGGGTTGTCACTGACGATTGTGGAGTGGCCAACTTTATTGACTTGCTGAAGCATAGTCGCAACGTGGCGTATGTTCCGCTGTTCTTTCGCTACTTCAATGGAATGTCATCAAATGATATCAGAGAATCGTTCTAGAACCTGGGACATTTCTGTGTATAGATTGTGTTCAAGATTTGCTTGCGCACCTGCCGCTAGGGTCTAATTCCACGCTGGTCTAAACACCGAGTCAATTTTGAGACACTCACTCTCTTTTTTTTTGGCCCAGCACTCAGGGGATGCTCTTACATATGCGATGCATTGCGCTGGAAGGGAAGGGAAGGGATAGTAGGAGAAATGACAGTACGTGAAGCTTCACTATCTTACAACTCTACTTTTGCACGTTGTTTGTTTATAGAATTAGTGCAGCGGTTCTGAAGTCAAAGAGACGTATTCAATTTTGAAGCTTTGATTTTAATAGCCTTTTTTAGTAATTATTTTACTTCGCTGGTGTTACACAATACCGACGAAGAAGGACACTCTGATGTGCGAGTGGATTGGTATCAAATAAAGCCAGTACTGTTCAGTGTCCAGTAATCGTCCTTCACCACTGAAACCTTCCGACAATAACTGAAACAAAGACACACTAAAGCACACATTAGAGAATATGCGAAATGTTTTTATGACAGTCTGAAACTGGGGTCAAACACAGGAATTTTTTTGGATTTGTAGCCAACGTGCCGATTACTTCAGCTATAGATCTAAGAAAGCAAACTAACGTGAACCAACGCAGACCATAAGTTGCAATGCGGCCATCATTTCTTTGAAGTATGACGGCCCTTGCTGAGGTATCCACAGCTGTGTTGCCTCTGATAATAATCAATTTTAGGCTGTGCGCGTGGCACAAAAGTTATAGTCCTTGATCAGAATTCGGGAGCAAAGCAGATGGAAAAAAGAAATTCCCAAAAAATTACGGGCAATGCTCACCATATTGCAGCGACTGATACAAGGTGGGCCAAAAGAAATCACCCTATTGGAAGATGCTCTTATTTTTGGAAATGGCGGCCAATGTCAAATCTGTTTTGACATTTGTGAACTAGACAGATGTAGAATACAAGTGAACAAGCCATGGAGTAAAACCCCCAAGAACGCGGAATAATCGTGTCTATTTTTTTGCGTAACAATTCGTCTGTGGTGTTGGCGCAGTGCGAATTCCGTCGCCGATTCCCCGGCCGTTCGACACTGACTGCGCAAACACTGCGCCGTTTGGCTACCAACCTTGAAGATTATGGGACCACACGAGACACTGCCAAGAGTGGCGGCCCCGGAGCGCCCGTTTTCGAGGACGCCGCTGGTCAAACGACAACAGTGGACGGTGCGCGCTATAGGGCCATGTTAACCGAGTTTTTTCTGCCGCAATTGCACGAATTAGGACTGGAGGACATGTGGTTCCAACAGGACGGAGCTACGGCACACACTCCGCGAGCCACAAGCGATATTCTGAAGGCAGCGTTCCCGGGTCGCCTCATCTCTCGTTTTGGTGATTTGCACTGGGCCGCGAGATCGCCCGATTTAACCGTTCCAGACTTTTTTTTGCTGGGTTTTTTGAAGTCCTGTGTTTACGTGAACAAGGCCGATACTCTGGAAGCCCTCCAGGACAACATTCGACACGAGTGCGAGAATCTGTCGCCCGAAGTTCTCGCCGAAGTGATGAAAAATGCCATAAAACGAGCCCGTATTACAATCAATTGTGACGGCGCCCATTTGGCCGATATCATCTTCTCGACTTGACCAATAAAATTCTAAAGGTTCAGATAAACATAATCAAAAAGCAGAATCGAAGTTTCTTCTTTTGGCCCACCTTGTATAATAAATAAATCTAAAAATTAAACCAATTCAATCACGGTGGTGTTGATAGCTGAGCTACTTTTTTTTACATAAATGAATGGCCAAATGCCAAAAGAGAAAGAAACAGCAGTTATTATTGTTTGACTTAACATCTGGTAAGTCACTACAGCATGCAATTCAAGCTAAGTGTGGCGCAGAAATATTTCTATCAAACTATATATAAAGAAAACTATATCCGGATAGAAATTTTATTCAAAAGAACTGGATGAATCCATTTTTAGAATGTATAACTGGCATACAGTCAGCTTAACAATCAAACATGTCAAAACATGTTTATATTTTAAGTCCGCCAATATCATTTTATTCATTAAAACCTACAAAGCTTTTTTTTCAAAATAAGAACATTCATACTCATTTAACATTAAAATAATATATGTTTTTGTTATAAATTATGCGCGTAATGTACGTAAAAGTAACAAAAACAGAAGTAAGAAAGAAAATCACTTAACAACGTTTATTTAATAAAAATTGATATTTACAAGAAATTCATATTAACTCGGTATAATAATACGATGTTAGGAGTAAGCATTATACATAAATGATTAATTATGTTGTTCAGTTTTCTCATATTTAAGGTGGTATCACGCAGTCGTCATGGCTGAAATTCACAAAGAAGACCTAACAACCAACCTCATTTTGTTTTTGTTTTCGATTGTGTTTTGCAATTTTTATTATCTGATAATACATTATCGGCGTTGCCAGAAGAAGACAGAAGAAACATGCTAAATAGCCAAAAAAAAAAAAAAAAACAAGTGCTAATATCTTCAACAGCTAAATTTCATTAAAATCGGTTTGAACGTATTCGGTATCGCCCTTCTGGTCCTAGTTTTAAAAAATGTAATACCCTATAAACGTACCGGAGTTGTGCAGACTAAGTGCTCCAAATTTCATCGCGATTGGTCCACAAATGGCGAAGTTAAGCTCGTTTATATTATAAAATCTGTTAAAAACCACGTGGAAAGAGTAGCATAATTAAAAAAAGTAGGCGTAAAGGTGGGCGTGATAAAAAAAAGTAGCCTATAATGCATTCAATAGTCCAAGTTATATGGTGTGGAAATTTCAGGAAGATCGGTCTGGTGGTTTGGGCTCCTATAAGGTATAAATAAACACCCAAACAAACAAACAAACAAACAAACAAACAAATACACATTCAGCTTCATATATATAGATTAAAGGAAACAGTCTCCATTTCTAATATCTGTACATGTTTGAAAAATTTTCATCATTTGGTGAATTTAAACCAGTATTTATCATATTTTACACACATATATAATCGAATTTTATTTTTGTTATAAACATTTTTGTCTAGAAAATCCATTTTGTTTAATATAAATGTTAATTAAATTGTTAATTAACTTTGTTTTGCTGAATCTGTTGATATATTAATGTTAATATTGTATTGCCTCCATAAGATTCATTGAAATAAAATACTTTATTTTACGTTGATCTACATATTTCGAACCATAAGGTTCATCTTCAGGATCTATAAATTAATTTTTATTTAATAATAATTGTAATAAAATTTTAAACAATTTATGTTACCAAAATTGACTAAATTATTTGAAAAATATATATATTTGATTAACAAAAAATAAAATATAAATGAAATTTAATTTTAGTTTGTTTTAAAAGTAGAAATCAAATTACAATATGTATTTATATAATCTTTTTTAAGTAAAATAAGGCTGAAGTAGTCTGCACGTTGACTACAAAACCAAAACAGACCTGGGTTCAACCCCAGTTTCGGACTAAAATCATAAAAAAAAACATCTCGCATTTTTCTGATGTGCATTAGTTGTTGTCGGAAGGCTTCAGTGGCGAAGGCATAGTCACTGGTCACTGAACAGTACCGGCTTCAGCTGATAGCAATCCAGAATCACATCAGTACGCCCTCCTTCGTCCGTATTGTGTAGCACCGGCGAAGTAAAATAATAATAAAAAATAAAATGGCTACTAAACCAAAGCTTCAACACTGCTATAAAACGTGCAAAAATTAGAGCTGTAAAATAGTTAAATAAGCTTCACCTACTGTCATTTCTCTAACTATGCCTTTCCTATAGTTCCAGTACAATGCATCGCATGTGTAGGGGTCATCTCCTGAGTGCTGGTCCCAGATACAAAAAAAAGAAAAAGGAAACAAAATGGCAACTAAAAACAGATCTTTAAAATTTAATAGGGCTCCTTGACATCCGATGCGCAATTAGTTCCAGTGCACTGCATATGTAGGAGAAGAAAAAAAGCATCACTTCTTATGACGTTATGCGTTCGCTCATTTTTTAAATTTTATATCGATTTTCACATGCAGCCACTTAAAGGTTCTGCTAAATGTACTCATATTGTTTAACATTGTTTAATTCAATTTAATAAATGACAGACTTTTGGTCTAACAAAAATTATTAATATTTCTTTTCTTCCTTTTTCTTTTTCTGCAAAAATAGAGTGTGATTATGCTAATGTTCCGTGAAGAGAAATCCCCTGAAGATGAAATTAAGGCCTGGCAATTTTGGCACAGTCGACAACATTCTGTAAAGCAACGAATTTTAGATGCAGGTAAGTGTTACGTCTTCAATAATGCAAAACCATAAATATTGTGTAGGGTTTTTGTTTTATCATTTTTTTTTTATAAAAAAAGTTAAAAATTTTCTCGTATCGAATTTGAAACGCCATAAAATAGCAGTTTTATAAACTCCCACTTGTTAGGCATGGGACTTTTGGAACAATTTCGGTATTCACAAGCTGTGCTATTAAGTCATATTGTCATAATGCCTTAACATTTTAAAAATGTTTCAAAAAAATTGTTGTTGTGCTTCGAAGAAAAAGGTGATAAAATAATAAGACTTTACGAGCTACGTTCATTAGTTTGGCATAAAATAACAGTAGAAATCTGAGCCATGCGCTTCCAGTTTTTAGTCGATCCGGCGATTATATTTACAAAACGCCGCTTCTTATAAATTATATAAATTTTTAAAAATTCTGCATACTTAATCCCTTTACTTTAAAATTAATTTTTATAACATAAAAGTAATTAAAAAAGAAAAAATCATATCATCTAACAATAAACTAGTGAGTGTGTAATATAACAGGCTGACAGCTACTTAATGATTCGCTACTAGCCGCCGTCCAAGAAATATATTCGGCTCCTATCACTGGCAACAGCTGTTTGCGATCGTATTTATTTCAACAATTTTGCATGTATTGTTACACTATAATTTTATAATTTTAATTGAAAAAGGACTTAAGAAAGAAAAACCATGTGAAGGTAATTTCATATTTACTATTTTTAAAAAATCGAATTGTTTTAGTTTTGCTTTTAGCTTTTAGCATTTCGATATCAGATATTTCTAATGTTGTTTTCCTATCAGCTGAAGAAATTTATTGAAATAGCACATTAAATTATGATGGGTTGTTCACAGCAGTCATATTTTTTCGTATTATTATTTTAAAACATACATATGACTTTATGACTACCATTTGAATGAACACCCCAAAATGTGTGGTGATTCTTGCAGCATTTTCAAAAGTAAATAACAATACGAATGCATATTTAGCTGGCCGTGTGTTCGTGCGTCTGTCTTTCAATTTGTATCTTTGATCATTTAAACATGACTGTTTGCTAATGTGTCATTTGAGACAATGTTGCTTCATTTACTTAATGTTGCTATTGTGCTATTGTTGTTGTTATTATTATTACTGTTTGTTAGTTATTGGTGTTGTTGTCCCTGGTGCTCTGGGAAATAAAATCTTTATTTCAACAACAAGTGTCATATCGAATATACATATAGCAGACGTATAAATAGCTGTACTACGCTTTGCATATGCACAATCATATGTACGTATAAATACACACATACATACATACATACATACATACATACATACATATGTATACGATATTCATTCAAGCACAGCGATGCTTATCATTTGGGACTGTGTGTGCTTTTGTTTTTGTATTTTTTTTCTTTTGGTTATTGGAGATCATTGTAAGTTTTGTAATTTTATTGAATACGCATCGAATGAATTTGTTGCGGGCAATGTTCAACGGCCATTATAACAAAGATTTCATGGCTGATAAAAAAATTAAAGGCCTTTACTTTTTTACACACAAACAACTCGTACTTTTTGATGTTCGATTGAACAAATGCTGCACTTACACATGCCCATGCACATGCACATGCACATGCCCATGCCCATGCACTCTACTCGTGCAGCCAGACACATAGAGGGGAGTCTCTGGCAATCACCTGCGTCTCTTTTGCCTAATTGGAAAATCATCGAAGAGGAGCAGTATGTATACAAGTGTTGTATGGAAAAGCTACATATAAAGCTGGGGCATAGACAACGGCACGTTCATTTGTTCCTTAAAATGGAAGATCTACTCGTATGCTCTCTGATAAGTAATTGCTAATATGTTTAAAGCGAAAAATTTGTATTTTTAATGTATGTATGTATTAATATGAGCGTGTGTGAATAAAGATGACAAATGGCCAAATCATAATCTCTGTAATCTCTGTCTCTGTTGTTTCGAACCATCTCCGAATATAATTTTAATTTTTTTTTGTCTTCTCTTTACAGATACCAAGAACTCTGTGGGTTTAGTTGGTTGCATCGAAGAAGTGTCCCACAATGCCATAGCAGTCTATTGGAATCCCTTGGAGAGCTCAGCAAAGGTAAGTGTAGTACAATTTCAATATAGTATAGTTTCGCACACATTAAAGCTTTCCATCGTGTACATTTTCCTGTAATACACAATTTTAAACATGGCATGGATGTGAAATCACAATTTGGTTCAGGTCCTATGAAGGAGAGTGAATAAATGATATTGTTAATGAAAACACATAAATATCAGTAAGCGATTAAACCTAATCAAGCTTAATTGCAAGGAAACATTTATTCACTCGGTAGCCCGGTAGTTTGCAATAAATGGAAAGAACATGTCCATACATGTCCATGTATGTCGTGGCTAAAATTGAACACGAAAAGTGTTCACCTCTAGTGGGATAAGAGACACACATTCACATAAACATACAATTGCACGCTTTACGACTGCCACAAACTGCAAGCTACAAAATTGTTTATTTCTACTTCTTCATCATGCATAACTTTTGAAAAATATCTCAATTTCCGTTGTTGAAAATTACATGACTGCACTGCCTCTTTAGCGTAAAATGTTAGTTGCTCATTGAACGGCATAATGTGTTTGCAGCGCAGCCATTCATGCTGAAATCCTTTTAGGCCTTGTGTTTTTTTTTTCTTCTTTTTGCTTTCGGTCTTCTCTTTCATTTCCTTAAAGGTGGCCCTTGTTGCTCCATCAATTTCTTTTCTATAACAATCGCTTTTCACGCCAAAATATGGTATCGATTAGTTTTTTAAGTGTGAGCTGAAAGGCAAAAGAAATCACTATTTAATAGCACCTGTCTTCCATTCGTTATAAGTGTATGTACAAGGTGGCGGTTTTGTTATCAAAAGACTTTAATGTGGCACAGAATTATGCCACACATTTCCACCAAATCGGTCATTTTTAATAAATAAAAAAAAAAAAAGAAAAACCGAAATGAAAACGTAAAGAAGTGCAGAAGGATTGCCCGTTAAGCTGGACTTGGAGCATTCAAGCGTATTTTATTTTTTTCACAACCATTGCCAAATTGTCCAAATCAAAAGAGTTGAGACACAAACTTGTGGCCATTTGCACATTCCTGCATTCACACTTGCACACTTTTACAGGAAATATTTAGTGGGTGCTTGAATGGCACTTGCATTGCCAAAGAAGAGACAGGAACGACAACAATTATTTTTTAATTTTCATTTTATGCACACTTCAGCTCAATACAAAGGAGGCGTAGTTCTCCTTTTAAATACAATACTTTCAGCCAATTGACAAACGTTGTTCAATTTCATTTTGTTTGGTGACACAGAAATGTTGGCTATTTTTCAAGTATTTCGGTATTTTTTTTTCAACTCTGAAATATTTCTATATGTTTTCTGTTTATTTTCTGTTGCTGTTAACCGCACAACGCTGACGCAATCATTAATGCAAATACTTCTCACATTATTGTTATTACCAGCAATTAGCACAACTCACGCACTAAAAGCCACCAATGCTACTCGTAAATTCTATGTGTACGTGTGTGTGTGTGTGTGTGTGTGTGGAGTTAAATAAAATACATGCATTTTCTGGAACCTTTATGTTTTAGAGTGAATAAAACAATCGGTTGCATATTTGCTAGAATATTCGAGTCACTTATGGCGTGCATTGCAATTCTTGTCCAATTTTGCTCTATGAATTTAAAATAATTGCACTGCTTTGTACCACTATAAAGCAATTTTACAGAAATAACAAAATTTAAACATTTTTTATAAACAAAGGGTTAAGTGTTATGCACTTTTTGAGAATCGAAATTCTTATTAATTTTTCTTTCAATGTTCAAATTTTGCAGAATTGTTCAAATAAATTCCAATTGAAAATTTTACCAAGTACAAAGGGTTCAACTATATTAAGATAAATATGGGAACATCACAACTTTCAATAGTGTTATCGAATTAAAATGAGGGGCTGTTAAAAAAAATTTAAAAATTTTTTACTTAAAATTGACGTTTCCCAATTCAAATCTTTAATACGTTGCCCACTGCGATTTTCAGCCTAGTTTTCGACTTTTTTTGTTTGCTGATCGTTTTTTACAAAGGAAAGAACGCAACACAGAATAAAAGGGTGGCGATGGTTGCGCTAGTTAACACGTTGACTACAAAACCAAAATTCCTGGGTTCAACCCCAGTTTCAGACTGAATCATAAAATCACTTCGCGTTTTTCTGATGTGCATTAGTGGGGCTTTGTGTTATTTGTTGCTGAATTGTTTCCATGGCGAAGGCATAGTCACTGGTCACTGAACAGTACCGGTTTTAGTTGACATTAATCAACAAGTAACATCAGAGCGCCCTCCTTCGTCGGTATTGTGTAGCATCATCGGCGAAGTAAAATAATTAATAAAAAGTCTACCAAATACAGCTTCAAAAATGTAATGCGTTTCTTTAATATCATAGGCGCTGCAACACTGCTATTAAAAAACAAGAAACGTGCAAAAGCAGCATTGTAAAAATAATGAAGCCTTCTTCTATATATCCTTTCACCACCTGTAATCGCTATCACTATTCGTTTACTTGTCTTTTAAAATAAAAAAAAAAAAAATAAAAAAAGGGGGTGCTGATGGCGAGTAGTCCGCGTGTTGGCTCTGCAACCAGAAAGACCCAGGTTCGATTCCGAGCCGGGTCAAATCAGAAAAAAGTTTTCACCATCCTTCGTCGGTATTTGAGCAATAAAAAGTCGGCGAAGTAAAATAAGTTCCAGCACAATGCATCGTATGTGTAGGGGTCAACGCCTGAGTGCTGGTCCAAGATAGAAAAAAAAAATTTAATGGCTCCATTTGCTTAAAAATAATGCGTCGAAAAAAAAACACCAGAGTCGCCGCAACTTTGCTTTATAATTACCACTCTCTAGTTCCAGAGCAATGCATTGCATATGTAGGGGATAGCCCCTGACCACTGGTCCAAGATAAAAAAAAAACGACATGTAAAACTTTTGTTTACATATGAATGAAAATTTTTGTCGTGTTAATTTATCACAATATTGTGAAAAATTACTTTCTGATTAGTTTTTAGTAGAGGACATACATACTTCATATATGTATTTTCAAAGGTCGAAGCTTCTGTTTTTAGTACAGGTGAGAAAGGAATTAAATTTTTACAACTTTTTAACTGCTTTTCTTTATTAAATTTTTGGTTAATTAGCCCTCCATCGAATGGCAATGAAAAACCACTTGATAGTTATTTTCTCCTTTCGTTGTTTAGTTTACATTTTTTATATTTGTTTCTTTCTGGCATTTGCTATTTTTTTTTTCAATTCTACATAAATTTAAAGGAAAATAAATGAAGTCTCATAATGGTGGGTACAGACAATGCAACATGTTTATGTATGTATGTATGTTTATCATTCATGTTGTACATTTTGTCAGAAACACTTTAACCAACAAGTAAACCATCATCAAATCTGAATTCAATATCGCTGGATAAAGACGGTTAAAAAATCAACTGGAAACAAGCCATTGTAATGAATAAATAAAAACACTAAACAACGATTCACACTATGCGAACCAACATCAATGCAACAAGAAATTATCAAAATATTTTGATGCTTTTGAGACGTGGATTGCAACACGAATTGAAACCTTAAACATGATTACAGACTATGCACCCAACAACGAAAATTCCCTGGATGCACAGACATGTTGCATCGTCTGTAGCCACCATTAGTGAATGATTAATGAAAATTTTCACAAATTTAAATAAAGATGGTTTTTCCATAGCTTTACACACATACACACATACACACATACGATTTATTATTGGAATAAATTGAAGAAAAAAAAATTTAGATTAAATGAAAATTACATACATTTGTTTATCACTTGAGATTATTTTTGTTGCTGGATATTGCAATTAAAGCAGCCATAAAATTAATTGAAATTAAATTTAAATGAGTTCAGTTGTGATTGTGATTGTGTTTCTGTTACAATTTATTATTATTTAGTTGCAATTTTTCAACTCAATACAAAAGCAATACAATTAAATCATTTGCAATTTCCTGTGTAATTCTTACAATCAAAAACGACCAACAACAATAACAACAACAAACGCAAAAACAAAAACACCACCAACAACAGCAACGAAATCAACAGAGGCCATTTTAAAAAGTTTTTTTTATAAGAAAAAAATCATTTTTTTCTTTATTATTATTTTTACAAAAATACTGCTGGCTAGCAAATCGAATAAAAATGTATTTAGTAAATAAGTTTGTTAATAAATCACATTTAGTTGCATGCAGTTAATGCAGTTGTTACAAACGCATTCTATGGTGATTATGTCAGCCGTATTAAAACCTTTTACAAACTAAAAAGTATTGAACGTTTTTTTTCTAGTAGTTGTTGCTTTTTTTCTTCTTTGTGTTCTCTGTTAACGTAGTTGCACTCTGGTTGGCTGGCAAGAAACGAGAAGGCTTATTAAAATATTAAAATATTATTTATTTGAAATGTGAAAAAAATGCAAATGCCAGGAAAAAATAAATATAAAAAATGCACAGTATGTTTAATGTAATTTTTATTTATTAATTTTTTCTAAATGTACGACTGATGTTGTAGTTTGAGGCCTTAGCTTAAGCAGCAGTGTTAGCTATCAGCTCAATTATGACACTTGTTTTGCTTAATAATGATAATGTTAATATTCTATTTTGATATGCATTGAATGAAAGGAAAATATTTAATAGAAATGGAATTTAATAGCAAAAGAGTGGCAATAAGTATAATTATTTGTTTTTTGTTTTTTTTGCTTTTCATTGCATTTTAATGCCCTTGTCTAGTACACAAATATGTGCTCACATTCATACAATATTTTCATCTCAAATGATCTGACAAATTGAAAATTTTCAAGAGCCAAATAGACTGCACAAGCTTGCTTACGTCAAATATCACTTGAAATTTCTAATTTTTTTTTATTTCTGTGATAGCAGCTTTTCTTTTATCTTGGACCATGATGACTCCTAAACATGCAGTGCATTGGGTTCAGTTCAGACTCATAAAAACATCTCGAATTTTTGTCTGATGTGCATTTGTGTGTCTTTGTGGTTTCAGTGGCGTAGGCATAGTCACTGGTAATTGAACAGTAACGGCTTCAGCTGCATCCAATCCACAGGTACATCAGAACGCCCTCCCTTGTCGCTATTGTGTAGCACCGGCGAAGTAAAATAACTACTAAAAATGGTTACTTCAAACGAAGCTTCAAAATTTAATACGTTTCCTTGACATCAGATGTTGCAACACTGCTTTAAACCAATAACGTGCAAAAGCAGTGTTGTGCGATAGTGAAGCCTCACCTCCTATCATTTCTCCTACTATCCCTTTCCTCTAGTTCCAGCGCAATGCACCGCATGTGTAGTGGTTGTGCTGATCCAAGATAACAAAAAAAAAGAGAGGTTCACTATCTTACAACTCTGCTTTTTGCACTTTCTGTGTTTTTATAGCAGTGTTGAAGCGGCTCTGATGTCAAAGATACGTATTAAATTTTCAAGCTGTGTTTTAGTAGCCATTTTTCGGCAATTATAATTGTATTACTTCGCTGGTGACCCAAAATACCGACGAAGGAGGGCGCTTTGATGTGCTTGCGGATTGCTATAAGCTGGTCAGTGACACAAACAAAACTGACACAAAGCCACACAAATGCACATCAGAAAAATTGCGAGATATTTTCATCATTTAGTCTGAAACTGGGGTCGAACCCAGGAAGTTTTTGGTTTTATAGTTAACGTGCAAGACTACTTCATCCATCGCCAACACATTATCAGCTGTCAA
Source organism: Dexiosoma caninum (assembly GCA_963924685.1). Lineage (NCBI taxonomy): Eukaryota > Metazoa > Arthropoda > Insecta > Diptera > Tachinidae > Dexiosoma > Dexiosoma caninum. The sequence continues at coordinate 89,577,215 of OZ004728.1, read as the reverse complement.
ACCATAGTTATCGATAATTCTGTAGCTGAAAAAACACCGTATAATAGTTAAATTCTGAATTTTTCTCATTATTGGGTTTGTTGTTCCCTCAAAACAGTGCCAATAAAAAAATCGTACTACAATTTTCCCGATAGGTTGAAGTCTAATTATTATTAGGATCTTGATTTTAGTTTTTTTTAAGAAAGGAAAAATAAATTAATTGAAATAATTATTCATAGAAATATTAACGCTCTTTTTCATAATAAAATTCAATGTATTTTAAATCTATTTTAAGAAAATTTAGTATGAAAAATTTTAAATAATACGGTGTTCAGACATGCACTTTTATTGAGAATTTAGCAATAAATGCCATTATTGACCTCAATATTCCATACAAAATGTATATTAAGTTATTGAGAAATAAGTACGAAATTGTTTAAAAAAAAATTGAGTAACACTTGTTGAAATGCAACCCTTCTCACAAGTATTTTTACTAGGAAGTCTGTTCAGTGAAAAGAAAAAATGATGTACAATGGCAATCCAAATGTCAAAACAGCAAATAAAAAAGATGTGAAAAGGAAGAAGAGATGACCTGAGAATTATACCTCAAAACATTGTTTTTTTGCCCAACAATGAAATGCTAATTGAGGAAGCTAAATTGTCTAAATTAAATATGTGCAAAGACTAAATTAAATTGCTTAAATTATCTCAATTATGAATGCGGGTCTGAACATAGTATGAAATACATTTCAATCGCAATTTAAATTTTATGAATATAGAGGTTAAAAATTAATACGGGGCGCAAAATTTGTGATACGAGTTTCTGGATGCGACGAATGCATGAAAATAATATGCAGCAACAAGATGAAAATTGGGAAAAGGAGAAAAAACCTGTCACCTCACTCCAACAAGCTTCGTCTGTCAGACTTTTAATTTCCAATATAACTACGTTCACCGGAGTTTTCAATCTAATTTGCTTTCTGCTTCGAACACTAAGTTTATTTGCAACATTAATTTTTTGTTTAAAAAGCCAATAATCAAAAATCGACAATTTGGTCCAAAGCAAAAAAAAACTCAAAATCCATAATTTCTCTCTTCTTCCCTCTCAAAAAGAGACACCACAAACTAAAAACATAAGAAAAATTGTGTAGTGTTAATAACTTTATTCGAAAGAAATGGGAAATCTTTAAAGATGAAAGAATTTTGCCTGATTGCATAGATACGTGGATACAGGTGTGGCATGGAGTACTTTATGTGGCATAGATTTGCTCAAAGAATAACATAATTCTCCTCTTTACATAACTTTTTAGTGATTGCCATTTTCGGCATTTGAATTTAGCGAAAAACCATATACAAACGTACAGTACGCGTTTGATTAGTTCCTCTTTCGTGTACGTGGAAACGACGATACAATGTCTGCAGCTAATTAATTTTCCTGGCTTAAACAAAGTTAAAATTATAGGCTTATATTCATTTCTTTAAGTTTGACTCGACGTTTGTTTAGTTATTTGCTTGCTTATTTAATTTCTTAAGCTTAATTTTTAATCTAGTGCTCTGGAAAGAAGTATAGGGGGGGGGGGGAAGCTGTAGAAAAGAAAATGTTTAAAATTATACAATTGCATTTATGGTGTTGCTTGGAAGATTTGAAATGTTATAATGTGCGTTGACCACAAAATAAAAAATTTATTTACAAATTGTTTGGTACCTTCTCTATAAAATTCTCTTGTCTGTACGCCCGCTTTCAGTTTGCCCAGCTTTGCTTTGGTCACAGTGTTACTCTTTGGCATAAACAATGTCACATACTGTAATCTGCCAAGTTATACAAGATGTGTGTTTATTTGTTTGTTTGAAAATCTCTGCAAATCATAATGCAACAGTATTTTAAACGTCTAAATGTCTACTGCATTCAGGCAGCTTTTCCATGATGGCCATGTAGAGGCAAAAAATAATAAAAAAAAAATAAATAAATAAAAATAAAAATAAAAACAAAAACAAAAACAAAAACAAAAAATGTGAGTGAGTGAGTGAATGGTGGCTCTGCCCTAAGCTGTATTTGGTATGCCCGTATTCGCTAATTAATTCCCATTAAATTCTAGTGGCAGTTTTATTTGCAGTTGCTGCAGCGTTGTTGCACTTTGCCATTAAAAATGGCAGTAATGCGCTTAGAGTTTGCTTGTTGGTAAATGATTATGCGTTTTCAAATGTGTATTGCTGTTTGTTGTCACTGCTGCTGTTGTTGTTGTTGTTGTTGCTGAACTAACAATGTGTAGATCATGATGGATTTTTCAATAAGTTGCCCCTTTTGTGCATGATTTTGATGCGTTTGATTGTTTGTGTTATTTGTTTTATTTCATCTTCTTATTCGTCTTTTTTCTTCTGCAATAACATTTTCGAAATTGTTTAAAACACATTTCCACAGAAAAAAAAATAATAACAGAATAAAACACACAACTAAGAAATTATACGCACAATCGTATGGAATTAAATAGTTACGAGTACATGCAGCAGCAACAGCAACAGCAACACCAACAGCAACAAAAGTCATCGTTTAACAACTTTTGTAATGTGTTGCAGTCAGTGGCCGGGTATATGCTTCATTGTTGTTGTTATTATTGCTGTTGCCATTGTCATGGTGTTAGTTTATGCATGATGCTGTGTATTACATTGAAATTAAATAAAAATTAAATGTTTTTCACTTCTCGGCCGTTGTCGTTGCTGTCTGCTTCTTGATTTGATATTGTGATTTATAGTAATGCAAAAAGGAGGAAAAGGAGGTAAAAAAGAAGTACTGCATTGGCAACGCAGTTAAATCTGCAAACTCCAGCCATCATCACCATAATGGTTTTAAGTAGCCAACTTTAAAATAACCATCTCCTTTTCTTTGCTTCTTCGCAATATTTTTTTTTCCTTTTGCATTTCGTTGTTATTTGTTTATTATTTATTGGTTGTTGTTGCGTGTGTGTGTGTGTGTTTTTAAACAATTAATAGCGAATGACAAATGCTGAAGTGCTGTAAAATAACTGCATGTCTGTCTGTCTGTCTGTCGTTTGTTGGATGCCAGTTAATGGAAAACTTTATTGAGTAAAAAATGCAGAATTAATTTTTACGTCGTGCTATTGATTTGGTCTTCTATGCCTTGTTTGTATCTTCTAAGTTTGCATCTGATAATTTCTTAAATCTAAAATCTTTTTATGTTTATGATTTCCTTATGGATTGTATTTTACATATTTTTCTTTCTAAATTACAAATTAAAATTCTTTTCTTTTTGCTCTCTCTCTCTCCCTCTTTCTGCAGATAAATATCGCCGTGCAATGTTTGAGTACCGATTTCAGCAGTCAAAAAGGCGTAAAGGTAAGTCGTGTTTATACTTACTCATCCATACATACATACATACATACATACATATATACAAGGTGGGCCAAAAGAAATCAGCCGGACCACAAGTAATCACCCGATACTTTTTTGCCGTAATTTTTTATTTTCATGAAAAACTTTGGTTCAGCTTCTGATATTGGCCAATACAAGCAGAACCAAAGTTTGTCATTAAAAAAAAATTACAGCAAAAGAACATCGGGTGATGACTTTTGCGCCGGATGATTTCTTTTGGCCCACCTTTTACATATATAAAGAGTGTCTCAGTAAAGGTCATGCTACACGCCATCAATATTAAGCATCAATATTTGTCTTTTTTTGTGCGAAAAATAGTCACGCATATACGCTCTGTGTAATATTGACGAATATCAAAACGGTTTTGATATTCATTAAAATATTGAAGCATTTTGACGTAGTGGGGCAGTGTTATTGTCAATATTTATTTTATTTCGGGTAACTTTGAGTGCACATCGTGGTTGTGACCACTTACAAATGAAGTAAGTATGTAGTGTATCGCTCATTGATGGCTTTTTGGGAAGTACAAACAAAAAAATATAGTCAGAAAAATGTAAAAAATATCACCATAAATTCTAATAAATAAATAAATAAACAGATATATATTTAGCCGACGGTAACTTATATATGTTTATACTTGAAAAACCCAAAAAAGAATGAATATTGATGAGAAATATTGACGTAGTGTGTCAGGGACTATAATATTTATACTAAGGCGAAGACAAATATTAAAGCTGAATATTGATGCGTGTAGCATCCACTTAAAAATTCACTTTTTAAATTTAGTGTAATTTTTTCTTGTGCGAGTGGTAACGTTGAAATTTGGCAACTGTTACATATGTTTATTCCGATTATTAATTGTGAAAACTTATTACAAAATTTTGTCGAAAAAATACACTTTCTCCGCTGAAGCATATACCCCTCTGTTTGGCTTCGTATGGCGGTTAAGAAAATCTGCATGCAATTCATGAGAAACAACGATTTCCAGAACAAATTATCTCAAGAAATTCAAGAAATTCAACTGGCAGCCTAAATCATACGATTTAACGCCGTGTGATTCTCGGGTGAAATCTCTGGTTTATGTGAATAAACCAGAAAAAATTCCTGAGCTCAAATCCGAGATCCAACGCGTCATCTGTGATATACAGTCACATCTCTGTGAAAATGTCTTGGAAAATTTCATGAAAATAGTAATGGCCTGTCATCAAAAAATAAATAAGAGTAAATTAAAAAAAAATCATAGCTGTGTTTTTATTTCAAAATAACAAAAAAATGCATTTTTACTGAGACACCAATTATATGCATTCATCCTTTATAAACGCTAGAGTTAGGAAACACACGTGAAATATTAATTTAAGAAATAAAAATCTAAGTTATTTTTTTTTATGTCGATTCGTTGAATTCAAAATAACACTCGAGATGCTACTACTTTTCAACTTTTTCAACTTTTTTACTTTTTTAAACTTTTTTAATCAGAACAATGGAATAAATTTGTTGTTACTTCCACCGAACTATGAAAATAAGTTGATTTACAGCTGCTAAGAAGCAGGTTAAAATAAGTTACAATTCTGCAAAAAAATCTAATTTAATTTATTTTATTTTAGCGAATTGCCAACGAATTGTGTTTTTGTTTACTTCATTTATTTTTCGATTAAATAAATAAAAAATTTATCTAGGTTTGTTATATGGTTTAGCTGCAGCATTTCATTTGGTGCTAATAATTAAAGTTTTCAGTAGACCTCTAAGCAAATTCTTGAAAAAAGCTAAGAAATTTCACATGATTATACAAGAAATCCAAAAAAATATTTTAGAGTTACGAAATATACAAACAAAACCAACCAAATTGCTTCTTTAAAAATTTTCCTTATGCAAGAAACATTTTATTATTAGATTTTAAATCCATTTAATTTTTCTCTGCCATTCCTAAATTCAAATTTAAACGGATTTAAAATCAAATAATATTTTTCACTGGGCCCATTTCCACATAATTTCTTTTGTCTATTTCTTGACTATTTCATTTTTCCTTTTGGTTACGAAAAGCTTGGCTAAAATTTAATGAATAAAATGTGGCCATATTAAAAATTTGTCAAACATTTCCTTGGAAGAGAAAAAAAAATTTAATTTCTCTAATCAAAACATAAATCATCATGAAAAACTGTGAATGTCTTGTTTTGCTGTTGTTGTTGTTTTTTTTCATGCACCATTGTAATATCCATAAATAAATTGAAAAAAAGGCGTAGTTGTAACCTGATCAAAGTGTTAAACTACATAAATATTTTTGTTAAGCTTTCCACAATTTCTGAACGACACCGTTCAGACCCAGTGCAGTACAACTGACCAATGAAACAGAAACAGTTTAAGCAACAGTCTCACGCATTTTTGTTGCTGTTAATTTTTATTGTATTGAATGGACAATATTGAAGATCTTGAAAATTTTGCGTTGGTTAAAGTAAAATATGGGGAAAGGAAAAAAGGCTTTGAGCCACAACGAGGGGAGACACAGGCTTAACCAAATTGAGAGGAGGAAGAAGCAGACAAAGAGGAAAATGTTAGTGAAGAAGAAAGAAGGAAACAACGGCATAAACATGTTTGCTATTATTGCAGCCGCATCTGTCAATAAAATATCGATTTAACATTTGCTTTAACATCATGTTGCACATGAAAAGCATAAAATGTCTTGTTTTTTTTTTTGTAATGCAACGCTCTACAAGAAATGGTTTTTTTTTTCTTTTTATTTAAAGATTTTTCACGCACACTAAATGTGCGAGCTGATTAAAAAAGAGCAAAAAAAATGTATCGACTGATTTCTTTAAACACGACATTAAAAGTGTTGCAACGATATTTTATTTTTTTGCGAAGATTTTTTCTCACTATGGAAATTTTAATAAATTTTAAATTTTACTTTTTTTTTACTCACAATAGCAGTATAATAAGCAAAAAAAAAAACAAATGCAATCTGTCATGTATATGACGCACGACTAACAGACAGTCATTTGTATAGTAAGTCATATCTATGTGTGTCCGCATATAAATGCATGAAATACACTAGATCCTTTAGAAACCATCTGAAGGGTGGCGAAGGCAGCCGCAGTTAGTAAGTTGATTGCTAACTTAAAAGTACTCGGTTCGACCCTACTGTCGGACTAAGCCATAAAAACACTTCGCCTTTTTGCTGATGTTCATTAGTGCGTCATTATGTCACATTGTTGTCGAAAGGTTTCAGTGGCGAAGGCATAGCCACTGGTTACTGAATAGTACCGGCATCAGCTAATAGCATTCCACAGGCACAGGTGTAGCATCATTGGCGAAGTAAAATAATTAATAAACTGGTCAGCAAACAAAAATTCAAAAATTTAATGCGTCTCGTTGACACCAGATGCAATACTGCGACACTGTTATGAAACAAGAAAATGATGAAGCTTTCCTCTCTGTCTATCCCTTCGCCACCTGTAATCTCCACAATCATCCTTTTCCTCTAATTCCAGTACAATCGGATGCTGCTCCAAGATAAAAAAAAAATTCCGTAAACAAAATCACTCCCCGTTGCTCTGCTAGTCCAGAGATTGGTCTGTTCATATGAGTTTTAAGGGCAACAGTATAAGACATTGTCTCCAAATTCCTGATACCCTTGTATGGATTAAGGGCGGGATTGCTAGACCTGTAAGATTCCCTGTCAAAGAATGCCCAGTGGGGATGGGAAAGGAAAAATTATATTTTTATTATTATCCTCGCAATTTTTAAATTTTTTTCTCCATAGCAACGTTTCTCAAAGTAATTATGAAAGCAAAGGCGGCGCTTCGAAGAATCAATTTATTTTCAATACAATATGGCCTACTAAACTATTACACTCGCGCTTTTTTGTACTCGTTGAGCCGCTTTGTAACATTACTTTATGTATCCAAAAAGATAAACGCACAAGAATGCATTTTCTAAGCATTTATACTGCTATAAACAGTGTATTCACTGACAGTATTTGTTCTTAAATACGAGTATGTGTCTGGCAGCTTTTAGAGCTTCTTTTGCTGGGTAATGTGATGCTATTGTTGCGCGTAAAAAAGGTATCAAGTGTGCGGCACTTATTACTTTTTGCCATGTACTTGTTACATGTTGCAGCGACAGTATAATCGTGTTTCAAAAAAAAAAAAAAGAAAAAATTAATGAAATAAATAAAAAGCAAAAGATGAAATAAATTGCGAGGTAACTAAAGGAAAAATATTATTAATGAGTTATCAAGTGGGCGCTTTGCATATTGCAATAAAACAAATGAAAGCCTTTAAAAATATCAAACAACCAAACAGCAATAAAACAATTTTTTTCTTTCCTCTTGCACTTGTGTCTTGTATGCATGTGGAACAACAAGAGCACTCTCTTCTTTGCAGTCGACAACGAAAATCTAGACGTTAAACGAAAAGTATAATGACTTTTTAACAGGTGACAAAAATGAGACCATTTGATTGTTGTTGTCGTTGTTATTAAATTGTTGTACAAAGTGAAATTCATAATAAATAATAATGGAAAAAAATACATTTATATAGGAATGTATATATAAAAATATAGTATATTGAACACAATACTAATCTATAGATGGTATAATTTTATGGAGGAAAAGAAAAGAAATCAACAGCGAACGGTGTTTGAGTTCGTTTTTGTTTTTTTCTTTTTGGTGTTGAAATTTATGCGTGCCCGGGGTTTGTTATTTCATGCTGCAACAAAACGTATTTTTTAATTAAGATTACAAGTCTTCATGATGGCTTTTTTTTTTTTTTTTTTTGTTGTCATTTGTATTTTCTGCCCATGAGATCCATAGATCGATCCCCACATCTTAGTAGACAGACGTCCGTCGCCCGTCGCCGTCGCCGTCGTTTGCCGCTCATCGTTCGTCGTTCAACGTTCAACGTTCGTCGTTCAACGTTTGTCTTTTGTTGCTTAATACACATTCCCCATATATGATGATATTGGCAGCGCAGTACAGGTGTTTCTCATTTTAAAGTGAGTAACTGTGAGTGGCAAACTTTGTTTCATATGTTTGTTCGTTCGTTTCATATATCGGAAGGGGCATTTTGAATTTAATTCATATTTTTATGTTTTCGTCGCCATCTTCTGCATTCATTCAATAAAGAATCGAAAAGGTTTTATCGTATTAAATCATTAGATTAGCATTGACATTTATTATGTCTGTTATTTATGCTGCCTTATGACAATAACATAATGCTATTGTTGTCGTTTGTATTGTTGTAATTAATAGAACAATAAAGCATGAGTTTTATTTAATTTTCCTTTAACGCTTACGATGAAAATAAAATGCAATTCTACCTGCCTCACATGAGTAGTCAGTGTTTCAAACAATAAATAACTGATTTTCTAGGTTTTATTTATTGTTGTTTCTTATTTAAGAATCTCTATATGTATGTCCCTCCGACTGTCTGTTTATCTCTCTGTCTGTCTGTGTATCTGTTTTTGTTTTTTTTTTAAACTTTTGTTACAAATGATATTTAATTAAATTCAGACTTGGAATAAAAAAAAAGAAGAATTTAACTTTTATGTTAAATTGGTACTGTATGATTGCGAGTAGTGCATACTTGAATTAAGTGGTTAAATTATATTCATGAGCCTTCTCATGAATTGATTTAATTAAATGCTGTTAAATAATACAAATTGCATATTTGAAGCGGTTCTTATTAAACTTGATTAAATTATACATACGACCACTTGCAAAATCAAATGGAAATTGCATATTGTAAATTTAATTGAATTTTCATAGCACAGTCGATGAAAAACAAAACAAAACCAAAACCAAAAACAAAAAGTGCCAGGTATGCAGATGTAAATTTAAAAATTTTTATTGTGTGTCATAGATTTATGATTAATGTAGTTTAATTACTAATTGCATGGTTTTCCATAGACAATTTCATGTTTGTTTGCATTCGGTCTCCATTGAATAGCAAATGGCGACAATTTTGATTGCTCAATGTTGACTAACAGCAACGGAAGTTGCGACTTAAAACAATATTTGCCAATTTTACTTAAAATAATTTAATAATAGTGAACTGTACTCGTATCAAATAGGAATAAGTAAATTGTTAATATGTTTGGGAAGCGAAAAAAAAAAATAATTATTGTTAAATGTCTTCTTATTTTCTCAGGGTTTGCCGCTACATGTACAAATCGACACATTTGAAGATCCTCGTGATGCCCAAGTCTTCCATCGAGGCTATTGTCAAATTAAAGTTTTCTGCGATAAGGTAAGTAGTATCAGCAACATTCACTTTAATTTAGTAGTTGTTAAGTCTGCCATTCATAAGCTGTTGGCTTTTGAGTTAAAAATCCTTTTTGTCGTTTCTTTGTTTGTTTGTTTGTTTGTTTGTTTTGTAATTGTGTGTGACAAGTGATGTAATTTTAAAAAGTAGGCGTCAATCAAACGACAGTCCAGCGTAACCCAGCTTAATATTAATTAAAAAAAAGAAAAAATATATTAAAATCAAAATATCAAAGAGCAGCTTGAAATGCAGAGATGAATTAAAGCCGCTGCAGGTAAAAATGTAATTTTTTTTTTGTAAATGTCATTCCGTACGACATTAAAGAGACATGAAAGTTTTGGGCAGATTGAAAAATAACTAAATAAAAACAAAAGCATGAAAGCAACAGCGTCAGTCAGCATGTAGTCGAGAGTATATTTTCCTGTTCGTGTCCTAAATCTTTTGTTTTCGATTCACTGAACAATCCAACCTTTGCCCCTTAAATGAAATCTGAAAAGAATTTAATGTTTGTGCTGTTCAAGTTCAATATCAGCTTCAATTCCAATACGGACGGTGAATAAAATGCTTTGAAATCATTTGTAACCCACTTGTTTCGGTTTTGCGTCATTGATTATATATTTATTTTATGTATTTTTTCTTTCTTGTGTTATTATTTGTTTGTGTGTGTTTGTTTGTATGGCATTGCTGGTTATGATTATACGCGTATGGTTATATGGTTATTGGAACTTCAATGCTTCATTAGTTTTTTTTTTCTTGTTTCTTAATTTTTTCTCAACGGTCCCCCTTTTTTCAAGTATCAAGCAACTGATGTTATTGTTGTTGCTGTATTCGCTTCTGCTGCTGCGCTGTTTGTATTTGATATTGAGATCGTTGTGGTGGCAATGCAATTCATTATAGCGTGCCGTGCATACGATCAACTTGTTTATGTGTTCGTCAGTTGTCGCTTGGTTGGTGCGACAAGCCAAGCAACTTGCTATCATGACAGCCCTTTTGGCCTGAACACACTTCTTTAACGCATGCTGCGTAACAAAACCTTTGTACGTGTGTAATCGATACATAAAATCAACCAACTTCAACAACTTAGTAAAACAAAATCAATATAAAATATATACACACACACACACACACACACAACCACACACACACTAACTCATCTGCTCTAAGGCCAGCAACTATGAATACGTATCAGTTTAACTGGAGGGACCCTTTCCCTTTTGATTTTTACTTTTGCTTTAATTGTTATGTTACGCAAACTGAGTAATACAAGATTTTTACATTTATGAGGTATTTTTTTTTAGATTTTTTACGTTTTTGTTTTTTTACTTTTCATTATTATTGACAACACATGATTTGGTACTTACAAAACAAAAAAACACATACATACATACTTACACTGTGAATTAAAAAATATTAATAACAACAACTGAGGAGAAAAATTAAGTGTTAAAATCCTTTTATGCTCTTGATGTTGATTTTCTTTTTGTTTGTGAAATCCATATAAGGATTCATGGAAGGGTTACATCACAGCAGCAACAACAACAACAACAAATTACAACAATTAAGTGCACTTGTTTCAATGTGAACCAAAAAGTAAGAAGAAAAAACAAAGAAAAAAAAAAGAAGTGAAATAATAAATAAATTCTTATCATGTTTGATTTTCTCCTAAAGGATTTTTTTAACACAAGTAACGAGCAAAATGATACACTGTTGGGCCCCAATGCAATGTGCCATTCTCTTTATGTGTCGCTTTTTAAATGACGACAGTGTTCCTGCGTCATAAAATCCAATGAATACTTTTATTAAATTCTTGCTTTTTTCCAAATGGTTCTGCAGTTGCAGCAGTATGAAATGCATATTCCTTTTCTCTTGCTGCTGTTTATTTAATATTTTGATTGTCTTCATAATTTTCCTGAAATGTATAATTTCGAGCTACTCAATAATCATACGGTTTGATTGTGATACTGATGTTAAGTATGGGTCCGTAATGCGATGTGATGGGATGGATGGATGGCTGCGATGCCTGGTATGGGGATGCTGAGATGTTATCAATTAAATTTCTGTTCGTATAATAGTGTTTATTATTCTGCTGTTGTTATTGTAATTCTGTAAAATTCCATTGAATTCAAATTAGCGCACTACTTTTATCAGCATAAACGAAAAGCCCTGAGCAAAATAAGGCACAAAAATTTAAAAAATAATTTAATATTCGTAAAAAAAATGTATGAAAGGAATGCCTTTTAGTGTCGCAAAGATTATTTTGTTGTTGTTGTGGTTGTTGCTGTTGTCTGTAATTCTGTTTTAGAAAGTAACATGCATGGACTTTTATGTGCCACTTGTTGATGCTACCGACGGTGTTCATATTGGATTTTAATTTTTTTTTCTTGCACGTTTTAAACTACTGTTGTTGTTGTCGTTGTTGTAATTACTGTTGTTTTTCCATGCCATTAACGAAAACCACACCCATTAGAAAACAGAAATGCATTTAACAGCCACTTTATTAGAGAGTGTAACACATTTAAAATAAACGCTGGTAGTGTGCTGTGCCATCGCTTCTGCTCTTTTGTTTAGTTTATTAAGATTCGAAAACATGGAGATTCTTACATGAAACCCATAAACAAATTCAAAAATAATATATTTTGAAAAACTAGGTGGATGAAGAATTTTATCAAGGTGGGTGAGATGGTGACGTGACAATGGGAAAGACTTCGCGGTTTGTATGGCAGAAGAAATCAAATGTCCATGAAAGTTACAATTCGTAACAGCCGTGCAATGAAGGGCTTTATAAGCAACAAGGAAAAGAAATTGGAAAGTTCGCAGGCTCCCAAATCCGCAATGATTAACTTACTTGGGTCTTTTGATGAGTGTGCGCGGCTTCGGAGGAATGGAGAAAGAAAATAAAATATGCCCCCATGTCGCACTCCGTCCGATATTTCTGAAACTGTCCCGCACAAACGGTAGGCCTGTGATTGAATCCCCTTTTTTACAGCGAGAGCGATACAGTGTCAACTGTCTCCTCCTCCTCATTCCGAGAATTTCTACTTATACGAATGATTGTATTTATATATGACAATGGCCCGTAGGTACCGCCACTATCATGCTAAGTTCATTTCTCAGTATTCCTCCCAATATGGCGAACCGTATGTGATCATACCTTGGCAAAGTTAATCTAGAACCAGTGATGACAGATTTGCGGCAATATTTAGCACTTTTTGGTATTTTATCTTTAAAATTTACTTTTTAGCTGCATGGATATTTTCAATTTTATTTTATTTTAACTTTAGCCTCAACAGCGCTAAATTTTTTTTAAATTTTTTGCTGAACCCATAAAATCATTTCGAAACATATTCAAAATAATGCAACAATATAAAATTTAAGTACACTGTGGAAAAAATTACATTGATTGAAATCCAATGGCGAAAACTGGGCAAATGCTCTGTCAATAGTTCAGTCAATTTTTGTGAATTACGATATATAAAAACAACATAAACTGAATTGTTTCTTCAAAACGTTTCCTTATAGTACTACAAACATTTTATTATTCGATTTAACTATATTTAATACTTTATATTATTGTTTATTTTTGTGCCTTGTGTATTATAACTTTTAACATGTTTTATGCTTTTTTCACTAACAGTAAACAAAACGGTGCATTATAAATAAAAAATTGTTAGCGTTTTTTTGCACGATTTAGCTTTTTCTAGTCTTTTTAAAAAGCCGATTTAGCTTTTTTCAGCTCCTGGAAACAGTGCTTAGAAGTCGAGCAAGTAACATCATTCCACTATGCTGTCAATTAAACATTTAAAATAAGAGAGATAATTTTTTCCCAGTCAAGGTTTCTTTACCGTCCGACACCTCTATATAATAATTTTCGAAGAAAAAAATTCTTTTTTTTGATTTATAGAAATTTTTAATTCCTGCCCACTGCGAGTTGCAAAGAGCTCGATTAATTTTTTTAATAAATTTTTTTCTGTTTCATGAACCAACAAGTATTGAATGTAAAAATGTAGTGAATCCCATCCTGTAAAATAGTGCGGAAAATATCTTGAAGAGAGATATCACACTGATACATTCAAACACACACACACACACACACATTTTACCAATCTTCCCAATCTTCTATTGTCCGACTCACTGCTTTTGGTTTTTAATTAACTGAACAATTTATGTATTTTTTTTTTTTGTTGTTGATCTTAATTAATGTGAGCAAATTTTAGAAAATCTATTAACCGATTAAATCAAAACATCAATCGACCGCTTAAAAGAAGCCTCAATTAATGGAAGCACCTAATGGGAACACTTTTAATAAAATGAAGAAATGACAAGGCAAAAGTATTTCTTTTTCCATTTCAAAAAAAAAATGCAAAGATTATTTTATATCTTTTTATATTTAATTTCTAAATTTTTAAACGTAAAATTAATTGATTCATTCTTGCATGGGCCCTGTATTTATTGAGGGAAGAATAATTGCATCAGGCGAATTCATATTTTTTTGTTTAATAATTTTGTTTTCTCTTTAATAAATCTAAATTTCGTTATGCGGGAAACAAACAAAGAAGTTTAACCGCCGGGGGGGGGGGGGGAGAAAATGGTGTTCAGAATAAACTGTTTATTTCACTTTTCGCTAAATCAAGTTTATCCAATAAAATATGAAACACATACCTAGAAATATGTGTATATGTATGTATGAGCATAATTGCCTGTGTATAATTGAGTGATAAATTCTTGTGGCGTAGTGGTAGTTAAGGAAGAATAAATTGCAGAATTCATAAAACGTTGGTGACATTTTGCAGTTCATTAATAAAAATTACACGTATGTAACACTTAATGATGCGACCATAATAAATTTTACAATTTTATTGCAACAGAAATGGCAACAGCTTTCAACAAGCATTTGCACTCCATAATAAAAATAATTAAAACGATAAGAAAGAGCAGAATATGTAGCACGTTTGTGCAAATGTCTTTAAATAATTAAAATAAAAACAGCATCAAAAAAGAAAATAAAATAATAGACAAAGTGAATAAAATACGAAACTAATGGGACAAAATCTGTCGTTTCAAGAAACTATAAATTTAAGACTGACAACATACCAAAAGATTCGTGTAAATTTTTGCCATTTTGTCTAGACTTAAAAAGTAACAAACAAATTTTCATTTTAATGCAGTGTATTAGAATTGTGACAGGGTTTTAGAAATTTTCATTTGCGTACTAAAATAGTTATTTCATGGTCCAGTCGAAATATACGCTCGGCACACAAGTGTGATATTTCGTGATTAGTAACTTCTAATAAGAAGAACCAAATTCTTATTTTTTTTATAAAGAATATCACGATCTATAAATAATAGTTGCAAATAATTCTGCAATCAAATATTCGGATTGCAAGATATTGAAAAATAAAACACACATACACAGCATCAATGGGGTCTTCTGGGTTTTGCTTGCAAAAGCATTCAGTTTATATGGAATTATTTCGAAATTTGTAAAATTTTTATTGTCAACAATAAAAGGGTCAGACTAAACCTCACGTGCAGTGTGGTCTAAAGATTAGAGCTTATTATTATTTTTTCATTATTTTCAGAAATGCCATTTTTAGTAATTATTTCACTTCGCTAGTGCTACACAATACGCTCGAAGGAAGGCGCTCAGATGTACTGATCAGTGACTACGCCTTCGCCACTGAAACCATCCGACAACAACTGGCACATACCCACACAAAAGCACATCAGAAAAAATGCGAGATGTTTTTATGAGTATGAAACTGGGATTGAACCCAGGAAATTTTTGGTTTGTAGTCAACGTGCAGAATACTTCGACCATCGCCACCCTCAATTTTACTGGGGACAAATAGCATTCTGTTCGGGGAGCCTTCTGTGTTTTACGTTTTGCTTTTAAAATATTGCCATCAGATATCAGAGAAGAGTCAGCTTCCACGTATCGAAGTTTATCGCAATAAATTAAAATCAGACGGTAGTGTAATTAGATTTAAATCAAAAAAGGCAAAGACCATATAAATTAGCCGGCACCAAATATTTCAAATTTTTACTTCATTCTATTTTGATTGGCAATTCTGCCATTCGTTTTCGTAATTATGTATCTAATTTTTCATTCCAAATGATTCTGATGTTCTAGTTCAGCCATTCAGCTTCAAAGTAATGTATGTATGTCTGAAACTGAGGAGCTTTAGATATAATTTTGCTGGAAGGTTGAAAATGATTTTCTCATATGAATGTGCAACTGGGCTTAAATGTTATTAAAAAAAAAAAGAAGAAAAATAGTCGTACAAGTGTTTAATTTGTAAATCTTTTATTGCAGTCATGTTGTAGTCAGTGTTGGTGATTGGGTGGTGCATTTACTATTTTGCAATTGAGTTTGTGTTGGTTGTAGAGTTTTAAAATAATTACGCAAATCTTAAAGGTGATGGACCTCTCGGAGGCTTAAATATTTCATTTATAGTTTAATGCAATTTTCCGCAATGTCGTATACATACACATGAACGTACACTCAGGCGCGCATACAATTTTTAGCTTTTAGTTTTTCTTGGGGGATGTAACTGGAAAAAAAGAAAAAAATGGTTTTTTTTTTAAATTTCAAAGTGTCTCTTGGTAAATCCACAAGAAACAATTGTAAAATTTAATATCTCTTTGGACTCCTCCTGGATACGTTTGTGTCACACCGCACTATCGCATGCAACCACACCAAAGTAACTGTTTACACCTGCAGTCGTTGTTTTTGTTGCTGTGTTTGTTAAAATTGTAGTTAATGCTTTGAATAGCAAAGAGGTCACGTTATTATGATGAGAACAACGTTCATTACAAGATGCATATATGTATGTATGTGCATACATACATATTATGTACATTTGTGTGTGCGTCTGCATTTAAGTTTTTCCATTTGAAAATTTTTCAAATTACAAACGATGACGCAGATGATGGTGCTGAGCAGCATGAAGAGTACAGAGGATGGCTTTTTTAAAATATGAAGCAATAAATGCAATTTGCAATGATATTCAAATAATGAGATTCTGGAGATGCTGCCATTATTTGTCACATTGCAAATTGTTTTTCGAAATGCAAGCGTTTTAACGGGCCAAACTACAAAAAAGATATAAAAGTTTGCTTTTAAGCTATAAAAAATTTTAAGAAATCAAAATCATAACTTTTTTTGGTCATCTTTTAGAGGCCGCCTAAACTATGAAACCCACTTTATTTAATGTTAAAAAAAACTTTATATTTTTCTTATTTAAGCAAATTAAATTTTTATTGATTTCAATACGTATCAATAAAATGACACAAAAAAATTAAGTTTTTTTTTGTTTTAAAGATTATTATTTAAAAGAGTGGCAACACTGGACATCATTAAAATTTTTCGGCGTAGTTTGTATAATGCTCGATGTTCGCTCTACCAGCGACGAACATCCTTCATTACGTTTCGCGAACTGCTCGTTTTACAATTAGGGTCGTCCCAAGAATAAATTTTTTTTAAAAATTAACGGAATTGATTAGAAAGAGTAGAGTTATATATTTAAAGAAGAGGTAGTTTTTATTTTTGTTGTTTTATAATTTTTTTTTACATTTATAAAAATTAGCTATTTATGTTCGAACATTAAATCGTAAAATGTATCAATTCTTCTAAGCAAATCATGCCATTGTTGGTCGATTCGTTACAGCATATAACTTGAGATGCAGCAACTCTGCTTTAGAAATGCTCAACCACAGCAAAAATAATAATTAAATATTTCCCAATTAAGTCTTTGCTCAGAAAAAAATTTTTTCTCAATTAATAATTTTGGTGTTCATGCAAGAAGGTGGAGACACCTCTGTCTGCCCTGTGCAGGACAATATGTCACTTTCACAAAACCGACATAACTTGGTCTCGTATGATTCGGAGTTGTGCTGCGTTGTCGCCTCTTAGCAGCTGACTGTTGAGACAGCTTCATTGCTTCCTTAATATCATGTATATCAGGAAGTAGTTTAGCCGCCTTTTAGGGGCTCTACTCAGTCGAACCTTCTCGTCCTCAGTTCCTGAGCCATGAATAGGAAAAGTGAGAAGTTCATCCTCCTATTCTGCGGTGATGTTGAAGGCTTCATCGGGGCCTAAGTCCACTGCAATCTCCATTTCCTCTGGTTCGCAGGTCACGTGCGAGGATGTTGTTTTCTGTGAGGCACTGCTGCCTCCTTTATCATTTTTACTTCGTTGGTCGAGTCGCGACAGCGCCCCGGTGTCACAATAAGGCTGGCGCCCAGTATCTGAAGGTCACCGTTAGGAGACACACTCACGTAGTGTCATTCATCCCACGGTCACGGTACGAATAACAACTGGGCTTACGGGTTTTTCTCTAGTTTTTCTCTTTAGATCTGCCATTTGCAGTCGAAAGCGGGGGCAGCTCGTGCAGAAGTGGCATTAACCACAATGGTCGGTCTTTAGACAATTGGCCCATCTGTATCTTCTGCCCCTACATAGAGGCACTACGATACTTCACCCCCATACATATACATACAATCATATACAAACATTCATACATATGTTCATATCAAGCCTTTGTATTAAATGTCGCAAAGTTTAATTTATTAATTTTTTTTAAATTTTCTTTAAAGATTTTATGTTTTTAATTTATTTTCAATGTTAAATTTGATTAAATGCAAAGATGAGAAAGAGCAAAATTTTTAACCATGCTTAACATAAAATTTACGGATCGCGATAAACAAGTCGGAAAAAATTCGACTGCACTTTTCGACATTCCAGAAATTAACATTTAAAGAAAAACCTACAGCCATAGAAAACTGTCCGATTTTCCAACCGGGCTCATCAGCCAAGTATATTGGTATTTTCTTTTTAACCAAAAGTTAATTGTATTTCTTTCCCCTATTTTGGCCTACTCATTTGAAACATTTGCACTTTATTGTTCTGCTCTAAAGCCATTTCACAGAACTTTAACACAATAAAGGCCATATATTTTTAATAAATAAAGTCGAAAGTGCAATGCACTTTTTGAAAATCGAAACCACTATAATTCGGTTCATATCGCTCATGAAAATAGAGATTCCCCTAAATTCGCGACAGATACAACAGTGGTTGTGTAGTTCTGTAGTCGTGTTGTCGTTTTCATATGCACATGAAAGAAATTCTAGTTCCTCATGAAATAAATCAGCGAATCTTTTCTTTGTTTAATTTGTTTCTAGAATTTAAGCAATTTTGTTTACAAATAAACACTTTTAGAAAGTACGTATGTGATACTAAATTAAGAAGTGTTTTAGAAATGTACGACAGTTTCGGTCCAGCATTGAAATCAAACGTCCTTCATTAATATAATGAGGGTGGCGATGGCACGATGGATGGTAGTCTGCACGTTCACTACATATCCAAAAACAGACCTGGGTTCAACCCCAGTTTCAGACTAAAAATTTTAAATTAAAAATAAACATCTCGCATTTTTCTGATGTGCATTAGTGTGTATTTGTGTGTCAGTTGTTGTTGGAAGGTTTCAGTGGCGAAGGCATAGTCACTGGTCACTGAACAATACCGGCTTCAGTTGATAGCAATCCACAATCGCATCAGAACGCCCTCCTTCGTCGGTATTGTGTAGCACCGGCGAAGTAAAACAATAATAAAAATGGCTACTGAACCGAAGCTTCAGCACTGCTAAAAAAAAAAAAAAAAAAGTATAAACAAAGAACGTGCGAAAGCAGAGCTACAAAAATAAGTAAGCTTCACCTCCTGTCGTTTCTCCTACTATCCCTTTCCTAAAAGTTCCAGCACAATGCTTCGCATGTGTAGGAGTCATCTCCTGAGTGCTGGTCCCAGATAAAAAAAAAAAAAAAAAAAAAAATAATGAAACGATTTCATTAGATATTCTTTATTATGATAATGGAACTTTTCATTAGATCAATGAATATATTTTCATAGCTTCATCAATGCGGTGAAACATTGTTCTTATAAAAAAAATTAATTTACTTACGCCTAGTCTAAATGTGCATTTCGTTTTTACTTAGTTTGTTCTGTTTGTATATTCGAAATTCTCAAACATTTTTGTTCGTTTTTGTATTAAAATGTGAGATTTTTTAGGTTTTTCAAGAAATTTGGTTGAAGGTCTACTGATGAGTTGGTATAAACACCAACGAAATGTACATATAGACTACCTTAAAGACACAACAAACATACATACACACATTTATTTATAAGATTTATATTTTATATATGAAAAGGTATCGTGAAACTGAAGAAATAGTTTCATTATACATATTTATGAAAGACGCACTCAAATCATGTTCATACCATTTTTAATTGATCCAATGAAGAGTATCTTTGGGTTACCTTTAATGACAAATTTCATTGTATTAATGTACAAATTCTTTGTATGAGTGACAACGTTGTTTTCAGTGTCGGATCAAATCCCGGCAAACGATTCGAATCGAAAGTTCAAACAAGATTTTATTAAAATGTTTACGAATTTTGTTCGTAATGTTGTCGTTGATTACGGTTCAATAAATTTCTCATTTCATTCTTGTCTTATCAGAGAAATAGTCTCTTTTTTCTTTTGCTTTATAAGTATGATTTAGAAATGAATAGTATCTGTTTGCTGATTCCACCAACATAAACTTTATTTGTATACCTCTCAAAATCAAAGTAAAGTTCTTGTCCACATCCATATTCATTTAGTCGTATCGGATGTTCGTAATCTATATTCAATATTCTTAAACATTTCGAAATTTATAGCTTTAGATAGTCAAATAATATACAAATGTCAGACGTACGAACATACACACAGCAACGGCCAAAAAACAGAAAAACAGAAAAACACAGCATTTCCATTGAAAATATTTATTGTTGAATAAGTGGAAACCAAAGTATTTATTATTCATGCATGTAAATCTACGGAATAAGTAAAAATAATGTAAAAAAAACGAAGATAAATGAAAAAAAGTTAAAGATGCGTGTCAGATCAGTTACTACTCCCGATCGCTCTCCATTGCACGAGGCTATAAATTTCACATGTTAAAAATTCGCATACGCTAAGAAGAAGAAGAAGAATACAAAAAACAAGAACAACGACAGACAGCCAACAATAGCGAACGTACGAATATGGATGGAAGGCAGGATGTATGGCTTGGTTGGTGAAACAAAGCTTCCGTAGCTTAACTAAAATCTTTGCAATTTCTTTTCTTCTTAACGATCGATTACGGATAGTGGCAGTATTAGCAGTTTTACCGTTAGCTAGCACTAAAAGGCACACACACACACACACGCACACACACACACGCACACACACATACGCACATTCATACTCTGCAACAACTGATTAAAAAAACTAAAAAAAGGAAATTTATTAAATATATTGTATGTTTGTGAGTGTGTGTGTACGTGTATGTGTGTTAAGCCGCAATACATCAATTGTTTCGTAAGAAAAATATGTATCTAAAATATGCAGTGAGTGTTGTTGTATCAGGAAAATTTATAGCTTGTGGATTCTTCTAACATCCATTTCTTTTGCCTTGGATATTTTTAATCTTCTCGGTTCCACGTAATAGAATTCACACTTGCTTGATGTTAAAACACAAACAAAACAAAAGAAAAGCAAATCAAAGGAAAAGAAAAGAAAAACAAAACAAAATTGTATGAAATATGTACTGCATATGTACAAATAAAGTCGACTCTTTTAAACGCTTCATTAGCAATTTCTCAGATATTATTAGACTTTGATATAAATTTTTATAAGAAAAGCCTGCAATCGACCATAAAACAGCAATAAACAAGGCGTTGGTGTTGGCTCAGATTAAGAAGTGGAAATGAAATATTTGAAAGAGCAGCAAGAAAAGCAAACAACCAAACAAAAAAATTGTAATAACAAAAAGGAAACTGAAGTCTACTTTAAGCCAGCTGCAATAAATTTAGTTTCCATATTAAAGAAATTATGATTGCAAGAGCTCTTAAAGCATTGGAAATTTTTAATGATTGTCTTACACGTGAGGCGGACTGTCGGCCAGCCAGGCACAAATTCAAGAACGGTATAAGAAGCGAATAATAATTGTTGGCATGTCATCTGCAGCAGCCGTTCGCTCGTTCCTCCAACAACAGCAATAAACGACCCCAAACATTGATGCAGTATATCTTTGATACACTTGTTGTTGTGTGCTTTCGCTAATAAACATCTCAAAATGTGTGTTTCGTTTAAGATTTATTGTGGCTTTATGCAGATGGATTAGACTGCTCTCATTCCATTCCATTCTTCTGCATATAATTTTAGTTTCATCTTGATCATCTCCTTGCCGCCGTTCACTTTTCGCCACATCTATGCCGCCGTTAAAGTTTTTGTTGTAATTTTATTTAATTGTAATGTCCGTGGCACATTTTTAGATGGATGTCGACTTCTATGTATTTTCAGTTGCAAATAAATGCTTCCACTTGTGCATTTCCGCTTGAAAAACTTTTGTGATGTGGCCAGCAGCATAAATGTAAAATGCGGTGAAATACATCTAATTATAAAGGATTTCAAGAATCAAGACTTGACTAGTTGCAACGAATATACAAATATACCCGAACACAAAGCGTATTTGTTTTATAAAATGTGTTCTTTTTGCGTTAATTCTACCGCTGTTAACGAAAATTGAGACGAAAAACATAACAAGAACTATCTGAATATGATGACAGTGACAAATTCACCCACACACACACACACACAGATCTAATGGACGGTCAGTTGTGCCCCAGGCTGATTCTTTTTTCTCTTATGAAACAAATTCTATTTAAAATATTTTCGATTGAAATAAAAAATGGAAATTATATATTAGAAAATATGATTTCTTTTATTTACTTGTATTTCTTTTATTGCATTTTCAGGGTGCCGAACGTAAAACGCGCGATGAAGAACGTCGCGCTGCTAAACGTAAAATGACTGCTACGGGACGTAAAAAATTAGATGAACTTTATCATCCAGTTACAGATCGTTCAGAGTTTTATACAATGCAGGATCTTACCAAGCCGCCGGTATTGTTTTCACCAGCCGACGATTTGGATAAGGTAAGAATTCCAATGCATTCAAATACTACCACTAGCACATTGTCTACTACTACTTCCTCCACAACATCTGTTATAATACAACCATCAAATCATACTACTACAACTTCTCCACAACATTTAACAACTCTAACCACACAATATAATGACGTGTATCATAATAATAACAATGCGTTTGGTAATTCTTCGCAGAGCTTCTATGGCCATGAGACTGATGGAGCGCCAGATTTAAAAGGTGCCTCACCATTCCTCTTGCATGGACAAAAGGTAGCCACACCAACGTTGAAATTTCACAATCATTTTCCGCCCGACATGCAGACGTGAGTATATTGTAAACATCCACCAAATCATGAAAGAATATGTCCCTTTAATTCATTTGCGTCATTCAGCGGAAGAATCCGCAAAAATATAATCCCTAAATATTTCCCACCCGGTGGAAATAGAGAAGAACTATAAAGATTGACATGTCTTTTAAGTTCATCACTACTCGATGGTTATAATGCAAATAGATTATTCATTTAATTTGAGCTCCAAATAATAAATTATAATTTACCTTTTATTTTCTCCGTTTCTTCCGCTTTAATATCATGCAGTGACAAAAAGGATCATATTTTAGAACAAAGTTTAGCTATGAGTGAATTCGTTCCTCCTTTGAAACGTGGTCGCATAACACCACCCACTAGTGAACGGGTCATGTTATACGTAAGACAAGAAAACGAAGATGTATACACCCCCCTACATGTTGTGCCTCCCTCTACTATCGGCCTTTTGAATGCGGTAAGTTCTTAAATGTCTTCCTTCTATTCCCCCATAAATTCCTTCTTCCTATTCCCTATAAAACTACAAATCCAAAAATTCATTAATAGTTTGGCAGTATGAAAACAAACCAAAAACAAACACAGAAACTCATAACTTTATACAAAAGAATTAAAATTCCTAAATGAATTATCTGTATTAATTTAATTATTAAAACCAAAAACAAACTCATCGCCAATTAATACAACTTAATGCAAGAAAAGGTTCTTTTTACAACCATTAACCTTTTTGTTCCATTCATTTTGGTTTCGAATTGGCCCTTAGAAATTGTAAACATTAAATAAAAATTGTCAATAATTATATGGTAATTAAAGCAAAAGCCAAAATGTATGAACGATTTCTCTCATTTATATAAAAGAATTATAAACAAATATCAGCTGTCCTGTAATCAGGGTCTCATTTTCAATGTAACTTATCTTAATCTTAAACTAAATCTTAATCCAATGTAACCAACAAATTAATCAAAATTAAATCATCATGAAAAACATTCTCACCACTTCAACACACCATCATACCAATTCACCATCAACACAAACAAATCCCTCAGGTGATTAATTTGTCTCTATTCGACATCAGAAAAAAAACGAATAAGTTTTATTTATTTAACTCAATGCCTAACCGAACCACAAACCACCGAATAAAACTAATCACATTTACTGTCTGACCCACGCTGTCACACGATATCGTTCGTTCGCTTAATTACATTCAAAACAAAATCGACTTTATAAATTTTGCTTTTGTTTTGAATGTAAGTAAGGAGTCGAACGATATCGAGTGACACCGTGGGCCGGGCAGTTAATTAAAAGTAGAATCATAACTTCTTGGAAACTCAGTCAGCTGTTGCAATTTCCAAAAAAGAACTAAATATTTTGTAATATTTTTTTTAAGGAATAAAAGATTCAGGTTGGTTTACGCACCGGCACTAATTAATCTTTCAGCAAATTTCTCTTCATCCGAGTTGCATACACGAATCACACAATTCGATGACAATCCCTTACGGCCCTTAAACACTTTAATACAAGTCTTACGACTTTCATGAGACTTTGTGCGAAAGAAATCTAATGAGATTTGGTGCGACTGCCAAAAAAATTTAAAATAATATTACATTATGCTTTCACACTATCTCACTTGAAATAAAATGAATGAAAAACACATCACTGATTGTATTTACAAATTACAAAAGCAAGGAACGAAAACAACACAAATACAAAAGAATTATTTACTGCTCAACAGCTTTTGTTCTTACTGTGTGAAAGCAAAATTCAAGTCTGATTAGATTTCGCACAAAGTCTTATGAAAGTCGTAAGACTTGTATTATAGTCTAAAAGGGATTGAAAAGTAACACGAGTTAATTTACGAGTAAATTTTATAGATAAAAAGATAAAATTAATTATTATAAAACGTATTATTTAATTGTTTAACATATGATTCTAATTGTGCACAATTAGAATCATACTATATAAAGAGATATTCCCAAAATAAATTCAGTTAATATTTAATTGTTTAACAATATTTACCTCCAGTATGCGATATAGACATTCAACCGTATCACGAATAAGAAGTGAAATTTTTATTCCCGTCGAGGTAAAAACTGGTATCATGAAGTTCAGGTGGAGCTTTACTCCCGTTATCATTATCAGTGAATGTGTAGAAAACGGAGCAAGATTTTAAAAACATAAAAATTTTAAATTTATTTATTATTTATGTATCTTTGCACTATAATAACTGATCTTGATTTAAACAATAATTATATTTATCAAAATATCAAGAAAGAAGAATTTACGGAAAGGAATCACGCTATTGAAAAGCGCTATAACTTTTGCAAATGGCTCCAAATGTCAATTCGGTTTTTACACTTGTGAAGTAAACAAACGCAGAATACAAATCCAATTCTTCCTCAATTGGATGACATTGGGCTGGAGAACATGTGGTTCCAACAGGCCACAACAACAGGCAACGGAACACACTGCTCAAACCACAACCGATATTTTGAGGGAAACATTTCTTGGTCGCTTAATCTCTTGTTTTTGTGATTTGCACTGGCCGACCAGATCACCCGATTTCACCGTTCCAGACTTCTTTTTACGGTGTTTTTTGAAGTCGCCGTTTTACATCAACAAACTTCAGACTCTTGAAGTCCTTAAAGAGAATATTCGCTAGGAATTCGAGCACCTTTCGTCCGACGTTTTGGCAGGAGTTATGGAAAATGCCATAAAACGGCCCCGTATGGTCAACAACTCTGGCTGCGGGAACTTGACCGATATCATTTTCGCAACTTGATGGAATATATTCTAATGTTTAAATAAACAAATTTCACGAGCAGAACCAGAGAGAAAAAGTGTTCACAAAAGGGTGGTCCGAATTTGTCGAATACGCTTTAGAATCAGTCATACATAATCGTAATTGGAATGAACGTTTTTGTTTACCAAAATATACCGAAGACTCCTAAAAGAAAAAAACGAAGTAAATAGAATCATGTACATTAAAACGTTTAAATTAATTCTATATGACCCCCATGGATTAATTGTTGACAAAAGAAATTATTACTGGAGAAATTCTAAATTATTTTTTTTAACAGTTGCAAAGTTTATTTTCAACAGCCTGTCGCGTGTTTGATCACGCTTGAATAAGAATTAAAAAACGAAATCATTGTACTTTCAGCCATTATCAGGTCACTATCAATCGTTTGCGCACACTCACACACGCACACATATACACTCTTTACTCTTCCACGCACACTCACGCATATTCGTATGTGTGAACACACGATTAATTGAAAAAGATTAAAATAAAAATATTTAAATGCAAAAATACGAATTAAACTAATTAAACTGTCCATCTAGATTTAAAACTTAAAATATTATTTAATGACTTATGTATTTAGTTTTATAACGGGTGTTTGCTAAGAAGTGTAAAATATAAAAATTAAAATATAAAAAAAGAAAAATAATAACAATTTGTGTGATTTGCAATAACGGCATGAGACTTGCTTGATTCGAAAAATAACTTTTGATTTCTTACTGCATTTAAATGTGACATAATTTCACATAAATTACGAGTTAGGTAATCCTTGCGACAATTAAATTTTCTTCAAATCACAACGTAAGAAATAGTGCGAAAAAATTGATTCTTGACGCTAAACTGTCCGTAGATGATTTCATATGAATTTGCAGGCATTACGAGTAAGTAGGCGTAAGTTCAGCAAGCTTTCTATTGGTTTTTTTTTGTTTTAGAAATAAAATATATAAAATTTTTTTATGCCTAATAAAATAGGATTCTATCACAAATTTTAACTTTGCGATTTTATAACGGAAATTTGATTCAAAGCGTGGAGTCGCTCTGTTAGAGTATGTGTAGATGGCAACCAGCAAATCTGATTGTCAGCTCCTGTAAGCAGAATAGTTATTTCAAATCAATACTTCCACTATTATATGTAGATAGATACCTGGCAGAAAAACTTATATTTCTTCACTACTTGAAAAATTTTTCATTTTTCAGAAAGAATTACAAACTGAAATAATAGAACGATATCGATAGCCCATGAAGTATTTACGACTCTGAATAAATTATTTAATTAATTATGAAGTGCCTTATTTGGAAACCCAGTTTATGAAATTAGTTAAAATATTTATTTTCAATTTTAAATAGGCTTATGATCGATAACATCGATCGATCATTAGATTTTATTTAAGTTTTACAAATCTACTTCTTATTTGTTTTTTTTTTCTCTTTTAAGAGTCTGTCGATTCAAAATTTTAAATCATGAAGTTCATTATCATCATTCTACAACATTTCAATACACTTGTCCAAGAAAGAATATCAATTGAAACTGAAACTGAAACTGAAAAACATTGAATATGAATTGGAGTTGATTATCTGTTGCTCTGTTGCCACCCTATTTCTTTTAAATGCCAATGAAAATTTCATTCGACTGTTTCTCTTTTTTTTTTTAATAATAAAAAATCAAATTTTCTTTTTCGTTTTTAATATAGTAAATATGTAAATTATTCCAAAGAAATTCTCGGCGCAATTTAGAGGAACAGGCATTAAATTTATTCAATAATAAAATTTAAATTATATATAATTCAGTGAAGTTTTTTTATTTTCATTTTAAATTAAAATTTTATAAATAGAAAAAATACGCAAATATTTTTATCTGCTTTTTTCATTGATAAACTTTTATTTACTTATTGAGCACAATATTAAAATCATAACTTGTTGAAAATTTTACATATTTAATTTAATTACTTCAATTGGCCACTTAATAAGCAAAATATATTTTAAATCGATAAATGATAATTATAATTTTTTGTTCTTTCGTTTAATCTAGAAATATTGGTTTAAAAAGTTAAAATTATGAGTTTTTGTCATAGAAAACATTTGTTTTTGTTATTGTTAAACTATTTTTGAAAGAAAAAAAATACGCAAAATAAAAATATGAATCAAAATTTACAAACACCAAAAAACACTTAAACCGCATCATCAATTTTGTTTTTCTTTCTTTCATTTTCTCAATTGCAGATTGAAAATAAATATAAAATATCGACAACGAGTATAAATAATATTTATCGAACAAATAAAAAGGGGTAAGTAACACAACTAACTCACTAACCATGCAACTAATAAAAATAATACCCACTAACCAGATCAGTCTTTAATAATTTCTAACATCAAATACAAGCGTAGTTGGTAACTGAATGAGAAAAGTGAGCTTCTGGAAAACATTTAAATACACGAAAATTGTGTAGTTGTAGAACATGCATGTTTAATTTGTTATTTTTGTAATTAAAAACGGTATTCACAAGTCATCACTGTTAACTTTTTTACACTTGCAACACAATAATTAGGAAAAAGAAAACACGATCTCTCTCTATCTGTGTCTCTCTCACTCGCTCTTTGTCTGTCTATTGATGGCCCCAAAAAATTACAAATAAAATTTCCCTTTTACAATCTTGTTTTGTTTTCTATTATTTCTATTTCTATTTTTTTTTTGCCAAACAGTTAGTTTAACAGTAACCTGTTTTATTAACTTTTATTCTTAATTGTGTGTTTTTTTCAGGATTACGGCGAAAATTGATGACGACATGATTTCGTATTATTGCAACGAAGACATTTTCCTTTTAGAGGTGCAGCAACTGGAAGAAGAATTATACGATATAACGTTAACAGAATTGCCAAATCACTGATGTTAACCGGAAATTTAAATTAAATTAATAAGTAAAACCCCAATTATGAGACTTGTTTTAAAAGAGAAAAAACAAAGGAGCATCAATTCATTTTAAAACAGTGAATGATGTGGTAAAGGAAACTATCTAAATTTATCTTATGGATTGACGGATTGATTAATTGATTCGATAGATGGATATTATTCTTTTGTGTAAATAGCCATACAAATAGTTGTAGTGATAATGTTAATGATATCGAAACTATAAAACACAACTTAATTTAATAATAATTAAGCAGCTAACAAATGTACAATTCTATGGATGCAACAGTAGCAGCAGCAACAACAGTAGCAGAATGTTTAACAGCAGCCTCTTACCAACGGACTCAAAGTTAAGGCACAAACAATCTTAAGTTTACAACAATTTAAACTGCAACCACAGCCAAGAAAACCGTAAATTATATAAACAAAATATATTCTTAGTTCGTAAGTAATTAATTAAATCATTACACAAAATATTTATAAATGAGATTTTTTTATTATTACTTTTAATGTTCTAAATATTTTTGTTTTAATTTTAATACAACACTTTAAAATAAAAAGCGAACTAAATCTGGACAAGTAAAAAAGCAAAAAACACATATACATATGTATATAAATAAATGCTGTAATACACTCACACAGGCACACACACATCATATAACACATCTTATAACGTACATTCCCATTCATAGCAGTGTCCCAACAAACACGAAGGTTTGACGTCAATTGAGCATGATTTGAAATTACACCTTTTCTCAAACGTCCAATTTTTTAAAAATGATTTGACAAACAGAGTGTTCTCCCCAAAAAGGGGAAATTGAGAAATTCATTTATTCTCAACGGTATTCCCAAAGGTTTTGCAAATGTTATAAAATGTGGCACATAAATGATATAAACTTATGATTTCTTCACTTTCGCGTTTATTTTCTTAGCATTCGTATTCTTAGGAAATAATTTTTTGTTCGCAAACAACTACTTTTTTCACAAGCAAACAGTAAATATGTAATATTTTTCAGTTATAATAAATAAAATGTTAGAACAAATATTTCGCTTTCAATATTCAATGAGAATTGCACTTGACATCAAATTTAAAACAGATTGATAAAACACCGATTTTCAAATGTATATATTCAAAACATTATTAATTTGCATTCAAGTATTAAAATCGAACCTTTTAAAAAGCTTTGAGAATTCTGTTTGATGTGAAATGATAAAGTCTTCTTATTTCACAAGTTTAACTTTGTGTTTGCTGGGATGTGGGTATGTCGTTTATTTTAATTCTTTATTATTATTATTTTTTTTAATAAAACCTTTATAATGACAACCCATTCTATAAGTGCCAATAGTTTCACGATTCATAAATATTCTAAAAGTAAATGCTCTTGCTTATTATCATTTCTATCAAATTGTTAAATATGTAATTAAAAGGCAAAAAAAAAAATTTAATATTCAATACTTTCGATTTATTATGTGTATGCTTCTTCATGCTGCCCGTATAAGTTTTTCTTTTGACTTGGGTAGAGTACGTATATATACCTATAAATAAAATACTCTTAACTTTTAAATTCTTTAAATATAATTTTTAATTTAAAATATTTGCTAATGGAGAAAACTGTTATTGTTTTTAAAAGTTGTTTAATATTTAAAGTAAAAAAAAAATATTTTTCTCCCAATGCGTTGAATTTTGCACAGAATAAGAGGGGTGGGTTTACGTTTCCAAGCACTACTACTTCAACTTATCATCCCTCTGTGGTGGGCCAAAAGAAGTCATCCGATGTTGTTTGGCTCTCATTTTTTTTCTAAATGAAAAACTTCGTATCTGTTTTTTGATTCTGTTTATCTAAACCTTTAGAATTTTATTGGTCAAGTCGAGAAGATGACATCGACTAAATGGGGGCCGTCACAATTGATTCCTATACGGGCTCATTTTATGGCATTTTTCATCACTTCGGGCGACAGACTTTTGCACTCGTGTCGAATGTTGTCTTTGAGGGCTTCCAGGGTCTCGGCCTTGTTCACGTAAACACGGGACTTCATAAAACCCCACAAAAAAAAAGTCTGGAACGGTTAAATCGGGCGATCTTGCGGGCCAGTGCAAATCACCAAAACGAGAGATGAGGCGACCCGGAAAGCCGCCTTCAGAATATCGCTTGTGGCTCGCGCAGTGTGTGCCGTTGCTCCGTCCTGTTGGAACCACATGTCCTCTAGGCTTAATTCGTTCAATTGCGGCAGAAAAAACTCGGTTAACATGGCCCTATAGCGCGCACCGTCCACTGTTGTCGTTTGACCAGCGGCGTCCTCGAAAACGGGCGCTCCGGGGCCGGCCACTCTTGGCTCTTTAAGATTGGTGGCCAAACCACGCAGTGTTTGCGCAGTCGGTGTCGGGCGACCGGGTAATCGGCGAGGGAATTCGCGCTGCGTCAACACCACAGACGAATTGCTACGCAAAAAAATATAGACACGATTATTCCGCGTTCTTTGGGAGTGTATCGCTCCATGGCTTGTTCACTTGTATTCTACATCTGTCTAGTTCACAAATGCCAAACAGATTTGACATTGGGCGCCATCTGCTAAAATAAGAGCATCTTCCAATAGGGTGATTTCTTTTGGCCCACCTTGTACATTCGGACATTCCAAGGGTATTTTATACTCGTGTGTACTTAGAAATAATTAAGCTGTTAAGCAAAAATTTTTCATTCTAATTCTTTATTCTAACCAATGATAATAGAGAACATTAATTAATTAACAAAAAAAATTACGGATCTCAATTATATATTGAATTTTCTTTGTTTCTGTCTCTCTCTCTCTCTATCTCTCTCTCGCTCCTTTCTCTTCCACAAAAAAAAAAAATAATAAAAATACAAAAACTGCATAATCTTAAATTTGTGCTCACACATATCAAATATTTGAGGATTTGAAGGCACCCACTGTTTTGACAATGTTAATTCTATTTATTTTGACATTATAGAAGAGAATGTGTCGGTGTGACTAAAACTTGGAATGGTATTTTGAATTTAATGAAATTGAAAAGATTTCAATACGCAAATGTTTTAGCAGTTCCGCCCATTACGTCAAATATTTGATCGGTCTTATCATTTCCTCACAAATAAAAATTACATTAAAAAATCGTTTAAGATAAAATGCAATAATACAAATTAATAAACAAAAAGTTATTTTAAGTTTTATTTAATAAAATTTAAACACAAAAGTGAATAAAATAAGTGCATTTGTTGTTAAAAACATACCTCAAAATTAACAATAAAAAGCAAAAATTAAAAGATTTTAAACTCCACCCAATTTTTAAAAACTTAATAACAAATTTTAAATAAAAACAGAATTTAAAAAAAACCTATGCGTGTAAAAAAAAAATTGAAAACTCGATAATTACTTACAGGTTGAAAAAAAATTGTAAATAAAATAATTATAAATTTAAAGTAATGGCAAAATAAAAAAAACTTCCATAATTTTTGTGAAAAATTTTAAACATTTCAAAGTGGCTTCCCCATTTTCGTAGAAAAATTATTGCTTTCATTTTTTTTTCATTAATTATAATTTAAAATATTCTTTTGAAATTTTACTTTGTACATTTTATTTCCTTATTTAATTTAGTAAAAATAGTTTTTTTTTGTTTTTAATAAGTTATTTTTTTATTAATTATAAATAAAAATAAAGAGACAAAAAGATCTTGCCGTTTAACTCATATTTCTTAATATTTTATATTTCAATATAAACAGTAATAAATAATATTTCTTTTATTTAACAAATAAGTTAAAAAAAACTAATAGAATCACAATTTTCAAAACAATTTCGTCAATTCTTTTGAAGAAATTTCAAAGCACTTTACCCAAATTTTGCATTTGGTTTTTCGTTTTATTCTAAGTTTTTCTTTTTTATTATTTCATATTTTTTTATCTTTTAAGTTTAAGTTGTAATTGTAATTTTAATAAAAATGAACAAACAAAAAATTTATACAAAATAAAAAAAGACAAGAACAAAAACAAAAACAAAATAAGAAACAGAGATCAATTAACGACAGAACAAAAGCAATTATTCATTTACATACATACATACATACAATATATACGCATATACAAAAATATATTTTATTATATTTTGATATTTTAAAATAAACTTTTATAGAATAAATGTTTTTTATATAAAAAAAGTACATTTGAGAGTTGTTATTATTTTACAAGAGAAATAAATATCGTAAACATTAAAAAAAAAACTATGAGAACACAAGTACAGGAGGCGAAATTGCATTCCGAAAAATTATTTTAAAAATTATACTCAACTCCAGACTAAATAAATTTAGAGGGTACAGTACAAGCAGTTAAATAATTATCCAAACTGCAAAGTCCCCGTACACACTTAAAATTTTTGTTGCAGCAATTCTTTCTTAGGTTGTTGATTGAAGAAGGGTACACGTAATTCTCTATTCTCACTATTCAACTTTAAGTTTGATGCAGTTGTATTGGTATTGAAGAAAGCGTAAAAAATATAAAAATTCCAAAACTAGAATAGCATTTTTCAAAGCAGATTTTTTAAAAATTGCACGTGTGGACGGGGACTAAGCGAGTTATATTTCGCTTCACTACAAACGATGACTATGAAATGCAAAACTGCCGAATGCTTGCAGAGACAACCGAAGTATATTTATTAAGTAGCCTCATCTCTACAACAAAAAGAAAATAACAAAAACAACAGACATTTTGTTTGTGTAAAACTCGCTAAAGATGTCTTTTTCACTGTTCTGTTAAAAGTAAATTCAGAAAGGCTATATATATATATATATATATATATATATATAATAAAATATATAATAGCAACAAAAACATTAATTTCATTTATGTATGACTTAATTGCTTTTGCAAGCCCCTCTCAAAATAAAGAAATGAGTAAAACTGTAAACACCGTGTCAGATACAACTTTGTCGCTTTGCTTGACGTTTTAAACAGAATGAAAACTTTGACAACTCTCGCACACTGTTTGGTTAGCAAAAAAAAATAAATGGTTTTTCTTTTTGCTATTTATTTTTTTATTAAAGAAATAAATGTAAATAATGATATTTGAAAAGAATAGAAAGGAAGATACGAGTAAAGAAAATTATTCAAACTATGTAACTCCCAAAGCACGCAAAAAGTTGGGAGTTGACGAACTTTTCGCTTCGGGTTGCATTAAAAGTGCTTTGTGTAGCATGTTTCGTAAAAGTATGTACATTTCATCTTAGATGTCAAAGCGAATCTGTAACGCAACGCCAAGCAAAAGTTTTGTCTGACATGGCCTTAAAAAGCGAGCTGTCTCATATTAAACAAATGAGTAAAAATGATATTGGCGTGCATCAGCGTTGCCGTTTTTGTTACTTTTAACCAAAATTGGTTACTTTTTTCCCCAATGTGTACATGTGTACTTTTCTGACACACTAATGCACATCAGAAAAATGCGAGATGTTTTTTTTTACAATTTTAGTCTGAAACTGGAGTTGAACCCAGCTACCCTCAATGTTTGGCTGCTAAGTATCTGCACTCGTGGAGATACCTGATTAAATTTGCCTTGGAATATGATTCCGAAATTTAATATATCGCTTTGTAACTGAAAATAACGTTAGAAAAGCAGTGGTGTAAGATAGTGAAGCTTCACCTCCTGTCATTTCTCTAGCTATCTCTTTCCTCTAGTTCCAGCACAATGCACCGCAAATGTAGGGGTCATCTCCTGAGTCGAAGATATAAAAAAAAATATCATATTAGCATGCTAAATAAATTTAAGGACATTTTGCACTCGGCTTTACTGGGCAACTTTACAATATCTACACAAGAATATTTTTAATCTCAAGCATACCATTGCCAATAATGTGTGTTAATTTGTTTTTTTTAAAATTGCATAGTCTAACTCTGCTTTCTTTTTATAATTTTCTTCCAAAAATAAGGCTTCAAATGCGAAAACATATACCGAATGGTACGTACACGTGACATAACCTATAATAGTTCCCAACAATATACTGCGACTGCAGATTCGGATCGAAATTTCAAACAAAATTTTATTAAAATGTTTAGGAATTTAGTTCGATATCGAATGCCGTAATTTAGTTCCTAATTTATATTTCTATCAAATTTTAATTGTATTTAATATAATTAAAGATTTTGTGTTTTAAAACAATATCCAGAAATAAATAGATTTTAATATATATTTGCCGAACCACAAACACAATTCACTTGCAAAACAGCTGATGTCATATGCTTTGACACTTGAAAAGAGAGCAATCTTTAAATCAAAATCGTCGTATGTACCACACATAGCAAACTACACATGCTACTGTTTAAAGTTGTTCAGACTTTATGTAGAAATGTATCATGTTAATGACAAATACATATAATATGAATACAGCTTTAGTTGGTTTCTTAGTAATTATCACATGTAATTTTGACTGCCTATATGGTATCGATCATTTGTCTATTGGATATTGAAAAATTTTTATTGACTGCATTTTATATCACCTGCGAAAATTATGTTGATTCGCTTAGAAGAATTTGTTTGCTTCAAAGCAGGAAAAGCATGAAAATTAAAAGAACAACAACAACAAGAAAACTTTTAGTGTGGCATCAATCAGGGCCAATTAAAATTATTTTTGTCATTTTGCTCAAAGCAATTAAACAATGACAGACAACATCATCGTCATCGTTATGAAGCAGTATAAAACATGAATGGGACAAAGAAAACTCGTACATTGAATAAAAACTCACCATTATTGTTTAACAATTCGCATTTTCAATGACCGTCTGCATGCATTGCAAAGATGAATGGCATCATTTGGAATTCAATGAAGTGAAATTGTTGCAAGACGCTTAACAACAGGAACAACAACAGCAACAATAGTTACAATAACAATTAAATTCCATTGCAAGCAACACTTGGACAACAACTAGAAACGGTGCTTCAAATTGAGAAATTTTTTGCAACATTTTTTAATTCGTACGGGGGGCGGCTGCCATGAATATCCTTCAAAAGTACATGTGAATTACTTGCGAGGGCACAGCTTGCACATGTTAACCATATGAAAAAATATTTATCGATCAACAGTAACATTTAATTCAAATTTTAAAGAACTACTTTTTAACTCATTAACTGCGAATTTCACCGATATGGATTGTCATACGAAATTAATTAATTTTCTGAAACAAAACCCATATCGGAATAGGAAAAATCCGAGAAACTGGGCCGAATTTATTGCGAGTTGACATACACACATGGCGCTTTATATTGTCGTTGAAAAATAATTCACTGTTTCTTAATTGGATGCTACACGATCAATATTCATCTTCAATATTTGTTTTTTTTTTTTTTGTGCGAAAAATAGTCGCACATATACGCTCTGTGTAATATTGACGATTGATATTGGTTTTGATATTAATCAAAATTTTGAAGCAGTTTGACGTAGTGTGGCAGTGTTCTTGTCAATATTCATTAGCTCTACTCACAATCTTGTGCATTTGAGATTGTTAATATATGCAATAGCAAATTTGTGCTATCAACTGTGAATGACATTTTTAATTTATTATGCACTACTCATTGCAAGAACAAAATTCACAGCTGATTGAAAAAACAAACAAATTTGCCAAAAAAAATATGTCCAATAAAAGCTTTAAGGAACAGTTGCTGGACTTTTAATTAGAAAAAGCTGCTGAAGAGATTATTCTAATCGTTTAAATAGTTATAACGACATTTTACCGACATTTTTTAAAATGTTGTACTGTAGTTCTTGTCGTAAACTTAACAAGAAAATTTTCATGGTTTGTTTTGTTGACACAAAGTTTTTTATATGTGTGTAAGGTTGTAGTTCTAGTTTATTGGAAAATACTGTGGTAAGTTTCTTACATCACCTTATTTGCTGGAGTGGCCATTTAATTCTCAGAACTGTATAGTATTGTTAAAAAGAAATTACAGAATCAAAGTACCGACATTGCAAGTGAAAATAGACATCGACAAATTGTCGAATCGCTAAAAGTTAAAGAATCGCACTACTGGTTTTTTTGGCGGAAAATAAGCAGCGGCAAGTATGCGGCGATTACGATTTGATTGGCTTGGATTATTGTTAGTCAGCTGTTTATTTGAAATTAGGTGTTGCATACTCATAGAAAATAAATCCTATTGGTTTTAAGTGTTGCATATAAATTTAAGTCTATCATGTGCCTTGCTGTATATTTTGTTACTGTAGAGCAAAAATATGCTATGCCTTTTTGCAAATGCAATGATGCAACACCATATGCACAAGATTGTGAGTTGGGCTATTTTATTTCATGTAACTTTGAGTGCACATCGTAGTTATGATGCATTACAAATAGAGTAAGATATTTTTATAATCGAATTAATTGAAGTATATTGCTCATTAATGGCTTTTTGGGACGTGCAAATTAAAAAATATAGTGACAAAAACAAAAAAACATCATCTGTGCTTTTTTTTTTAATAAATAAAGAAATAAATAGATATGTATGTATGTATTTTGCCGACGGTAACTTCTATATGTTTATACTTGAAAAAACCCCGAAAAATTAATATTGATGAGAAATGTTGACGTAGTGTGTCAGAGGATTCAATATACAGTGAACTCGCAGAAACGTGAACATCAAGTAATATGAACTACCCAAGAACATGAAAAAATTTTTGTGAACTGTTTTAAAAACTTATTGTTTTACTACTGGGATGTTAAATGAGTAGTTTAAAATATAACAATTTGTTTGTGTTTTTTTTCTAAAGAGTAGTAACACTCTGGCAATGATTGTCTAGTACTAGTTTAAAAATTTAATAACTTTTTTGTTTTATATTTTAAAATATTATTTTTCATGTTATAAAATATACAAAATGGTAATTTTTCACACTAATGGTTGTTTCAAAAACGTGCAATTTGCTGTTTGTTTTTTAAAAATATTTTGCTGTCGGAAAGGGTAGTGTGTTTTATTCAACAATATAACACGTAGTAATGGTGAAATGAAACGCATTTTACACCTCATATAAATCTAGCGTGTTGCGAATGTCATGTAAAAAAATGTGTTTTTTGTGTATTCATTGCGCTACCAGACAAAGTTCATAGCGCTACCAGTTTATGTTTAAAAAATAGCTTAGTTTAAATAGAGTGAAAAGGTTGAGTTATAAAATAGGGAAAAGTTCCCATTATTTTCATATTTTTTATGGAATAAACGTCAGAAAATATTATATTGTTAAAGGGTGCTTTAGACCATAAGATGTGTCGTACGACATGTCAAATTTTTGTGTAGAAGAGCACAAGTCGGACTCTAGACGGACAAGTTAGACTCTAAAGCACCCTTAAGAGGTGATCGAAAATTCTTCCCAAGAAAAGAGTTTCTTAGGAAAAATCGTTTATACTGTGATTCTATAAATCAGCAATCTGGCAATTTTTTTTGTTTACATGTTTATGAAAACAGGAACTAAACAAATTTGTGAACATTCGAAAGAAAAATATGAATATTGCTGCAATAAATCAATTATTAGATTAACTTCGTTATCTAATTTATTATTTAATCCTATTTATTATTTGATTTATTCGTTTTTCAAATGTTATGAATATGGTGCCCCATTTTTTCATAAATTGTGTTTCATTCTCGCCCAATATAAAGTAGCAATATAACAGTGCTGCTAGGACATTTCATATACATACATACATACATATGTATATACATTTTAAAAAGGTGTAATTTTTGTGGAACAAAATAAATCAACATATTTCAGATAATTTTCCGTAGTATTTTCTGACTGTAGCGTCGAATTTCTGCAACAATGTTGTTCTTGAGTTCAAGGATTCTACCGGACTTGTTCATACATACTCGCTTCTTCAAATAACTTTGAAGAAAATAGTCGGGTGCTGAAAAATCTGGCAAACACAATGGCCAATTGATTGGCGAATTGCAAAATTTAGACATTGCCAATGATCTGCGTGTTTTAGTTCATGCACTAATAGCACCTTATACAGTAACTCTCATTTTTAAAAAATGCGTTCTGGTAGATGTTTCTGGTGTTTGGTTAACAAGTTCAATATTTCCCGCAGTGCGTATTACGGTGCCATATTGGTGGTGGCGGTGAACTAAGCAAGAAATCATTGCGGCAGAGCACAGAAAAAATAATTGTTAAATTTTTTCCAGTTAAATCTTTGCTCAGTAAATCTGTTTTTTTTTTTCTATTAAAATTTTAATTCAATCCACGTTTATTTTAATTGACTTTGTTAGTCTCTAAAAAAACATATTTGATTCAAAATACTATAAAAGGGGAAAAAATTGTAACACAATAATTCTGCATAAATTGTCCGTATAAGCTTAGTTTTAATATGTGAAAAGCATCTGTTTTTTTTTGATTAATTTATTAATTTATTAATTGAATTTGTAAACTTTTTTATTAAATTTCTTATGACAAAAATCGTAAAATTTTTTCAATTAAAACTCATAATTGAATCTATGACTTTCGTGTACGTTGAAATCCAAATTTAATTGAAAGATTCGTTTTTCTTAATTGTTTCAAGTTTAAATACGAGTAGGTGTAGCCTACTGAGCTAAATGAGCCTTATTTCATTTCTGTTCAGCGGACTGTTTTTGAAAGTTATTTCATTAATTTCTTTGGGAACTACGAGTATTTCATTTATTTGAATTTTGGTAATATTTTCAGAGTTGTAGAATGAAAAGAACGGCAAAGAATATAATAGTAATATTTTGTGGGGCCTTCTTTTATATTGCGAAATTAAAAATATGACCCCAAATAAAAAATTAAAAAAGTCCTCAAAATTTGACAAAAACTGCGTCAAAAATTGATTGTTTTTGTATTGTGTGTGAACTTTAGGACTACAGAAACTGGAAGTACACTTTCACGCAAGAACTGTAGCTTAATAAACACTTGATAAGTCCAAAGTTAACACTGAAGTCATTGTTAAAAGTCGCTATTAAAATAAAAAGAGGCCAAAAATTTTCGCTCGTATTTTTTAATTTTTGTGTAAAAAAATGTGTTCACTTTATTTTTTTTCTTGAACTAGTGCTCAAAGGATATCCCCTACGTATGCAATGCATTGCATTGGAACTAAATAAAAAATAATATTCGATAAAGTGTTGACCACTGATATCTGTCTGATTTTCAATAAAAGTTGTTCAGAGTGTAGATTTTCACACTAGTAATACTTGCTGCATGATAAAGTAATTTTTTCGATTGTTTTTCGTGTTCAGATGCAGATGCATCGATTTTCAACACAACGAAATGAGATTTTAAAAAAATTCGTTTTGCAGCTGTCAAACACATCAAACACATAAAATTCACCAAAACGTGATGACTTGTTCTTATAGGGTATATCTCTACCTAAACACATACACAGTCTGAAATAGTTTATAAACAAACTTTGACATTGTTCGGTAATGTCAACATTGAGCATCCGACCTAGTGGTGATATTTGATTATAGTTGCCTTGGTCTCTACCTTCTTCAACCAATAGCTACGTCATTTTTGCTCAATCGTTAGCGTGGACAAATTTAGGAACGAAAAACTGCCGGTCGATTATACGTCCCGATGGTCGTCAAAAGGTTATATTGTGGCATACGAGTAGACACTTCGAATAATTGCTTCACCAAACACATACAATTACGCCAACAATCACGAATGAATGTTGCTGTCCTCTTCGTCGTTGTTGTTCTTGTCATTTGTATGTTTCATCTTGATGATGGAAGTTGTGTTTGTTTGCAACTTTACGTGGTATGTATGAGCCAAGTATGAGCCTGAAGCTTTAATTTAAATTGAAGAAGTTGAAAGGATTTACAATAAATATATCATTAATAAAACATTATGGGAATTGGATGATCGTCAATATGACGATGTTGATAGAGAAAAGAAAACGACTAACGAACAGACAACTGAATAACTGACTGAACGCCACCAATCAATCCAATCGATCGAATGAGAAGTTGAAACGTTGGCTCGCTCAATCATCGTTTAGTACGTGTACACGCACTGAAGCATTTGGTTTAGAAATAAATTAACTATAAATGTAGGCAGTTTCTAAATAAATTAATTGTTTTTCTCATTTAAGAAAGTTACAAAGTCATAATTGTTCCATTTTAATGCGCCCAGTGTAAAGTGAAAAAATTGGAAACATTATTAAAGATATAATACATTTAAATGGCTGCCAACAATTATGAGCACATGAAATAAAAACAAAAAAGAAATTGTCTGCCGCAGCAATTTAAACTGGGCTGCTTTGGCTGCAGGTTTAAATGTAAGAATGACTTTTTTTAGCCGGAACCTCTGGAGAAATGTAATAATCAATTGTTGGTTTTATTATTTTTCTTTGGCAATATAGGCATCCATTATTTATGAGATACGTGCTATAATGGCTGGCTGAACTTGTAAGCATTGATCCTTCACGAACAATTTAAATCTGAACATCAAAATCAACAATAATTTAATTTAATTTTCGTACGAATGTGCCCATTTCTTTTATGAACTAATTAGCTGAAGATATTTTAATATTGAAGATATTTTTCACAGGACAATAATAAGTAGCATTGCATAATGAGTGTGTTTATTGAAAATTCGCACAGTGTAACAGTCACGAGTTGTAATTGAATTGCAAATGAAAGAGAGCTGAAATAAACATTGTGTTAAATAAATTAATTTATTAATTTTTTATTCCATTAACAAATAAAAAGTAAGAAAACGAAATGCGCAAAGATGCGTTCATACAATGCAAAGCGTCGCTACAGCCGTCAGTCATTTGACCAGACAACCAGCTGGCCATTGTCATCATTAGTGTTGAAGACCGTGGCGTCACTGACAGCATATGAAATGCAATGGGAAGACAGACTAAGTGATAGACAGACCAACTAACTGAATTTTATCAAACGATTATGATTACACAACAACCACAAAAGGATTTGGAGGACACCTGATCCTTCTGGCGACTACGCTACACTACAATATAAAAGAATTATTTTGTATTTTCTATTGAATAGTTAGAAAATTTTTTCAAATACGCAATAACATCTACAATAACTTACGCCAAAAAAAGTTATTCTGCGAAGAAGGTACAGTCGACGATGGAGTGATAAAACCAACTCGAATTGAGTACCAGTTGGCCATATTAGCGCAGGTGATTATCATCTGCTTGTTTAAGCCAATCTGTCAAATTTTCTTTATTTTAATCGCTTGTAAATCTTAGTTTCGTGTGCCACTGCTACTGATTATAATCGAGGCGATATTTTTAGAGATATTTTATATTTCAGTATAGTACTGTTATATTGTTGTGGAGATAAGTCTACCTGGTACTCAATTCGCCTTGGATAAGACCAGAAAAATTATCGAAACTTAGAATCACTAAAATCTGTGGGAAGCAATACATTGCATATATAAGAACAAATGCTGACAAAAATACTGCCGAAGTGCTCTAAACTAAGTGAATACACTGTTTATAGCAGTACGAATGCTTAAAAAATGCATTCTTGTGCGTTTGTCCTTTTTGGATACATAAAGTAATGCTCTCAGCGGATCACACCGATCAAAAATCATGCACTATAAAAGAGCAATTGTAAGGGTGGGGCCGTGGTAAAGTTAGAATTTAGTTCGTCTGGACGCCGCACAACGATTTCCCTTTCCAGATATTGAGTTAGCCGAAATTTCAGCTCGATTAAACGATATTAACCCGTGTCGCTCGTCGCTCAAAGTTTGAAAAAATCCAAATTTTTGGCCAAAAAGCTGTCATATGGAGCCATAACTCCAGAACGGTAAATAATAAAAACGTGCTTAATATCTCAAAAGAAAGCTAATCTTATTCAATATTTATACTCTAGACATAATTGTTTAGTTATTTTAAATCAAACAGAGTTACAACAGCCTTCAGCTCCAAAAACGTGACCTGGTACCACTTGGAGCACACTACGTATATTTTGTTATTAAGTGATCAAATTTTGCTTTTTTTGTTACATTTTTGAGTTTAAAGTAGAAATATGATAAAAAAAAAAGTAATGCTGAAAACGCTAATGGCATTTTTTATTTTAAAATATAAAAACCAGATATATAATACATAGAATACAGACACAGAAAAGATACAGTACCTACATGAGTTGATAATTGTACATAGTTATCTAATCGATTCTAGAGATTTTGTTAAAGTAGTTTTTGAAACGTCAGGATATAATGTTCGACATTTGCTTACAACTTGCAGGACATATTGCTTTTGGTATTCATCTTTTGTCAGACGGTTGTTAAAGTCGGTTATTAATTTAAAACCACGCTCAGCCATGTCATTAACTACTTTTATTGTTTTGACAATTTTCAATCCTTCTTGGAAGTCA
Source organism: Dexiosoma caninum (assembly GCA_963924685.1). Taxonomy (NCBI): domain Eukaryota; kingdom Metazoa; phylum Arthropoda; class Insecta; order Diptera; family Tachinidae; genus Dexiosoma; species Dexiosoma caninum. Next base: position 89,534,227 of record OZ004728.1, on the reverse strand, counting down.
TTATTTTAAGGACAGGTGTTTGGATGTTGTCTAAGGAAATCAGTTTCTTTGGTATATAAATTAACCAATCCTCCATCAATCAAAATAGTTTTGTGGGCCCCAGACGAACAAAATTTCGACATCGATTTTTTGCGGTCACCTTACTAGTCACTGAACAGTAACGGCTTTCACAGCTACATCAGAACGCCCTCCTTCGTCGTTATTGTCTAGCACCGGCAAAGCTTTAAAAATTTAATACGTACCCTTGATATCACAGGCGCTACAACACTGGTATAAAACGAAGAACATACAAAAGCAGAGTTAAGCTTCACGTCCTGCCATTTCTCCTACTATTGCTTTCCTCTAGTTCCAGCAGAAAGCGTTTTATGTGTACGGGTCATCTCCTTAGTGCTGGTTCAAGATAAAAAAAAATATTGCAATTTCGGTCGCACTGCCTTTTCGTACTATCGGGCTCCATGATGATGGATTACCTTCCGAAGGCGGAGAAGAGCTGGAACGGCCTGAGCACATGTAGGCTGATAATCATGCGGAGCAGGTAGTAAATAGGGAGAAGAGGAACCTTTCACTGCTGATTGCGGTTTTTATGGGCCACGGGCTGGGTATCTGTCGGAGGTGCCGCGAACGGGATAAGAAGGAAGCAGTTTTCCATATGCTTTGCAAGGACCCGGCGTGCTGTTTATAAAGCGGCACCAATCTTAGGGAAAATATGTATCGGAGGTGTCACATGTGATCTTATGCGGTACCTGAATGCAACGGCGTTAATTCAGTATATTTCCTCGATGGATCTAGCGGAGGATCTCTTACAGTATTTAGGTCACGGATGAGTGAGTGGTATCTTCGAAACAGAATCTCGCGATTCTACTAGAGTGCTCATTTTTATCTCATTATATGCCTGTGACTTTTGCGAAGAGAAGACATCAGCTGAACAGGAAAAGACAATATGTAAATACATTTCCGTAATTCTAAGAAGAACTCACAACTTCGGAAGTAGTTAAATAGAATGAACTTGTATACTGTAATAAATTTAGATCAGACTTGAGTGCTTTATTTCAATCTCTTTAATTATTTGTCCTGAAGTTTGATAACGGTAACCCTTTCCTTGACTTCTCACTTTGTTTTTGCCTCAAAGGAACTGTGTGGAAATTATATATCGATTGAGAAATGAAAATAAGAAATAAAATAATACAAATTTTGCATTTTAAGTACAATCATTTTGAACCAAAGTGTTGAAGAAAGTTTTAGAAAAATTAAATAGATTTAAAATCAAATAATGAAATGTTTGTTGTATAAGGAAAATTTTTAAAGAAGCTATTTGGTTTGTTTTGCTTGTATATTTCGTAATTCTCAAACATTTTTTGGGAGTCCTTGAATTGTTCTTGTGAAATATCTTAGCTTTTGTCAAGAAATTGGTTACAGATCTACTGAAGATTTTGGTATTAGCCCCAAATGAAATGCCGCATATAGACTATGTAAATAATTGAAATTAAGTAAAATTCGAACAAAATATCTGATATTTTCAACTTCGAATGGAATAAATATTTAATGTTTCCTTATAAAACAAAACAATCCTAAAGTCTTCTCATATTCCCCTGTTGCCCCTGCAGTAGTTGTTAAGCGAGCAAGGAATGCTGTGGCAACCAAGACTTCTTCTTCCCATAAGTGATTTAAAAACTCTTTGCTGCGTTTTTATTTCATTGGACCCACTTAAATGGAGTCATTAGCTTCAATATTATTACAAGAGTAAAAAAGAAGGAAAAAAATACAATAAATAAAGGAAAAGAGAAAAATGAAAAAAGTTAATCATGAAATCGGACTTAATCGTACAAAGAAATACTTGAGATGTGTTTAAAACAACATACTTTCAATGATAATCGAGAGAAATTGTGCAAAGTTGTAAATATTTTTGTAAGTTTGTAAAGAAAATTGTAAATTAAACAAGCACTTCCTTTTTTATAAGTAATTTATTTATATTTATTTTTGTTATTTTTTATTTAGTTTCTTTTTCTCTTATAAATATTTTTCAGCTTTTGGTTTGTTTCGTTTAAATAAAGTTTCTCTTTTTTTTTTTTTTGTTTTAATTTTATTTTTATTTTTTTATAGTAATTAGTTTTTAAAAATTGCAGTTTCTTTTTTGTTTTTTATGCTGTCATGTATAAATTTAAGTATGAATTACATCATTGTATGTTGGTAAAAGTTATATTTGTTTGTAGGCGATCTTGAAGATGAAAGTGATTGAATTGCTGACTTTTATAATTAATCAAGAGAAGAAATATTTTTGCTTTTAAATGCATGATTTTATTTAATTTAAATATATTTAATTTCTTATTCAATGAAATCGTTCTTTTAATTAATTGTATAAAATGAAATTCGAACCAAGGCAAATTTAAAATAATATATTTTAATTTAAATGCATATTTTTTAAAAACTAAAGAAGAAATGCTACAATCAGATTAAAGATATTGTTTTTAAATTAATATTATTATTTTAGTGGAAATAAATTTATCTTTCATTTTGTTGGCATTTCCTCTAAAAGCTTAAGGTAAATTTTGAAATTTTTAGTGTTTCTTTATAGAAAACAAAATGGCAGCCAAAACTAAATTAGACGGTCAACGGTTGTGTGTCGCAAAAATCTGGAAAAATCGTCAAAGCCATACACAGATAAGAATAAACTAAACATGCAATTAAAAGAATAATTAGAATTTAAGCTACAGTGCTCTCGGGATAACGTCAACTAATTAAAACCGAGTGTGTTGACGTTTATCAGATGTTGAAATTTATGATTGTGCAAATATAATAACAAAATATTATTGATACAGTAGGTTATTGTACATACATTATAAACTATGCATAAAGCCAATCCGAATATATCCGAAATAATAAAAATATGTTGCCAGCTTAAATAGAAGTAACAAAGATCTTTTTCATGTCACACTTTTACATTGTTTGGAAGAAGGCTAACCTTCAAATTCAGAACTAATTGTACACGGTGGGCCAAAAGTAATCACCCGATGTTCTTTTGCTGTATTTTTTTTTAAAGACAAATTTTGGCACTGCTTATGATATGGGCTAAGTGACCGCCGCCAGAGTTGATGGCCATACATGCAGATCCAAAGGTTTTTATTTAATAAAATTACAGAAAAAAGACATCTGGGGCCAAATCGCCGTATTTGTGATCGAATGAGCTTTCGTATCGAATAACATTTCGTGACGTATCGAGTAGTCAGATCGAGGCATTCGATAGCGTTCGAATCGAAATTTGTTTTAAAATACGATTTATGTGCTTTGTCATAGAATAAAAACATATGGTTACTATTTTTATATATAAAAATGATATGTTTGTATGTATGAATGTGTGTTTCTTGAAATTTTAACAGTATCCCTGATAGGTGGAGGAACTATAGGCTATATAAAATTCAAAAATTCCAACCGGTTGTTGCTACGGGCATAAAAAGAAAATATTTATTTTTGTATATCTTGCGAACGGTTGGAGTCTAAGTTTCTGAATATGACTTTGTAGTTAAAACAAATCATCAGTAAAAACTGGGAGGGATTGGACAAGTAGGCGTGGTACCTCCTATTGAAAATCGACTTTTCGATTGATTATGATATATTTTGGCTAATTTGTCTTAATGAAAATTTTGGATGTTAGTAGAATTTTTTGTATTTATTTATATATGTCATAACATGTTTAATAGAAAAATATGACTGAATAATAAAATAAAGTTTTCTTTCTTAACTAGCAAACAAAAAACTAGTTTTCGAAAGCTTATAGTCTATCGAATGACATTTCGAGAGAATGTACTCGTTCGACTACTCGTTATCGAATGCCACGATCTGAAATTTCGATACGTCTTATTCGATAACGAACATGACGATCTCAGAAAGTCAAATGTCGATCAAATTCATTCGATCACGAATACGACGATTTGGGACCTGGTGAATACTTATGCCCCTGGTGATTACTTTTGGCCCACCGTGTATATAATAAATATATTTTAATTGTCGTTAGTAATGCTTCAGTTGTAATTTATTTATAGTTCATGTTTAACCGTTTGTTGCATTGGTTAACATTTTAGAATAGACAATGTTATTAAAATATGTTGACGTTTTGGGATGTTGACGTAATGGGGTGTTAACGTTATCCCTAGAGCACTGTATTGCGAAAATTGTAGCATCAATTAGCACATTTAATTGAAAAACTTTCATGATTTCTTTCCATTTGACCATTTTATGGTATTTTGATGGCACTATTTTAAGAGAACTACAAAATCGATTAAAATAAACGTGGACTAAACTACATAATTAATTAAAATGAAAAAAATATACTGAGGAAAGTTTTAATTGGGAAAAATTGTGCTATTATTTTTTTCGTGTACAATAGTTAAAGACTCGAGTAGAGCGCGGCGCCAATGCTTTGCAATTGGGAAATCTCATTTTACAAAAACAAATATTTTTTGTTTCCTTTTATGAATTTTGAAAATTTTTCATTTAATTTCAGCTGCCATTGTGGCATATCCATCGATTTTATTTCTTTTAAGTGAGTTAAAACTAGATGAGTTTGTATATCATGGCAGCGTTCCACAACAAAGAGCTAAAAAACGCTACGCCTGACGAGCGCCTGATTTAGTTTGGAATGCTTGTTATAAAGAAATACAATTAAATGAACATCAAGACTGACATATCTGATTATTTTTCTACTTCTGACTACTTACACAATATTTATTTCTTATTTTTTGCTAACTAATTCTGAATGGCAGAAATGATAGATCGTGTATGTCTTGTATATTTTTGAGATCTGTTCTTGAGTTTTTTTTTTTTTTTTCAAAATTATATTAAAAACTTTAATAACTAAAACACAACACAAGAATGCACAAGGAACACAGAGAAGTAGAACAACGTTTCATTTTTATTTTATTAATCAATTCCTTTTTTTTTGAGTTTCTAATATCGAAAGTATCTCAGCATTTACAGTTCCATGTTTAACCTTTTGACGAGCAACACAGACAAACAGAGATAAGCCGCTTTAGTGTTGCGAAAATCTATTGCGTATTTTAAATTTAAATGTCTTATTTCTTAAATATTATTTTTTTATTTACTTAACACTAGAATAAATAATTTTTTTTAGGAAAAATTTAGGAAAAGGTTTTCTTGGTGTGAATTGGAGTGTGGGTGTGAGTTGGCAGTGATTGGCATACTTAAAGCTAAATATTTTGCATTAAAATTTAATGTCAGTGTGTTAGTGAATGTTAATTAATTTAAACTATTGAAAGACAACAGTTGTACGGTCCCTCGAGAACTTGGCATAATTTCTAAAATTTCAAGCAATTTTTTAATTATATTTCTTATTTGAGCGATGGTCTTTTTTTATGAAAAGTTTTCTTTAATTATTTATTTTCAATATTTCGCTACCGGCAGGAAATAATAATTTGTATTAACAAAATTTTTTTCTTTTTAATCTTTTCATAAAAAAGATATATAATTAAAAAATTTAATAAAGGTCAAATAAAAAATAGAAGTGAGACTAATATTTCAAGCAATGTTTTTCTCAATTTTATTTACAAACTTAATTCGATGTTAAATTCTTCTAATTTACCACTGTTTGGCGTAAATATTTAAATTTTTTAAATGTTAATAACAATTTAATAATATTGGCGAGAAAACTTAAAAAAATCAAGGTTATTATTTTGTTAACGAAAATATATATTTTTTTTTTTGTATAAAATTATTCAAATACAGTTTGTGCTTCAAAAGCAAATTTAATCAACCGAAGGAGAGGCTGTACATCGGAATATGATTGACTGAGTTATGAAATTAAGAATTTTCAAAAATACAATATTTTAACCATGTCAGATTATATTCCCAGTGTTCACATATGCTGATTGCCAAAATTCTTCAAAATATTTCAAAATATAATTAAGTAAATCTTTCACAACGTCTTGCTTCCTTAAATATTCTATGTGACATAAAGATCATGCATGACACGGCGGCATGCAATAACTCCCAGCTCAAATAAGTCCCAAGAAAAAAAATTGAAATAAATACGAAAAAATTTTCATATCAATGGGAGAGTTATTTCATTATGAAATAACTTCCATACCTTTAGAATTTACTTAATTTTTTGGGAATTAATAAATTTTTTTTCTGGGATTTGTTTCATAATGAAATTTATTACTCCCAAATCAAATAAGTCGCAAAAGAATTTCATTTGGGAGTTACTTCATTTTATTTTGTTTTAAGGTTTTATTTCATTTGCTTTGGGAGTTATTTAATTTTATTGGGAGATATTTCATTTTCAATTATTTGCAATTTCTTAAAATTTTTTGCTTAAATCTAGTTTATGGGCGCTTCACCCAATTGGAGGAAAATTAGGTAGGGTATGCATAGAAGCTTTTGTTAGCGAGGCCAGTGTTGGTTATATCATAGAGTAGAAAAGGATTGAGACCGGCCGAAGGCACGTTATGCAGAGAACCTTTTGTTACCTAGTGTGCTTTGGTAGCATTTTGATTTATTTTCTTACTGGGGTTTCCTTTTTTTTTTTGCCTTATTTCACTTCTGTTCTGTGCTCCGATTCTGGGAGTTATTTCGTAATGAAATAACTACCAAAAAATGGAATTTATTTCATTTTCTTTGGGATTTACTTAATTTCTTCAGTATGGTACTGGCTTCATGTATTTCATTGGCATTTATTACACTGGGATTTATTTCACCTGCGAATTATTTCACAGAGCTCATGACACTAAATTATGATGACATTGAATTTAATATGAAATTTATTTTTTTTTAAATATCAATTTGTTTCATGCAATACATTTTATGAATTAATTCAAAAAATTTGATAATTGAGCTAAAGTAGCGTTGTTTTGCCGAATTGAACTGGAAATAAAGTGATTTTTGTTAACTGTAGTGCATTCGTTTCGTTATTTCGATTCTAGTGATATCGATTTAAGAGAAACTGACATCGAACATAAATAAATAAATACGAAATATAAAATTAGTAAACAATAGATGGAAGTTTATAAACGCCGATTGCTAGAAAAGAAGAAGTTGTGTTAAATTCAAGCTGTACAATTGTTTCATGAATTCCATTCCTGATTATATTCTTTGCTCATAGAGACAGTTTTTAAAGACCAAATTTAACTTTTTTACATCAAATTGAAACGTTTAGAAAGTAAATTTAACATTTTGGAAAACAAATTGAAACTTAATAAATATATTAAAAAATAAAGCATTAGACCTTGACCGACGCAATGGTACAACAACAATTGAAGAAATAAAAATATACGCTCTACACTTCTGGATATCTGGATATGAATAGGGTTTTTTTTTACCAACAACTTGCAAACGTAATGCTTCCTTAATTGCTGCCATCAGGATAGAAAGAATAATATTTCACAAAATTATTGACAATTCTTGTGTAAATTCCAATATTTTATTTTATCAAGAAGTATTTCAAAAATTGAAAGAAGATAAGATTTAGGCGGTATGGTTAATAATGACAATGATACAGCCAGTGCGGGATTTGGTTAGTGACACAACGCATAAATTAGTTATTCTACCACCACACCCTAAAATGATGACCGCTATTGCAGCAGTTTTCTCTAAAAGTTAAATTATTGCTAGAATCTTATTGGAACGTGTGAATAACTGATTGATTTAAATAATAAATTTCATAAAATCAAAAGACTACATACGTTATTAAAACCTCGCGGTAATTTAGAATGTATTTAATGGCTTCTGTGGTCTCGTTTTGCATCGAAAACTTCTTTAAGTCCTTTAGGCGTCGAATAAACTGAATTTTTTCTTATTTCTGCGTAAATATTTCCCATTTTTCCTTTCAAATCACTTTCAATTCTATTACATTTCCTAGTTGCTCTTTTAAATGGATTCAGAATGACAGGATACATCAAGTACAACAAGTGAAAATGTAAAAATATAGTACTTTCTATATAAAATAATGATTCGATTAAATGAAATTTCGATATCGTGGAAAAAAACAAAACACATACTTATTTGTCAACATAGACACAGTTCTGTTGCTTTTGTTTAGGAATGTTATTTCATCTCTAGCGTTACGCGGCATACACGGCAACGCTCAACGTGGTTTTACAAAAAAGTTCAATTGCAACTGCAAAACCTGCTTTTCGGCTTAAATTTTTCACTACGACTCGCAATTAGAAAAAAAATTTAATTTAATACGAGCTTTTTCTTTCTGTATATGTATTTCGATTAGTCAGTCGAATACAAAAAATTAAATTTAGTTGGTTTAAGATTTTATGATGGCGATGGCTGAAGTAGTCTGCACGTTGACTACAAAATCAAAAAGTCCTGGGTTCAAGCCCAGTTTCCGACTAAGTCAGAAAAACATCTCGCATTTTTTCTGATGTGCGTTGGTGTGTGTTTGTGTCAGTTGTTGTCGTAGGTTTCAGTGGCGCAGGCATAGTCACTGGTCATTGAAAAGTATCGGCTTCAGCTGATACCAATCCACAGGCACATCTGAGCGCCTTCATTCGAGGGTATTGTGTAGCACCAGCAAAGTAAAATAGTTACCGAAAAAACTAAACGAAACTACTAAAAACGAGGCTTCAAAAATTTAATACGTCTCTTCGACATCAGAGGCGCTACAACACTGCTATAAAACAAAGAACGTGCAACAGAAGAGTTGTATGACAGTAAATGTTTACCACCTGTCATCTCTCTCACTATCCTTTCTTCTAGTTCCAGCACAATGCATCGCATGTGTACTGGTTTTCTCCTGACATAAATAAAATGTGAACAATTTTTAAAATTTAATTAACTTATTTGTTACACGATCAAGTTTTGCCTTTTAAATTTTAATACCCTCGCACTCTTTCACTAAACACTCGTGCTTTTGAAAGTTGATTCGAATTTAAATTTAAAATTTTCTTTCGAATTGAGTATTTCAAATTAGATTCAAGAAAACAGTTCACTGTTGTTCTTAGGAACATTTTTGTTGTTGCTTGCTTGATGATGACTTTTGAGTCAGCCGTGCAGCCTACTAAATTGGGGTGTGTGTGAAAAATGTTAGAGGCAAATTTTATCATTTAACGTCAGCGTTTTGAATTACAGTTTGATGGGACCGTATCCTCTCTGTTGTGCGCGTACCTCTTTTTTCCTGGTCGTATTAAAAACTAAAGTGTTTTATACTCTAAAATGAAAAATGAACACTTTATTATCGATGTTAAACTTAAAACAGTTTTTTTTATTATTTATTATTGTTAAATTTTTTGTATTTGTTATTTGTGTATTTTTTTTTTTTTTTTTGTTCTGTCGGTTTTTAGTTTTTGGTAAGATTTTGAGATTTATTTTTCCAAACTATGTGTGTGATTTTTTTAATGAAGAAAAATCTTACAAACTAAATATTCGTGTGCTTTGTTGTTTTCTTCTCTTTTCTTTTCTTAGCTTATCTTTTCCTTTTTTCCATTTCTTTCCATTATCAATTATACCTTTCAATAGTTCAATGTTAGTGGGTTTTCTTGTTTTTGTTTTGCTTTTGCTTTTGCTTTATAATATTTAATTATTTAATTTATTAAATATGTTCAATAAAGTATGACTAATTTATTATTAAAATTTATATTTCTAGTATGAGTTTTTGGTTTCTCTTGAATTTTATTAATTAAGTTTGTTTACGTTTTTAGTTGTTCATTTGGAATTAGTGAAAAGAAAAATACGTAGAGCTGATTCACACACATCAAGGTTGAGTGGTCAAATTTTGAGCTGTCCGCAATTTTCCATACAAAAGGTAAAGCGAGCGAAATCCGGTGGCGAAAAGTTTTCGAGTGTTCGAAATTAATCAGAAACTGATGTGTGTGAAGCAGCTGCAAGAACAAGAATAAGAAGAAAAAAATAATGATGAATTACAAAATGGTCGATCGTTCGATTAGTTGGAATTAGAAAAACAAATTTAAGTATAAAAATTTTGAATTTGTAGTTGGATTTGTTTCTTTGTTTTTGTTTGCGTGTGTGTGTGTGTGTATGTGTTTCTTATATGAATAATTTAAATAACTTGACTAGAGATTTATTTATTGGCTAAAAATAAAAGTAAAAACTTAAAAAAGCTAAAATATATAAAACAAATATTTGGTAATGTTTACGATTTATAAGCAGTTCATAACAAATTATTTTAATTCTCATTTAAATATGTATTTAAAATACAAAATACGATTGTTGCGCTCACTTGCCGGTATGCAGTTCTGCCTCAATTTCAGTTTTGAAAATTTGCATTTTATTTCTACACGGAAAAATAATTTTCTCGTAAAATTTATTTAAGTAATGAAGTAAAAATGCAATATAAAAACAAAATGTTTAAGAGAAAAAATTGGACCTACGAAATATCGTGCATTATTGTGACAACATATACTGGAGGTTCGGTCCCAAAAACGAGACCACGAAACATAGCACTGCTACAAAAAGTGTGCGTTACGAAGCAAATAACTAGTATGTATAAGTGGATTACGGGGATTTTCCCTTCATGGATTTCTCGAACCGTTTTAGAGTGAATCTGCGTTGTACAAGTGCCGTGTAATATACACTTTAGATTTATTGTTAGTTCAACTAATTTTGGCGATACAATAAAAATTAATAAATGAAATGGCTCTCCTTCAGCTTAAAAATGAATGTATCAACATAGCGCTGAAAGTAATTACCACGCCTTGTACTACTCGTTTTATGCATTTTATACTTTGTGTGCGTTCTATGCTTTCCCATATACAAGTTACATACAACGTTTTTATGCGTTTTGTGCACTCTTATTGTAAATATTTTATTCTTTAAAAAAATTATCACAAAACAAAAAGGGAAAAAGAGAAATGTAGCTTTTAATAGAATTTTGATGGATTTAACATATTTTGGAATTAACTTTTCCTCCATTGCACTTTATATTATTTTTCGCACATGAAATACTTGGCAAAAGGTTTCCAAAACCCTTGTGACGCATTCAAATGCGTCCACTCGTCCTATGTCATGTGCTGTGATAATTAAAATATACTCGTACAAACACACTGATTCCACTTTTTTGACGGCCGCGTAAATTGCATAGACTCGTAGAGCGTGTGGTATGAATCTCAGATTAACACGTGAAACGCAGCTTTACAAATTCTCAAAAAAAAACACGCTACTATAAAGTTGAGCTCTCTATGCTTCTATCTCTTCAACAGCTGTCTCTTCTATACAATATCCCTTTCCATTTAGTTCCGGTACATGCATTGCATACGCAGGAGGATATCTTCTCTGCACTGACCGCTGAAAAAAAATATTTGTTTTCGGAATATAACTTTTTGCTTCCGCACTACTCGATAGTATATCTGTAAAAGACAATTAATGAAATCAATTAATTTGTCCTTAATTTTTCATCGAAAAAATATTTAAATTCTACTTTGGTTTCGCAAAATGAAATTCAGGCAGAACTGCGTAGTCGACTTACGAATCTAATTTTCTTTATGTGTTACGTTTTTTTTTTTTTTTTGGTTCAAGAGTAGACAATTCGATATAAAAGTATTTATTTTAATATTTTAATAACGAAAAAAGTTTAGTTAGAAATATTGCTCTGTTTGTGCTTTGACTTGGTTTTTGGTTTCATTTCCATTGAAATTTCTTTTGTTTCATTTATTTATGTTTCTCAAGCAGCAACAACCTAATGGATTTTTTTCTACTCAGTTGTAAATTAAGTGAATTTGATTCCCATGTTTCTCATTTTTGAATATTCAGCAAAATTTAAGTAGGACTGTCTGCTGTGGAGCCCGATGCAGACATTCCATCTTGAAGTTGAGCGAGTGTTTTATATTTTTGGGAATTGATGAACCTGAATAAGATGGAAAATTTAGCACAAAGCCAAATTGGAAAGATTCTTCATTTCTATTACCTGGGATATGAGTCTCTGAGCATTAAAGTGTAAATTTGTATTTGAGCCTCATCAAATGTATGTGAGGTCGGTTCAACCATGTTACGATTAACTATTTCTCGTACTCTGGCGTCTAGCGATACTTCGCGGGGTGATAATATTGATATATAATCTTCATAAATAAGACGAGCTTTCTCTTCGATTGCATCGGCAGTGGTTTCCTTCTTCAAGTCTTCACAGGCTAACCAGAAAAGTATGTTTTCCTCACTAAATTCACTACGTAGAAAATCTCGAAATATTTTTCGACCACCTGAAAGAAAATTGATTGAAAAGGCTTTTTTTCATATACTTTTATAAATAGTTCAAAATAATATACATATATATATATATATGTACATATAGGTATGTATATAAACTACTATAATTTCTACACCAGATGGATTTAAATATCATGACGAATGGCAAAATCGAATTAGCAGAGCTTAAATTTAATAAGTCTCCTGTGACGTTACAGGTATTGCACCAGTGCTGCACTACGCAAGCGTGTCCTCCAGCAATCTTCTTTCAACCCGTTGAAATGTTGCCACTGTAACACCAATCCACAAACGGAAAGATGCTAGTAACCATAGAAAATAATATGTTTTGCACTCTCGAAAGAGATGAAGAGTAAATGAAATTATCATCTTGTGAGGTATTTCTGGTCCAACAGCTTACTGAGCGACCGCCAGTACGGTTTTTGGTGGGGGCTTTACTGGATTTCCTTTCGAAAAAGCATTGTCAATCCCTACACCATTTTAGTGAAAATAAGGTTGTGGCTCCCGATATTTTAAAAACGTTTGACAGAGTGTGGAATGCAGCACTTCCATATAAACCTGTTGCCTCTGGTGTCGGCGATGCCTTCTCTATTTTTATGTCTTCTCTATTTTTTATGTTCTTCAGAGGTTCTACTATACGAATTTTAAATGATGTGTTCTTTAATTTTATTTATCTGAATGGCCCTCTCTGACTAAATTCCACTTTTATCTATTATTTTGTGGATAGCAGCAGCATTTGCCATTCATACTCTTTCAGTACCAGACCTCACAAGGCAGTTATTGGCGCCATTAAGTGTAATATGTATGACTCAGTGAACCGAAATCTTATAACGATCTTGCGATTACCGTCGATTGTAACGCCCGAATGACCTATATTCTGTACCCTTACGCACAAATGCATGACTGAAAATGGTGCGTCATCTGTAAATGTAGAGTAAAGATGCTAAGTAATCAGAAACTCTTGATGTTCTTGATTATATATGTATCGGTGCTTCAAAGTCTATTTGCGTGCATAGTCAACTGTATTGACTGGCAAGAGCTTCGCAAGCGAACCTCAATGAAACTTGGGCATTTTTACGTACGACAAGATTGTCCTCCTGAGCGCATTCATTTGTAGTCAATTAACCAGCGAATAGCAGTTGCATTACAGAGCAAATTAGTTTTTCAACCGAAGTGTTCGTGTGTGATATAATTTCCCTGGCGAAATCTTCCCTGTCAATTGTGATGTTTAATAATTCTACAAACACTACTCCCTCAATCCTCCATCGCAAAACATAGTTTTCTAGTCCCGATGCAATGCATTGCATACATAGTCCCCTGTGTACTCGTATAGATATTAGAACTCATTACTTTGCTGCATAACGATGAATTAATTGAACATGTGGAAAGACATGAGCACTCAGCATTGACAACAATGAAAATGTAGCCACATTGTAGTGTGATTTATTTTTTTGTCATGTTGTATGATCTAAAATTTCTAAAATTTAACCAATACATATATTCTGTTAGTTTCCACTGTGATCTGATAGAATTTACACCAAAGCGAATTCATAATAAGTGAACTTACTAGCCCAGATGGCGACTATTTATTACTGTTTGATATACATATGTATGTGTATGTATGAATTATGTATATGTAATGTATGAATTATTTCGACAACGTACAATTAATTTTGTTACTGTTGTACTAATAAGTTTGCCTGGAATGAATTCGCCTGGAATGATTCGAACTCAAGTACGTTTAAGACTTCATTGAATTTGGTCAGAATATTCTCCATAGTTACAAATTATTCAATAATAAAAAATTTAATTCAAATATTGTTTTGCATTATTGTACGGAATATGAAATAGTTTTGTCAAGTATTATTTTAAATAAAAAAGAAACAAATAAAAAGCACATACTTGGACTTTTCATTAGTTTATCGAAACTGTTTCCCCAACTGCGTATTTCTTCCAGCGAAGGTCTGAAAAAATAGAAGAAATTTAGTGCCATTTTAATGAAAATTATTTCTAAAAACATTAATTGCAACTTACTGTTCTCCTTCTGATAACAAATCAGAGCTACCCGGATCTCGTTTTGTAGGTGCATTGTCCTCTGCATTTTTCAATGCCAAACTGGAAGTACGAAACAAAGAATTTATATAAAAAATGCAGCAGCTACAACAATACCAGTTGTATTTATTTTAAATGAAATTTACGAGTATGTTTTCAAAAATCTATACCAAATACGAGTAAAAGATTCAACACGTACTTAAATGTAATTGAATTTAAGTCAAACCAAGGCATAACTATCGAGGAACTATAATTTTGATTATTCGTATTCTGAAATTTATTGACTTTTTCAATGACACGCCGCACTTTTCCAACAAGAAAACTCATTTGTTGTCATGGAAATTGAAACATATTATCGCTTTTAGGATTTCGCATATTTAAAAGAGGAATTATTCTCTGCTTAAAGTCACACACACTCATACATATGCTGTTATACATGCGAGTGTTTGTTGTTATCAAAGGCGAGTGAAAAACCGCAAACAACAATTGTTTGTTTATCATAAAAGCACACAGTTATGTTCAACATTATAGCACAATAAATTGAAACGTTCTACAAAAGAAAGAATTTTTTTCTTTTGGCTAAAAGTAGTTTTCTGTGAAGAATAATATAAATAAAAATTAAATGATGTTCGTTGCTAAGCACATCCCCGAACAACATCTGGGGTTGATGTAAATACTCCGAGGAGTTTTTTAGGCAAACAAAAGTTGGATCAGGAGTTATAATAACGTGCAAATTTCTGCCTCTCCGAAACGTTCATACTGATTTTAATGAAATGTAAAGCATAGATACATATATATGTGTATGGACGAATACTACTTATTTTTTCAAAAATATGACCGAGGTTTGGCATCAATGTGTTCCTCTCCGAACGTCTATAACACATTTTAGTATTCATTTAGAACAGTTTTCCATGCATACATGAACAAAGAAACATAGTTTTGGTTTTGAAACCGAAAATTGCTTTTTACAAGCGTTTAATAAAATTGGGCTTATGGCAGTTATGTTTATTAATATTACCATTTACCAAAGTCAATAATATTTAGAAGAAAAAAAATACCATTATTTCCTGAACATATCTTAATATTGCATGAATCAAACGAATAAATAAATATAAATAATGCTGTCAATTTACACTTCACTATGTGAGAATAGAAGGTTTGTTAGTCCCCGTATACACTTGAAATTATTATTGGAACAATTCTTGAGTTTGTCGGCGAGAGAGGTGAGAAGAATGGGGAGGGGTACACGGTTTCCATACTTGAAATTTTCCTAAAACGAGATTTATTTAACAAAAATTGGGATAGCATCAAGTATAAAATGCGAAGTTTACTTAATACTGAATCCGTACTTGAAATAATCAATCAAAAGCAGGTGCTGATTTAAGTATTTTTAACTTGTATATTGGATTAAAAGGTTTTAGTTTATTTTTTAAACATACAGGGTGAGCCAAAAGTCACGCCCGCGTATAAAAATATGATGGTCGATGAATAAAATCTAAAAAAATAATAAAAAATAATAATAAACGAAAAAAATATTCAAATTTTAACACGCAGGCGTGACTTTTGGCCCACCCTATATATATGGTTATGCTAGTCTATACGTACATTTCGTTGGTGTTGGTATAAGTTCATCAGTAGAACTTTAACCAAATTTTTTTAAATGCTAAATAATCGTTCATGTTTAAGAAAAAACAAAAATAAACAATTTTTGAGAATTATTTAATGCAAAATACAGGGTCTTCCAACAGAAACTTCAGAACTTTGTCAGTTAATAACGCCCATCTTGTTGAAGTTACATCTGTCAAATCAGTTGTTCTTTATTCAGTCTGCCATGGACGAATATAGCATTCAACAACATATGCAAATAATAAAATTGTTATATCGCGCGCTTCGTCCATTATGCGGTCGTCATAGTCGTCCTACCGAGAAGCCTATGCACAATGTGGTGGATACATATGAACCACTGGTTCAGTAAACGCTCGACCAACACTCGTACGTCGACGAAACACAAGATCTACCAAAAGCATCGCCGCTAACCGTGTGCAGCAAAATTCGAGGCAGTCGAAAAGATCTCGTCTTTTTTCAGACAACAACTTGCCGAACTTTGCGTTGATATTAAGGCCTGCATCCATACAAAATTCAACTGATCCAGAAACTGAAGATAAACGGCCATAGACATCAACGTCTATTTGCAGAATAGGCTCTGACGCAGTTGGAAACTGACCCTAATTTTCATAGAAAAATCATCTTCAGCGATGAGGCCCATTTCTGAATGGGTACGTGAACAAACAAGACTGTCAAATTTCGGATAATACCAATCCACATGAGAACCAAGATTGTTTTCTGTCAATGGCGAACGCTATAGGTCGATGATTACCAACTTCTTTTGGCCTGATTTGGATGATCTGGACGCCAACGACAGCTGGTTGCAACAGGACGTGTCTACATGCGGTCCTCAAAGACCACATAACCCGTTCAAACGGTCAAATTAGAAGAAGCCGTGGCGGACATTTCAACGATGTTAATTCCACACATAAAGCCTTCAAGAGATCTTTCAAACCAATAAAAAATTTTGATGATATCCAATACACACTTTGTTTTATTTAACGTTTAATTAGGCGCAAGGGTTCAGTAGAAATTAAAATTGATAAAAATCGAAAAATGTTCGGAGCGAACTTGTTTTTTCTAAAAATTGCCATTAGATCGTTAAAACGTACATACATATGTGTCGCTTTACTAATACGTGTTGACCCCATGCGACTAATAATGTAAATTTTTTTATGATAGTGCTAAGTCTTAAGTAAGTTTCAACTAAATATAATAAATGCCCTAAATTTATTTGTCAGTAACATGTTTTCATGTTCTGCGCTGGATACAGGACATCACAACCTGTTGATGAATCTGACTAATTTTTTTTATAAATAACTGTTAAAATAGTTGTAAGAAACCAGCGCTGAATTTTATTTATGTTTTATGTTTTTTTTTCTTACTGCGCGTAAATCTACATAAAGATTTGAATGGACAGTAATGAATTAGTTTGCCTTAAGAACAAGAAATCCGGTCTGTATATGAATAAAAAGCACCATGAATTTGTCAACTTTCGACCAATTTTAGCAAATGAAATCTAATTTTACTCAGGAAATCACTTGTTTCAGGAATATTATATTTATTTATAAAATAATGGGAGTAGAAAATCTTTATCTCGATGTACGCAGCATAGTGTTTGATCCCAGACCCTTGGTTTCTTGCGAAATTTTGCTTATAATTTCGCGTAGATTACGTTTTTGCTATACGATTCTTGTCGAAAAAAATTTAACAACTCTAGTGTACATCTGTTTATGCTTATTATTAATTAATTTTTTGCGAAACTTTAGTAATATTTTCATAATGCCACACATGATCTGGTCACATTGATTGTCACCATTTAAATTCAGCTCAAATGCACGCTCTAACACGTACAGCGAGATGGATTTACATACCTGTGCTTTAATTTCGATACAACAATTTTCCAACGTTCGGCCATCGATTTCTATTACTTTCACAAAGCAATTTCAACAATGAATGTCGCACGGTGTCCAGCAGGTAAATTGTGCTAACGCATTCATTAATTTTGATTGATTTACACTAAATTGTATTATTATTTTAATTAAAGTTTGTGTTGTAGGTGTTACTTGCTGCTCCTGTAATTTATAAATTTTGTTTCTTTTTTTTTCTTCTATTTGTTTTTCATTTACTAATTAATAATAAATATTTAATTCGATTTTCAATTGTGCGTTAATTCAATATCGTACACTCTCATTATTTTGTATGTGTATTTAGCGAGTGTTTAAATTGTACTGTCAAAATCTAATTTTGGAATTTATGAGGTGTTTTTCTCAATTCAAGATGTTGCTGCTGCTGCTGCTGCTCTACCTTCTTCTGCTATAACTTGCAGAGATAGAAATACATAATTTCTCCAAAGTTTAAACATTTTTATTTATTACTTTTGTATTTTCTAAATAGAAGGAAATTTTGTTTTTCCTTTTCTTGTTTTTCTATTTGGAATCATGTGAAAAAGTACACATTTTTTAAATTCTTTGATGTGTGAGTACTTGCTCTGTTGTTGATTTTATTTCTTGGCGTTTCTATTGTTTAAAATTTTTGCTTGGAAAATGTAATAGCGTTGGTATTTTGTAGGACTTTGTCAAGTTCGATATTTCTGAGCAGAGATGTGATGTGTGGGGTATGTGTATCTGTTAATGGACTGATTAAATTTCCAACCAATTTAATTAAAATCATACGAATGAATAAATTATAACGATAAAATAATGAGCCGTTAAAAATGAAATATACTGGATAAAAATAGTGCATAATTGGCATTTATAGAAATAGATTAGCAGAACAAATTGCAATGAAAAATAGTATAAATTGAAAAGAAATAAATATAATGACTGTGCTGTTTAATGTCACTATGCGAAAGCATTAAAGGAGCATTGGAATGGTATTTCAATAACAATAGATCATTATCACGTGTGGCATAATACCGGAAACTAATTGAAAGAAAACAAATTTATATATAGAAATAAGCCGCCAACCGATAATCAAAAATTTTAATAATATTGGAAAGATTATGATAGAAATAAAAATGAGTTTCAAAAACAAAGATACTCAATAAACAACGATGATGGGTGAATGTGATTTACACGTGTTTAAGCGATCACTATAGTTCATGTATTATTTGTAACTTAACATTGCTTCCGTCGACACGGTGGTAATGAAAAATTTATCATGAGTGATTGCCGCGGTTGTGTAGAAAAGCCACTTTAAATTTAATTCTTAAATTTGCAAACTCTTCATATTTAGATGAGTCGAAGTTTATTATTCTAAGACTACTCGGAAGACAAACATACATGCATACATAGTTTTTCATTTGGTTTGGTTAATGCGTCAATGGGAGTTTATTGTGTTTTGTTTATGAGACATACACGATTATGTAACATTTTTCACCTGTGACTGAATTTCTTTATAACGGAAAAAATACTCTTCAGGCTTTTTAGTTCATTTTAGAAATAATTTCTCATTACGAAGGCAACTTCAATTGGAAATAAAAGCGAGTTTTTAAAGCTGTCCGTGATTAATTTTAATATGTATTTTCGAAATTATAAAATTTAAGTAAAAGTATGCTAAAATTTGTAAAAAAAATTGTTTAGTGTTAAGGAATTGTTTAGACAATACGACAAACACAACAAATATTTTTCAAGTTTATGTATAAAAATAACCTATTTAAAAACAAAAAAGACGTAGGACTTTGTCCGCAACAGGTGGTTAGAGACCTCATGGACCTACAGGTACTTTGGTATGATTGAGATACCTTGAGGTGGATCACAGCGCTAGTAATCGGGCATGGTATCTTCAGGATTGGCGTCATCGAGCATGATATCTGCAGACTATACCTGGGGTATGCTGAGAAGAGGCCACATTTAGTAAATATGCAGCTTTTTTCTATGCCAGACCAGTGTCGTCCCATTTTTTTATGATAGTGCTAAGTCTTAAGTAAGTTTCAACTAAATATAATAAATGCCTTAAATTTATTTGTCAGTAACATGTTTTCATGTTCTGCGCTGGATACAGGACATCACAACCTGTTGATGAATCTGACTAATTTTTTTTATAAATAACTGTTAAAATAGTTGTAAGAAACCAGCGCTGAATTTTATTTATGTTTTATGTTTTTTTTTCCTACTGCGCGTAAATCTACATAATCTGTCGTCCCATTGTCGATGCGAGTGCGATGGGGCAACTTATTGTGGGCAGATGCTAGCGATGAGCTTGGAAGTCGAGAAATACCACTCGACTGCCAGAAGTAAATAGTCTAGACCAAACGAAGCGATTGACAGGGACCTCAATGACTGCTGGTTGTACCACTTGCTGGAAGAAACGGCAATCATTGGGATACGAGGTAGTAGTCTCCCACAATTGCATAATATGGCTTTTCTATGTTAAGGTATAGCACAAATGATCTTTATGGTCGCGGTGCTTTGGGCCCAATAGTAATAATAATAATATTAAGGCAATGAACATTTCCACGTTTTGAGGTGCCAGTAGTCGATCCTTACTGCTGTCCGTGTTCTTATGTATGGCTGTGGGTGTATATATATGTATATGTATGTGCATGTAAACATCTCATAAGTCAACGGATAGGAAAAAAATTGTCTCATTAGAAAGATATTTATTTAGCTCAGATGTTTTTATACATCAAACATTATGGTTTGATGCAACTACATCAACATTACGCTTATCTAAATGAGCCTTAACGCAGAGTTAACAGCTGTTTATATTATGTGTAATTATTTGAAAATTATATACTCGTAAGTACATACGAGTACATAAAAGAATATATATTGGAAAAACTTGTGCACATTCTTAAAATTATAAACAACATGTTCAGCATGGTAGAGAACTTAATTTTTGAGCGACAGCCTAGGTACGGCTGTAAACATGGCTAGAAAAGGAAAAGCGGGTTATAGTATGACCATCTAATGAAACACTAATAGAAAATTGTGTAATGTTAACAAAAAACCATTTAAAACAACGATTAGAAAACGATTGAAAGCGATTTGTTCATAAAAAATGGTCGTATTGATTATTTGTATGCTGTAATAAAAAAGGAAAACAATTCTGTAGACCAAAAATTACTTTGCGTATTTGAAAAATATAAAACCAAAAGAAAAATTTAAAACGGCCACTCTGTACCAATTTCTCATCATTCGTCGACGTAAAGTTTATGTTATGTACACACGATTGTCAGCAGTGTAAACTTACAGTTTTTATCTGGCAACATTGTCACAAAAATCATTGTCAGTATATTGTATGACAATAATATTGTCAAGCATCTAACAATCGTGAGAACACGCGTCATTTCCATTAACAGGTCATTGACAGATATTGTAAGGCAATTTATTTTTGTGAAATGTGCTCAATTTAGTGCACCGTACAATAACACAATTGTCAGACAAATATTTCTATTGGCAACGCTGCCCATAAATATTAAGAGACAATGTTTAAAATCTAACAACTTAGGCCATACAATAATGTGACAACCGTGTGAACTGACAATTTTTGTTGGCAGCTAAATTTATTGTCGGGCAACTGTGTGACAATGAAATTTTCAGGTGATCTTATATTAGTCTAAACTGAAAATTTACCTTTTGGTAACAATTATTAATTAATCTTACAATATTGTAATATTTCACAATCATGTGTTCATAGCTTTAGAAATAAACCTGTCGCAAAGGTAAGGCGAATTTCGTCATGCGTTCAGATTGTGCATATTTTCATACCAGCAAATTCATTTTATTTCCTTCCACGAATATTCGCTGCGAAAAATTCGTAGTTTATACCATTAATATAATATTTTAAGCACTGCTACGGAATTTTCTAATATCGTCTCCGACAAAATCAGCTACGTGTTTTTTCGAACAACTCTGCCAGTGTCCAATTATTGAAGATTTATTTTGGGAAATACTTATAGCAATGCTAACATTGTATCAATCAAGCTATTGGCTCTAAACAAATACTGT
This sequence comes from Dexiosoma caninum, assembly GCA_963924685.1. NCBI lineage: Eukaryota > Metazoa > Arthropoda > Insecta > Diptera > Tachinidae > Dexiosoma > Dexiosoma caninum. The sequence continues at coordinate 89,512,445 of OZ004728.1, read as the reverse complement.
GAAGTTACGACATAAAACTCTTTTTTATGCTTTCCTGAAAAACTAGTAAAAAAAACACATAGCAGATTTTGCCGGAGCAACGACGATATACTAGAGTTCCAATAGATTTTTCTTGTGTTTTTTTTTTAATTATTATTATGAACTTATTTATACACACATATAAATATTTATCCATACATATGTATGTGTGTGCCATTGATAAAAATTATAACAATATGAAAACATGAAATAATACAGAAAAACTTTAACAAAAAGAATCCTTGTGAGCAAAAATCCAACTACAAAAGCTTCTACGGACTTATTAATATAAAGGCCATCACATTAAGAGAGGCTCGTTAAAAATGGTCTTGGCCTAAAAGAGAATTTAAACATCAAGAAACTTTACAAAACTAAAGCAAAATACGCCATTCATAGACGAAGAATACAAAGTGAAAGAAATATTTTCGTCTGTACTTATTTCCTATTGTTGCTGTTGTATAAGAATATTCTAATTATTCATTACATTTCTAATTGTTACTAGACTTGCACAGCAACTACAATAAAATGAAATAGAATTAGACCAACTAAAACACTAACGAAGGAAATAAAACTAAAGAAAAAATAGTAGTGAGATTTACAGTTACAGTTAAGGTCAGATGAGGCAAATAATTCACTAAAACAATATGTTAAATAAACAAATATTCAAATTTATTTTTAATTGTTATTTTTTGATATAAAATTGAAAGATGTTAAGTGAAACCATACTGTTTTTCTTAGAAAAATTGTATATTAAAAACACATTGTATATCGATTTTTTTTTACTTTTCTTTGTAGCAGTAGTTTTGCAGTGCAGATTAAGATATTTAGAACAAATCAAAATTCGAGTCTGTAGCTACAATAGCACCGAAGATAATGAAATTTGAAATAGGCGTGCTATTATTTTAAACACGTCTGTGTATAAGTACTTGCAAAATGTGGTTTAAGTCTGAAAAAAATTAATAAAATACCTCACTCACAAATTTACAAGTGTACGGACAACCTGTAACATACATAATTGTGAATGAGACCAAGTGTGGAATATTGTTCCAGGTAGACGAATCCTTAGAAACAATGAGCGAAAAAATCCAAATGAAAGCGTTGTAAGTTTTTTCCAGTGTTAACGGAAAGAAATAAATAAGAACATTTGATATTGAAGGAAATTTCTATTTCAATTGTGTTGTATTAAAATTTACTTTTTCTAAAATTTACTTTTCTGAAATACAAGAAAGAAAATGGATTTGTTCATGTCTTTATTCATCAGACAAATAAAGTTAAGTTTTTATGAGATCAGGACCTCATCTGTATCAAATTTGTATACTTTTATCAGATACAGATACAGAGAAATTTATATTGTTTTTGGATGGGAGACGGCACGCCCAATTCTCTAATACAAGCTATGTGCATCCGTAGTCTAGTGCATGAGCATTAGTCTTATCAATATGGAGGCGCGGGTTCGATTCCTGTTTAGATACTGAGTGTGTCTACACACAAGCTTAAGAGCTTCGTAGAGTTTAATTGCCTTTTAAAAAAAAAAACAAAAAAAAAATATTTACCCAATATAGAAAATCTTACTGTTAACGTTCCCCAGATGCACAGAATTTTTATTTCCGCCATGACCACTTTTTTGATACCGGTAACTTTTTGACTGATGATGTGGTATATTAAGATAAATAAACACTATCGGTGTTGAACCCTAGAACCATAACGATATTTTATAATACGTTAATACCAACGATATGTAAATTCTACGTATATATACATTTCGTTTGATAAATTTCAATAAATGACAAATCTTCGGTAGGATTTCATTTCAATTGTTTTTTTTTAATTCATTAAAAATATATATTGAAATTACTTTCTTATAAAAAGTAAAATAATTTGAAATTTTTTACATTTTTCTCTAAATAATCCCTCATAGTGCATTGATGACAGCAATAACACGTTTTTATTTTTCATCGGCATAAAAGAGGCTAACGTCATGTTTTCATCATAAACATAGCGCGATGATCCACAGTGCTGAAAACCGAGTAGGTTGGGAGTTATCTCAGCCTTGTTCTTACGTGCAAGAATTTAACCTTTATTACCAACGATACGTAAGTTTTACGTACAGTCTCTAAGTGCGCATACTGTGAATTCCTATAAAACATTAAATATGTGTTGCTTTAACACTTGTAAGCATAGCAGCACAATTGATGAGAGCATAGCTAAAATGAATTGGCGTTAGAATGCCGATCACTTCTTTTATATACATGTGAAAAAAACTGTACGTAAAATTTACTTACATTATGGTTCTAGGGTTAATTTGCATGGCCGTATCAGAATTCACTTGGAATAAGCACACTACATGAGTTTAATTTCATGTGAATTAATAAGCGTGGGTTTTAAATTTTATAGAAATGTGAACGTATATGCGTATATTTTTTTTTTATCTGGAACCAGCAATCAGCAGATGACCCCTACACATACGATGCATTGTGCGGGAACTATAGATAAGGGATAGTTAGAGAAGAGGTGAAGCTTCACTATCATACAGCTATCCTTTCGCACATTCTTTGTTTATAGTAGAGTTGAAGCTTCGGTTTAGTAGCCCATTTTTTATTATTAGTTCACTTCGCCGGTGCTACATAATACCGACGTATTGTAGTCTTTGTATACTATAGGTCCCTCTTTTGACTCCCTTGAAGAAATTAATGCTTTCGAACAATCATTTTCTATCCAGTGGTAGGGTTTCATAATATTATATTATTATAAAATATCACATATCCTATAGAAGGTAACATCTAGTGGTAGGCAGTCATTGACTGAGTGTTACTTCTGTTTATAGAAAAAAAGTGCGAAAACACGTTTAATATTTTCTTAAGAAGAGTATTGTATTGGTCTAATTAAGCATAGAATTATTCTAATATATCGTATTAGCGATCTATACACCGAATACATATTACGAGATCGCAACGATCATTTATGTCTGTAAAAAACAAATCCACAATTTATTAATTTTTCTTTAAATGTTTGATACCATAAAAACATTGCATGTTATCAAATACATTATTAATCATGAAATATTTCTTTCATATCATCATCAATATAAAATTTAATTTAAAACATTTTGGTTGTAAGAAATGTATAATAATGCAGTTCTGAATAAATTTAAAATTTTTTTACTTGATAAAATAAAAAAATTTTTAAAGAACAAAATGTAGGGAAAATGTTCGGATTTAATAAAGTGTTTGCCCCGACAATGTGAAAAAATTAAAATTAAGAATTGTGTACACGAAAACTAAAAGAAGATCTTCGTAAAAGCAAAATATGTTTTAGATAAGTTATGTTATACGGTGTATTTGAAAAAACATCAACACAGCTACAGTTGTTTATAAAAAAATTGTTTGGTGAAATGGTCATCAGGTACAAATATCAAAAAAATACCAGACTGATTATTTTTTGTGCCGATTAAGATACATTTCGAATTTTAGTTCTATCGATATCAGTTCCGGATCTACACATCAGGAGAGGAGTCCACATACCATATTTCAAAACTCAGGGTTTATTCACGTTACTGTTTTATATAAACAAATTTGCTTCATAAATTGACATGACAATTAATTCATGTCAGTAAAGTTATAAAAATTTCTTTTTGATTAAAAAAAAATTTTGCATGACAATTAAAATCGACTTTTCGCACTTTCTTGTATTTTTCTTTTTTCGTTTATTCAGCTCAAAATTGATTTTTTACGTGTAGGTCTAGAAGGAATTATTGAAAAAATGTCCTATATTAATTAAGCAAATTAAAATAAAGTTCATAAAATTACTCCAAACCAGCCCTGGTAAAGAACTAAAAAAAAAAATTTTTGTATATAATTTACGTGCAACATTCTGCAGGTATTCAAAATCTATTGGAAGACTATTTTTCCATTATACATCGACGTTCCACCATCAGTAGTTTTAATTTTTTTTAAAAAAAGTTTTCCCTTTTGTAGGAAAAAGTAATTTGAAATGCAAATGTAACGGTTTATTTCCTTTTTCTGAACCACAGTACAGACCATTACTTTTAGCAATCTTTATTTTCATTTGTTCTTGAATTTAATGTCTGCATGATTTGTTTATATCATTGAGAAAAATTATGGGCCAAATTTCTGCAGCAACATGTCATTTCTATGTGGCAGTTACAGCCAATAATGTATAAAAAAAGAAAATTAATATAAAAACGATAAAAAAGCACACAATTCAAAGTTTTTATTGTTCGTGCAAAAATTTATTGTCTCCAAAAAGTTCCTTGGTAGCGCTGTCGCCACAACAAACAGTCAATTAAATATATTTACGAGCAGTTGATACAAGTAGTTTAGAAATAATGAGAAGTGTATAAACACACACAGCCACTGTTTTAGTGTTTTGTGAATCCGAAGGTGAAAATTATGAATCTGTTGAAGGTTTAGTTGAGCATTTTACGATGACTAACTATAACGTTTATATGCATAGTTCTTGAACGAACTAAAGGCCAAACTTGCCAAGAAAGAACACCCTTAGTGACAAAAACAACAAACGTTGTATTATAAAAAAGTGGAGGACGATAATGTCTGCAGATTGTACCTGGCGAAAACAGAAATAGTTGCAGATGTTGCATGCGAATGGGCATCACGGACTGAAAATTCTTACATTTAGATGCAATAAAGAACCTAAGCCTGAAGCCAATGCTTGATGCAAAAAACTCTGATATGAAAATAAAAATCTACAAATATCAGATGGCGTATAGAAATCATTATTAATGATTGTAATACAAATGGGATTTGGAAATTGGTAATTTACATTGCACGTCCACAGCTGAAGTGGAACAAAGGCATCCAGTAGTTTCGAATACACTTTTCAAGTCCATCCATGAGTTATAGAGAGTCGTATCTCTAAACAAGAAACCTTCATTTGACACACATATAATGGGAGTGCATAAATACAATTAGTCGGCCGTTATAGATTCAAAATGGCATGTCATTAAGATAGCCGTACATTTTAATTAAACATTTGAGATTAATTGATCTAAGTAAACTGAGTGCTATAAGTACAGCGCACCCATATGCACTACCCGAGTATCTTAAACACTCAAAAAATTTCAGGGTGTTGATTTAACTCTTTTCCAAGGAGGTTGGGGTGCAATTGCTACCGCATATATTATGTATAAGTACTTACGATACCCATCTACTTTGTGTATTGTTTGGATGAGTATGTTTGATACTCAATCATTTTTGCTCTACTCTACTTAGTAAATACTTATATATACATTTGACAATCATACTCGTACTCATACAAATTGTATTAAGTATCTAGATCAGAGGTAGCCAAACTTACGTTTTTCGATTATGTGTGTTACATATATTCTGTTTTTGAACTAGAGTCGGTGTTGCCAGAGTAGAATTATGCCTCATATACCCAATTTAAAAGGCAAATTATTTTAGATATGGAAATGGAAAAAAGTTACAACATCAATCTTGGTATGCATTGCATTTTCAATATATATTTCATATGGCTGCATTTTATGCATAACAATTTTTCAAGTTTTCAAAGAAAATGTTGACACACAAATATAAATAAGTCAATACAAATATTCAATTTAATTTGCAAATGTAATTTGTTTGCTTATAATATACGTATATCTGCATATTAAATTTAATCTTGTGATTAAATTTTAAAGAAAATCTTTCCGCTCACTTTTGCCTGTCATTGTACTGCAAAATTCGCCCACAAATATATATATATATATATATATATATATATATGTATATGCAAAACATTTGTGTGCATCCATGATCTAGAGAATCTTGACTGGAGTATACACACCTTCTCACTACTCATTCCTCATCTTTGATATGTACTCGTATGTATGCGTATACAGTAGACGCTGGTAATTTAGCAACAATTTGTTGTTTTTACGATAATTCGAATTTCAGAATTTTTATAGTTTTTTTATGGTTGTTTATATGTAAAAATAAAATTGAATCTGACCACCAAAATTTTATAAAACTTCTTTTCAATTTATATTTCAAAATAAATTAAAAAGGAAAGACATCAATGCAGTTCATTTACATTAATCAAAAAATAGAGAAAAATTAAATTCATCTCTATGAAGCTAAAAAATGTATGCAAATATTTCAAAATTCTCGTCAATCTGTAATATTTTCTAACAAAACATCTGCTTGTTCTATCTTTTGAAGAGATCTAGCAGTTGCCGCAACTATGGAAATTTCAGTACAATGTAAATTCGATAATCCGGACCCCACTAATCCGGAATATTCGGTAATCCGGACAGAATTTTGCAGCTCATTGCGTATTCTATAATCCGGATTGATTGCAACTCTATAGTCCGGATTGAATAACACCCGTTTTTAATAATTTTTTTATTCTAATCACAGCATGCTTTGAAAAATACAGTTAGAATAGTGTGATATGAGTATGTTTTGGAACGTTGCACATGCGTTTTCAGTTTAGTATTGATTCAAGATGCCTTCAGTGAAGAGAGCATACAAGACTTTATCTATTTTAGAAAAAGTAAAAATTGTTGAAGAACTTAGTAAAGGTATGAGTGGAAGGGTGCTGGCTGACAAATATGGGGTTGGTACTTCCACTATTTCAGATATAAAAAAAAGTGATAGCTTCAAAAGGTGAGTTAATTTTTTTACATGATTTTTAATTAAATACATATGTATTAACAAAAAAATATTTAACATTCATGTTTGCGAAGACATCTAATCGAAAACTATTGAAAAAGAGTTTGAACAATCATTATATTCGTGGTTTGAGAAACAACGTGAATTTTGCTATGAATTATTATAATTTTTAATAAATACACACATGCGTAGTAATCCGGATAATTCGCTACTCCGGATTGGGGTCTGCAATCAATTATCCGGATTATCGAATTTTTACTGTATTTACAAATAAAAAAATTGTTCAAATTAATTTTTTTGTTTTTAATTTCATTTTAAGGGAACTACATATTCTGTTTTAATTTCCGAGCGTCTACTGTATTGGAATACTTATAGTTGTTTCTGCAAAATCGCAAAGAAATTTATTTTTCCTCAATGTCAGTATATTTTGTTGTTGGATATATAAAATGAAAATGAAATTCTCCTACTTAAAAATTAAGGGCAAAAATGTGGTAATAAGCCTTGAGAAAAAAAAACTTGCATGGGATGATAAACTTGGCAATGATAAATTAGAAATATTAGATAAAACGCAACGCAATGCCAAAACCTTATACGAAAAAATAACAACTTTAAAATTTTGATTTTGTTTCTGTTATTAAAAAAACAATTTAAAATTATTATTAAATTAAAATTTATTATTAAAACGAAAGAGTCTTTTCCTGAGTGTTATTTTCTAAATACAATTTCTTACGTACAATTTCACTGTAATTACATTTCGAATTGTGTTTTATTCGTCATGATGACAGTAATCACAAAGCAAGTTCATTGGATATTTTTACATTACAACTATAAATAATAAATGTAACATGTATATATGTATGTATTCGGTTATACATACATATTTATGTATTTACATGTCTATAAGCAAGTACATAAGAATACAGCAGACACTCGCAAATTAGAACTGCATTGTTGTCAAATAGAAATTCCGAATGTTTTTCCATGTCTCCACCGCTTTTCATATTCAAAAATGACATAGAATCTGATCATACGAAATATATTTAAAAAAAAATATTAAAATAGACTAAAAACGATAACAAAACGTGGCAATTAAGTTCATCTACATATCAAAAAATTTGCCGAATAAAAATTCATATCAATAAAAGTTAAAAACTTATGCAAATTATTATTTGAAATTCTCAGAAGTCTGCAATACAGTGCACGTGCGAATAATTAAAGACCAGACCTATCGCGGAAACTAAATTGAATCAAAATATTTAAAATAAAAACTTTTTATTAATAAATTTATATAATATATAAAGTTGTTTTTTTTTTATCTTGGACCAGCGCTCAGGGGATGACCCCTACACAGGTGATCATTGTGCTGGAACTAAATTGAGGGAGATGACAGGTGGTGATGCTTCACTATATTACAACTCTGATTTAGAACGTTTTTTGCTTGTAGCAGTATTGCAGTGCCTCGAATGTCAAGGAGCCGTATTAAATTTTAAAGCTTTGTTTTAGTGGCGATCTTTATTTGATTTTTTTACTTCAGTGTTTACAAAAAAAAAAAAAAAATAAATTCAAATTCTAATTTTCTTTTCTAATTTCAGAGCTTCCGAGATATTTCTGAACATACGAATCACTGAGTGTTCTAATCCGAGTGTCTACTGTATGTACATATTTATGAATAACATGTTTTTTTCTATTCACAGCCAACCAACTGCGGTTATTTTATTTATTAAATAAAAAGTTTATTTTCATATTCGAGCCAGTCCAAAATTGATTCATACTTTCGCTTTTGATTCTAATATATGTACATATATATATGTAAATTTATGTCTGGATATGGTGATATATTTTTGTTTTATATATGTGTATGTGCTCTATAGCACATGCTGTAGGACCAAACATAAATATGTGTATGTGCTCTATAGCACATGCTGTAGGACCAAACATAAATAACTCTGTTGAAAAAAAATACACTGCAAGTGCTGTTCAATTGATGAAGTTAAAAATTTCCAACACACATACACAGCAACGCTACATACGTAAATTTAACACAACGCGATATTAAAGCACAGAAACGACTGCCATAAGGAAACAGAAATTGAGTCTATCACTATTGTTGAAACGAACAAAAACTTCAAAAATGTACGAGCAGAGATGAACTTGTAAACAGTGACGACCGCAAACTACAACTGAAATGAATCCAGTACAACCAGGCGTATGTGAAATACAAAATACATTTTTTTCAAAACATCATCAGCCGCCGCAGCAACATTACCATCAGTAACAACAACGAAAGCTTTTTTTTAAATCTGTTTTTTCACGTACAAACACACATACAGTCTCGCTTAACCCTTTCCACTTGGCAAATGTATTGCAAGTCTGTAAGCAAATTGTTAGCGACAGAAATATGTGATCGATTCGGGCTTAAAGGTTAGACGACTTTGTGAGGAAATATTAATCGAGGGCAAATAAATTACCCTTGAATTAACCCTTGTCTGGACTTTGGGTTATATTGTACCAATTTTATATTCTCGTTTATCTTAGAAATGACTGTTTCACAGCAAAAAAAAATTGCTGAAGGCTCTTTATTTGCTTGTATACAACTCCTTCGATCAAGTTTGCCACAAACAAAATTATTGATTACACGGGCCTGCAAAATGGAAATTGTTTTCGTGTGATAAGGTTCGTAGTCAATTTGCATACATTTGTTACTGCGCTCCAATGCATATCTCGAGATTTTCCATTATATAGAAACAAAAGAGTAGGCTGTATCACATAATTTGCATTTACTCGAGAACCAGCTCTTCGATTGAACTAACAACAACACAGAACTAATCTGTAAAATAGAAGCTACCACTGAATCTACATATACAGTCGAACTTCTCTATAACGTAGCAGTTGGGGACCGTCAAATTTCTACGTTATAGAGAAAATTCGTTATAGAGAAACTGCAGAAAACTTTGACTACATTTTTTTATGTAGAAAATATAATTTTTCTAATTTTTTGACGTCTTTTTATATTAATAACACTAATTATTTAAGCTTTAGGTATTTTTAATATATTTAATATTTATTTTGATTCGATATTTCGCTACTCCTTTGTGTAGCTTCTTCAGGTTTTTTAAAATTCACAATATAGGAAAAGTTCTTGTCAATGGAAATTCAAAATAAAAATATTAACAGCCATATTCATAAAAATATATTCTGGATTTGAAATAGGTATAAATATTCGATTTTGTATTGAAATTTGTTTTTGAACCAAATCCAAAATACATTTTTACGAATATGTTACAACATAATAAAATATTTAAAAACAATAATTACAATAATAATAATGATAATAATAATAATAATAAAAATCTTTTTTCTATATCTTTTTAATAATTAACTATATGTTTATAGTTCTAACAATTTTTGTTCTGTCCCTAAATGTAATATAGAAAATATATTTATTAAGACAAAAAATATTGTTTGTAGATGAACACATTAGGTTTTTTTTTATTAATACATACATATGTGACTAAATTAATGCAAAAAATCGGTTGCTAAAAACTTCGCAATAGAGAGATTATTTAGTGAGAACAATTCTATTTAGGTCTTAAAAAATTGTACGTTACAGAGTGAACTTCGCTATAGAGAAGTTCGTTATAAGGAGATCAAAATGTATGAAAATACTCACAAAAATGTTGTGTTCACGAATTTTATTTGTTATAGAGAAGATTTCGTTATAGAGAAGTTCGCTATAGAGAAGTTCGACTGTACATATATATAAAAGACAAACATGTTAGTTACACCATTTATAACTCGAGAACGGCTGGGCCGCTTTGAACGTTTTTTGGCATTTTGGATTCGTCTTTGCTCAGGATAGCATAATAGCTGCTAAAAATGTTCAAAAGTCGGTCCAGGAGGGTGATAGGGGGGAATTTTCTGAATTTTTCTGAAATTTAGAACATGGATAGATTTGAGTCTGAAAATTCATATAGCACTTTCTAAACTAAGACCAGGAGGGCGATAGGGGGAAAATTTCGGCCTCTCCAAACATACATACATACTTATATATTTTTTAAATAGAACCACGTGGCGACGTAGGGAGAAGATATGCCTTTCCGAAACGGATGGAGATAATAACTATATAATAATAAATATATTTGTATGCGTTTAAAAAAAATATGGTTCAATTGATTTATAATGTTTGATGGTAACAGAAAAAAATATTAATTTAAAGTGTTAAAATCAAAAATATATTAATTTTTTTTTAATTTAGTTTTTTGTTTTCTGAATGTCTCCTAAACTATGAGAGTGTAAAAAATTAGTAATGTCATAAATTAATGATTATTTTGTTCTCGATTTCTTTGTGTTTTTCTTTGTTCAATCGCAGAGCTGGTTTTCGAGTCAATATAAATTATATGATGCTGTCCCCGCTTTTTTATATAATGGAAAATTTCGAGATACAAAGTCAATTCAAAAAGAATAAGTTATAGACATTTCAGTGCAGTACCAAATGTAGACAAATTGACTAAGAAAACCAATGCCATGTATTATCAACTATCAATTGAAACTGGGGAAATTTTTGTGGAAATTACTTATTCAAAAGCTGGAGTACTCAAAACTCCTTGCGGAATGTGTTAATATTTTGTGAAAATTCTTGTTTGGTTCGATAAGTTTGAATCTTACTTTACATCTGTTATATGTAAAGGGTTGTTTTTTAAACCCTATAGAACTTAACTGTCCAACGAACTTTGCTACCAAAAGCTATGTTTTTTTTATTATAGCACTCAGGGTAGGGCATATGCGATGCATTGTGTTGGAACTAGAAGAAATGGTTAGCGAGAGAGCTGAAAGTTGGTGAAGTTTCAATATCTTATAACTTTATTTTTGCACGTTTTTTGTTAATAGCTGTGCTGGAACGCCTCTGATGTCAAGGTGACGTATTCAATTTTGAAGCTTTCGTTTTAGTAGCCATTTTTAGTAATTATCAGAATTTGGCGATCTATAAAAAACACATTTTTATGTAATAATTTTTCTTTTTTTTAGTCAGAGTGAGTAGAACTATTAAATAGCATCAAAATATTTTCAAGTTGCCAGCATTCCATTTTACTATATTCGGGCGCATCACGCGTTTTTTCAATAGAAAGCGGGATGTCGCATTACGGCCAAAAGAGTTAGAGCTATGTTAGAGCCATGATTAAAGATTTGTTGATTGAAAATATGGATGATATTGGTCCGTTATAGATGTGCTACGTACCATACGACGACCGCAACCATCGACTTATTGAAATAAAAATTTGGGGATAATTGATTTCGGGAATTTAACCTGTCAATTGGCATCAAAGTTCGTGCCATTTGACATCTTGGAGGCCAACATTGTTGTTATTATTCGTGACATATAGCCAAAATTTGGACGCTCAGAATGTGCTTCGCCAAGAACTGGCGCGGTAGACATATGCCCGAAATCATTAACAAATATTAATGCCCAGTATTGTTTTTCGAATGAAAAAATTGCTAAAATGGCGAAAATAAAGTACTGAAAACACACTGCTGGGAATTGCACTAAAAAAATACAAAAGTCAGCTTTACTTCTTAGAAGAATTCTATAGATAACAAGAAGAAAAACCACTTGGGGTTTGCAACACGCTAAGTAGTTTGAGAAATAGAAAATCATTAATATTCTCTAGATAAAAAAAAGACAACATATGACTTCATAAAAGCCCTCAGTTACATTGAAGAAAATTCACAGGAGAAGCAAAACTCCTTCAAACCCACTTTTTTGAATTTTTTTTGATAAGAACGTTATTTCTAAATGCAAGCGTATAAAATTCTGCAGGAACATGTATTTTGATACTGCACATCATAATCAAACGAAAAGTTGATATTGAATATTTGTAATTCAGGGCTTTTTTCGAAAGCATACGAGTGTGTTTTTCTGGAGGTTAATAACTTATTTGATAACCCATTTAACAGCTAATAGTTGCTTTTTGTTTAGTTTGGTTTGGCATTCCATTCTGGACAGACTTACACCAGAGCAACGCTTGAAATTAATTGGAATTTTTTTGTCAAAATAATGGTCATGTCCATCAAACTTGATATTCAAATTCCATTAAAAATTTTTTTTCCCATGAAGGCCATTGTTGGTTGAATGCCAATGTAAATAAGCAGAATTGTTGTATTTGGAGTGAGAATAATCCACAATATTTTGTCGAAACAACATTGCATCTACAGAAAATTACTGTGTGGTGCTCTTTATGGGCTGGCGGAGTTATTGGTCTATATGTCTTCAAAAACGAATATGGGAAGAATGTTACTGTCTATGGGAACGGTATAGGGACATGATTGCAAATTTTTTTCGTACCTCAATTATTTGGCAATAATCTTGTCGACATGAGCGGAGCCACATGGTACACATCGCGCTACTAATAATTTACTGAAAGAAACTTTTGATGAAAGAATAATTTCACGTAATCGTCCAATAATTGGCTACTAAGATCGTGTGATTTAACCCCATTTATTTATTCTCTTTTGTATTTATGTATGTAAAGTCACTGTCTACGTGGAGTCACTAGGGACACTTGAACGCATAGAAATTAACATTCGGCGAAATACGGCCGCAAATGCTGCGAAAACGTAGTGTAAATTGGTGTTCCGTGGCGGCCACATGGGCGAAATCATATTTAAACATTCTTCATTGATATTGAAAATATATTTTTTTTTTGTGTAACTATAATAAATCACCCGTTTTGTGTAAAGAATAAAAAAGCGGCTGTATATACTAAATAATATATGTATTTGTTGTGAAGTATAGTTTTGCAGCAATTTAATATATTTTTTTATGAATTGGTTCGTAAATATTTGAGGAAAAGACCACTCACCAGTGAGGGAGGCGAAGACCAATTTAAAAATTTTTCTTAAGAATATGAAGCTTTAATCAATGAAAGTAAAAAAAGTTCTTAAACGAGAACTTGCAAATGTTTTTCGTCTTTGATGTATAAGCTTTTCCATTGAAAGTATTTTTCCTCCTTCTATTATTGTTCACTATTGCCATTTATTTTGTATTGCAGTGGTGCAGTACAAAAGAATAAAACAGTAAAGGAAAGTATGAAAATTAAAAAAAGACGGATACACTGATTGAAAGCTTTATTAAGTGAAATTAGTAAAATTAGAAAACTCATCTCAAAGAGATGTGTGAGAGAGGTTCTTTAACGGGAGAATAAAGAAACTTTTTCTCTTGCTAATGTTGGCAAAAGCAGTGGTGTTTACTTCACGTCCGCCAAGCGTTTAAAGAAGAGCAAAACTAAGCACAGTTTTAAAAGCAAGGAATTTTCAACATTTTCAAAGTACTTATTTCCCCCAATTTGGCATTTTTAATGGCCGTTGACTTCACAATTAGAAAATCGATTGATTTGTAACAAGTATTTCGAAATGCCACCAATGATAACGATGTTATGCTCAAGGAAAGTTAATATTTGTAATACGAAATTAATGTCAACATTTTTTGAAAACCAAAAATAAAAAAAATCATTAGTGAGTGACTGCAGATTCAAAACTATTTAAATACACAGCAAAAAAAAAATAACTTAAGATACAAACTTGAGTAAAAGCGACAAGAGTTGTTCATCTGTCAAAAATTCTCATGCCGATACAATTGTATGAATATATGTAAAAGTGAACAAAATATACTAAATATATATCGAGCCTTCGGTGCAATATCGTAGTGATTCAAAATTTGAATTTTTTGAGCTGGGTATGCAGAAATGATCTTTGGGGAAATATATATGTATATAAAGGAAAAAAGATTATGGTTCTATCTCTAACTGTTCAGATTCTACAGCTACAAATGTCTTTATTGCCTCCAGCTATTTCCAACAAAATAATTATTTGCAATAATGAAATATTTGCTTTATGACAAGAAATTTAAAAACAGAAAACATTACAAAACATGCCTCTTTATTTAAAAACTTGTAAAAAAATAACTTTAGTAAACGAAAATACTATCAAAAAGATGGCTCAAAACTTCAAATGCATTTTTCTCAACTCACGATTTTTTGAATTACTACGGTATTGCACCAAAGGCTCGATATGTATGTATTTATCATCTTAATTACACTAATTATTTAAGCTGCAGGTCCTTTTCATATGTAATATTATTTTTATTCGATATTTCGCTACTCCTTTGTGCAGCTTCTTCAGGAAAATTGGTTTTTGTTTATAATGTTTATAATGTATCTTCGTTTAGATGCCGCTGCTGTTTTTGTTTCGATACGCTACTTCAGCGATAACGCTAGACGTCATAAAACTCAACTCTAAACGCTCTTGTTTGCATGGCAGTTACAGATGAAAGTACTTTCTTGAAATTAGCAATACACTCAAACTTTTTCACTAACCCAGTCACATTCTTTCAACTCTTTACTAAACTTTTTTTCGTCTTCTTTTTATTAACAATACGTATACAGAAATTTCGAGGGCATACTTTCATGTGTAAGTGCTATATTAGATTGCTGTGTAGGGAATGTTATTTCTTCTTTTTTATCAAGTACAAAATACAATAACAACTAATTGCGATTTCGATTTTCGAAAAGTGCATTGCACTTTTCAATTTACTTATTGCAAATATTTGCACTTTATTGTTGCCTTTTAAAATGCTCTGAAATGACTTTAGTGTGGAACAATAAAGTGCAAATATTTGAAATAAATAGAGAAATATTGGGCAAGAAGTGGTTGGAAAGAAAACACCACAAGTAAGAGAAAAAAAAACAATGAGAAACAATGAAAAAGAAAGAGAAAAGAAAAATCTGGGCGCAGAGTTGGCATCACTGAAGAAATGAATAGTAATAATCTCTATATCCGAAAGAATTTTCTAAAAAAAACATTTCAGAAATCTCTCTTGAGATAGTCCCAACAAATTAATACGTCTATGTACCAATACAAAAAACTTTTGGAAGATAAATCATATACTTATGAGGAGAAAAATATTTAATTTTGTATTAATTTACAAGAGAAATTGTTTTAATTAAGAATGATAACTGATGTCGAATTAATATAATTGAAATAAATATGGATTATAAATTATTCAAACATTTGAATTTGTTGCACGACTAAGAAAAACGAGACTAAAAAGAAAACACCTAAGGCGTTTTCCTTTCTGACAATTCATTACTATTCGTGTTCGTCTTTCTTAAAAGTATGCAACAGTTTAACGTTTCTTTCTCAATATGTTGCCCCAATAACTGGCAAAATGTTCAACATATTCGACCCTCTAGTCTCAAAATCCTGATGGTTTCTACATTTTTGATAAGAAACACATTCGACCTATCAAGCTACGGACTTCAAGATGACAAAAATAAAATACACACGTTTATATGACAACGATTATTTTAGCGAGTACAAGGCAAAACGGCTGCAAGTTATTGTCCATGTTGATTTTGTCATTGTATTCTAATTAAACTAATTTCAATTTCTGTTGTTGGCTACAAAACAAAAACTGTATTCAAAATATGAAAAGAAAAATCACTAAAACAACAATATGGAAACAAATTTATTTTAGTGAAAATGGAAAAAATTTTCCGTACGTGGTAAAAAACTAAAAATATGAAAAAAAATTTAGTAAAAGAATTTGGACGTTCCTTAATTTCCTCGTTAAGGGCCTCTGAAATTTTCACATAACAGTACAAATGTGTATGAAGTTACTAAACAAATCAGGTCAAGTTTCTTTGATACGATGAAGGGATTTAATGAAGAATTTAAAGTTTACCATTTTACATTAAATAGTAACTTTTGTCGCAAAGAGTTCTTTGGCGCCTATTTTACTATTTATAGTTCACAGTGCGATCACTTTTTCCACAATAGACAGCTCTTCATATTTTTCAATTGTGTCTTTTTCTTTATTTTTATTTTTGCTTTTAAATAGTATAAATATATGTAAATATTTCAGGTAAAATGGATAAAGTTCTAATTGAAGAAGTGCGCGAAAACAAAATGATAAAGAATAGTGCAGTTGCCGTCTTCAAAATATTTCAGTAGCCGAATATAAGGCTACGAATGCATCCAACTACATTTCTAGTCTCTGTAGCGCGTCGCCTGCTGTGGCGAATGTGTTTCATGCTTTAAGTGAACACAAATTCATATATATTTTTCTTATTTTAATAACTATTGACTTAGAACACTTCTTTAAACTTGTCAAGTGTTTATTATTGAAGCTATAGCTCTTGCGTGAAATTGTACTTTAAGTTTCTATATTCAAGCCGGTAAAATTTTTGAAAACGCAATTCACTAGGCTGACGACAATAAAAAAATTTAATTTTACGTAAGTTTCCTGACTTAGCTATAGAAAAAGAAAACAATTTGAAAGATTCTTACTGTCACAGTACACTGAAAAAAGTCGTGAATGAATTTTTACATTAATCCAATGAAATTTGTGATTAAAAGTCACCCAAAGATGCTCTTCATTAGACCAATGAAAACTGTTTCATTACATTTATGAACATCATTTGCGTGCGTATTTCATAAATGTAATGAAACTATTTCTTTAGTTTAACGAAACATTTTCATATATAAAACGTAAATTCATACAATGATGTTATTACATAACCTGAACAATATTAATTCATAAAATTGATGAAAAATTTCATATAGTATGAAATAATATATAATATATGAAATATTAAAATAATAAAATTACTTATGTACTCAATGTATCTTAGTTGTATCATTAAGTTAGTCTATGTGTACATTTCGTTGGTGCTTATGTCAAGTCATTAGTGGACTTTTTACCAAATTTTTTAAAATGCTAAAGAAAAATTTAACACATATTTATATAAAAACTACCAAAAAGTATTTGAGAAGTCCTCGTATACAAATAGAAAAAAGCAAGCAACAGCAAAATGTACATATAGTCTAGTTTATCGATACAGCAAACAAACATACGAGTACATACGCATGTAAATTTTGTTTTTTCATAAGGGGAATATTTCGTTACATTGATGAAATACTTTCTTTGCTTTTATGCCTCTTTAATTTGTAATTTTTAAAGATCATAAAATGACAAATATAAAATATTTTTAAGCAAAATAACTGCTAATCGCAAAACGTATACCTTAAGTAGTAAAATCATGCAGCATAGAAGAAGAACATTTAATGAAAGTATGTTTTTTCAGTGTAATTATTAGATACTTGATCTATTCATATGTGTGTGCATATACAATAACTGCCGTCCTCACAATTTTTTTTATTTAAAAAAGGTTTAATAGACAAATTTCCATAGAAACTTCATTTCCTTTTATCCAAAAAATTTTTTTAAATAAGGCAGATATTCTTTTACTTTTTTAACTTTAAATAAATGAAATTTGTTTATTTTCTTCGAACTTTTTATAATGAATTTCTCGATAAAGTGAACATGTCTGCGTGTTAATTAACTCACTATAATATCCCTAGTGCACTGTATTTTTATTATGAAAAAATTCTTTCAGTGTTGCATGAGAACTGTAAATTTCAATAGCATTTTACTGCTTTTGTGGCAACTACAAATTTCTGCTTTAAAGCCGGCAACACAACTGAAGCTCAGCTGCTATCAATAATCGAGTCATAAATTCATAAATCTTGCAAATCTTTATAGGGGAGATCAAAAAATTTTAAAAGTTTTCCAACTTACCATTTTGCCCATGAACATGAACAGCAGCAACACCAACAAAAACAACAAGGCTTTTGTGACTGCTGTTGCCGTTGACGCTGAAGTGGAGTTGTTGCATCTGTCGAACCACTATTCGTCGTTGTTCCCATTGCACTTGTTGATGCCAATATCCCTCCTATATGAATGCCTCCAGTATTCTTTACATCTACATTCCCACTACTTCGGCCATTTCCACCAGTTTTTACTCCACCTGAACTTCCACCACCCGATACACTGCCACCACCACCGACGCCTTTCTTGGATGTTTTGTGTTGCTGTTGCGACGAAGAGCTCATGCCACGCAAACGACATACTGTCGGCATTTCCGATACTGTACAAGACATTCTAAAACATTAAAGTTTTTAAGCATTTCAAATACAAATAAAACAGATGAATCTAATTCCATTTACCCACCTAAATTTGTTTAAGTCTTTTAATCTTATGCTAATTAATTCTCTTATTGCTTATACTTTTTATTTAAATAAAAAAATATTTATTTTTCTATGTTAATATTGAAGCCGTATGGATTTCTTAATACTTTATAGATATTGGTGCGTTAGGAAATTCTGAGTTTAACATTGGTTCTTTTAAGATGCGTAGCCAGCTGCTCATAATGAAACATTTATCTGAAATGAGGTAAAAAAATTATAAAAATTTAGTAGAAGATTGGAAAGGATTTTTCAATTTTAATGAATTCAACAAAATAAATTTCGTCTGCAAAACACGTTTAAGTCCCAAATATACAAAAAATATACAAAAGTTATTTAATTTGAGAAGGACGATGGCTGAACTAATCTGCACCTTGATTTCCCAACTAAAAATTTCCTGATGTAAATCCGCATTGTATAAAAATAGTAAAAAAATGTACACCTTAAGCACAATTTTTCTTAATACTTGTTTTTTAACCTTTTTTTGATATTCGAACAATCTATTTAATATTTATTATTTTTATATAATCTCGATATTACGTTAACCTTCGGTTAACATCTTCAGGAAAATAAGAAATAAAAAACCTTAAAGCTTAATTAAATAGATTGTTCGAATCATAAGCACAATTTAAAGGGAATAATAGTACAAATGTACGATTTTACTTCATATATTTTCGAATTTCAAAAAAGTAAGATCGCACACTCGAAATTTTTTCTAGAACAAAAAATTACGGAAAAAAGCTTTGTCCGCTTATTTTTCAGCAGCATTTAAATGCTTTTGTAATTTTTATTCTACCACTCTTAGTTTCTGATTATCGATTTTTCCCGTTTTTAACCTTATATCCAAAAATGCCTTCTTAGCGGATCTAAGCATGGAAAGAGGAGTCTACATACCAAATTTCAACAATTTCTCCCAATTTAAAAAAATTTTACCCGAATTTTTGCATATGAAAAATGAATTTTTGGAATTGGTCTACAAATGACGAAGTTATGCTCATTCCACAGTGCCATATAAATGTTGTGAAAATTTCAGGAATATCAGTCCAGCGATCTGGTTTGCAATAAAATATAAACAAACAAACAAATAAACAACCACACACACATTCTGCTATATATATTTATTTATATATTATACATACAAGGTAATCAAAGTACATATCAGAGGCGTTCAAATCGGACAAATAAATTTTATACTAATTTGATAATTAAAAGCAATTATATAGACAGTTCAACTTTGTGCTACAGTTTATCTTTTGTTTAGTTAGTATTTGAAAATTTAAATCGAAAATATCGTTTCTAACCATAAATTATTCCTTTTAATCAAACGATAAGCTTTGGGTCATTTACATGTCAAATTGCTTACAGATGCAAAATATTAAACAAATTATATGTATGTATGTATGTATGGATGTGTGTATGAAGAATGTTGAATAGCAAACCATAAATGAGTACAACAAACATTTTCTTAATTAAATGCCCAAAGAGCATTTATCAATATAGGACAAACGGCAACAAGTTAGTTGCTTATCGCTTTCAGTGGTTGTTTGAATGGATGAACAATAACAATATTAACACAAACAACAGCAATATGTAATGGCAACATTAGAAACAATTATATTTATCATCGTACTGCATCGTCTTCTTAACAAAGCCCAACGCCGCGTCATTAACCACCACAATCTTTTCATTGTTGGAAACATCATTTCACCCACAACATTTTTCACCACGTTTCATATTGGCATGTTGGCACGAACGTTTGCACGAATGCCAATGAAAGAGAATTCTTTTCTTTATTGTGTTTGTGCACTATCGTCGGTATGGTTGTTGTTATTTATGTTTTCACTTGTACCCGTTACTTTCTATTACATTATTATTGATGAAGCTGTAGTAGTCAGCACTCAAGCGAACGATTGTCCAGTTACATTGTATTTGGCAATATTGTCACCACACTATCGCTATTGATAACATATTCGTCATCAACATCAGCATCGTTGGCACGATACCAGATAAATATGTAAGTGGCTGCTGCATACACACTTTTATAGGAAATTATACATTGTATAGTATATGAAAGATTATTTCAATAGGAATCATATCAGCAAAAGGTAATTTTTTAATTAAAGCCCTGTTTACATTTACTGCCGTTATAAGTGCGAAATGCACTATTTTTCATCTTAAATTAAGTTCACATAAATCCATATATACACACATACTAACTCAATTGTGGCAGAAAGTCGCCTTGAACCGAATAAATCATAAAATGTTGAGATGTTATTTAGCAAAAGCACAATAAGGTATTTTTCGTATTGGAAGTGACTCAGATGGAAAATAATAGTCTTTAGTTATTATCTGTTTTTATTGTTAAAAATGTTTTCAAATTTTAAAGAAAACAATGTGTAGTAGCATACCACGCATGAACGAATTTGAATTGAAAGTGATGTATTACTTACGTCACTAATGACTATACCTCACTATTTTCTCCCACGATTGCATAGTTCCAGAAAATCTATGTGTGTATAAACTTGTGTAGGAAATGAATAAGGACATGCAGATATGGTACTGCCAATTTTTCAGCATATCGCTCATTTATTCAATATAACTCAAGCAAGCAGATTTTATAATATTTTTCCTTTTTCACGGAATATGACGTATTATACATTATTAACTCGAAAATGAAAGGGGAAACAGGTACCCCCAATACAAAGTAATTGTTTTTTAGTTAATAAACGTGATTTTTTATTTACACACGCCCTTCCTTATAAGAATTATGTAAAAGGGTCCTTTTTAAACAAGCCTAAGAAAGTTAGTACGGCATTTGCATATCTCTAACAAAAACACATAATGGTGGCTACAGACGATGCAACATGTTTATGCAAGCATGTTTGTCATGTTTGTGGTTTCAATTCGTGTTGCTTTCGAGGTTTCAAAAACATCAAAATATTCTGATATTGGTTGTATAGGCTGTACCAATTGATGTTGCGTTTATGGTTTACTTTTTGGTTGCGGTGTTCGTGTCAAAATATGCAACATGAATGATAAACGTGTTGCATAAACTTGTTGCATTGTCTGTAGGCTGCATAACAGCAACAGGCAGCAACAACAGCAATGAGTGTTAGCAGAAGTTGCAAAGCGCTTTTTTGCTGGTAAACTCAACGCGTGATGCTATTTTTATTTCGTACATAACTTCTGAGGCGCCACGATGCGCAGCATAAATTTTTCTAAAACAACGCCCCTTTTGTTCAACCTTTGAAATAAAATTAAAATCTCTGCTAAATTTAGCCCAATTAACGACTTTCTGTCTACTTTTTTTGCTTTTCCTATATGAACATTGACAATAAAAGCACTTCCACAAATAATTTATATTACAAATTTAACCAAAACATTTGAATAAATACCTGAACTTAATGCTTGCATATTTAAATGCCTCCCCGTGCCTTCGTAGTCTAGTGCTTGAGCATAAGTCTCATGAATATGGAAGTGCGGGTACGATTCCCGCCTAGACCCTGGGTGTTGCTACAGAAAAACTTATAAGAGCTTCGTAGAATTTGTGTGTGTGTATTGTTTTTATCACTTTTTTTCAAAATGACTACAGATGAGTAGGATTTAATTACGCAAAGTTTTCAGTTTTTTGTCTGCCTATTTTTTACTTCAGTTTTCGCTCTCACAAAATTTAACACGTGAACAAAAGCACCCTGATGCAGAATTGTATGCACTTTAAGGCAATACTTTTAGTTTTCGGGGTATTAGATTTTTAATTAATCCGCGAAATTACCGCCTTTTGCCCCTATGTGCATCGCCTGGTCCTTTAGCACTACAATTTACGAAAATTCAATATTAAACGAAATTATGATAAAATTTCAAGCCGATCGTACAAAATGTTACCAAATTTTTCAACTTTATACACACGACCATGAAATTTCGATACAGACGCCCAAGGAGAATTTTAATATTTTTTTTGTTCAATTTAAATTTTTTGTATTGAAAAATTTTCTTATGTTCTGTAAATGTTCTAATGGTTGAATTATAATAATGCCCGATTTATAATTTTGCAGCAAATTTACAATTTAATTTTATAAAATAATTAATTATTATTTAATAATTAAAAGTTTATCTACCTAATTATCCATGTATGTTAATACTTGTATGTACACACATACATCCAAAATGTATATATCGGAAATATGTACTATTTTTTTAAACCAATCGTTTACAATAAAAATTAAAATCAAATTAATAAAACCGTCCAGTTTCCAAAAATTTCAAATCAGACTGAAAAATAAACGAACGCGCTTCAACGTATCGGTTATGGAGAGGCAATAAAAGATAAGAAAGATTATTTTTTAACGTCATATTTAATACATCCAACATTAATTTTATATTTATTTATATTTTTTTGCGAATTATGCGTCATACAATACGAATACAAACAAGTGCGAAAGAGAATAGTATTGCTTAAGGTGGGTTCACACGGCACGTCGTACCGTCAATTGGTAAAATTTTCCAAATATTTTACTTTTATTAACAAACATTTTATAGTTTTAAAAAATAAAATAAATACATATGACAGTTTCATGTAAAAACGATTGCTAGCTGAACATACAACATATTTACGTCTATTAAACCGATGTTAACATCAAATAATTTAAAGCAGCTACTCTCCAACTTTAAAGCGATGATCAAATATATTATTGTGTTGAAAAATAAAGTGTTGTGAAAATAATTAACAAAAACAGTAAATTGTGTGGATTTATTGAATAAAAAATTGATACCTTAAATTTGATGAACAGAATTGGTAAAATTAACTTTTGTTTTACGCCAAAATTATTTTCAATGTGGAATTTTTCATTTAGAATGTATAAAGCTATAGCGGACTATGATCGGAAAAAGACTGCATGTCCGGACCTTGGACAATCATCACCAGAAGTGCATGTATTGGTAGAATTATATTGCTGGGGGCGAACCAGTAAGTTGAATACACTTTTGATTATTTTTACTGGCAAGACGGTGCTGGTAACTTTAATGGTCTGACAGTAGAATTTGTGCCAAAGTGTCTCGCGCTTTAGCGAAACATGCTATAGAATTTATAAAAATCTTCTGTTGAAGCAGAAGAGGACTTGGTAAAAGACTTCAAAGGAATTGGTATTTTACTGGATACAAAACTCTTCCAACAAATAATTCGTTTAAAACTTTAATAAAAAAGATTAGTATTTATTATTTTACATTAATATAAATATATTTAGTTTATACTTTTTATGTAGTGCAAATACTAACTTACATAAAGTAAAATTGCATTTTTTATTACGCTATACAGAATATTTTCTGTATATCCGACTATCCAAAAGAATTAATACTTGCATTTTTGCATCGTTAACTAAAAAAAGAGACAATTGTGAATGATGGTGTTGTCATTATCAACATATAAAAGTTGTAGAAGTATACATCAGTTAATATAGTGTTTTTGCATACCATTTTTAACATAGGTTTTCATTAGCCTTAATGTCACTGGTAGCTGACGTGAACTTCAAGTCTAAAATAAACCACGCATCCATACTTCCATGGAAATGTGTTTTGCCGTTTGATATTTAAGATGTTAGATGTAAATAACATGTCGTGTAACCCCAGCACTATCAGTGGGGAGACAAATATTCAAACTGTGTGTGTTAATAATGTAGCATCATACCGGCAAACATTCGAACGCACACAATTCGTCCACTGCACAGGACTTAACGATTGTCCAACATTTTTAATGAATAGATTATTTGTCTGCCAGTACTCACACAAATAAAAATATTTGCATATGCTTGTTCGTATATATGGATGCATGTATATGTGTAAACATTGGTTATTTCCCAGTAGACCAATGCTTCGAGACACGGTCAATGATGCCTACATTACACGTTGACGGTAATTCAGTCCAACTATTGACGAACAAATGGAAGTGCAGTCATCAAGGACTTTATTGGTGACATTAACATAATAATAAAACTCTACTAACGTTATATTGCATGTGCATTGTTCTGCATTTCGGCGTCAATAACACTGAAAAGAACTAAATCATTAAATACGAGAAATTGCACCACCTTGCCGCTATACATATTCCTAAATCAGTTTTATAGGCGACAAATCATTGATTGTCTTGAAGACATCGTCGATCAGAATGGTGTTCGCCTTACACACAAATCGCGCACATGCGTCCATATGAACTTGTGTAAATATTAGCATTTCCCTTAGAACATTTGAAACATTTGTTGCTGGTTAAAGTCTCGCTTTAGTCTACTTGCCGTATATATATGCAGAACGGGAACTAATGTCCCTAAAATAAAATTATTTACAAAAAAAAAATAAATACGGGAGTCGGCTAACCTTACAGGCCATCCCTAAGATTAACACGAAATTGATTAAACAAGAACTTACGGAGTAATTAAATACATTCTCACGATATTAACAACAGCTCTCGAACAAATCACCCGATTTTAATCAAATTGGCAGCAATCGAAGATCTTTTTTGAGGATAAGAGCTGATTAGACTTTGAACTTGAACGGCTTATAAGTTTGAAATTTATTAGAAAAAAAAAACATTTCTTGAAAACGACCGGTTTATTATCGCACGACATCTAAATGAGCTTAAAATCTTTTCATTCAGCCATACTGTCCTCATCGCGAAAATAGTCAGAATCGATTCCCTGGACCTCAAAACGTTGAAATATTGTGAAAACTTCATTTTTGAAACTTGCGATAAAATCAGAACCTGCTTATGGCGGGAAGTTAGAAAAACTAATGTTTCTTCTATGTGGTTCTCTATGTGGGTTTACAACATACAAAAAATAAATAAGGAAAAATAATATCTTCTGAATTGCAATCAATGAAATCCCTTTCAATGTTTCTGCTTCTCAGTCATTTTAGTTTCACTAACCAAACTTAAGAGTCCAAATAATTTCTGGCCACACAACGTAAATAGAGCTTTATTTAGAGTTTATTTTACGTTTTTCACTTTTTTTTTTTAAACAATGGAGGTAGTATGTATTTGGGATAAAAAAGATAGAGAAATGATAACTGGGTGCACTTCACAGTACATATTTTGTAAAAAGTTCTACTCCTACCCAGCAAAAACTAGGGAATGTGTTACAGCTACCGAACAGCTTTTCAATCATATACTGCATACCGTCTGCATTACTTAAAAGCAGTAGATAGTAGTAGTGCTTTGATTATCACTTGATACAGAAATATTTATTATTGTACAAAAAAGTCTCTGGTGCAGAAATACTTTAAAAGAGAACAATAAAGTGCACACATTTTCAATAAATAATGTGAAAACTGTAAGGCACTTTTCGAGAATCGAAATCAAAATCACTAAATAAGAATGGATTAGTTGGTCTGAACAAAATAATGCACATTCTGAAGGCATTGAGCTTGCGTACATTTCGTGAGGCTTAACCTTAGCTATAAGTTTCAGTGATGGCCAGCAAGATCATTTGATTCCCTTTTCTTTGTATTTCTAAGCATAACTACGTTCGGTAGTTTAGCATGTTATTTTCATATCGTAAATATGATATTTTGAGTAGATAAAGTTTAAAAATATTTAACAAAAAAAAAAGCTCAAACTCTACAGGCATTCAAGCTTTTCTTACCAAATACAAATCTTATTAAATAATTTATAAAAAATAAAAATTGTTATAAGAATTCGAATGCGTTAAAAAATTAAAATAAAATAAAATAACTTTTTATTGACTTTACTAAAATTAATTATTAAAATAAAATAAATAATTTAAATCCAATAAAGAAGAATTAAAAATATAAATGAAAAACGTAAAAAACTGTTTCAAGTTAAATCCGTTTTAAATTTTTATT
The DNA here is from genome assembly GCA_963924685.1 of Dexiosoma caninum. Classification (NCBI taxonomy): domain Eukaryota; kingdom Metazoa; phylum Arthropoda; class Insecta; order Diptera; family Tachinidae; genus Dexiosoma; species Dexiosoma caninum. The sequence goes on along the minus strand of OZ004728.1, from coordinate 89,485,851 downwards.
TAACAGTTTTTAGTGGCTCATTACAACACACGGGAGCCACGAGCTTTCCTATGAGAAAAGAATCAAAATCGGTCCACTCAGTAAAAATGTTCTGAAATACAGTCAAATTGAGAACGTCCTCCTTTTCTATAAATCGGGTAAAAAGGATTTATAAAATAATATGATTAACTTAAAAACATTAATTAATTATGATTATTAATCTCTGTTCTGGTTCCCAGCAAAATAAAAGACAACTTAGCTGAAAAACGCATGGTGTCATTGGCGAGCATGTGTTCACAATTAACAAAACAACACGTCATTTAAATGAGTGCGTAGAACTTAAGAATGTTCCATGATTTAGTTACGTTTTAGCATGTGTTAATGAGTTCTTGTAAAACATTTGAAAAATTATTTAAATTATAACTACAACTGCGCAGTTGTTGATGAGAATTAATCGGGAGAGTTGAATGTATTTTCGATGAATTCAAAAGGGTTGACATTTAAGATGGCATTTAAAATGAGTTCAGATAAAGAAGTGCTCAACAAGTCATTACAATACCAATTCATAGTGAACGCATTCATTTTTTTGTTTGTTTGTTGGTAAAGGTTTTTGTATAAATGTGTATGAGAAAAAACGCAACTTTTACAGTTCGTGCTGGATTTTTGTTTATTTTAAAACTTTAATTACAGTGTATATGTTCATTATGACTTAAAAATATAAGTGCTCGTTGCTGAATATTATTTTCCAAAAAAAAAGTGATGCTAACATCACAGAATGTGACATAGAAGATCGACTTTAGCGTTTTAAAAAATGCAATAACTTATTTATAACGGCATTTAGAAGTCGTTATTCGTAAGCGAGAGTGGTAAGTACTTACCTCCAATGGCATCGCCATGTTAAAGTGATTAGTTATTATCAGTATTTGAACTCATCACTTTGCGAGGCAAGTTTTTGCTGGGTAGGCATGGTTAATTTTTTCGACATCCATCCATATATTACAAAATTAATATTAAGAACGATTATCAAAATTCGGTGGCCTAACTTGTCCACTTTGAAAGCCTAAGGATTTCCAAGAAGTGGCAATGTCTGCAGCTCCTAAAATTATTGCTTAGAGCAGACTGCTATTACATACATTGCTGATAGCACATCATTTCAATAATTTAGTAATGAATAGTTTGTTTTACTTCATTTTTGAACTTCCCGCTCTATGAAGTTATAGATTTTTAAAAAAAGACGAAAACTCACATTATATTTCGACGTTTTGAAGTTTTGGTAGTGGATTCTGATTATTTTTATTTAAATTTTTATTTTTTAAGCAGATTTACATTGATGATACGTTATTTTGTTTCAATTCAAAATAACGTAAGATTCCTTTTATCCAAAATATATTTCTTGTTTAGTGTTAATCCCGATTCAAGCAGTTCTCATTTCATATCGCTTTTTTTTCTGTAAACTTATGAAAAGTGATGTTACGTTATAACGTTACGTTTGCTGGGTATAAAATAACACTTTCACATACATACACACATTTTCTCTGATAACAACCAAAGAGACAAAAAGATAAGATGCATTTTAATAGACACGTTTCATATCCACACGTACAAACACATACTTACATACATATCGTTACCCAATATAAAAAGGCCCTAAGTGATATTTTTCATAAAATCGAGAGTTTTTGCATACAACGACATACTAAACTCGAATAAAGTTTCGACGAAAAAAATTGGTGTGCTCCGACTAAAAATTTTTTTATCTGGGACCGGCACTTAGGAGATGACTTCTACACATGCGGCGCATTGTGCTGGAACTATAGGAAAGGGATAGTTAGAGAAACGACAGGAGGTGCTACACAATACCGACGAAGGAGGGCGTTCTGATGTGATTGTGGATTGCTATCAGCTGAAGCCGGTATTGTTTAGTGACCAGTGACTACCCCTTTGTCACTGAAACCTTCCGACAACAACTGACACACACACTAATGCACATCAGAAAACTGTGAGTTCTTTTTTATGATTTTATTGTGAAACTGGCGTTGAAATCAGGTCTGTTTTGGCTTTATACTCAACGGGCAAACTACTTCAGCGATCGCCACTGAGCCAATTTCTATAAAATTTTAAACCCAAGTTCATTAAGTTGCATAAAATTAGATTGATGCATATATTGTAATTATTGATTTATATATTGATGATTATCGGATTTTTATTGGAAATAAACCAAGCAGCCGACTGCTGTCGGTTTCCTTTTGCAATCATTTAATTTTATTAATTCCATCCGATAGTTTGTTAAAATCTTGTACACTTATTTACTTAAAGTAATTAAAAACTACATTTTTTATTTTATTTTTGTTTGCAAGTTAATTTTTTTGCGAAAATGTAAGTGAATTTTAGTTGATAAATTTGTAAAAATAAAGTATTTATCTCAATGTTTTTATCCTTAATAGGGGACAACATAAAAATATAAAATTTTTTATTGCTATAAATTTAATTTTAACCACCAATTTTTTATTTTCAATAAATTCGTTTCACATATCCATATATTTTCACAAACAAATTCAAACAAAAATTGCATTAAAGTAAACAAAGGAACAAACCCATAAAACAGCTGATTCGAATATCGGTTTAATTTGCATTCGAAGATAACAAACCCGACACGTTTTCATGACACCAAATGAAACCAATATCGGTTTGCAAAACCGACTTGGATTCTGTGACAGCCCCGACTAATACCCAATATCTCTCAGAAAGTGTGCGGGATTGGATAAGTGGTTGCAGGAGGTAGCGAAGCGTACCGAGCAAAGGTTTGTAAAATAATCAAGGAAGTTCCAAAAGTTTCACAAATTGTAAATTTACCAGAAATTACAATTTAATTTGCGGTAAAATTAAAATTAAGTAATTCTCTAAAATTAAATTCATTTTTCAAAAATTTCAAACACATACGAGTACATACATACATTTGTATGTATGTGTATGTACCTATGGATCTATTATCGAAAAATTCACATTCATTAAAAAAAAAGAAAACTTCTTTAAAATATTTCGAAAAATTGACTCTAAATTCGAAAATTTTATAAATTGCCAAAAACTGAATTTCAATTATTTAAGATTAAAGCACAGTGTGTCGGTTGTAGCACTCACTGTCTATTAATTTGGTTTGATTTCAATATTCATATGTACTCGTAAATATGTTAATTTCTACTAATATTCACTTGTTAGTTGATATTTTCACACAACTGCTGCATATGTTTCCATGGGGAAATCGATGGAGGGAGTGCCACCGAGATGGCTGCAGCATTAAAGAAAAATCTTAAGTGCTTGACAGAGAAGCTTTCACACAATTTGAAAATATTTCTATTTATTATTTTTTCGTTAATTGTAAATAGTTTTAGTCTGTGTGTATGGCCAAATAGTTTTAAATGAATTTTCTTATTCTATATTTTGCATTTTTTTGTAAATCCCGACCGACCACAACGTATTAAAAAGCATGCATGGAAAAGAAAACAAAAATTTCAAGATGCTTAAAAATGTTTTTATAAACGTGCATATTTCACTCAGTGGGTGCTTTTGGGTTCGGTTTGTTTTTCCTATATGTATGTATGTATGTATGCATGTATTTGCATTTTTGTATGTACATATTTCAAGGGGGTAAACTGTTGTAGTACACATAGTTTTTCTGTTGTCTCTGCTTTGCTCCATCAAGCATTCAAGCAAGGCATTTTCTCGAGCTGAGAGACGTTATGGTTAATAGGTGGGGTGGACTAATATGATTTGGAGAAAGAGAATGAGTATTTAAGTAACGTCGAGAGGGAGACATGAATATGTTTATTCCGTGAGTGCGAAGCAGGTGTTTTACTTTGATTATTTTCCATTTGTATCCGTTTTAAGAACAGCAGCCATCCACCAGCCTGTTAATTATGAATTTGTATAGAAATACCATAAAACAATTCTTCTCCAAATGTATGTATGTATGTATGTATGTATGTATGTATGTATTTGGAGAAAAGAGTAACCAGACATATGCAGGCACTTTTAAGAGTGCGTAACGCAAATTTTAAATTTTTCCTTCGTTTTTTATTACATATTACTAAGAAAATATTTAATTATTTCATAATTTAATAAACAAGATAAATCAATACCAATAAAAATGCATTGTTAATATCGTTTCTCTTCAACAATGGCAGGTATGTACCATAATGTCCCACAATAGTCAACAATTCCATAACTCCAAATTTTTAATTATTCTTTACTTCATGATTATTTAATTCGGTTGCTTACAACTGCTCATATTATCTCTGCGCTACAATTTTTCAACATTTTTCGTTTCGATAACCAAGAAAACCGTACATAGGCAGAGGTAAACTTATAAATATGCCAGCAGATAGATAGATATAAATGTATAAACTTTATATTTCTTTTCTCTCAAATACAAATACATATTTTTTGCTTTTATTTTCGATATACTTATAAAATTTTTAATATTTTCGCCTTTTTCACTACAAAACTATTAATGCACATTTTTGGTTATTTTTTTTTTTTACTTGATTTATGCTTTTCTAGATTTTATTTGGTTTTTAAAAAATTTTATTGGAATTATTCATCGGTTTTTCTAGCCGAACCGTTCAGTGAAACATAAAATCTGTGTATTTATTCTTGTTTAATTTTAATTCTTTTTTTTATTTAAAATCCTTTACATGACGCTAAACGTACAATATTTAATTGTTTGCAATAGAAGAGAAAAATCATACTAAAATGGCAAGGTGTATAAAAAGCTAGACAGCCTTATTGGGGCGACTCTATTATAAACTTTCCAGTGAGCAAAAAAATAAATATACTACAAACAGGAGAAAAAAAACATTTAAATGCTCCCAAAATAATGTTTCAAATGTATGAGAACGAAAATCAAGAATAATAACCTGTGAAAAGCTTTCACAGCTGCTAAAGTTCTTTTTATCTTAACCGTCCCGTATGTAAATTTAAGCGCCCGTATAAAGCTTTTAGCGCCTTCTCTTGAAATTGCCAAAATTTTCGGTGTAAATAAATCTGAATAACTAAGGGTCAGTTTTCAATTTGAAGATTAGAATAAGGTTAGTTAATCCTGATAGTTTTGAGGCCTATTCGTGAGCAATAGAGACTGTTAAATTAAAGTTAATCTCTATATGTTGTTTTTGTTTTCTTCATTGTCCCATTTCGAGTGAACTAGCAACAAAATATTAAAGGTTTTCATTTGGATTTCCAAATTTATTTTATTCAATCCAGTTTATATAGAAGTGAGTGAACGTAAACACAAATCTTATAATAAATTTTTGTTGCAAAGTACATAAACAGTTGTATGTAAATTTTTTTTATGTATAAAGTCGAATAGTGGCATCTGCACCAGTTGAAAATACCCATGGTTGTACAGGATGCCATACAACATCTAGAACTCCAAATTCTTCCCGTTTTTCATGAGTCTGAAGCTTTTTCAGTGGAACTATCAGCGGATTCTGCAACAAATCACTGAAAATGCGATTTTAGAAAATTTAGGAACATTTCTCATTAATTTTTATTAAAATAAAAGCAATACTTACTTGTACACCATGCCATGGGAAACGATGACAGACTGATCGTCACTGCCTGACGCAAACAATGGATAACGTAAATGGAAAGCAACACTGCGTACAGCATTTTTATGTAGTCTCATTGTTTGATACGGTTTGGTAGACAAGTCTAAATCAAACCACAAAATTTTTTTGTCATATGTCGACACCAGCAAATTATCTCCTTTTGGATGAATCGACATACAAGAAATCCATTTCGAATTGGTAAGTAACTTTTTAACCAATTCTTGTTTTACCAAATCGTAAATGCGAATGTTATGTTGAGTCTGACAAATATAAAATATAAATATTTTAAAAGAAAAAAATATATATATTTTAAAATAATTTTACTCACAGCTACAAAAAAGCAAGGCTTGATTGGATGGAAAAGAACGCATTGTATGAGACCTTTACTTTTCGAAAATGGTATTTGGGATCGACGTTTGGAAAGCTGATGTATCAAAGCTGAACGATTGGCGCCCTCGGGCATAACAGTAGCAAAGTAATCACCTCTACCGTGCCAAGTAACTTGACGTAGCGGTTTGAAATGCGTTATTACAATACGTACACCTTTTTCTTGCTCTGCAGTATCTGCAGTAGACCATTGTACGGCTGTCTTAATTCGTTCACTCTCCAAAGCGTCGCTCTTCAGAGTTTCAGCCAATAAATCATCTGTCTTCTTAACTATCATTTTATCACCAACTTTAGGGTTAATAAGTAGCAAACGATTGCCAGACGCCACAGCAATAATGGATAACTTGGCATTTGGACACCATGCTACACAACGTACCACATCATCAGTCTCAATAGTGCGTATACAACGTCCAGTTGAAATTTCCCAAACTTAAGGAATATAGCAATAAATTTATTATGAATTTTTCTAAATCACTACGGAAGTAATTTTAGTATAGAAACATTTAAAATTAGAGAGCGCCAACTCCCAGTTCACACTAGGAAATGTTTATAGGTGAGAGGGTAGAGAAGTATGTAATCTGCTCACATGCTCTTCCCTTTCACCAGTGAACTCAAAATTTCTGCAAAAAAAAATTTCATTGTGTGAACTGGAAGGAATTAAAGTAATTTTTTCATAAATTCCATAAAATAAAACAAATATGCGTACATACGTGTAAAAAGAATTATTTTACAAGTCAAAAAAATTTTAGAGGTAAATGATAAAAATTAATATGTACAAACTTACTTTTTACAGTTTTATCATCAGAACCAGACACTATATATTCGCCTTTGGGTTCGACACTGACAGAACGAATCAAATCTGTGTGTCCTCGATAAATCAAACTTTCAACAGTAGGGAATGGTTGCAGGTCTTTCGGTGAAGGCAATTTTGGGATCAGATATTCCGCATCGATATTCAATTTAACACGTCTTGCACGTGGACACAAATACAAGTCCAAGCAACGCAAAAAACGTTCTCGCAAGTAACGTGAATATGCAGGAACTGCACGTAATGAAGAATATTTTTGAGGCATAAAATGCAACTTCCGTTTATGAGGCTCGTCTTTTAATTTTAGCCATTCTTTCTGTTCCTTTTCATCGAAAACGTATTCGGGGGGAGGATTATAAGATTCAGCATGACCCGGTAAATCACGTTTGGGAGCTGAAACTGGATCGTGTATCCGGCGCATCTCTTCTCGACTTGTATCTGTTTCCCAAAGCATATAAAATTTAGGACCGCGTTTTGCTTTCTTTTCCTTTTCCAGCTCTTCCGTAGTTTTCATCCAACCCATTTTTAAAGCGTGCACCATACGACCAACTTTCTTTTTTTCGGACACAGATGGTAAGAATGATCTCTTGTGGTCAGGAACATTTTTGATAGGCATTTTCTCTACTTCTGATGTGAACCACTCTATCCAAGGCTCGTATTCATTATGTTCCGGATTGGGAACACGAGCCGAATTGATGCGTTTTATAAGTTCAATATCAGCATCACTAAGAACAACTTCTTGTCCTGTTTGGGGATCTCGTACTGTTCGCCAAAAGTTTGGATCTTCAATTTTACGTAGGAAATCATCTATTTGATCACCTCTTGCCGGTTTAATAATTTTTTTAGCATCCCAGTCATAACCAATGTGTTTATATTCATCATACCAATGCATTGGTATATTACCTACGGTGTTCCGTATATCTTCTTCATCCGAAGTATCCGAATTTTCATACTCTGCGTACAGCGCCGAGCTAACAGTGCTCTTCTTCTTAAATTCTTTAATGTGTTGACCTTTTTCTATAGATTCTAACGCTTTTGAATTACTGGCACTACTTTTATCGGCGTTATTATTCTTAGGTTTTCTATCTAGTTTTTCTTTATTTTGCGCCTTTTTTAAATCTACTACCTGGGTATCACTTTCTACTTCCACTTCTTCGGAGTCATCTCCGTCGACAGAAATATCTTCTATATCCGATTCATCAATTTCTTCTTCACATTCCTCCTCATCATTATCGTTTTCATTTTGCTCATTTCTTTTTAATTTAATCGATTTGAAGTTTCCATCATCGTCGCTTTCAAATTCCAAATCATCACTATCACCACACATATACGTAGCATCAATGCCTTCATCATCTGTGCTGTCAGCTTCCTGATCTTGTACTTTTTGCAATAAATTCTATAACAAAGAAACACAAACGATATTTACACGTTTCAACAAAATTTTAATCTTACTTCTGATTCGTGAAAGCCGTTATCGTCATTTTCAGACTCCTCTTTTGCCTCCACAACGATATCTTTCGTTCGTTGTACTACTGGACCAACATTTTTCCTTTTATTGGACTTTTTGGCCATACTTAATTTAATCTTTCTTATTTTCCTAACAAAATATTCCAAATTATGCCTATGAATGAAAAAATAAATAACACACGTGCTTAACTATATTGAACAGCTGTGAAACAAACACCTAAAGAGATGCCAGATGCACCGGGTTTAAATATGCAGGGCGACTCGTGGTAAATTATTATGAAAGTTACAATTAACGTTTACATATCGTACTTATTTGAACTTGATTTTTTTAGTGATTCTAATACATTTCACGCAAATACACCTCGTCACAAAAATTTATAGCAATAGTCTCAAAAATAATGGTTTTCAAGCATTTACATTTTGAAAATTGCATTGTAATAATAACAATTTCGATTATGTTTTTACCTTCTCTTGTATAGTTACAAAAATTTGAGTTAAGGCCTTTCTAATTGCGAACAACGATATTAAAAACTATTACCTTTCATTTATAAATAAATTATAATTATATTATATAATTATAAATTATAAATAAATACCGGCTTCAGCTGATAGCAATCCACAATCGCATCAGAACGCCCTCCTTTGTCGGTATTGTGTAGCACCGGCGAAGTAAAACAATAATAAAAAAAAAAAAATGGCTACTGAACCGAAGCTTCAGCACTGCTAAAAAACTATAAACAAAGACCGTGCGAAAGCAGAGCTGCAAAATTAAGTAGCTTCACCTCCTGTCGTTTCTCCTACTATCCCTTTCCTAAAGTTCCTGCACAATGCTTCGCATGTGTAGGAGTCATCTCCTGAGTGCTGGTCCCAGATAAAAAAAAAAATTTCATAAAATTCCATTATTATATGAGCGCGGCCCCAGAACTAGCCCACATGACATACAAATGACGGCAGTTGTGAATCATATACATATATATTAAATTTTAGAAAATTTTTGTTATTTCGAGAACAATGAAAACAGAAAATTAATTTGATTAATTATTTACAAAAAATACCTGAAGTTTACTGTTATTTGAATCAAAATCAATAAAATCGTAAAAGCTAATGCGAATTTGTTAATAGCACATAAAACAATTAATAATACCGAAGTTCGCAATAGCGAATTCTATCGTATTTCCTTAACAAATTGACCGGGAAACTATATCGGCTGACCATCAAATAATTTTGTGCTTCTATATTCGGGATTCGTTCCTCTGTTCGTCGTTTTGGAGCCATCTAAAATAGTCGATGTTAGTGAATTTGTAAAAAATAGGTCACAGTTAGGTAATTCAATACTTTCATTTAAAATGTCTCCGTCCAACCAATATTAAAACCGATCTAGATTCAACTCTACGCAAATCTGCTCCTTGATTTACGGCTATAATATATGGATTGGCCGAGTTTAAACGAGGCCTTACGAGTTGCCAAGTCGACCAATTGAGGTGACTATGCCAGAAATGATTAAGAAAATCCACAAAATGGTGTTGGAAGATCTTCGGCGTTTGCTCTTAATATAAAAAAGACAGCGTCGTAAAGATATTTCAAAAGAGTATTTTGGCGATATTTAACCGCAACAGGGCCGAATTTTCGCTTTTATTCGTTACCATGGACGATACATAGGTCCAACATGTGATGAAATTAAGGGAAAAATAACACATTTGGCGAATAAGAAAGTGTTGTGTCATCGACGCAATGCAGCTCACATTCCCTGTTGCAATGCCCAAAATAATTAAACTAAAGTTCGAATTACTTCATCGCGCACCTTATTCGCCATATTTAGCTCCTTCGGACTATCCTCTATTTTCAAACTTTTTTCGGTAGAAAAAGATTGGCCAGCAATAGAGTATGCGGTTGATGACTATTTTAAGGAGCTAGCCAGAGTATCGAAGCACATCCTTGCTACCAGCTGAAGCCGGTACTGTTAAGTGATAAGTGACTATGCCTTTGCAACTGAAAACTTCCAACAACTACTGACAAAAAGACACACTAATTCACAACAGAAAAAATGCGAGATGTTTTTATGATTTATTCTGAAAGTGGCGTCGAACCAGGACTTTTTTTGGTTTTATAGTCAACATGCAGACTACTTCAGTCATCGCCACCCTCGAAAAATAAAAATAATGTATGAAAATTAATATCAAAGACGCCGCTAATTTGTTTATTAATTAACACATAACTGCAGAGTTTTGCAAAAAATATTAGAGGAGCGCGTTTTTTGCGTATTTTTTATCTAAGAATAAAAGTTCAAGATATTATAATTCAGACAATTATAAGAAATATTATTGGAATTCGCTAATAAATAGATAAAAAAAAAACTAATAAAAAAATAATGAAATTAAACAAATGTACAATGAAGCCTAAAAAATATATTAATTCATATGTAATTTAAAACTAAAAGGTTCTCAAGAAGTTGGAAAAAACTCACCGCAATGTTGAGCATATATATCGCTCATTTACTTCAATAGTGACACAACTCAAAACGTACTTGAAGTTTTCAATTTACATGCCTCCTAATGGTGAAATGAAAAAATATTCTTCTGTCACGAAGTGAGTTCTGAAGCTATTTGCATGAATTTTTTACACAAGATAAAGATATGAAGAATTATTCTGTATATTTAACTCAAAAAGTGTATTTTTTTGGATTGTGACGTTATTGAAGTAAATGAGCGATATGTACATCAAAACAAATTGTTTTATTAGAACTTAAAAAAAAAACTGACAAAAAAAATCTTCCCAAAGGAAATGGCAATAATAAGAAAAAAAAAACACAAATTTGTTGGGACAAAATTTAGCTAGCAAAGGATGGGATATTATATTTTCCAAGTAAAGTAGGCTTAATTCTAATCTCACCTTACGAGTTTTCATAAGTGCTTTTGTAATGCTTTCATTTATTTTATTTATAATAATAATAATAATAATAATAATAATAATTTATTCGTATAAAAACGTCATTTTACTTAAATTATTAAAAAAGAGAAAAGCATAAGCTTGAATCCTACAAATTTGAAGGATAACAAAATCTTAAAACAAAAAATACAATAAAATGCTGAAACAGCCATGGAGGAACTGTGCTTTTTTAGGATAAAAAAGTTGTTCAATTAACTTTTATCTGCCCATAATGGTTGGTTCATCAGCCATGGCAATTTCATCAGTTGGAGCTTTTGCACCCTTCTTCTTTCCAGAATACCACATAAATAGTATTCCACAAGTTAGATTAACGGCAAACGTAAACCACGCCAGATAAACGCCATAGCCATACCTGAAAGTAATAAATTTGTATTTCATAATAAGAGTTATAAAATGAACTTACGTTAGTTCTGCTCCATCGGGATATGCATAGAACAAATGCTCCTTCGTATAATCCACGGACGCAAATAGAACTTGCAATACAACAAGAACAGTAGACGCTGCAACTAAATCGATGCCTCCTGCTAATCTTTTGAACATGTAACGTGGATTTTTAAATGTATAAAATGAAAACACTGATCCCAAACACATCACAAACACAGTTATACAAGCAAAAGAAGCTTGAGTTCGTATGTAATCTGAAATAAATGTTCGTTTATGTAAAGAGGCATTATTACCAACATGGAGTCAATTATCGCTTTACCCATTAAATTCCAGTCGAAACCAGGATCCATGCGAAGTTCACTTGCATTGGGAAACATGTCGATATATTTGCAGCGTTCTAAGTGTAAAAGTAAAAAGGAAACAATAATTATCAATCAATTACTATTGCATAATCGTAAAACTGAAATTTCACTCACTTAAGGGCGAGTATTCATATCCATGGGATATTTTGTCTTTTTTAGGGGGATAAGGTGGCATGAGTTGTAAAATTATACGATCATCGTTTAGCACAAATGCAGATAGTCCCAGATCTCTAGCGTATGGCCAAAGCAAACGTGGAACGTAGCGTTTGTCATGCCATCCGTCAAATATTGCTGCCTGTGCCATCTCCGGTATTACAAAGTTGTACGTTGTTGCATTCAGTATGACTTTTCGCAATGCGTTTCCAAATATTTTATTTTCCTCAATATGTCGCACATTCAATGGATCAATAGCTATTGGCTTGGCATCTATGGGAATTATGTCGTTTTTAGCTTCGGGAGTAGATAATACCAACTCCTGAAATGCCTTCTTAAATGCCTGAAATTCCATTTCATCTCTTAATATCCAGTGTGCAAACATGCGCCTCTTTGCTCCCTCAGTAAAATTAACCAACGGCGTATCAACAATTTCGCTTCTAAACTCCTTAATGAACTCTAATCGAGAACAATTCGATTTAGCTTCATTTATCACATTCGGACTTTGATACGATATTGACGTTATATTGCGCACAAGATGGGCATTTGGCAAGGCGTTTGGTGTTATTGTATTTCGACAAAATCTCCAAAGTCCAGAGTGGGACGATACAAAAAACCGTCTCGTTTCTGGTATAAAAATACCTTAAACAATATTTAGTCAATTGTTAAATAAGTTTGCTACAGTGAAGTTCGTTTGAAACAAAGACCACTCGATATTATCATCATAATTTCCAAGGTCAAAAAAGATTGTACTGCGTACGACTAACAGAAAAGACATTTTGGCTACCCCGGCTAAATTGTCATAAACGATCTTCATTGTATTTTTTTTTTTAATTTTATATATTTTCGTTATTATATGCTATATACTATATGTACTTATTATATACTTACTTATTTTAGCCCATTATTAGTTTAAATAATTAAAAAAAATTAATGCATACATGTATATACATACAGTGGTGGAAAAAATAATAGAAACAAACCGTAACTTTCAACAATTCTGCTTTTTTTATAAATAAAATGTCACACAAGTTTAAGTCATAAAAGAAAGTAATAATTTTTAATATCAATGAAACGGTCTTTATTGGATAGACATTTTACGATATTAATGTTTCAATATGATTTCGGCCTTCTAGTCGCAACGGCTTTCACCGTTTGCTGTCCTATTTCGCCAATAACCTTTAGAATCTTGATTTCCAAGTCACTTTACATAACCCAAAAGGAAATAATCAAATGGGGTTAAATCACACGATCTTGGTGGCCAACTAATTGGACCATTACGTGGAATTATTATTTCATCAAAAATGTTGTTGAGTAAATTAATTATAGCGCGCTGTGTGGCATGTGGCTGCTTCCTGTTTCAGCCACATGTCAGCAAGATCAATGTCAGCTAATAGATGTAAGAAAAAAATTTCTAATCATGTTCCTTTACCGTTCAGCATTGACAGTAACATTCTAACCATCATCGTTTCAGAAGACATATAGACATATGCGTTTCGACAAAAGCTTGTGGATTATCCTCACTCAAAATGTGACAAATGTGACATGTGAAATGGGCGGAGAACACAATTTTGAATAGAATTTCAATATCAACTTCGACGAAATTTGTTTTTGTTTCGAATGTAACTAAGCGAGCGATCGATATCGTGTGTTTTTGTTTTTTACAAGAGGAATTTCGAACATTAACAAACTTTGCACTCGTTTCAATTTTTTTATATTTTTATACCTTCTTGATAAGAATATTGAATAATAAAAATTAATTCTATAAAATTGTTCTCATGCAAAATTTTCGGAAAATACTAAAAAAGGAAAGTTTTTTATTTTTGCCAACACTGTACGTAGCACATTTAAGTATATTTTTTGTATGCGGAAGAATTTAAATTAGGGTGGATCCTGAATGTTGCATCTACATAAATTATATACAAAAAAATCGACATACATATCTTTTAGCCCTATATCAGTGCCGGAAGCGGGTGTTTTTTTTTATCTTAATTTGGTTATATATTTTATATGGAAAGTTTGCTAATAATTTCACGTAAAAAACAATTTTATGCTAATAAAAGAAACTTCCAATCGAAAAGATCTGACAAAAATAAGAAATTTATGTTCCATTAAGTGAAACTAGCCGATTTATTTGCCTTACAAAATTATTTTTAATCCAAAAAATTCTTTTTAATTTATACTGAATGAATTTTTTTTTGCGAATATCGTGAAAAACGCCCATTAAGAAAAATAAACTAATTCCATATTCGTATTCACCGGCCACAAATTAGCTGAGCAGATGCGTTTTTATTTGAGATATGACAAAAAGGTAAGTAGAGCCAACGGTAGAGGGCTAAAAGTCGGTCGCAAAATTTTCTTTATTTCTTATGCTAAATTGAAATTCGCAAAAAAATTCAGACGCACCATCATCATGTACGTAACCGTTTGTGTATGTGTAAACATGTTTAAGGAACTGGATTCAATTTTTTTAAATTATGTAGTATATTCGACATTTCAAATTAACTGTTGACATACAAATTTCAAATAATACAAACATTCTATTTGTTTTAGTGTTTTATGTTCCCAAGCCCCAGGGAAATTTAGCAAATAAAATTTTTATATACAAAATGTTGTATAAAAACAAAACATATCTATACAATATGAACATTTATGTATGTACGTATGTATATAAATATGTGTGTTTGTTGATATGCATTGTACATTTATTTTAAAATGTCAAAACGAATTTATTTGTTAAAAGTTGAGTGATTCGAAAACACCCTGCATTCGTGTGTGTTCCTAGAAAATTTTAAGTGAAATACATAATATAACAAAATCGATACCCAACAAACATTAACATTAATTTCAACCTAAATGGCATTGCATTTTTTGCCCTATTCATTTACAGCATTTGCAGTTTATTGTTCCGGTACAAACCGATTTGACAGCACAATAAACACAACATTTAACAATAAAGTACAACATTTCTAATGGAGTGCAAAAGTTTTTCGAGAATCGAAATTACTATAAGTTGTAGATGCGATTCAAGCGGAGTTCATAAAACAGGCGGCAATTTTTTGCTGTACCTACGTTTGTACAACGTCAAAAACACATTGTTTTTGTAATATTTGCATTAGTTGTTTTTGACATATCTCGAACAAACAACGTGTGTGGTAGTACAACAACTCCATTCAACACCATCTTGTTAAAGATGGAGTGAAGCGATTCCTGCTGAAGGCACATAATTCTCTAGGCGAATCGAAATTCCTCCATAGTATGTATTTGTTGTTATTTCTTTGGCTGTGGGTTTCCAACAGCACGCTACCACTGATAGACCTTTTTGGCACAATTTCATATGAATATGAACACATCAATATATCGCTCATTTACTTCATTAAATAAAATTTTTGATTTAATAATGCAGAATAACTCTTTATATCGGTCTTTATTGTGCTTTGACATTAGCGATGCTTAAATTAGTTTGAAATAATAAACGAGTTTCATAAACTATGATGTTTACCTGGCATTTTTGGCAGTTAGGAAGTTTATCTCTGCCAATTCATAATGCGACTGTCTTTTTTTCCAGCACTATGGAGATGATCGCTACACATGCGGTGGATTGTGCTGGAACTAGAGGAAAGGGATAGTAGGAGAAATGAGAGGATGTGCAGATTCACTATTTGACAACACTGCTTTTTGCACGTTATTTGTTTTTATAGCAGTGTTGTAGTGTCTCTCATGTCAAGGAGACGAATAAATTTTGAAGCTTCGTTTTAGTAGCCATTTTTAGTAAGTATTTTACTACGCCGGTGCTACACAATACCGAAGAGGGAGAGCGTTCTGATGTGGATTGGATACAGATTAAGCCGTTACTGTTCAGTGACCTGACTATGCCTTCGCGACAACTGCCACAAAGGCACACAAATGCACATCAGAAAAAATGCGAGTTGTTTTTTACGAGTCTAAAACTGGCGTTGAACCCAGAAAAAAATTTTTCGTTTTCTAGTGAACGTGCAGACTACTTTGACCATCGCCACCCCCAATTCTTATTCGCGTTCACGTTTTGAAGGGAAGCATTCAGTTTGGCAGCATATTACGGGTGGTGAAGAGAGCATCGTTTTTGCGTTCGCTACTCGGCGGTACGCTTTGTTCACATCACATATGCTGCATTTTTTATAACAATGGAAAATCGCCGAGAACAACAAAACACGACTAACATTTTTATCTGTCAAAAACGAACTAAGTTGAAACTGTGAATATATGTTCGGGACATATGTATGTACCAACACAACAACAACAAAAAAACAATAATCGAATCTACGTTGCCCGCGAAATTTGAAAAATCATATTACTTTTTGTACACACCTCGTACGAGGTGTGTGGGTGTTAACGCGACTGTAAAGCAAAATAATTTTTTTTTGAACCAGTGCTCAGCAGATGTTCCCTAAGTACATATGTAATGCATGCACCGCACCTAGTTGGAAAAAGATAGTGTAGAGAAGTGACAGGTAGTGAAGTGATAAGAAGGATAGAGAGACCATGTTTTTGGAAATTTGTAAAGCAGAGTTGTTATGTCGACGCATTAATTTTTAAGAAAAAGGAGAACCGTTTTATTTGCTCTAAAACTAATTAAGGACGGCAATACAATAAAATAGTTTTTGGTCTGGTGGTTGAATTGAATCGCAAATCTTCTGATTGCTGAGTTAACACGCTAACTACTACCCTAGAAGCACCCCCTTAAATAAATTTATTTAATTTTTCTATTAATTATTTAAATTTAGCATTAATTTAATTGCACCGTATATGACGTTTATGTTTATTTTAGTTTAATATCACATTAAAATATATTAGAGGAAGCTTATTCACATTACATATTTGCGTTCATGTGCTTACCTGTCATTGAAAAAATTAAAATTGCAATCATATATGATTGAAAATGATGACAAAAGCGGCTGCTATTTATTAAATATTTTGTTCTAATAAAGCACTTTATGCATCGCATAATAAAGCAGTCAAAGAATTAAGATATCCGAAAATGGACACAACAACTGAAATTGGAAATCCAATGAAAACCCTAAGATTTCTCTACTTTAGGCCAGTTACTGGTATATAAAAGTTTAAAAGAGCGGAAGAGGATGAAAGTCAGAACCAAATTACACCATTCGAAATCGAACGTCTTTGCTCTGATTTAAGACAGAAGGCCATATTTGTTGTTGATTTTTTTATAGCCAAACAAAATTTCTCCAATTACGAAGTATATTAATTCTTAAATCTGAGGGTTAGTAGATCCCATTTACAGTAAACGAAAACATTCACGCTCCGAATCTAAAAGCCCTGTAACAAGGGCATTTGCAATACTATCCTTAATAGTGTGTGCAAAAACTCCACATTCTTACCTTGTTTTCCGCCGGTTATGATAATCCAATGATCTGTGGAAATAGCTATTATCCACAGTATCAGTGACAATACCATCAGGCAACTACAAGAAAACAGTACACGCCTTTGGAACATGTAGGCCTGCATTAAAGGTTTCCGGGCTTCATCTCGACCAATTGTTGACGTAGAAATGTCACGTTTCATTTTCTGCAAAATTAACTGTGTTAATTAACAAGTCTAATTCCATTATAATTTTCCGTTTTCACATTAAAAAAAACTGTTGGCCGGCCCAACGAATGGTAGACATTTAAACATTTTCAAATATACGAGTGTACGTATCGAAAAGAAATGATTTTTTAACAATTGAAAGCGTTGTAGAAAAACGAAATGAATAAATAAATCAAAATGTTTGTTGTGAATTTTTATAATTGAATTATATATGCAGTATACAAAGAAGAAAAGCCAAATTCTTTGTATACTGTATATATAATTCTCAATTATGCTTTTGAGAATTTGGTTTAATGTCCACTGATGAGTGTGCATTACCACCAGCGAAAGTGCACTAAATAAATTAAACTTTAAATGGAAGACTTCTATCTGTAGCGGCAGTCATTTGAAAGTTGCTTTATTTATTACCAAAAATTTGTTTCATCCAGCCCACTATGCAGTGGTAATGAAAATAAGCACAATTTTCTTTCTTCTAAGCAAAAACAGCACCAATATTATTTCATTTCAGAGTACATTTTGAAAATCGAAAGACGATATGGTCCCGCTGCTGAAATTTGTTTGAAATATTGTCGGAGTGGATTTTTAAACCTGTTGTTCATTTACACTCTTATTTACCTCGTATTTTATACAAATACCTTTCAAACTTTTTGGCTACTTTTTCTTTTTCATTTGTGAATTATTTTCGTTTTCTACTCATGTCTTTTATTTTTGCTCTGTTTGAAAATAAATTATTTCTTTTTACCCCACGGTTTTTTAATTTAACACCATTTTTTTTCTTCTATTTATAACTTTTTGTTTATTACTTTGAAAGTAAATGTCATATTTGATATACATATTTTCGTTGTGCATACATATATTTTCATTTGTTTGGCTTCGAATATGGAACTGTAAGCAAGCAACCTGGCAAAGTTCTTAAAAAAAAAGTCTTGAAATAGCATTTGGCGTTCTGGCGGACTGTTTCACAGCCTTTTTAACGCATTCAACACATGTATTTAAAAATTTAATTAAAATACATAAAAATAAACTTGACACATTTTAATTGCAGTTAGTAAAGAAATGAAATTTAATTCAATATTTCGTCGAGCAATTGAACAAACGTTCGCATAAAAAAAGATTCTTTTGTTTTCATTTCGAAAATGATTTATTTGTTCACCTAGATCACGATCATAATTGCAATATATTTTTACCTTTTATTTTGAAACATTTACAGAACTATTTTAATTATGCAATTAATGATGATGTATAAACACACAAATTAAAACAAAACTTATTTAATTAATAAGTCTACATATATGTATATTTATGTACAATTGTTTATATGTAATTAAATTTGGAACAGAACACACATTTTTCCTGGTTTTTATTTTTTTTTCGATTTGAACGAACGAGCACTAATTCTCATGCTCCGTTAACAGCAAGAAGTTTGTTTTACTTCAATTCTAGCAGCATATACGATCTATTTCTATTTTTTACTTTTCGTATTTATATTCCTTTGACTTCAGTTTAATATGAAATTCACATGTCACCGACTATTTAAAGAAGTCGCCTAACAAACTCGTACTGAATGACAGGCTACTGTTAGACTATCTAATAGGCTAGAAATCCCCAGCAGCAGCAGCATCATCAGCAGCAGCAGCAGAAATAACAGCAACAGTATTTAGGCGCAATAATTATAAGAGAACTACACACAGGCATACACTACATCCATATGTATGTATGTACATATGCACATACATATAAAAACTTTTTTGTTTAGCCAAAGTAATAATATTCAGTGAATTAAACAGGCAGATGCACACACACATACATACATACATACATACATGCATTAACACTCGCTCTCCCCCTCGTACAGCGAACAATTTCTTTGACCAAAAATAATTTATGTATGGAGAAACAAGATGTTGGCTTATTTGTTTAATTTTTAGAGAAGTAAATACGTGCGAGCAAATACATGCGTGTGTAAAAATCATATTAAAGCTAAATATCCTTTGGGTATACAATTGCGAGTTACTACGGGTGTGTTCAGATACATACATAGATGTAGTTGGCCAAACTCGTCTCAAAAACTATAACGAGGTCTTATATACATACAGTAGTGTATAAGCTGATACACACACCTACATGTAGTCTTTTTTATTTTCTGCGACTACACACGGGAAGTGTGGATATTCAAAATAGAGTAGGCCCCCGGTGTATTTATATACAGATTCTCCATGATGATGCCTATGTGGCAAAACCAGCCCGGAACGGATACGTCACCCGAAATTCCCACTATGTTCCCGTTAAAGCTCTACAAAGTTTTAAAAACCAAAGTCACATAAGCTGTAATATGCCCCTAGTTCTCAGATGAATTCTTCATCATTATCTGGATGATATCGTCCAATCAAATCGCAACACTTTTTTGACGAGTGCTCAGGGGATAGCCAAACGCTAACTACTCGGCCATCAGAACTTCAAGCTGTTCAATAACTACGCATACATAACTAAAATTATATTACTTTTCACTTTTTGGTTGCTTTTTTCAAAATTGCTATTTTACACATTTTAGTGTCTCATTATGTTTATCTTTTTAAAATTTTTATTTTATTCTTTAATAAACCTATTAAAAACTTATTAAAGTATTGTTTCGATCAGCACGCTATTAAAATGGGACCACACGGTAAGCAGCAGCTTTCCAATAAAAAACGAATCATCAAAGTCGGTCCAGCCTCCAAAAAATTCTGAGGTAACTTATAAAAATAAATATGGGAATCGGCTGACCTTGCAGCCACCCCGGAAACTACCCGCTAAGTTTGACTCATTCAAAACAAAATTTGCAGCATTCGACAAGGTTTTTAAGTCCAAAAAAATTAATGCTTATTGAAAATAGATTTGACAAGAAATTATATCGGTAGGTTCCTGGATGTAAAGGTAAATATAGGTACCACATCATTTGGGTCCAATTTATTATGGTCCCATTGTGATACCATTGTTGTGAAAAAACTTTCACGTGGTGTAGTGATACAGACCAGAGTCTCTGCTAGGAATCGCACCTAGAACCCCCAACTGATAAACTAGCACACTACTCACTAGACTACCGGGGCACGGAGTAATTAAAAACAAAAAAAAAATTTCTAAAATTGTTGACATCAATATCTTTTGAACCACTTTACAGATTTCCGATAAATTTTTTAAGTGCATAAAAATCGATGAATATGAAAACTTTCAGAGCTCTGAGAAAAACATTATTCTTTCGAAAATCTTAGTCAACGATATCTTTCGAAGGAATCACCCGATTTTAGACACTTTGGCAGCAATCGACGCCTCTCGCTGAGGTTAAGAGATGTTTAGATTTTAAAGTTAGTAGTTTAACATTTATAACGAAAAAGTTTTTTTGAAAATTTTTCCAAATCTACTGAACCGAATCGATTCATTATCTCACGACATCAAAGTGAACTCAATATCTTTTGAAGGCGACAAATTTTATTCAAATTAGCTTTGAATGAGTTAAATTTTCAGGTATCTTTTCTTTAATTTCCGTACAAAATGCAATTTCATAAATCCAAAAAATTTCAAAGAATACAACAGTTTGATTGTAAAAACTTGTGATTGAGTCACTTACAGATATTTTTCTAAAGATATTTTTTTTTCAACTCTTCAAAAATTAAATGAAAAGTTACATTACCAGGTTCATTCACAGGTAAGCGATTCCTTAAAACTCTTAACACAACCTGCAGCGTAAAACAGGAGGAAAATATCATAAGATTGGTTCTTAGAAAATGATGCCTTGTACCAGTAACAGCACTAAATAAAGATAAAACCAATCAAACTCGAAATGAAACGGAAAGTTCACACTCGAAAACTTTAAAGATGATGGAGATTAGGTAGCGTGTTGGCTCTGCAACCAGCAGGACCCGTATTCAATTCCCAGCCCAGTAAAGCCAAAAAAAGTTCTTTCTGTATTTTCTACAATCCCTCATTCGTCGATATTTGGTGAATAAAACGTGGTGAAGTGAAATAATAAATAAATTGGCTCCCTTTAGCTTAAAAATAATGCGTCAACATTAACATCAGAGATCCCGCAACTTTGCTTTATAATTAATACTCAACTGTACTACTCTACACTATCACTCTCTCTCTCTCTCTCTCTCTCTCTCTATCTAGTTCCAGTGCAATACAATGCATAAGTGAATTAGCACATACTACTTCTTAATACCATTATCTTTTCTAACATTAATCTGTAGTTCGAAACGAAAAGAAAATTATTCAAATTTATATGTTATTTACATTGATAGACGATAACCTTTTCTTTCGATTCGAATTACAAAAGTAAAAAAATCATATTTGTTTCGCTAATTCAAAAATTATTATGTCACAATATTCTTCAGAATTACCGGGCAAAAAATCAAAAAGTTTCAGACATCTCTTTAGCTTCACAGTCAGTCGTCATTTTTTTATTATTAAAATCAAAAATCGTTTTTCATCACCAGTCTTATTCTCATTCATTTCACATAACCTCACTCCACTAATGCATCTTGCACATTGTGGTCCGCTCTCCGTATACATTACGTTCAAACATCAATAAGTCGCTTTTTCTATATTTGTTTCCTTCTTGCTTACAATATCATAGATAAAAATCCTTTAATCACAAGTCACAAAAAATTTCGATTTGTCGGAAATGAAATTCAAGAACTACAAATCACACAAGAGTCCAAACATAATCATTTCAATCAATTTCATAACACTAATTCCATTCTTCTTAAATCGTTTTTCTTTTTTTAAAGAAAAATTTAATTTAATTTTCAGAAAATTATCGTCACCAACACATTTTAAGCTTTATTATCCAATGAATTTTATATAGACTTCTCCTTGCACCCATTCAGTGAATCAAAAGCATATGTCAAAAAAGTTGATTCTGATGAACCTTTAGTGAGTTTTCTTGCTTCCATGCAGGTATGAAAATGGTAAAATTAATTTTTAATTAAATTTAATTTTATGTCTTGTTCAGTGTCCCATAACTCGGAAGCAACGTTTTTTTTTTTTATTTTTCAGTTTTCTAGGGTTCTTTTTTAAACTCGATTGTAGGTAAAGCTCTAACTCTTCTTTAAAATATATGGATTGTTAGTCCTTTCTCCGTTGAGCATCAGAATTTATTAATATGGATCTTAAGCAGTGCAAAATATTCACATATCGAGCCTTTGGTGCAATACCGTCGTAATTCAAAAAACCGTGAACTGAGAAAAATGCATTTGAAGTTTTGAGCCATCTTTTTGATAGTATTTTCGTTTACTAAAGTTATTTTTTTTTTAAGTTTTTAAATAAAGAGGCATGTTTTGTATTGTTTTCTGTTTGTAAATTTCTTGTCATAAAGCAAATATTTCATTATTGCAAATAAATATTGTTGAAAATAGCTGGAGGCAATAAAGACATTTGTAGCTGTAGAATCTGAACAGTTAGAGCTAGAACCATAATCTTTTTTCCTTTAGATATATATTTCCCCAAAGATCATTTCTGCATACCCAGCTCAAAAAATTCAAATTTTGAGTTACTGCGGTATTGCACCAAAGGCTCGATATGCATAATTAGGCTGGAATTTTTTTTTTGTTGGCAATCTTGAAGTTTGTAGTTTCTCGCTTGTTAACAGTCAAGGACTATTGTGTCATAATATAAAATATGTTTTACTGTTTTAACCTTACGAAGGAATATTTGAAACTAAAACAGAAATTTATAGATGGAACTCATCATGCATAGCACGAGTAAGGAGATTTATTTAATTTAAACATACATGTACTCCTATAAAAATACTTTGTATGGGTATACATATATAAAAATTATATTTAAAAAAATTCTTTTAGTTAAAAGCATATAACGTAGTAACCCATCGGTCGTCTCCAGAGGCCTGCTTTAATTAAAAAGCACCAAGTTTGTACATACATATGTATGTATGTATACATATATGTATGTATACCTATATGGAGTGTATTTAGTAGCATTTATTAAAATTTTTTTTCATTTTCTATTACTTTGTTGAAGTTAAAATCATAAAAAAGAGATAAACAAAATTGTATATTCTTTCTGCGACTGCTGTTTCTCACTATGACTCCCAAAGGAATTTTTTAATATTCTACTAGAAAAAGTCGCAGCTTCTTGAGCTTTTTGTAAATTTTAAACATTCATTTTCTTTACTTACGTACATACATATATGTTGTATACACATACATACATATGTATGTAAATAGGAAAATATCTAAGCATTTATGTGCGTGTTTATATTGTTTTTCCCATATTTTTCATAAACAATTTAGAAATTTAGGAAACTTTCTTTTCGAGTGGTCGGCTGATCTGTTTATTTGAGAGAGCTGTCGACGTCATCACTTTATTGAGGCTGAGAGTGAAAATTCTGCTAAGACTTTGGTCATATAAACAATATAAACATATTATGTATACATAAATATATAATATAAATTGTATGTACCAACAGCACCTATTGTATAGGAAAAATACTCATATACATATAACATATATATATATGTATGGTGGAATATTTGATGGAATAGTGCACAATTTTTTGATTTCGACGCGCTAGGAAAAAAGATTTTGGTTATATCTCTAACTGTTCAGATTCTACAGCTACAAATGTCTTTATTGCCTCCAGCTATATCCAACAATATTTATTTGCAATAATGAAATATTTGCTTTATGACAAGAAATTTAAAAACAGAAAACATTACAAAACATGCCTCTTTATTTAAAACTTGTAAAAAAATAACTTTAGTAAACGAAAATACTATCAAAAAGATGGCTCAAAACTGAATTACGACGGTATTGCACCAAAGGCTCGATATTCGATTAACACAGGTCTGAAAAGGTCTAAAGTGGATTAACTTTCTTGTGTTTTCGAAAAATAAAAATAAAATACATTCGTTACTTTTCTAAAAGTCTACGCTAAAAGCCTGTTGACTTATGGGGCTTCTGAAATAAAAAATTGAAAAAAATGGCCAGCTATACTAACTTCGGGAGCACCGATTACGAATTAATATTTTAAAGTAATTTATTTATTTTTGAAAACAATACATATGTATATCTATATGTATATGAATGTATATACAGGGTGGCGCAGAATGAGCTATATGGTTTAAATTCTTTATAACTTTTTTAATTATTATTTTTTCTTTGTTTTTTTCAGCATTTTGTGAAGAAGACTCGGGGAATTACACGATCGAACAAAGCACATACTGCAGGTGCCTTAATGGATTTGTTAAGAGAGATATTCGGCGAACGCATTATTTCGCGCACAAGTAATTTTAACTGGCCTCCACGTTCAGCAGATTTAACAGCTCCTGACAGTTTTCTTTGGGGACATTTGAAAGAAAGAGTGTACGTACCAAGAACCATACTCCAACTAAAAACCAACATTCGATATGAAATCATGGCCATTTTGCGAAAAGTTATGGAAAATATGGTAAAAAGAGCACGTATGTGCGAAGCAGAAAATGGACATCACTTACAGGATATCATTTTTCAAAGCTAATTGCAAAAAATTCCCCTATAATATACTGTATTCAAAAAAAAATTATTATAATAATCGCATAAATAAAAAAGTTATAAACCATTTAAACCATATAGCTCATTCTGTGCCACCCTGTACTACAGAAACCCTGAAATATGTGTATGTAGATGAAGTTTTCTTTTGCCACCATTTCTTTGTTTTTGAACTGATTCATCAAATTTTTCGTAGACTTGCACAATGGCATACGAAAAACAAACAAAAAATAATTTTCGGAAAAAACATGACTTATGGAGTTCCTGAAATGCACGATTCATAATCGGGATTATTACGGTTTGTAATAGATTAAAGAAACACACAAAATTTTTTTAATCTATTACAAACTATCCACCCGATTCCACAACCGTAATAATGTATATATAGTACATACATACATATGTATATAAACACACATCAATTAGCATATTAATTTCCGTCGTGAATGTCACCATTTCACCATCATTTATACGACACCAACGACAGGTGTAAACGAGAAAAGTAACATCATATCGAATTTGTGCCAGAAATGCCAATTGCAAATTATAAAAATTGCTTTTATTTTTTACTGCGAGCATATTTGCAAGTTTTTCTTCGCATTTGGCTTGATGTGGACATCAAATATAGAAACATACATGTGCACAAACATACATCTCTATGTTGTATAGCTGAATTATTATTTTTTTTTCTTCACATCACTGTCCAATATTTTGAAAATATTCACTCACGTTGGGGTTTTCTGACTAGTTGTGGGCGTAAATGGAATGCTAATATATAATAATTGCAATTTTTATTTTGCTAGAAATACAGGGTGTCTGGTGGCAAATTTATATTTTTAAATACGATTATTTCAAAAAGTAATAAACGGTGCGGAGGGGAGGGGCGCCGTTGGAATTATCGATTGTATGGAATTGTCAGTCACGATGTCGCAGTGGTCTAGTGAGCATCGCCCGTTCGCTGTGGAGACATTTTTTAAGAGTAATGAGTTGCTCTTCGACAATTTTGTTCAAAGTTCGGTATTCGCCGAATAAGTGACGGACCGAGTGTAAATTTAATTCGTTCGTGGGTGCAGATTCCGCGCAACTGCTTCGGCTATGAATGCCGGAAGGCCAGGGCCCCGTCGATCCGAAAACATTGAACTGGTTGAAAGCAGTGTACGTGAAAATCCGCAACTTTCAATACAGAAAAGAGTAGCCTCACTGGGACTTCCAAGAGCGATTATTCATGAAATTTTAAAAAAGGATATGAATGTTCATCTGTTTGCATCTAAATATGAAATGTGTGAATGAATGTACATATTTGATTTTTAATGAAATAAAAATATTGAAAACAAGATTATAATTGAGAAATTTATAAGTTCATGCTTAACAAGTTCATTAGATTTGATATAGTTACGTGATTGTTAATTTAATTTTTGAAATTAAAGGAGGAAAAAAACGTAAGAAAATGCATAAATTGAGAGTCGTTGCATTCCGTTTGCAATTCAAAATTTTAATGCGGCATGTGCGGCATGGGCGAATAGAACCACCTGTTAAGCTTAAAACTTACAAGTGGCCACATACATACATTCATAGAATACTTTTGTATGTACATAAATTGAACAGCTAGTGGCTGTTTATTGTTGCTGTTATGTTGTCTATCTTGCTACCAGACGTGCGCCATACCAAAATAAACAAAAACTAAAAAGCCATATACATATCTACATATTCACATATACATACATATATATACACATACATATATGTATGTATGTATGAATATGTATATCGAGCCATAACAGCAAAAAAAACCGTAAGCGCAATGATAAAAAAATTTTTTTTTATAAAAATCGATAGTTCTGGACCAGTCGCCTCATCCCACAAAATATCATAGCTGTGAAATGTGCCGTTACGATTTAACAGTGAGCAAATTATGCTTGTAAAGATTGAAAGAGAAAGCTATGGCTGAAGTAGCCTGCACGTTGACTACAAAACAAAAACAGACCTGGGTTCAACCCCAGTTTTAGACTACAATTATAAAAAAAAAAAATGTGAGTCCGATCACAGGGGAGATGTGTAAACATCTAGTAATGAAATCGTTTTAAAAGTTATTAAAATTAAATGTTTTTCTATTCATTTTATTTATTTGTTTTTATTTGCCTACGATAACATAATGTACGACAATTAGTGAAAATTAGTAGCTACTACTACTATTGCGCACTAGATGGGGTTAGTGTATTTCTATGCAGCTGTCCAGTTTTTCTGTACTTCTTGTTGTCCGTATGATTACACTAATCCACTCATACACAGCTCACACCGCGTTATTACAATCTTACTCAAAATTTGTGATTGTATTGTGAAAAAGATTTTTACCCCCTAGCGTATAGATGTTTACACATCAAAAAAACATCTAGCATTTTTCTGATGTGCATTAGTGTGTTTTTGTGTGTCAGTTGTTGTCGGAAGTTTTCAGTGGCGAAGGCAGAGTCACTGGTCACTGAACAATACCGGCTTGAGCTGATAGCAATCCACAATCACATCAGAACGCCCTCCTTCGTCGGTATTGTGTAGCACCGGCGAAGTAAAATAATAGGTCTGTACGTTTACTTTTTGGGTAAAGTTCGGTAAAATGAGAGTAAGCTATAATTACTCTCAATAAGAGAGCAAAATGTACAAAAGTAAGAAAACGAAAAACTTGTAACTTATAATTCGGACCATAGTTTTTGAAGCTCCGTACGACTGAGTTTAGACGAGAAAACATTTAGTTTGGTAGCATGTTACAGGTGTGGAAGAGAGCATCGTTTTTGTGTTCGGTACTCGGCGACACGTCTTTGCCGATGGATAGAATTAATTTTTATGCAAATCCCTGATTAATTTGTTTTAATATTTGTATATTTTAAATAATTGTGGGCAATTATATTAAGAAAAAATTCACAGATGATGGCCCACTCTAAGGTTCTGATGATATAATATGATGATAATGATAATATTGAAATAAAATCAACGTAAAGAATTGAAATAAATAGTGTTTCATTTCAATTGGGATACCCGTCTACAGTGAGCGATATATATGCATCAACGCTGACTATCACATGCACACAGAAGTTTCGGTCATTTTTCTCATATTGCCCTTAAGAAAATGATATAAACTTTGTTCTACGCAATGACCGATAATTCTGTCAGCAATGACGGTCATATCACCGGTCAAAAGACCGTCAATGTTCTTGTAGGGCAGCTAAACTTATGAGCTATTTCGCTGGTCACTTCATTCAACAGGCCAAACGTCAAAGTTTGTGAAAAAGTTGTGAAAAGTGGTTGTGAATAATTTATCAATTAAATATTATATTAAGAAAAATCGAAAATATATTTTTGCTATAATTAATTTAAATTACTGAATAACGTATAATCATATGAATATACTTTGGTACTTAATATTTAGTGGAGTAAAGTAGTACTTTTGCAATGCAAAGTGTACTGAAAAAAGTACAATTGTACGAGCTTGATTATCCCTGATTTTCATTGGAAGTCTAATGTTATTGATCATAAACTAAGATTGGGCGCCCGGTAGATGATGGTGATTTCGGTAAAATTATGTGTTACGCAAAAAATATAAATTAAATTTACTTGAGATTTTATAAAAGCAATTTTAAATTCGGTGCAAATAAATAGAGTAGGAAAATATGACTACTGTACGTTTACATTTTTTGATTTTGAAATAGTATGTCCCTATGTACTGGACGCACACACATAGTTAACATAAATGGATGAATTGTTGGAATATGAGAGTAGTAGTTTCTCTGAGAATAATAAGGTGTCTTTATAATTTTGTTTATGAAAGTGGCAGTTACTACCAACGACAAATTCAGTGTAGCAGTACAATATGCGACAAAGAAAAAAAACATTTAGAAATCAGTAATCTTCTCACACCTCATGAGTAAGAATAACTTACCAGTTTACACCAACTGCTATTTATGAAGTGGTCAAAATATTTTCCAAATTGCTTTCCTCCATATGACATATAGCAGCCACAGAAACATAGATTTTTGGAGGAAAAACACTCTGGAAATATTACAAGAAAACATTTTTATCAGTAAAAATTTTAAATGGTACAATTATGAAATGGAAATATTTTACATACATATACATACGAGTATATCCGCAATTTTTTTAATTTACATATTCTTGTAAACGAATAGCTCCACTTCATAACTACTACAGCAAAATGTATACAGTTGTAAGAATATTGCTAGCATCGTATATAAGATAAACATAAATTATCTTTATAAAATATAATTGTTTTGAAACTGAAAGCACGGCAATAGTAGGCGGTGTAAATTAGTATGTACAAATAAAATAAAAATTTTAAGCCATCTGTATCAAAAATGACCGAAATGCACAGCAACGGTAGTGAATAAAATCATTTTCATATTTGAATAAATTTATTTTTTTATTTCAAACTGCAATCAGTTTTATTCTTTACAAGGACTTATTCTCAATGAACCCATGTTCAAGTCAAGTTCGGTCAGCATATTATTTTCTGCTGAACCTTGCTTTGTTAAATTGGCTATAACTTGCTGAATTTCTGGACATCCTACACAAGCATTCCGTATAGCCAAAATGCTCCATTCTTTCATTACTATAAATGAAATCAAGTTAAAATTTTGACAATATAACACGTATTTAAATAAGTATATTCTGAACTTACAAGGATTTCTAGCGTCCATATTAGTGCATTCAAATAGAGCTGGCAGCAACTGTGTATCCAGACTATACCGTTTGTTAGTATCATTGTTATAGAGTAGATTGGCTACACATCGCACTAGTAGTGTTTTTAATTCAAACGATATTTCCGATTGGTAATCTGCTGCAACATTTGAATTGGGGGCTACTTCTTCTAATTTATTCATAGGTGAAAAAATTGTGCTTTTGCTTTCTTTAGTAATTGCAACTAGACAACGTAATAGACTTGACACATTTAAAAATAACGAGTGATCTTCACAGTAAAGTTGTGAATATCTTTCCGATCCCGAAGCAGACGCTATGCATCCTAAAAGGGAGTAGGCCTCTTGAGGCTTCAATTTATCAATTTCTTGCAATGAAGCTACACGAAGAATGCAATCAGATTTTATTTTAAACTCTTTGGATATATAATTTAGTATAAAAGTATGCACCAAGCCATTTGGACTGTCTTGCCTTATGTAACTATGTAGATAATCGAGGAAGATTAACCTTTCATTTGTGTTTAATTGCGCATAGAATTTAATAGTACTGCGTCCATTATTTACCAAAAATTCTTCAAATATAAAATGTAAAAAATCCAATTCTTCACGACATTTCTCTTCTAATATTCTATGCCAGACATTTACAGTTGCTTTGAATATAAGAGATACATCAACCAATGCTTCTGCAGTATGCGATTTCAAAACAGTGTATATTATCATAAGCATAACATTCACTTTTCTGTCCAAATTCGTCAGAGTGCATAAGGTATGTAAAGTGCTTTTACCAAAATTTTTCCAAACTAGTGATTGTGACTCTTCATTGTTTACAATCATGTTAGCAACCAGTTGCCAGCCTATTGTTTGCAGCTGATTTGTAGGTTCCCCAATAGAATCCGATGCTCTGTCAAACAACAAATTTTGCAAAAATTTTTGAAAGTCTTCATTGGATGCAATCTCGATTTGTGTATTAGAACCACGTGCACAAAAATTCCTTAATATCTTTAAGTTGTTTGAAATTTCTTCAGCCTCAGAAAGCATGTCATTTTGCTTTAGTAATATGTAATTAATTCTTTCTTGAATTTCAACTTGAAGATTGCTAGATATCAAAAATTAAATATTAAAAATTAATACTAAAAAATATAATAAAACTTGCCTCATTGTAAATAAACACTTAACAGCTGTAAATACAATAAAAGCTTACCAGACTGTTTACATACCCTGTAGGGAGCTGCAATCAAGGCAAAATCAATATTAATTAACCTTAGCTGCAACCAAGTATCTTCAAGTCAACACAAAGGCGAATTCATATAAGGATAACTTGTCCCTACAACAACAGCATTTTTTGTTTACAAATACAACAATTACATTATGTTATCGTAGGCAAATAAAAACAAATAAATAAAATGAATACAAAAACATTTAATTTTAATAACTTTTAAAACGATTTCATTACTAGATGTTTACACATCTCCCCTGTGATCGGACTCACATTTTTTTTTTAAATTAACAAAACGCCTTCTGGAAGATGTTTCTGGCGTTTCGTTAATACTTTGCTCTCCATTATTATAATATATAATATTTACCGCAGTCCAAAAAACCACAGGCTTTATTACAAAATAGAAACGCCCAATGTATAAAGTGCAATAAAAATCAATGCGCTGAAACTAAAAATAAAAAATTTCAACATTAAAATTCTGCATTCGGTAGTTTATAAATATGTATGTACCTATATTTTTTATTTTATTTACTATCCCAAGAAATTAACAAACTTAGAAATAATAGTAACTTGAACAATAAAAACAATTACAAGGTAAAATATTAATATTCTGCCTTTATTAGTTCAGCGAATCATATTTTTTCATAAAACTGTATGCGTGAACATATATACTTGGCATTTGTATTTTGTTAGTACCAATTTCATTTAATATTTTAATACAAATTTTGGAAAAGAAACAGTTGCAAATAACAATAACTCTTTTTTGTTATTAACTAATTATTGTCCAGTTACAATTAACATGTACATGTATCTATAAACTATATACGTACTAAGTCAATAATTTCAAATAATTATATAATTTTGTGTGATTTAATGTATAAATAAATGTTTTAGTAAAAACCAATTTTATAAATGTGGATTCTTATTAAAAATACAATACAGTGTTGTTTTCTTTTTAGTTTCGAAAAGGTGAACAATTCGCAAACATGAACACCGCCGGTTTTAGTTAGTTAACACTGTAATTTGGTTACTTTGTTACTGTTTATTTTGAAACATCTAATTGTGTGTTCTGTGGCCAAAAAGAAGAAGAACATTGCTCTCTCATTTACACAAATTTTCTGTACGGGAACGACATCTGGTAAGATTAGAATCCTAATATCATATATGTATGTACTTTTGAAATCCCCAATTGTTATAAATTTTGCAATTGAATCTCTGCGGTTTGTATAGCTTTTTTGCCGCAAGAAAGAACGTAACTTTTCAGAAAAAGTTTTCGATTTTGTGAACTACGGTATTGGGAAAACAGGAAAATTTGACGTCCCACAGCTATCTCCGGGACGGATATCCGGATTGTCACCGTGAACTTGGGACGTATGGTCACGTTGGATATATATCTTGTGTATATATATTTGTTTAAAAATGATTTATGCAGTTGGATATTTTTGTTTTTGAAGAGTGGGCGTAAAGTACATTTAAATTAACAAATATTTTCAACTAATGAACTGAGTAATGCGTGCTTTCAAAAGATGCGATGAATTTGTATAAAGTTCGATAATAATTATGTAACTATTTTTTTTTATCTATTCAACGTGAGTCAAAGTTAATTACGATTATTTATCTATGTTTGTTATATGGCTTAGCTGGTCTATTTCTACATTTAATTTGGTGCTAATACCGAAATCGTCGGTAGACTTTTCACCAAATCCTTGAAGAAAGCTTTGCAATTGAGATTTAAAAAAATCACACTTGAAATAAGAATCATATATAAAAGTATTCCTAAAGGAGATTCTTTTTTTTTATATTTGAAGCAAAATTAATAAAACAAAAGTTGGTGTGTTCCAACAGCGAATATAATAAAAAAAATGGATTAAAAATATAATAGCAACTACCATACTGTAATTTTTATGGAAATGTTGTCAATTCTTGTACATGCCTTTATATATTAAGGTTGCAATATGCTACACTGATTTCAACAATATAGTCAGGAATAATATTTAATTTTTACACCACAGGCAAAAAAATTTTACAAGCGACAATCATTGCTCGTAAGTAGGAAGGATATATAAAAATAGCTAGGATTTATTTTCTCAAAACTTAACCATGACGATAAATTTCTTTACAGTTATTCATAAATGATACCATCATATTGTAGGCTTCCTTATCAAAATCAATATTGTCCCCACCAAATAAAATGGCCTGAAATATGACAAATTTATATTTGCAAAAAAATAGAATAAACAAAAACCTACCTCGCTAGACCTTACTGTATTAGGACCAGCAACTTTACCAATTACTTCTATCCAATCACCCTTGGCCGCTCCCATAGAGTCAAATAAACTGACCTTAATGTTTTGATCATCTGTAGAATATCCAGTCAAACTTGTGCCGGTTTCAACTTCCACACACAACATTATGCTTATATTTTGGCCAATATGTGTTCTTAACATATTACCATTTACAAGTGTACGAGGTTCAAATGATCCAACCATTGCTAAATTTTTGTTTATAATTGTATAGTAATGGTGTATAAAATAAACAATCTAAATGCGCCAAATGTTGAGGGTTAAGTTCAGGCAAATTAACACTTTAGGAGAAAAAGTATTAAGAGTTGCCATACTTAATTGTTCAATATATGCACATATATAGCGAAATAAATGTTCAAAGTTATTTCCACGAAATTATGTAGAACGTAAAATGTTAAATATAGCATGATAAAAGATGCTTGTGCTTTGATACGATATACAATTATTTAATAATAATAAATAGAAACACAATTGAATAAATAAACAAAAAGTGTTTCGCATAAATGTATAAAAAATTAATTAATTCATAATAAATAAACTAATTATTTACACATCTTTGCACATAATTCATATCAACTTTTTTCGATTTATCTTTAGTACATAAGACGTCTTCTCTACCTCAAAACATAAGCTTCAATATATTTTATATATTTTATATTGCATCAATATATTTGTACTGTTATTGTGCTTATGATCGGAAATAATTAATATTAAATTTTTATTAATATTGTTCTAAAATAAATAATTATTTTATTATTTTTAAACTTTATAGAGAAAAGGTCAGTCTATATATCATATCGTTTGGAACGAAAACGATTGCCTAAATTTTAGGTTTTTATTCACCGGTATAATTTTTATCAATTCAATATATTGTAGAGGATTTATTTTAAGTCATTTTATTAATTTAGTGTATTTTATTATGTTAGTGTATTTTATTGTATTGATGCATATGAAGATATTAGCTTATACACACTTGCAATATACAAAAGAAACGTATAATTCAAATTTTTAAATTTTTTATCTGTTCTAAAAGGTACTAAGTGTAAAAATGTAGTTACATGTGCAAGTGTAAAATGCTAATCTGGTACTAGGATTAAAGATTATTATAATTATCATTAATGTGGCATCGTTCTGTAACAGCTGTCAATTGTCAGCTTGAAAAATATTGCAAATTCAAGAAGTTGTAAACAAAAATACAAATTGTATAAATGGCTCAAAATTATAAAAATCGTAAATTGAATAAAAAGCAGAAACGTTGTGAATTAATCATTCAAAAAGATTTTGGTATTGTAGCTTCAAAAGAATATCCTACGGTATACGTCGCAATATTGAATGCTGGATTATCGACAGGACTTACCGAAGAAGTTGTTTTGGAAACAGCAGCAAAATATGGAGAGGTTAAAAAGCTTTTATTGCTGCCGAACAAGTCATACTGTTTTTTAGAATGTGCTGATGTTTGCAATGCTGTTTCAATTGTCAATAATATGCATGGAATAGCCCCAATTGGGCAAAAACAGGCCGTTGTTTATCTAAGTTACTTTGAGGAAATGCCCCAAGTGGAAAATTCCATTTGGCTGAAACCTTTGCCTGAAGGATTATTTGTAATAGAGGAGTTTGTAACAGAAAGTGAAGAATTTGAAATTCTAAAAGTTATAAAAATGGATCACGATCAAATAGATTCCTCACTAAAGCACCGACAAGTAAAACACTTTGGTTTCGAATTTTTCTACGACATTAACAATGTGAAGCCGGACAAAAAATTAGATAGAAAAATACCAACTGAATGTGATTTTTTATGGGAAAGATTGAAAGACTTGTGTGTTAAAAATAAACTATCATTAGAATGGCAAAAACCTGATCAACTTACAGTTAATTCATATGAAGCTGGACAGGGTATACCACCACATGTTGATACTCATAGCGCTTTCTTAGATCCCATACTCTCGCTGTCTTTAGGGGACCAGGTTGTTATGGACTTCAGAAGAGGTTTAGAGCGCCGTTCGGTATTGCTGCCCCGGAGATCCTTATTAATTATGTGTGGAGAATCACGTTATGATTGGACACATGGCATAACACCCAAAATAATGGATGTTGTCTTGACCACTAAAGAAAATCTCTCCATACACCGACGGTCTAAGCGAACGTCACTCACCTTTCGAAAACTTCGGAAGGGCCCATGTTCTTGCAAGTATCCGACACTATGTGATTCCATTCAGAAAGAGATGGTGGATGAAAAGACACATATTGCTGGTAATAAAGCAGTTCTTTTAGAAGAGCAAAATGTTCACAATGTATATGAGAATATAGCTGAACACTTTAGCGAAACGCGACATTTGGAATGGCCACGTGTTGCTGCATTCCTAAAATGTTTTGATCAATCATCTATTTTGATAGATGTGGGATGTGGAAATGGTAAATATCTTAACTCTAATCCAAATCTCTTAAACATCGGCTGCGATCGAAGTAGTGGTCTTCTTAAACTGTGCAACTCTCTTCGCTACAATGTATTTCGTTGTGATTGCCTTCACGTTCCCCTTCGTTCTAATTCAATAGATGGTTGTATAAGTATTGCTGTCGTACATCATTTAGCGACTGCTGAACGACGCTTAGCCGCAGTTAGAGAACTTGTTCGCATATTAAGACCTTCTGGTCGAGGTTTAATATATGTTTGGGCTAAAAACCAATCCGCTGACAATAAGAAATCGTCATATTTGAGACAAAACAAATCTTTAAACAAAAATAAAACCACCGAAGATGAATTACGAATGGTAACAAAACGGCAAATGGAGGAAAAAGCTAAACAAGCACCAGTAGCATTACCTGTTCATTCAAATCGAACTACTTTTGAGCAACAAGATGTTCTGGTTCCTTGGAAAGTTAAAACCACACATGATCAGAATCACAACAGGACAACATTTCTCAGATACTACCATGTTTTCGACGCAAATGAATTGGAAGCTTTGGTGGAGGGTGTTTCAGAAGCTAAGGTGGTTAACAGCTATTACGATCAAGGAAATTATTGCTGCATATTTGAAAAAATTTAGATGGTATTTTAACTAAGACTTCTTTTAAGACTAATTTAATTTTTCTTAAATTTTATGTCAGTTTTCTAATTAATGTAAAAGAATATGTCACGAAATCCACGTAACGCACTGTTACAACGAGCGAATAAATTTTATTATTAAATTTTTTAATCCGTTTCCTAATTTCGTGATAAATCCTCTATCGTGCGCGCGCGCTAAGAAATGTGCCATTTGGACATTAAATGTCATGACGGAAACTGCAGTTACTATCTAAAATTTCGCCGAATTTACTTCAGATAGAATTTTTAATATTTTTTACAGGTATTAAAAGCTTTTGTAGATTATGTGAATACAGTAGACTCGTGGTAGAGAGAACCCATGATTGAACAAACTACTCGAGGGACACCAAAAATTTTTTCATTGAGGACTGTATAGAGGGATCCTTCGATCTGATGAGTACTGTATAGAGGGAACTTCGCAGTTCTTGTATGATTTTGCCAATAATAGAGCAAAATAAGAAACCGAAAATCTTGTGCGTATGAATATTATAGTTATTATACAGAAAAAGAATTCCGATGCTATTGCCTTCTTTTTTATTTTTTGATACAAAATAAGAGCAATTCATTTTACGTGCGTGTACTAAATACAGCGGTTGTGCGCTTGAGTGGAAATAAGTTGGAGATAATAACGTATGCTTTTGATTGTCACTATGAAATTATTTATTGACGAACTAAAACTATGGACAAATATATATGATGATTGGACTGATGATGTTGACGACATTATCAATCACTCGCATCAGGTTCTCAGATTCTGATGATGACGAGCATGACGAAACAAACAACGAAAACAAAAATACAATTAAGGTACCTGAAGCCATTCAGATTTTCGATGAAGCAATCGATTGAACCGAAAACAACACTAACTCGCTCTAATACATCATTGTTCTCAAAAATATCAGAGATATTACTGTGCAAAAATCACTGGAAGCTAAGAAAAAACAACGTATGTTGGACTACTTAAAATAATATTTCTAATTTAAAATGCATATATAAAACACAACTGTACATATTACTTTTACTTACCACCATATTAATAGACACTTTGTTTTCATTTTCTATATTCTTATTTTCAATCTCGATTGAGGGGGACAGTCTGGGTTGAGGGAATAGATCTTGGACTAGTTAGTTCCCTCTAAAAATATATATGTAAAGAATTTATTTTAACTATTCACTTAATTTTCCACGCACAATTCACCGTACTTTTATAATACTTTCAACCGAAAAAGGGCCGGTTCTTCAAAGACTATATTAAAGTTACTCGACCGTGTACAGGAGAAGTCAAAGAGACTTGTTGGAGACGGTAGAGTAGTCCAGCACAATACCGGCATCATGTATTATTTGCTTAAGAATTTCCACATGCTTATACAAGAACGCCCAAAAAATCTTTGAATAAATAATATTAATTTACTTAAGTAAATTTATTTTGGTAATAACTTTATATACATATGTATATATGATTCTAATTTCAAAATTATGCTTTTTTCCCAAAAAAATATTTGAATTTATATATATATATATGTACATACTTTATCATATTCTCACAAGGTATTTTTATATAAAAGCAAACTGAATTTTTAATTTGTAGTCAGAAATTTGGAAAATTCCACTCATAAGCTAACTAAGCATTAGCGAAATAGTACTATACGGAAATATGCTTTCCTCCTTAATTATTGCGTTAGTTGTTGCAAAAATACTTTATGAGAATATCATAAAGTATGAAATAATACATTTCATTATAAGCTGAATTTTGAAATTAGAATCATATATAAATAATAAATAATTGTAATTAATTTTGACTCACGTTGAACAAAGGAAGAAATAGTTGTATTATAAAATTATAGTATTCCTAATAAGAAAACAACCGTTATTTACACGAATTCACTTTAAAAAAAGTTATAAATAGAGAGATTATACATAGGTATTTTACTCTAAATTGGGCACTGCGCGATCCCAATCTTACCAGAAAGCGTTCCTGTACACAAAAATTGGGTAAATGAGAGACGTTTTGAAGGAGTAATGTTCTTGTTCTATTTACACGAAACAGCCCGCACTTTTTTCGGGCTAGTTTGGGCAAGTAAACAAGAAACCAACTTTTTCAATAAAAAAAAAAAACAACAAAGTAACCAAATTACAGTGCACTCGTGATAACGTGATGTCATTAAAAACGTCGGTGTTCACGTTTGCGATGTGTTCACCTTTTCGAATACTAAAAATAGAACAAAATTGTATAGTATTTTCATTAAGAATTCATATTTATGAAATAAAATATTTATTTATACACTGCGTTTCACATGAATAGGTGCAGTGTTTTAGCAACCAATTAGAGCTTGCTGCTCTCAGGATAATTCATGCAGAGAATTATGTTGCACTTTTTATTAAAGGTTTAACAATTGAGAAAAAGAGTATACACAAAGAAGACTTGAAAAAGTTACGTTAAAAATAATATGTACTTCTTTTTATAACTTGCGAAGAAAATTGTGAACAATTTTTGCGTCAGTTGAATAGGTGCAGTGATTAAAATGTGTTTGTATGGTCATTTGTGTCAAATTTAATTACAAAATAGTTCAGCAATTTTTAAAAACAAAACACTAAAATAATTTTTAATCGATTTTAATTGAAAATGGGCCGTGGTAAATCTTTAACGTTGGAAGAGAAGGCAAAAATTGATGCCTATGATGATCAAGGTCTGTCCGGCCGAGAAAATGCTTTAAAAATTAGTAAAAGCGCTAACGTTGTATGGAATTATTTAAGAAATAGAGAAAACTATGGCAAAAACATGAAGGGACGGCAAACAATGGCCACAACAGCTACAGAAGGCGAAATATTCTAAGAATTGCCTCCAATTCTAGTGACTCTGCTGCAAAAATCAAAGCAAAAACTGGTTCCAGTGCTAGCTTTTCCACAGTTAGAAGGATACTAAATACAGCAGAACACTTAAAACGTATTAAGTTGCAGAAAAAACCACCATTGAACCAGCAACGTAAAGAATTACGGTTGAATTTTTGCAAAGAACACATGACTTGGAAGAGTGAGTGGAATAAAGTAGTTTTCTCAGACGAAAAAAGTTCAATTTTGATGTACCCGATGGTTACAACTACTATTTCCATGATTTGAGAAAGGAAGAACGCTTTTTAGCCCGTCGCCATAGTCGAGTTGGTGGTGTTATGGTCTGGGGTGCAATATCGTACTATTGAGTCATAGACTTGGAATTTAAATCACCAAAATGACAGCAAAATCCTATCAATCTATTCTGCAAACAGCGTTTCCAAAATTTCAAGATTTGTTTGGACCCATCCCATGGACTTTCTAGCAGGATAATGCTCCTATTCACACGGCAAGGCTTATTAAAACGTGGATTAGCGCACAAAATGTTGAATTGCTGCCATGACCACCATACTCCCCGGACTTAAACATAATGGAAAACGTGTGGGGATGGGTGTCTCGGAAAGTGTACGAGTCTGGGCGGCAATTTGATGACCGAGGATCTCTAATTGTTGCAATAAAATCGGCATGGTCGCTGATTTCCTTACAATATTTATCGCAACTGTATAACTCCCTTCCAAATAGAATTTATGAGGTAATTTTATCGAAAGGAGGAAGTACACATTATTAAAAATGAATAAAAAATTAAATTAATAAACAAAACTTAATTGTTTTCGTGCTTTTTTTATAATTTTTTATTGTTTTATAATATGAACCTATTCAACTGACGCAAAAATAGTTCACAATTTTCTTCGGAAATTATAAAAAGAAGTACATATTATTTTTAACGTAACTTTTTCAAGTCTTCTTTGTGTATACTCCTTTTCTCAATTGTTAAACCTTTAATAAAAAGTGCAACATAATTCTCTGCATGAATTATCCTAAGAGCAGCAAGCTCTAATTGATTGCTAAAACACTGCACCTATTCATGTGAAACGCAGTGTACATTAAATATCACGAAATTATATAATTTTATGAAAGTAATAAAAACAAATAAAAAAGTACAAAAATAAAGTATATCAATTGTGGATACAATCGGTTCAATTCTCTTCAGTGAACTAGAACCAATTTCAGTTCTCTGGCTATATGAAGAGCGCGCACCCGTACATCAAACGGGAGTTCCACAAGCAAAAATACTGTCAGCCTAGTCTCCCTGATAAAAATTGAACTTTAAAAGATATAAAAAAATCAACATTTACTTTATATGAAAGGCAGTATGCACACTTATCAGATTCCGCCTTCTTTTTGACCGATGATTTACATTGGCTTTTAAGGAATTCTGACCAAATTTAGAAAATCTATTGTTACCGTTTTTGAGATATGTATAAGATATAATAAATATTTATTTTGTATGAGCGTGGCAGCTCCCAATGGGTATTTTTGAAAGCAATATAGTCCAACTTAAAAGTTGGACCAAGTTACATAGCTCTGCGCTAATATCTGTGAAAATCGGGCTAGCCGTTCGAAAGTTAAAAGTGTTCGAACAAACTCGACTTTATTTTATTATATAGATTAATAAAATTTTTATTTGAGAAGAAAAGTTTGAAATATTTTATTTCAAAATATTTTTAAAGGTGAAAATGCTTGAATTCATTTTTAATGCGCCATAAAAATTTAGCTGTCTAAAATATCATCTTTTCCATATGAAAATAACATACTAAACTACCGAACGTAGTTTTTGTTGAGAATATAAAAATATATTTTTATAGAAGAAAAGGGAATCATTTGATCCTTAGTCATCACTGAAACTTATGGCTCACGTTAAGGCTAACGAAATCTAAGCGAGCTCAATGCCTTTAGAATGCTCCATAATTGGTTCAGACCGGCTAAGCCATTTTTTTCGTTATTTTGATTGTCGAATAGCGCATTGCAAATTTCACATTATTTATTGAAAATGTCTGCACTTTATTGTTTCATTTCAAAGTGATGTAAAATGGCTTTACAGCGGCTTTACTATAAAATGCAAATGTTTAACAATGGGTACTAAATTGAACACACTTTCATTCCATTGCGATTCATTTATACGTAATACATCAGAATTCACATAAAAATAGACATGTGCCGATGATTCAGGTCTGATTTGGTTATATTAAAAGTATTAAAAAGTATCGGTATATATGGAAAGTATTTTTGCATTTAGAAACAGAGATTTTTCGTACAATAATAAATAGTTCTGTATAAAGTGATAATCAAGTCACTACATAATGCAGATGCTGTGTAGTATATGGTTGAAAAGTATGCTGTTTGGTAGTTGTAACACATTCTCTAGTTTTTGTTGGGTTGATAAAAGAATTAGTTTTTGTGACATACGCGTATCACTTTTAATTATGTATGTACATATATGACACTTCTACTAGCATGAAAGACAAATTCTAAATTTGGTTCAATCCGCTTTACTGTAGACATGTAGTTTA
This sequence comes from Dexiosoma caninum, assembly GCA_963924685.1. Taxonomy (NCBI): domain Eukaryota; kingdom Metazoa; phylum Arthropoda; class Insecta; order Diptera; family Tachinidae; genus Dexiosoma; species Dexiosoma caninum. Next base: position 89,443,952 of record OZ004728.1, on the reverse strand, counting down.
CTGTGTGGAACCGCAAAAGGAGTCGCGGCCCACTTGGGTACAATACATAATGGAGCCATTGTGATGCCTGTAAGGAAAAAGAATTTCATTAGTTGTAGTGAAACAGAGACGATCCCAAAGTCTCTGCTAGGAAACGAACCTAACTGATAAATTAGAGCACTACACAGTAGACTTCAGGGTGTTTTGATTTCGATTATGAAATATTGTATCAATCAGACCTCCGTCGCTTTGTTTCTGATTTGCGTATATCATAATTACATATGAAACATTTTCCAATTCTCAATAAGAAGTTTGTTTCAGAAAGTATGTTTGGATGCAGAATACTTTAAAGATAATCGTTTATAGGAAATTAGTTTTTAGTAATTTGTTTTCTGTTTTATTTAATAATTTAGAAGGCGACACAAATATTTATACAAGTTTTAAATATGATATTACAACTTAACAATTAATACAAAAAGAAAAACTGAATATAATAAAAACATTAAAACTATTTATATGTTATACATTTATTGTTAATTAAATTGGACCGTGAATTGACAATTTTATTTAAAAATATAGTTATTTATTTTTATACACATAAGTATATATTTTATTACATATATCGTTTTATTTATAAAATAACTCTTAATATACATATTTTCTTTTGTAAAGACGCGCAAATTACAGAAGTACCTAAAAGGTTTTAATAGGTAATAGATACATAGTTTTAGTGCAAAGTACATATTGTAGACATGTACTTATTCTTTATGTAATCAAGGATGAATATCAAAGAAAGTATTTCGAAACCGAAATACGAAAGAAAATGTGAAAATGTTAGAAATCCTTTTCATTTCTGCTGTATGTAGATATGTACTATGCATGTGTGCATGTGAGTACACTATGGATAACTTTAAATTTCGTAAATATTAATTTATTTTACTTTCCAAGATATATAAAAACGATTTCATACGAAAAAATTATTAAATTATAACCACATCGTTCAGTTCACCATGTATGTAAAATATATACTTTAGGCAGTACATAAAAAGAAATCTTCGTAAACCCTCTAATATTTATATCTCTGGCATGTAGAGTCGGATCTTGAAGTATGATATATGAATGTGTTTGTCGCGAGTATACCAAAGTGGCAAAACTGTATCGAGTTTTTGTGACATTAGGATGGTAGAAAGAGAGATCTTCTGGGGAAATACTAGAACGGTCAATGCCACTACAACGAAAAGTTTAAAGAAGCGACCCTTACTTCGGCAAAATAAATTCAGTTTCGAAATTGGCTTCGAAAAATACTTTATATTAGAGGGCGTACGGCGCATTTTTTTTACTTGTAACCTGGTACGCCTAATGTACATGTTAATATTCGAAACTCAATTTTTTAAATGAAAAAAATATATTAGTAATTTTTAAGTGCAAAAATAACGAATGTGTCAATAAAAATATTTTATTTATCCTCTTCAGTCTACGAAGAACAATATGATCGTATGATGTAAGAAGATACATATTAGAAGACAAATAAGATGTTAAAGATGGATAAAATAAAATAAAATGTTTCTGATCAGTATAATTTAAATTAACTTAAATTTGTTCGTTTTTGTTTTCTATTAAGTTGTTCCATACGTTTTGCAAAGTATAAAACGCATTCGTCGCTTACATGAATTGTTTTTTACTCCATACGATAGACATGCAACGATATCGAATGCCATGTTGCCATACTAAGAAATTTAGATGTATTTTGTTCGATATCTAATGCAGTGATTAGACCACTGTATTGCATTTTATCATATTTCGTGCTTTTAAGAAGAAATTAATTTTAAACTACGCAAATGCAGGTATTTGTTCAATCTAACTGCCCAAAATTGAAACTCTTTTCCTCGAATTTTAGTAAAAATTAAAATCAAATGTGAAAGAGAACTTATTATGGAGCACGAAATTGTAAAAATTTTGCGCAATTTTGTCAACACTAACAGTTTAACGGTACTTTGGCTTGAATGTTTTTACAAAACAGCATAGCACTTATTTAAAATTATTGATGTTTAAAAACGTATAACTTTGTACTGAGATGGTCTTTTTTAATATTTCCTTTTTTGCTACTAAAATAAATTAGCTTTATTCTTATGCTGGACATACTACAGAGATCTACTGTGGGAAAAGTTAAGTAATTTGCAGATATGCTCACATTCCTTTCTTTTTTCTTGGAGCAGTACTCAGAGGATATTCTCTAGATAGAAGAATAGTGTAGAGAATATACAGGTGGTGAAAGTGGTAGGAAGATAAAGCTTAATTCTTGCACAGTTCTGCAGTTGCGTGTTAATTATAAAGCAAAGTTGCGGCGCCTCTGATGTTAATTTCGGCGCGTTATTTGTAAGCTAAGGGTGACATTTTATTTTATATTTTACTTCGCCGACGTTTTATTGCTCTAAAACTGGCGAAGGAGGGTGCTGTAGCACAGAAGAAATTTTTGATTTGACCGGAGCGGGAATCGAACCCGGCTCCTACTCGTTGCATTATAGTGAAGATATTTTTGTTTTAATTTAGTATTTGTTATGTTATAATGTCAGACCCCGTCATAATTTCTAACATAACTGAAAGCCTGAAGCCATGAGTAAGTAAAAATTTGTCGCAGAAAAGCACCGATGTGCGTTGTGTAGGTACTTTGAAATGTTTTCATCAATTTTACAATAAAATCGATTGTCGCAAATACAGGACATACATATATACGTATGTATGTATATTAATTGTAGGTTCCTCGGAAGTAAGAATCGTAAACACATATTCGACACAATGAAAAATTAAAATTTCTCAAATTTAGAACAAAAGTTAAATTTTCTAAAGAAACTTATTATTGAGCGTTACGAGCTTCATGAAGACCAAACCACCAAAGTTTAGCCCGTTTCAAATCAGAAATAGAATGATGGTCGTCTCTTGAGTTCAATTTAGTTTTTTATTTTAGTTTAAATTTAGTTTTTTACGTATCTACCATTAATGAAATATGCATATTTCATTTCCATTTAAAATCTTGTTTCTATATTGATGATCACTTTTAAAACCGAAGTGGACCGCCTAAATTAAACAAATACACGCACGTGCTGCGTTTGAAAGTATTTCCGACATCCATCACACATTGAAATTTGAATATCTTCATTCCGAATTGTTAAGTATGTTTATATTAAAAAAGAAGAAGCAACGTATATTAAGTATATCATTACTTTAATCAAGAAAGGCCCAAATTAATTTTTTATTTCAAATGGAGTATTGTTGTGTTTCGGCTGAATTTTTCTGCGAGAATTTAATAAAACACTCTAGTACAAAAAATTGCATCTATATAAGTTTAATTTGTCTGCATTTATATTTTTCTGCTCCTGCAAAATATGAAAAGCCGTAGCTAGAGGTATCGTTACCTTAATACAGTAAAGCCCTAAGTAATATTTTTCACTTAAATTGAGGTTTTCGCATATTTTGACATACTCTAATAATAATAAATAAAACTTTGATGAGAAAAACTGGTGTGCTTCGACTTACGATTGCTTGGACAGTTGAATAAAAACTGGCTTGAAATTAATCGCGACTAGAAAAGTTTAATTGTTATGATTTTTATTCCAGTATGTATAATATAATATAGGACCTTTCTATATTAAGGCAACGATAAGTAGAAATCAAAGTTTTTCCAAGTGTGTGTGTGTGTGTGTTGTAATTGATTGATTACTAAATAAATGTACCTGAAATTAATTTAATGAGTTTTCTAATTTAATTTTAAACATTTCAAAATTCTGGATGCCCTAATTAATTTTTTTAATATATATATAATTCCATAACTCCTCTGATCATTTCGAAGGCCATGTAAAAGATATCCTATGTTTGTATGTACTTATGTATGTATGTATGTATAATAAGATTTGGTACTTTAGGTTTACATTTGTGAGAAATTTTTAATTCAGTGTATAATACAAATTTTTATAAATATTTGTTATCTAAAATGTATAGAAAGGGATTCTTTCAATATGTATCTGTATGTATGCATGTGTATCTATATTTTATATAAATTTACATAAAAATTTAATTATTATTTTCCATCTACATTTATGTATATGCGAATGAATATGTCTTTATTAAAAATATTTTAATATACATTTTTCTATTATAAATTATTGATTCTTTTTGTTTAAGTAAAGCTGACACCTGGATATTCATAAAATTGTTTTAAGAACATATTTTGCTAAAAGAAACCGTTATTAAAAATAGAATGTTTTAACTAAAAAATGTTTCTATTACTTCTCGGTGTATGATTTACATATTTTGCTTTTTATTCATTCATTATTTTGTTTATTTTATAAATTTTTTAAAATTTTTTTTGGTCTCTGCTTTCTTAAGATTAACATTTGAATATGTGGTGTAGTTATGAATATGCTTCGTTAAGTTTTAAGATAATTCTAAAAATACTTTGTTTATTTATAAAGAGTGGTCTTTGGTCGTAACCTTTCCTTTAAATACATTGTGTGATATGTTTTCTATCGGAGAATTTTTTTGGCCCATTCGTATTGATTTTGCTTAAACTAGTTATCGATATACTTACTATACAATGTCAGTCATGATATTGTGCATTGAAATCAAAATTTTAAAGTAATTTGTAAGTGAACTGCGCTCAATCAACAATTCAATTTAAAATAGCTATTATATATACTTTTGATTTCCATAAAATTCTGCTTGTTGGCATTGTGTTGTAAAATCATTTAATTCTCACGAATTTACTTTAATTTGGATAAAGGAGTTCATTCAGTGCATATTTGTAGTGTTAAATTAAAAGATTAAAATTAATATCATTAAATTTAACATCTTAAAACTGTTTTTAAATGCAAGCGAAAATTTCTTTTGAATATTGAAAGTAAATGGAAATTTCAGTTTGCTGTCATTGTTTTCGATATAAAATATGCGGAAGAAATTTTCGGTCCTACTAAGAGCTATCTCTACAACTCTAATTTTGCACGTTTTTTGTTTATAGCAGTGTTGCAGTGTCTGGTGTCAAGGAGCCGTATTCAAAGTTGGGGCTGTATTTGGTAGGCCTTTTATTAATTATTTTATTTCGCTGATTACACTACACAATATTGACGAAGGAGGGCACTCTGATGTTACTTGTGGATTAGTATCAGCTGAAGCCGGCACTGTTCAGCTACCACTGACTTTGCCTTCGCCACTGAAACCTTCCGACAACAACTGACACAAACTGCACATCAGAAAAATGCGAGATGTTTTGTTATAATTTTGTCTGAAAGTGAGTTCGAACCCAGGAAATTTTTGGTTTTGTAGTAACGTGCAGACTTCAGCTATCGCCACCCTCAACATCTTTTTATTAAAATAATAGACACAAAGTATTAGTATAAACATTACGAGTATTAAGAAAGTAACTACACAATGTATCAACTTGGTGTTAATATTGCATTGATATATGGTTAGTAAGTCAGCCAGATTTTCAACAGATACAGATAAAAGAATACCGAATTTTTAAAATTTTTAAATCTTCAAAAGGTTGGTGCTCGTTGTCTATTACTTTTCGCCAGAAATATTCTGAGAGGAAAAATCCATTTATTTTGAAATGGCCAGATTTTAAGGCTGAAAATGTGCATGGTGATTAGTGTGATGGAGAAAAATTCCTGCCAAAATTTCACCCCCTTTTTGCTCTGTTCATGGGTTCCTTTGGAATGTGAAATAAATTTCCATTTAAAGAAATAACTTTTTTTATTTAGATTTAGATTTTGTTTACTATATTTGAAATTTTTGTAAAAAAAAACAATGGCGCACTACTCAATATGGAAACAAAAGTATTAAAGAAAACAACATTTTTTAAGAATGTAAACAACTTTTGACTGTTAAAAAATTAAAACATCTGGAGAGTTGCGGGGCCTAATCAATAGTCCTTGGTTGAATTTGAAATTATCTACTTTGCGTTTCTAAGCTCTTTCTCATACTTTAATTCGAAAAACTGTCGAGAAATATTTAGTGGAAAAGCGGGTGGCACTGACATGGTGGAGAGTAAATAAGAAAAAATACGAGCTTCTTTTACCTATAACAAGGCAATATTTAGTGACAGCACCAACTACTGTTCCGAGCGAGCGAATTCTTAATGGTGCGGGGATTATTTACACACCGCATTGTAATAGGATCGGTGGAAAAAATTACTGTTTTTACCATTTTAATTCTAGCTATGAATATATTTTCTTTCTTTTTTTACATTAATAAATTTGTTTTTTTTTAATAAAAATTATTAAAAATTTACGATTATTTATATATATGTATATACTTAATACTTTTTGCAAAGGCTACTTGGTTTTTTATGTTTATATTTTGATAGTTCTCAAAAATTGTTTGTGAGTTTTTGTATAAACGTGTGCAATTTTTTATCTTTTCCAAAAATTTGGTTAAAGGTCTACTGGTGAGTTGGTTTAAGCACTAACAAAGACTAGCTTAACCATACAACAAGTACATATATATATATATAAATAATCGTAATTAATATTTTTGTTTCATTTTATGCTTTTTTACACTTTATGTGTTTTATTTCTTGAAACCTTTTCGCAAAATATTCTCTTAAATTTGGCGAATACGAATACGAATACGAATATTCATAACGTCATTAGTTTGTACGGTCACCTTTTGATAGAAGAGTAGGGCAATATTATGAGCATCATTCGAAATCGAACAACGAATACTGAATGTTTTTATCGAAGAGAATCTTGCATTCGATGTGTATCGTGATATCTAAAAATTGTTTAAAATGTAATATTTTCGTGATTGTTTTAATATTTTTGTGAATTCTCTATATATAAAAGTACAAGTTCTGGCTCATTCATCGGGTGACTCATCAACGCACAGCCCAAACGCCAAGAGCAGACGCCGTATACCTCTTTCGATAAACATTTTTCGAAACTCGAACGATACGGGCAAAACGAAAGGGCAAAAATGGGTAAAATCGATAACATAATATCTGCGAAACTATGGCAGATAGAACCAAAATGAAAAGGGCTAACTGCTGCTAAAAAAAATAACCAAACACGTGTTTGAGATTTTTTGGAAAAACGGCAAAAAACTTAATTTTGGTATTTTTCTTTACAATCCTTCTATCTTCTTAAGTATTGAAATCTCGAATATGGAGAACGTCCGAAAAAGGCGGACCCCTATTTTTTCTCCGCTACTATCAAATGAAAGGTACTTATGAAAAACTACCTCAAAATCAAAAGAAATCACCATAAAAACAATATGGCAGACACCACAAAATGCCGGACTACTATTTTTCACCCACTTCCTTGATATGGCTATCAAATGAAAGGGATTTTTGAGAAGAGAACTAATAATAAAAAAAAGAAATGGGTACTATTTAAAAAAACGGACCATTGAAAAAACGTGTTTTTTTATGTACCACTTTGTACTTTGTGGAAAAGGTACTATTTAAAAAAATTACATTTTTGGAAATTTACTTTATATAAAAAAGTTGATGTGGGGCAGCGAAGCATATCGTGGTAATCTAGTTCTACATACATTTTTAATATATATTTTATTGTTAAAGAGATTTTAGCAAAGCGAATTCATAACAGGTGAACTCACTAGCCCAGCTGGGCGACTATTTATCACTGTTTAATGTCAAATTGTGTGAATTATTTTGACAGCACACAATGATTTTTGGTTGTTGTTGTAATACTGAGATTACCTGGTATTAGAAAAATTCACATCTATCAAATCGAACATCGAACAGCGTTCATTAAAAGGGTCATATTATTTCGTTCTTCATTGGGATATATACGAATTGAAAAATGTTTAAACCATCTTGAGTTAAGGCGGTGTTTGATGAGTATTACCGTACAAATAATTGACTGCACTTAAGTGTCTATTTTAAGGATTTAAAGACTGATTGATGTTCATGTAAAATTGTAAAGTTGGTTTTTTTGGGTGGCGATCGAATATTGATAGGAATGTGAGTATGTGTCTCCGTGTGTGTGTGTGTACATCAATTATAAGTTAAATTATTAGTTTGTGGGTGTTTAATAAATATAATTAAATCTAATAGTTTCTTTTCTTTCTTTCTTTTTTGTTTTTGTTTTGTTTTTGTTAATGCATTTTAAATATAATAGATTTATTTATAAAGTTTCTTAATTGTAATTTAAAGCTAAAAATCGATTTTCAGTTATTTCCATTAAAGCTTTATTTGTTCTTGTATTTGAAACTATTTGTATATTTGTGAAGTTAGATTCTGAATAGGAATATACATCCATTGGTTGATGAATTACACCGATACATTTATTTAAAATTGTAATTAATAGAATTTGGAAGGAACATTTTCTTATTTCTTATGTGATTTCTTTTTTATTTTCCTTTTATTTTAAAATTTAAATTAATCTAACCTTAAAAAAACGTTTGTATATAATAATTAAAGAATTGACCATTTGTTATTTGTCATTTAATTTCGATCAATTAGATTAATTCTATATTTTTTATATTAAAAAGGAAAAAAAAATTATTACGGAAAAGGGAAGAATATGAATGAATAAATATTTGAGGATATTCGTGTTGTTATAATGAAGAAACAATATACAAATATACATCCATGCGTAGACATATATGTATACCCTGCAGGAAATGGCAATAGTAAAACTGTTCTGATTTGCTACTGGGTTAGTCATGAGTACTAGCGACTTGTGCATGTTATTGAAAATCTACTACTGACGTTGGTTCTATTTAGTCAATAGAGTGGTAGATAGTTCTTGTGGGAAACTGATGGTGCATATTTCCACCACAATAAAATGAGACGATAAAAAATCGGTTTGCAGCTGTAAAAAGAAAGATACGTTCTCTGTCCATCAAACACAAAAAAATGTCATCTAAAAGTCACCAAAACCAATCGACAAAAGTGTTGACGTGTAGACACTTGGTGCCAGCTTTCCTACAGGGTACATACAGAGTAGATATGGATTTGTAAATTACATGTTTGTAAGTATAATAAAGTATGGGTTAAAGAGAGTATACGTTTTCATAAATATATTTAATATAAAATAACAAATTACAAATTGACGGTTTGTTATTAAATAATTTGATGGTTTAAATGTTGAGCTACATTTGTATTTAATAATTTTGTTAAAAATTTATTTACTTGTAATATAGACATCAAGAATTTCAAATATAAAAATTTCTTTTTAAAAAATTTCCCTAAGGATATTTAGAAACATAGTGGTCGCACATAAAGGATTACAAAATCCGTGAAGTTCAGATTATTGTATGGACATGATAATTTTTAACTGATTTCTTATGAAAATTGGGTTAACACAAATTTTGTGTTAAGATCTACATACATACATATTTAACTATGTATGTATGTGAAAAGCTTTCCGTATTTATTGGTTCTTTATTTTTAATTCCATTCCGTTCTACTTCTATTTAAACATTTGTTATTGAATTTGTGTCCTGAAGGACGCAGATATGTTTATCAATTTTAAATAAATGTTTCGGCTGCCATTTGCTACAAGCATTCAGAAGGTGGTGGTTTTTCATCTGATGGCGATGGTGATGGTCCAGATACTGAAACCATTGGTAGGTTATTAATTTTAGGCTTGTTGCATTTCAATTTTAACGGTTTTGGACTACTCGGCGAGACTGTCGAAGATCGCTGACGCACCAAGACTTTTGTTGGTTTGGCAATTGAATGAATCGCTGGAGTAGTTGTCGTTATCGTTGCCTTATCGAGTGGTATTGACACCAATTCCTCAACAGTGTCGGCAGAATCATGGGAAGCTGAGTTTAATGAAACCGTTTTAGCTGAGCTCAATGTAGGATGTGCTAGCGGTGGGGGTAAAGGAGGTGGTATTGGTGGCATAGCTTTTGTCACCGTATTATGTTGCTCCTCTCTTATGTGAGACGGTGGTGTTTCTATTGATATACTACCCACTATTTTATTGGAAGTGGTAACTGCTCCTGAATGACTCACTACACTTGCAGCTGGTAATAATTTCTCGGATTTTGTTTTTAAAATTGCCACTGGATGATTTTCGACACTTTTTGAGCATTCCTGCATCTCGATGTCATTTTCATTTTGGCAATCGTTGCCATTGCTCTCCTCTGTGTGCCATTGCGCATTATCGGTAAAACTTTTCTATTGAGTGTAAGAGAATTGTGGTAAAATCTTACAACAATTGTAATATAGTAATTAAAAATTAGTACCTTTCTGCCATTGTCTGTTATATTCTCGGCACTCTTCGCTTTACGACACAAAACACTCTGCGACCCATGGCGTCTCAAAAACTCAATTGAATCAAAACCTCGCCCTTCTGATGAAACGAAAATTGCTGAATTTATGCGACTACGTGTTATTCGCTCTGATATCGACGTAGAGTGCTCTTCTTGAAAAACGTGGAAATGCTAAAAAATTGAAACCAAATCATTATTATTTTCTTTTGTTCTTTTCTCTATAAAAACCACTAAAAACGAAAAAAAAATACAATCCCCTTAATGAGTTTAAATACAATTAAATGGTCTTAAAACAAAGAAAATATTATACATATGTACGTAAATACATACATACATATGTATGTATGTATATGTACGTAAATACATACTTACATATGTATGTATATGTGTACATATGTATTTGAAATCCAAATTGTAACAAAATACACGTGAATGATGAAAAATAATATTACATATAAACAAAACTAAACGATACCAGATGAAAAATTGCATTAAAAAATCGTATGCAAATGAAAAAATGCTGCTTACACGACTACAATGAAGTGGCTGATAGGCGAGTGCTCCGCATTCGCTGCTATCGAACTGTAAGAAAAAGAAAAAAAAAGAGAACAGGGGAAGGACAAAAAACAGAGACAACGTTTTAATAATCAATGGACGTTAAATAAGCCAAAATAAAAACATGTTTAAATCAATTTTATTAATTTAATTTCTATAGGTTGTGTGTTTTGCTATTTTTAAAAGAACTTTGCGGCGTTGGAAAGCATTGGAAAATAATATAATGAATTTTTTAAAGCCAGAAAAGCTATAGTTTCAGCAAAAGCGAAAGTGAATTAAAAAATAATTATATACAAATATAAAATAAAATTAATTTAAATGTACAAATCCCTTTAAAATAAATAAAAGAAAACTTTTCTCGTGAAAAAAAAACTTTAAGATTTTATTTGCTTATTAATGAAGAGTGAATTTATTTTTTGACCTCTTTTGTAAAAAATTGCTTGCTAAAATTTCTATGTATTCGAGAGGGGTAATTTTTATTCGACATGAGACGAGTTTAAACGGCGTTTTGCTCCTTTTGAGATTTTTGGAAACATTCTCTATGTTTTCGTGTTTGAGTAGAATGATTCTAAACCTTGAGAGCATTAACTGATTTAATATGGGCTCAGTCCACTAAGGTCCCGCTTTTAACTTGAAGATTAAGATTAGATTAGCTAATCTTTTGTTGCTAGTTTGAAAATGAACTTTAATTTATTTTGCCTTCAAATTACGCATAACCGCATTGTTGAAAGTGCTGCGTAATCTTTATTTATGGATAGTATAGATGTTAAGGAATCAGAAACTGTTCATGTTCTTGGCATGAAAATTCAGTGAGACGTTCATTGGACTCACCAAATTTTTCAAGTCTCTAAAGAAGCAGTCTAGTGCCTACACTTTTTAAGGTGGTATAAGAAACATTTCATTCCATATGATCTCTTTGCTATGAATCTGTATCGCGTACATCCGACCGAAAATGGAATACACCTCTCATGTATGGAACGGTGCTTCAAAGCTCCTCGACCGAGTACGGGCGAGGGTGAAGAGGCTTATCGGCGAAAGTATAGCAGCCAACTCTATGGAATCGCTGGGGTATCGTCGTAATGTCTTGCTGTTTTATCGCTACTACAATGGAATGTGCTCCAATGATATCAAGAAACTCATTCCAAAACTCGTAAATTTTTACGTGCGACAAGATTGTCCTCGGAAGCCCATTCATTTATGGAACATTTACCAGCGAGTCGCACTGTACATTACAGAGGAAATTTGTTTCTTAGCTGAACTGTTCGTTTGAGAAATAAACTTCTTCCAGAAGTCTACCTCGATGTTAGAAAATTTAAATGGAATATCCACAAGTACTACTCCTTCAATCCTTGTACCCTACATCTAGCTCTGGTGCTATATATTGCATACGTACGGGGTATATTTTGAGGACTGGTCGAAGATAACAAAACAAACCTTTAAGTGCTTAAACTGTCAAATTTGTAACTCCGCAGTAAAAAGCTTGTGAATACGTGAACAACATACTGACTTAGGCTCAGTTTTTTTGATGTCAATCAAACTTAGTTTTAAGGCCGGGGCACATGTAATCCGTCATACGTCGTACTTTGCCTTTTTCAACTGACATTAACGTAACGACGGATGAGGTTGACACATTGAGTATTTTGTACGCTGGGTTGTAGTGACCAAAAAAATTTTGCAAGCAAGATTTGTTTACAAAGTAATGAAATAAAAAAACATTACCAGTATATGTTTCACTTTATAAAAATAAGTCTTAAATTTCTTCTGCCCTAGCCACAGATTTTATAAAAAAAAAATTTAGATAAATAAATTATGTACATACGAGTATACATACCATTTTAAACAAAACCGATTTAAATACTGCGTTATTATTATTTTTTTTTTGCTCTCCTAGAGCAGACTTAAACTTTTTGTTACAACAGAAACGATTTTTGAATGAAATAAAAGGGTGTTAACCGTGTTGCGCAATAAACGCGATATAAAACCAGGTTTTAAAACTTAACAAGTAAAATATAATGTTCATAAAAGCCTTGTGAAAATAATCGTTTAGCCATTTATATTGAAAACGAAACGTCTTTGAGTTTTTTAATTGTTTCAATATAAATGGCCGGAGGAGTATTTTCACTCGTCTTCCATGAACAAGCAGTTAGTATTATTTAGAAAGAAAAAAGTAACCAAAATGCCAAAATTTTTCACATGTCCACACTAAAAAAAATGTAACTAAACCGGCAACGATGCTCATAACGGTCAAAGTGTGGCGATGGTCGAAGTAGTCTGCACGTTGACTACAAAACGAATAATTTGTTCTGGGTTCAACCCCAGTTTCAGACTCATCAAAAAAAAAAAAAACATCTCGCATTTTTTCTGATGTGCATTTGTGTTATTTTGTGTCAGTTGTTGTCGCAATATTTCAGTGGCGAAGGCATAGTCACTGGTCACTGAACAGAGTAACGTCTTCAGCTGCAAGCAATCAACATGCACATCAGAAAGTGCTCTTTCGTCGGTGTTGTGTAGCTCCGGCGAAGTAAAATAACTACTAAAAATGTCTACTAAAAACGAAGCTTCAGCATTTAATACGTCTTCTTGACATCAGAGACGTAACAACACTGCTATAAAAACAAATAACGTTCAAAAAGCAGTGTTGTAAGATAGTGAAGCTTCACCTCCTATCATTTCTCTTACTATCCCTTTCCTCTAGTTCCAGCACAATGAATCGCATGTGTAGGGGTAATCTCCAGAGTGATTGTCCAAGATAAAAAAGAAAGTACTCAACGTAAGTTAAAAGTTAAATGTTGGCCAACTTTCGTACTTTGCATTGACGGAGACGTACTGAATGTGAGAACCCTCATAATAAAACATGTATTTCAACTTAGTTGTCATTTTAAAAGGCAAAGTATGACAGATGATGGGTTCTATGTGCCCCTCTTATTGTAGTGTTGCTAAACTTAAATAAAATCTAAACTGCTAAACAGCGATAGTTTAAGAAATGTCAAATTAGATAATATTACCATATTTTGTACGAAACAAGATATGGCAACATTAAAACTTTCTAATAAAAATACTAAAAAAAAACAAACAAAGCAAAGCAATAAGAAACAAAAACATTTATTTAATTCCTATATGTATGAGCAATACGTAGGCTCAACAGCTGATATGTTTGGACTGCTCTATCTAGAGTTTAAGCGCGCGAAGCAGGTTAGTTAAACTATGATAAAACTAACCTCAACTACATGTTAAAAACAGCATTTCAAATTTAAACCACGTTTCAACTATAAACACAGTTGAAGTACATCCCGAAAACTGGCTTTTGCTGATATGATTTATAGACATTCGATTGAATCTTTTTATGCCAAAAGTGACAGGAAAGACCACTGCATGTAATTTACGTATGTGGACATACGTACCGTTACGAAACCGCATTTGTTCTTGATAAAAAAAATTCGTCAATTGATCAATAATTTATTTTTTCGAACTTGGAAGGTTTTTTATGCATACAGTAATAGAAAGATGGAAAAGAAGAATTAACAAAATAATCACACGAACAAAGTAAAATACGCAACAAAAAATGTTATTTTTGATTTTCTTAAATTTTTTTTTGTGTGTGAAACTAGCCCTCTGCTGTTTCGTATGAGGAAATGTGTGTGCGTGTGCACGTGAGAAAATGTATTCACATCAGAGAACTGCAATAAGTGTTTGATAAAGGAGTTCTTTCAATCTACGGGTCAAAAATGCTGTAGTACACATATTCGTGAGAAGATTAAATCAAATGTTCTTTATTGTAATGGCTTGTTCGATTGTACATAGATTTTTTGTGCATGCACAGCTCAACAAATATGTATGTAATTTTTGCAGTTCTCTCTTTCATACCACTATTGTGGTTTTTGAAATCTTTCCTTCCAGTTCTTCGAATACTCAAACCGCTGCACCTCTGCACTGTATAGATTAAAGATCAAAGGAAACTCAAAATAGTGCTCGATTTCTTTCAGCAAAATAACGGTATATAAGATATAAAATAATTATGAATAAGTACGCCAAAGTAAAATTCTTTTCATGTTTCTGACAAACATGCTTACAAGAAGCAAATCATAAATTTTGGTTTTTTTTTGTGTTTCGAATTTGAGGGAGGTGGTTGGTTTTGTTATGCATTGCTGAGTGTTAAAGCGTTGTTGTTTGTGCGTGGATGTGTGTGTGAGAGAGAGAGAGCGAGAGCATTAACCGTTAAGTGTGTGAGAGCGCATGAAAATAATGTGTACAAGCAAATTTTGATACGTCATGAAACAATACAAATGTTGTGTTGGATTTTCTAAAAGGTTGATTAAATGCTAAAAGTCAAGTAAATATTTGTTAAATTGGTTCCACCTGTTTCGGAAGATAAAACAAACAAAAAAAAAAAAACGATGAATTAGACAAATACAAATACGATAACGAATAGGTGTAATATATAAACGAACTAGTGAGCGAATGTACAAACGAAAACTTAATTACGAATAAAATTTGAATTTGTAGTGCTTCTAATTATATGGCGAGTGCATTGCTGTCTGCATCAACGACAAATTAGTTGAGCTTTTATTCGACACTGTTCTGTTTCGTAGAGGGATTCTGGTAGAGGGATTAAACATCATACATTACGAATCCATTTCGTTTTATTTCGCGTAATTTACATTTAGAGAAAGAACTTAATTAGAAGGCTCGATAAGCAACTTACACTGTCACGTTCGGTTACGGGGTTTGTGTGAATTAATGACGTTGAATCTGTACGGATCGTATCACTGGCCATGCTATGACATTTGGGTAAACGTGAAAAGTCACGGCTATCACGCGAATCTTCGCGCGAACGTTCGGCACATGAAAATTGTCGTCGATACTGTCGGCGACGACGGAATGCATTCGATTTTGGAGTTTGTATGGAATATTCACTGATGCCGCCAGAAATAGGAGCAGCAATGCCGCTGCCAAGGGAAGGTGCTGCTGGCGTTGGAATGGCGCGATAACAGAATGGATCATAACTGAACTGTCTAAGTCTCCATTCTTGGTATTGGCGATGGTGACTTAAATGTCTACGTTTGCGTAAAATTATTTGTTTTTTGGCCTCTAATAGTTCTTGATCTTCGTTTGTTGTGTTTGTAATGTCTTGAGAGTTCTTTAGTATGCTGCGTTGTGTCGCATATTTCTTTTGCCGCATTCTGTGTTCACCTTTAACTTTGTTTGCTGGAATAGCTCTCGATGATCGCCGATGTTCAGGTTCTATGATATCTCTATGTTCATTTTCTTCATCTTTCGAAATGTTGCCAGTTGGTCTATCACTAATGTTGCTGTTAATACTCATGTTGCTTATGTGTTCACGATCCAAAGTGTTCAAAGCGGCTACTCCCGCCTGACTGTCAACACTCTCACCACGTCGATATCCTTCCGATGGTGAAACTCCTCCCCCATCGGCATTTGGTAGTTGCTAGCTTTCCACATCAGCCTTGTGCAAAAGTGCAAACTGACAGCCACAATCGCGTTCCAACTCTCGTCTGGGATATTGAAAACACTGATCAAATATGCCACACCCTTCACAGCGTGGAATACACTGAAGTTTGTTTCATATATTGAATAAGAAATGTAGGTAATATTCACAGAAAGATAGAAGAAGATGTAATTGTTGTTGTTAAATAATCTCAGAAATTGATAAATCAAGAAGTAGGACATCAACAAAAACCAAAAAAAAGCTTATAAAACTACTAAAGGAAAATTTTACTATGAAACTAAATCATTTTCATACTTAGCGAATTTCAAAATTGCTCAGCTTTTCAAATTTTCTTTGGATCATAAAGTTTCTACAAGCATAAAAATTTCTAAAAAAAAAATAAATGTATAAATATGTATGTATCTACACATTTAGTCATATGCATGTCGTAGGTCTGTATGTATATACACTGTCGAGGAATATAATTTCAGTTTTCATACCCTTGACTTTTTTTAATATTATTTTCATTTATTTGTATACACCATACGAAAAAACGATTTAAAAGTAATAAAAAAGCAAAAACAAATCCTTAAATACTTTGGGCTGCAATAACAAGAACAATTCATTGTAAAATTTATTGGAAAATGTTTGAAAGAAAATTAATTATGTAATTGATAGCCATTTCATTATTGCCACCTGTGATGGTTGTTAGTTCGTTCGGTAGTCAACTCAAGAATGCGAAAAGTAAAATAACGTCACTAGAGATTCAAGACGGCGAACACCATTTCTTTATCCACAGTCACTTTACCGAGAAGATCACGGAAATATTTTCAATATTAAGAAAAGTTATTAAAAATAAACATTTATTCCTTTGTACTAAATAGAAAATAATAACTTATGATAACTTTTAACATTAAAACAAGCTGCTGTTTCGTTTTTTTATCTAAATGTTTCTGATAAAATATTCATCAAATGAAGCATGTTGAGGTTTCGACTAACCGAAATATAATGCATTAAATACATTCACGACAGCAGGCTGCCGACTACATGACTACAAATGCCACTAGCTGCATCGTCACATGCTGAAAACTAAGAACTGTTTATTCTACAAACACATTTCAGTATTGCCACATTCAAATAATTTATTTTTATAAAAATAAAATTATTCATTGAAAACATATTTTTAATTTTGTAAAAATACTCAAAAAAACATCTTGATTGTTAATTTACATGAAATATTTTTTGTATTCAATAAAGTAAAATATTTTCTAAATTCAGCCTTGAAGTACATATTAGTTAACAGAGGTTTTAGTGCTAACAAACCATTATTAAAAAAACGTATGCATAAACAACATGCTAACTAATAAAGCTTTTAATAAATTTTTTATTTTTATTCTGAAAATATCGTCTTCATTTTGCGATGCATGGAAATTAATATTATTTCAAACGGGTAGTCTAATCTATAAAAATATTTTTATTATTTTAATTATTTATCGATGTTTGTTATATTGTTTAGCTTGTCTATATGTGCTAATACCAAAATCGTCAGAAGACTTTTAACCAAATTATTGAAAAAAAGTTAAGAAATGTTACACGTTTATGCAAGAATTCCCAAAAAATCTTTGAGAATTACGTAATATACAAACAAAATAAATCAAATAGTTTCTTGAAAAATTTTCTTTATACTATAAAATACATTTTCTTATTCGATTTAAATCTATTTAATTTTACTAAACCTTTTTACAATTAGTCAACCTTTAGTTAGACGATTTTGGTACTAGCACCAAATGAAATGTACATATAGCCCAGCTAAACCATATACCAAACACAGATAAATAGTCGTAATTAATTTTGACTCGCGTTGAATAAATGAAAACATAGTTATATATTATTTTAAGATTAAAAAATATACATGAGCAGTTTTCTATAATGTTTCTTTTCTTTTTTATCAAAATTAAAAACAGTATAAAGTGAATTAAATAAATTGTGAAGAAATAACACGATTTGTACTTGTTGCAGAAGTATTAGGTACTCGAATAACGAGCTTTCTTACAAACAAAACGATATTACTAAAAATGTCACCTTAACATAGCCTTAAAGCAGGATTGGCCAGTTAATAATGCTTTACTTAAGGCATGTTAAACTAACAATTAATTTTCTTTAAACTTTCATGAAATTAGCCTAAATAGGCGATGTTGTATTGAAAGTAATAATTTTCATATTCTATTTTTCACATGTTGTAGTCGGTTACCAGATGTCATGAATGCGTTTAATGCATAATAATTAATAAACTTTCTTTAGTTTAGAACATATTTAGGAATTTCTTATTGATAAATAACTCGTTCTATTAATATAAGGGGGAGTGTATGTGCTTACTTATGTTTAGTACGCACATAAAGCACGAAATAAATTTGTTATACGAATTTGCAGAATTGTTTACTTTTACTGCATTTATTTTTATTTTTGTTCTACAGAAGAATGTTTTATATTGAGAAAAATTGCTTTTTATAGCCGATTGTTCTACATTTTGAACACATATCCCGTGACTTTCGAACATTTTTATGCGCATTTCTAACTTAACTAGCTAAAAAAGAATTTATGTAGTAAATTTTTACTAAAAATCTTAATACAAGTAAAAATGCAAGTTTAAGATTAACTGAGTGCTAGTTATTTCAAAAGTTTTCCATCCGTAAAGACAAAATTTTATTAAAATTTACAAGTATGTAAAGAGTTATTTTCAATTTATTTTATTAGTTGTTGATTGTAAATTAAAATAAATCAAGACGTGCTACAATTTCGGAAATTCACTAGTTCAAAAGTCAACATTTGAAATAAGCACTGAAGGAGGCGTTTGTTTTTTAAGTGAAAACCGGACCGCGTTTTTTAAACTTCTCATTTCACTTTTTCTACATAATATTTTGAGTCAACTTTTTTTTACTTCACATAGTTAATCAGGGTACTTATGTATATACATACAGTAATTTGTAATAATGAATGCGAATGAAAAAAAAAGAAAAAAAAAATAGCGATGTTCAAATACCATCAAGTAAAATTCTTAAGCAAAACCTTATGAAATCAGAAACCAATTATTTTTTTATTGACAAAAACCAAGAACCATGATTTTATTTCAGACATTTATTAAATTCTATTGCCATGAAACTTTTCTAGGGTTGGGAGGAAATTTAATAGTACAGCAAAACGCTGTTATCACGAACTCCATGCGACCAGAAAAATTTAGATCGTTATAACAAAAGTTCATAATAAGTGTAGTGATAATATCACATATTGTGCATAATGAAAACAACTTTCAATTATATACGCACCACTACTTTTTCTATGTATGTATATGTTTATAAATATTTACATACAAAACCATTTAATTTCTTTAACAACTTATATTTTTCAAGTACTAGTAATGGATTTCTCTTATTTTTCCACGTTTTAAAACAGTTTTAAAATTGCAGTTTTCCACCTGATTAAAAATGTAACAATGTGTATTGAAAATGTAAGATTAACAATTGATGTTGCTATTGGTAGATATTTTTATGAAAAATGTATCAATATACTTTGTAGGACCGTAAAAATATTTCGTTATAAACGAAGAGGAGTTCGCTATAAGCGAGTTTTACTGTGCAAACCTTTATGAAATATCCCAAATCATTCAATAACGTAACAAAAGACTTATTCGTTCATTATTGCTAATTGCTGAACAACTTTATTTATCTTTTTTTTTTTTAATCTTGACACTAGATATTCAGTTAATTTTTGTGTCTAACACTTCGTGCGTATTCATTTACAGTGACGACAAAAATAATAGGATCATGACAAGTTATATATTTTTTTTAATTTAAATCATTCATTATTATCAGTAATTTTTTTCACTATCGTCATTAAATTTCTTTATTTAACGTTTAAAATTTTTTCGAAAAACTCTAAATTTATTCCTAATTAGCATTTTAGACAGAATTGAACGTGAAACAATATTCCATAAAATTAGAGAACTTTTTTAACATAAATTTTTTTATAACATTTAGTAGTTGGACATTCATGCACTCGTGTGAACATGCGTTTTCCTTCCTTTTTTTGCTTTCCATGCTCAACTTTTGTTCTGTTGTGCATTTGCCGTTGAAATTTTTATCTCATCGTTTACAACTTTGGTAGTACAGTTGAACTTTTATAATTCGAACTTCTGAAAGTCGACATTTCTTTAAGTCGAAGCAAATTCCTTTGGAATATCTGTAGAGATTAATTCATATGATCTTGTTCTGTATAAATTGAAATTGATCTTGAATTTGTCCACGCATTCATCTTCAGATTTTGGTCAGAGCTCAATATGAGATAAAGAAGATATGTATCTTTAGTATTATCAATGATAATATTATAAATGATCAAATTGGTGGATTAAGCATCGTCATTCATACAATGAATTTTTACATCATTGCAATGAAATTTGAAATTGATGAAATACTTTCATATATAAAATCAATTACATGATATATTCTTTATATAAAGTATTAAATTTACTTCCTTATGTATGTTTAATGTATCGTTAAGCTAGTCTATTTTGTTGGTGCATATGTCAACTCATTAGTAGCCTTTCAAACAAATTCCTTGAAAAAAGCTACAAAGCTCACATAATTACAAAAAAATCTTTGAGTATTACGAAATATACAAATAGTAAAACTAATAAAAAACGAATAGAATTTCATATGAAGAATATTTCATTGTATTAATGAAATAGTTTCAGTGCATTAATGATACAATTAATTTGTATTTTTAAAAAATAAGAGAATGACATAATTTTAAGCAAAATAACTACCAATTTAATTAGCTTTAGCCAGTCGTATACATTAGGTAAAAAAATCATGCAGCTTACTTATCATAAATTTATTAAAAATAAATCTCGTTTAGGCTATGACGAATATTTCATGTTCCTAATGTAATTGTTCATTGTACTAACGAAAACTTTCATTATTATAAGGATATGATTTTAATGAAACGGTTTCATTATTTTAATGAAGGAGTTGTTTCTCAGCGTATGAAGGCTGGCAGCGTTTAATAAAAATAACATAACAACCAGTTGTATGTTTCATGAGTTTATTGCAGTAGACAACGAACAAGTTTTATCTGATTTCCCAACTGATGACGATATTGCTGAAAAGTGTGCTCCCGAATATTTATCGCAAGCCGAACGTTCTCCTGATAATGCTGATGAGAACTCAGAAGAACAAAATGTAAGACAACCCTCCGACGAAGTCTTGAAGAATGTAAAAAACTTGAGTTTATATTGACATAAATCAAAATGCAACAGAAGAACAATACACAGCACTTAACTTGAAGCGCTATTTCACTCAAAATGATAAGGAACTATTCAATTTAAAATATTGAGTAATTTCATATGCAATCTTTAAAATATTTGTGAGAAATAAAATAAAAAAAAAACTATAAAATAAATAGCGATTTATTAATTTATTTTTGTTTTTATTACAAAATTCTCTACCTTGGAGTTTTTGCTAATCGAACTTTTCTGTCGGGATAACAGAGTTTCGAGTTATAGAAGTTCAACCGTATTTAAATTTTTTAAAATCCCTTATTTTCTTATGGAGTTTCATTATTCTGCTTAACGGTTTTACGTAACGGTTTTTGAAGGCATGATAATTTGCACGGACAAAAACTATTTTGCTGACTTACTGACTTGCGAAAATACTTTTTTTTTTTACTCAATTTGTTAAAAGAAAGAAAAATTATAATATCTAAGAATAACAAAAAGAAAATAAAGAAAAAATCCTAGGCGCTAGTTTCATGCAAACTAAATATGTACGATTTTGCCAAAGAAAAATGTAATAATTTTTTTTTTCAATATAAATTTTGCTTCAAGAGTCTAATAAAAACTTAACACTACCAAGGAGATATAAAAAAGAATCAAGTAGCAGAAAATTATTGTATGTATCTTAGAAAAAAGTTGTTTTATTTCTTGTACCTTAATGAACAAATCGTTATGTAAATTCTAGAATTAGGAAAAAGAAGAGCAGGAAAAGAAGGGAAAAGAAAAGTTTTTGTTTCGGTTTAGTTAGTACGCTATTCAAAACTTAATTCTATATAGTAATAGAAAGTGATATTGTAAGTAAATAAATGATGGCAGTATGAAGTTCTCAAGCAAACTTTGAGTTATCAAAAGAAGAAAAAAAAAACACAGAAAATTAAAAAATGTTGACTTCGTAAGTGGTTTGAGAGCACAAGGACGACAAATCAATTATTAAACATTTTTATTTTGAATAATTTATCTTTGGTACTCCATTTGCTGGCTGTTGGTTTAACAAGTTGCTCGCAATCTGCATTGATGTTGCAAGTGCATATAAACCTTTAGAATACTTGGACTTGGAATAAGAAGTAAACAATAAAAGTCGTTTAAAAAACCGAATTAAGTAAAGGTTTTAATTTTCTTTAAACATTTCGTTTCCTTCCTCTTGTTTTTCTTCAGTGCAAACGAACAAATCCTCAGTAGATTTACTTGATATGTGGCTTAAATTCCAAGGGAATGTGTGTGCGTGTGTGGCTGTATGTGTTTGTATGAGTGTATTTGTGTTTCTTTCTCAAATCCCCTTCAAATATTTGAATTATACGACGTCTATATGGTCTGTTGACTGCTCAGTGTATCCGTAGGGGTTTCAAAAAGGGTTTAAGTGTGTATGAATGTGTTTGGGTTTTTTATGTTGTGATTGTTCATGCGTTTAAATGCGTGTTAGGCAGTTTGTATGCATGTAACCTGTATGTATGTATGTATGGATATGTGTAATAAAATTTAATAAACTGGTAAAATGAAGTTTAAAGCTCCAAATGTTTATTTATATAAATTTTAATATATTTTTCTTAGAATTTTATTCGTTTAATAATAAAATAAATTTTGGTTTGTTTAATAATTAATTTCGTCCCTACCTGATGGGAATGTTGGCCATTACAAACACCGCCACTGCACACCCCCGTGCCAGGTACTTTCAATTGTTCGTGCTTATAGTCTGGTTGGTATGGTAACAGCATGCGTATTTTTCCCCAACGATTAAAAAATAATGCAATAGCTCCAGCCCAAACCATTAAAACTATCAGTACGATACCGATTTCGACACCACGTATCTAAATGTAAAGAGGAAAAACGAAAAACAAACAGTGAATAACAAAACACTCCATCATTTATGCGATATGAGCATACGAACTAACAAAGAACAAGTGAAATAGTGTTTTTTACACATTATAGAATTCAGAGCCAAGTGAAATAAAATTTATAAAGAAATATTTTTATTTGAATGAAGCAGACAATAAGTCTGATTGAAATAACTTTCTCATGACTAAAAGTTTTACTAAAAATTTTACAAATAAAAAATAAAAATTCTAAATCTGAAAATATATGGATGTGCGTTTTAAGCGTTTAAAAATCAGCATACATACATACATATGTATGTGTATAACTTTTTTTTTTTATAAAATTATGAATATTCCAGCGACACGTACATATGTGGGCTGCGTTAAAATCTACTCCCACGGGTGTATGCGCTGCAACCAAAGAAAAAAAAATAATAAATGAAATTTACATACCGTTGGCAATTCTCGGTGTGTGCCATGTGACAATGAATTAGTAGCCGTTGATGTGACACCATCCTCACTACCGTTCGTACTCGAGCGACCGCTAAAATTTGCTTCTACACCGACGCCCATTCCACTGTTGAGGCCTGCCGCAACATTTGTTAAATCCTGTGTAAATGCTTTTGGCAAATCTATGAATACGTTTAAATACGTTTATTTTAAGAAAAAGAAATTAACAAAAATTCCAATATGAGGTTACAAATAATGAAGACAGAACTACTCAAAAGTATCATCGTATTATGTTAGTGGCTGCTGCCACTCTAAATTGAATATTTCTGTCTTGGCATTATATTTTTTTTTATATAAAAAAATATTATTGATTTATAGAAGCTTTCAACTATACATTTTGTTTGAGAATGTAATTTACTTATCTTCTCAAACGTTTATAAAAGCTTTATAAAACAAATTTTCATATCAAACAGGAAAACAAAAAACAGTTTTTTTTTGCTGCGATTTTGGATTTCTTAGTCGAAATTGATGCACATCAAGTCATGTTTATTCAATAAGTATAATTAAAGTTTATGTTTCATTTTTTTTTTTTTTTTTTAGAAATTATTGAAAATATACAAGGCAATATACTCCATGCGCATTGACATTTTGTACAGTAGACGCTTGTAAATTAGAGCTGTCGGAAATTCGAATCCTTCGGAATTTAGAACCAACGTTTTTAATACATTGCATGCTCTGAAATTAGAACCATCAGTTCAAATTTCCGTGCGTTTTTATTTTTTGTTTGTTTTTAACCCTTAAAAATTGTTGTTATAGGTTTTATTTGGGGAATCCATAGTCGATAGTTAAGCAATTTTTATTGTCCGCGCATTTTTGTACATTACTGTGTGGGATTTGAAACGCGTAGTTATACTTCGGCATTGTTTAAGTGAAATTTGAAACGTGTGTATATAAAGCGTTTTTTTTATTTATAAAAAGCCCCTGAGAGCGTAAATAATTTAATAAATTCCTGTAAAACTAGTGAACCTTTTTCTACAAAGTACATGACCAATCTTTTGGCGCTCCGCAACGATATTGTTATGACAGATTTAATAAAGCCAAAAAGAAAACAAACAAATATTTCTGATTATATGATTAAAAATTAGTAGTTATGTAATTTGACTCACTGAGAACTAATCTTTTGAAATACATACATAGTTTAAAAACTTTTATTATATGGCAATTTTTATACATTTAAAATATTTGTTGTCTCTAAACTGTGATGAATTTTAATGAAATGGTATATTTTGTATTTTGTATTGTATATTTGAGTATTTTCTAAATGAAGATGCTCTTTTAAGTTTCTTTTCATAAAAAAATAATCTTTTGGAAAGTAGAACTACTAAAGTGGTTTTCATTTACGAGCGTCTACTGTAACAATAAAGAGTCACGTTGTCTTTGCTAAGTTACATTTGATGTTGTTAGCAAATATGACTTCGTACACCTGTCAATAAAGTGCTCAGTGCATGACATTCTTTAATTGGTCTCTGATTTGCGTGATAAATCGGTATTAGAAAAACAAAGGATTTCACCGCACATGTGTTAGCACAAATTAAGAAGTTGTTCTCTAAAACTTTTATTGTTTATTATGTACATATGCACATATATGTATATATATTTTATATACATATGTATGGATTTATTGTATTCATTACTAATAAATCTAAAAAGAAAACCCCTTCTTTTTTTACAGATGTAAATTTAGGCATAATACTCGTATAAACAAAAATGATGTATGCTCTTCTACATCTAATTTACAAATTTCCGGCAAAATATAAAATTTTTATATAAATATATATCAAAAAATATAATAAAAAAGGTCAATTAATAATATAATTAAAATTTTTATATAACGCTGGCAATTTCATCAACATGTTTGTGTAACATCAATACAAAATCGCAGTAATATTGTAGCCCTGTGTTATGAATACCAGTGATAGTGTTGTACTTATTTACCTAAAGTTCTAAATATTACTTGACGACTGCGATACTTTTTGCCCAACCATACTGCTGTTACAGCGATTGAATATTGTGTTCCCGGTGTCAAGCGATCCAATATTATAGCATCACTATTTCCGGCGACATCCTGCACAACCCTGTAACTTAAATAAATTCAATTACAACTCAATATTTCAGCTATAGAATATTCACGGTTATTTCAGTTGTGAATGTCGAAGCCGATATCAAAATTATCACTCTCTCAAACCTATATGACAAAGCTTTCACTTAAAAACTTAATTGACATTTACTAGAAATGTCGATTATTTGTAAATGCCATTTTAAATTTGAAATGAAAGTCGTAGCATAACGACGCAACATAGAAAAAATTTACGACATTGACGTTGACAACTGAAATAACACCCATTGCCTATACCCCATGAACACTAGCTATGCATACATATGCATAGTGTGTACATACATACAGTGATAGACATTCATTTGACCGCACTATGTCTTTTTCTATTTTAAAGGAAACTAAACGGGCATTAATTATTTTTTTTTAGCAAAACGATTAAGTGATTTATTAGCTTAACAATAGTAAACAAAACTTAACATATTTCATATTTGTAATACGTAATCGATAAAAAAAACTAAAAAGTTAAGAGACGCAGTTTTCTTTAAATGAAAAAAAATTAAAATTATTTTCAAAATATTAACCCTCGAATTCATAAAAAATATTGTGTGTTTAATAAGGTCTTATTTGACAATTATTGCATAGCAAATAAAAAAAAATAAAAAAGTGAGTGCGGTCAAACGAATGTCTATCACTGTATATTGTACAAGTTGTCAAAAATTTAAATTTCAGTTGACAATTATATTTATACGTTCTCTCATGTCCTTAATATAAGCGAAGCATCCAATAAGATACTTATTGCCAGTCTAGACGGGAGGTTAGACTTTCATTGTTTAAAATAAATATATGTATATAAATATAAATATTTAAATCTGTGTTCTTAAATTTTGAAATCGTGTTACTTAATTCCATTCGTGAACGTGTTATGAAAGTCCTCACCTTTTAACAGAATTCCATTTATGTCAACTAGTTTCATTTAAAACACATTTAGAGATCCACATTCCATTTTTTTTTTTTCAATTATTTCATGTAAATGGATAAAGTTGTTTTTGGCTTTGATAATAAGAGTTGGAGTGAAGGTAAGTGCAACCCCTGTTGAGGCAAACCGTTTTATTTGTCCAGTAAACAAATGACAGATTTTAATTGAGAACAGCACTTTTCTCTTAAATGTGACAAATAGTAATGGAATATAATGTCAGGGAAATGTCAATCTCTATATCGTAGATTTATCATCATGTGAAATTTAAAATATCCTTATTCTGCACAATTGAATGAATCACAT
The DNA here is from genome assembly GCA_963924685.1 of Dexiosoma caninum. Classification (NCBI taxonomy): domain Eukaryota; kingdom Metazoa; phylum Arthropoda; class Insecta; order Diptera; family Tachinidae; genus Dexiosoma; species Dexiosoma caninum. The sequence goes on along the minus strand of OZ004728.1, from coordinate 89,416,751 downwards.
TTACAGAATTAAAAGAAATTAAATTGAAATTTTCTAAATAAAATGTTTCACTGGGTGAAATGCATATGAATAAATCATCACTATTAAATAGACAACATTGAATTGGATTTTATTAAATCACGTATGTGTCGGTGTATGAAGGGAAAGTAAGTTATCAAATAAATTTCGAATACCTCCAGAATATTTCATCTAGCTAAAATATATAAAAAAGCAATTTTAAAATTTATTTTTATATACATATCTTGTAGATCTCAACCAGTAAGTTGGAGTAATTTTATGAATTTCATTTTAAATTGCTTAGTTAATATGGATACTTTTTTTTAATAATTTCGTTAAAAACAATTTTGCGCTGAATAACAGAAACTTAAAATCGAGGAGATCTGACAAAAAATAAGAATGTTATACCATACCAAATCGGTGTTAATCGTTAAGTGGTATCGCGAGGTCAAAATGGACTCTAACACATACATATATTGTTATAGTGTTCATATTTGGTAACTTAAGCTATGTACACACGATTGCCATATATTACAATATTGACAGAAAAATTGTAATAAAGTGTTTAACAACACAATATTTGTGTCGCAACATTGTCACAAAATGTATTGTGCGTGCATATTACGGCAATAACATTGTTACACTTCTGACAATCGTGAGAACACCCACCATTGCCAGATATTGTACGGTCGTTTGTTATTGTCAGATGTTCTTAATTTAGTGCACCGTACAATAACATCATTGTCAGATAAATATTTCTATTGGCAACGCTGCCCATAAATATTTAGAGACAATGTTTAAAGCTGATGTCAGACTCATCAATATTCAGCTTCAATATTTGTATTTGTGTGCGTATATATGCGATATACGTAATGTGTGACTATTTTTTGTTAATAAACGCACACAAATATAAATATTAAAGCGAATGTTGATGTGTCTGGCATGCCCTCAACAATTTTTGTTGATAGCTAAATTTATTGTCGAGCAATAGTGTAATAATGAAATTTTACGCTCTTTTTACAATAGTCTGAACTGACAATTTACATTTAGGTGACAATTTTTCATTGTGTGTAATATCTGACAATCGAGTGCACATAGCTTCACTCGTACATGCATCTCAGTAATCTCAGTAATCTCAGTACGTAGTGTTCAAGACGTATCGCGATTATTCTTCACTAGAAGCAGATGTATAAGAAAAATGGGATCAAAAGGTGTTACTAATAAGTTAGAAATTCATACAATTTTTAAAATAAAGTGAATAAGAATTTTATTTAATATTTAGCGAAAAGTCTATCAGAATATATAAATTTTAACCGCAATTTGTCTGTCCAAATAATTTATATTATAATTTTTTTTTAAAAGGGGTTAGTTTGGACTGCCGAAACCAATATTGTATTTAGAAATACCAATTTTTAAAAGAAAATTATTAATTATTATTTATTAACTGAATTTATTTTGGGAATATCTCTTTATATATTATTCTAATTTTAAAATTGTGTTTTTTCCCTAAAAAAAGATAAAAAGAAAAATCTAAAAATAGAAATATGTGTGTGTTATAAAAAAGTATACCCATTAGGGTGGGGCGATTAGTATAGAAGGAAAAAAATCTTAATGGGCGCTTCGCGTTTCTGATTCTTGGGATTGTACTAAGCAAAAAGTCCACTAGACGATACGTCTACGGCGAAAATCGAGCTTCCCGATTTTGACTTGAAGTTTTTTCTCAGACTTTTGTCACGTTTTTTTTTGGATATTTTGGCCTATAACAGCCAAACTATTGAGATTTTTGATCCAATACTCAGACAAAAATTGTAGCCAAGACAATAGTTAAGAACTCTCTAGTACATCGCAAAAGCATTGGAACGCTCCTTCAGGCAGTTTTGGCCTTGTGAAAGTGCAAATTTTTCGTGAAAATATTGATAAATTACCATTTTCAGTTGTTCATAGCGCAAAATCATAAAAATGTTCTATTTCTTACTTTTTCCGCTTTTTTTATCCAAAAATATAATCCAAAAAACTTCGCTTTTCCGCTTAGTACAACCCCAAGAATCAGAAACGCGAAGCGCCCATTATGATTTTCAAATCGCCCCACCCTAATACCCATGGATTGTTATGTTTTTGTTTATAGATTTTTGGTTCTGTGTTTGGTATTCAACTTCGATTGATTAGTTGAATTTTAAACATATAGATCTGGGGATTGTATTCAAAAATGAGGAAAAATCCACTGATGAGCTAAGTAAGCACTATATGGATATACTTTCGTCCTCAGTTATTGAGTTTACTTTTGTAGAAGATACTTTATGAGAATATCATAAAGTATGTAATAATAAATTTACCATATATTTTTTAGGGGAGAAAGCACAATTTTAGAATTAGAATAATTAATTATTATTATTAACGTAATTGTGTGTGAAAAATAAATTCGACTTTTTCCACTTAACGGCTTATAACTTTCTTAATTTTTATTCTGTGATCGCAGTATAAAACTATACTCAGTATATTTTTTCATCTTAATGGTGCAATTTAAAATGATTGATGATTATAAACGATTCGTCTAAAAACATAACTTTAAAGGTTTCTAACTGTATATTGTCTGAATGAATATAGAGATATCCATTTACTAGTGTAAGATTTATTTTATTCAGATTAACCGTTCTCGCAATTTTCGCCAATGAACAAATAAAAAAATTGTTTTTTTTCGCGAATATCGCCAAAACGCACATTAGCAAAAATAAATGAATTCCATATTCGTCCTCAGCAACCTCATGCTAGCGGAAAGAATGTTTATTTTTTATTTAAGCTATGACAGGAATTCCAAAATTACCCTCATAACCTCATCTTAAGCTTCATCTATATAAAATTAATCAATATTTTGAGTGCTGCAACAACCATAAAAAATGTTTATTGTTTCATTACATGATGTTTCACAAATTGATCGATTTTCAACATCTTGATGCTGCGGTAGAGGGTTAATCGTAGGTCCCAATATTTTTTTCTTTTTTCTGAGAATAAAATGCAACGTTTTATTGCTATTCGAAATTGGAATTCGCAAAATAATTCTGTCGCTCCTCCCTACTGAACAACCATGTAGACATACCCACAACATGGCGAAAAGAAAATGTTTAATAGCAACATAAATCACTTTCAGTAGAAAAGTAGTTAATGTCAACTCTTTGAAATTGTATTTTTCTTTTATAAAGGCCTTGTTTACAGTTCCTAATCGAAATGAGAATTGAATCTGACGTTTGACATGTCGAAGTATCCACTTTAAAGAACATTCTCACTTCTCAGTACATACTTAAGAGAGGTCCTTTTTATTTAAACATTTCCATTAGATACTGTATTTTTTGTTCCAACACGTTTATTGCCAGTTGATTTGCATTGTATTGCTTTGTCTGTTTATTTAAACAACTATAAAGTGCTGTTTACTCTCAAGTTGTTTCTTTATTCGCATAATGGGGTTAAGATGTCACAATAATATCAACATTTTAGTTATCTTTAAAATGCACGTTATACTAGTTTTTCTAAAGAAATATAACAAAGAATGCAAAGGGGATTAGAAATAGAAACATGAAATAAATTTTCATACTTAATTAAGAATAAAACGTTAGTTTTGGTCGTGTGCATTCTAAATGTCCTTCATAAATACATATCGTTAGTTGAAATGAATGTTTGATTATAATGGATATCAAAAAAATGCATGTCCTCAAGACAAAATTTAACTATGAAAAATGTAAATAATATAAATACAAATACGTGTATAATATTAAAAAGTGTTTTCTTCCTCCTGTAAAACAGTAAAAATGTTAGTTACATGGCTTCCCATTTCACCTCACGTTATACGTATACGAGGTTGAATCAATAAATCGTTAGCTAGCATTAGTCGCAAGCTAAAGGAGCGTTAGCAAGTATTTTATAGCGATTATAAGATCATTCGTTTCATTCTGGATAAAGAAAGTGGCATTCCAATTTGGGTGACCGTGACAATGAAAATAAAACATTTTTCAAACGAAATATTTTTTATAACTTTAATGAAGAAAAAATGATTCAATAGATGAAAAAAGTCTTCATAAATTTTATGAATCCATTTAATTTTTGTTATGCTATTACATCATTATATCAATGAATCAATTACAATTCGTATATGAAAATATTTCAAAAAACCAAATATATTATTGCCAGAAGCTGGAGAAAAAAAGCTAAAGGTCCTTTTTAAAAAGTCTAGAAGAAGTTAAATCACCCAAAAAAGAAGCTAAATAGCACTCCAAGTGTACAAAAAAAAAACCGGCGAAGTAAAATAATAAAAAATGGCTACTAAACCGAAGGTTCAACACTGCTATAAATAAAGAACGTCGTTTCTTTAACGACCCCTTTCCTATAGTTCCAGCACAATGCATCGCATGTGTAGGGGTCATATCCTGCTGATCCCAAATAAAAAAAATATGTAACGTAAAAATCAGGTATTTCTCTTGAGTTCAATTCAGTACTGGTTGAAAAAAATAACATAAAGGGAATATATTTTTTTATCTTGAATCGACACTCAGGAGATGACTCCTACATATGAAATGCATTGTGATGGAACAGGAGGAAAGGGATAGTAAGAGAGATAACAGAAGGTAAAGCTTCACTATCTTTCAACTCTGCTTTTAAACGTTCTTTGTTTTATAAGTCTTAAATAAAATCCCAAAATATTTAATATAAAAAGAAGATTAAAAATAAGTTCTAAAAAACTCTATCGATTGAACTACACAATTCAACTAAAAAGTTCATTATTTTTCATTTGACATTAAAATAACAATTCAAATTATGTGTAACAAACTTAGATACATACGTACGAAAGAATTCAGAAATCCATTAGCCATATCGGAATATTACTCTGATATATCCCAACGATATCGACCAGAAAACAGCCAGAATATATTCAGACAACGTTGAACTATTTTGCTGGCTGGGACGTTAGTATGTGAATATATACTCATATGTGTTTGTATGTGATTTGGTGTTTAATTTAAATTTTTAATTTTAAATTTTATGTTTTTCTTAGGTTTTATTTAAACAAATGTTTTCGGACGGTTTGTTTGTGAAAAATTTCTATTTGAATCTGACAAAGCTTTTGCATTGTAATACGTATATATGTATGTACGTACATACGTACATACATCCATACATATGTGCATTCGTATAAAATTAAATTTAAATAAATTTTCTTATTTCACTTTTATGACTGAGAAAAGCATTTACTTCATTAGTCTAGAAACAAGTACATAATTTTCATAGAAATTTATTTAAAGGAAGACACCAGCTCTGACTATGTTCATATTTGATTGTGCAAATAAATAATTGAGTATCTTATATGTAAATGTGTATATGTAACGTAGTAGGGTGACCAATTATTCGATATTTTTAAGAAATTGGTTTTCGAATAGTTCGAATATTTGAATTAAAAAAAAACCGGTTACGGCTTTGCAAATTCCCTAAAAACCGGTGACCGTTTCATTCGCATCAAATAGAAATTTCCACGCCTGCTTTAATGTACTGAATGTCAAATTTTTTTTAAAGAAGAACATATAAGAAGAAAAATAAAAAAACGATACTAAAATGTGCCTGTTCACAAGGACATAAACTAAAATTATAAACCTGTTTTATATGCTACATTTCGTTGGAACCACTACATATTATGTATTATTAACAAATTTTTAAATTTGAAATAAATGTTTGTATCGCAAATTTAAATAATTCTGCTAATCGAATAATTTTAATCGAATTATTAGCGGGAAAGTTCAATTATCGAGTATATTATTTAATTGCTCATGTTATCTTTTTGTGTCTTTTTATTTTTTATTCCAAAAGATTTTTTAAACAAAATCCAGAAATTTGTAATTGTCCTGCTTCAGTGAGGTTTGCCTTTCTTCTCGCCAAAATGCTTTGCACATTCCATAGCTTTTTATTTTTCTTTTAATTTGTCGTCTAGTTTGTAATTTCTTTCTTCAAGTTTCGCAGCAAAATAAAAAATGTATAACTAAACCAAAAATAGAACAGAGTTTGGTGCAATTTGGATATTACACTGCAGTATCATAATTATTTCATAGGAAAAGAGCCCTTTACAGAATGAAGGTTAAATTATTTTTCCAGTGAGAATACCAATTACAGTACATCACAGTACAGTCAAAACGACAAGGGTTAGCAAGGATTCATACTACAATACTGAGCACACTGTGCTGTTATTCTTGTTGGCTGTGTATAGGTACATATCGTTACCTTAATATAGAATGGCCCTAATGATTTTTTTTTTTTAAATCGGTGTTTTTTAAATTTTTATATAGATAAGACTAACAAAATTGATAAAAAAAAGTTGTTGTGTTCCAATGAAGAATTCCTTAGAGAATTCAATAAAACACTGACTTAGAAAAATAATTGCGATTACAAACAATCCTTTAATTTTTATTAAAATGTTTCCTATTTCTGTAAAGTAAATTATTAGTTATTAAGGTAACAATAACATGAGGGTAGCGACGGCTGAAATAGTCTGGACATTAAATACAAATTTAAAAAAGTCATGTGTTCGTTCCCAGTTTCAGATTAAGTCATAAAAACATCTCGCATTTTTTCTGATATGCATTTGTGTGGCTTTGTGTTAATTGTTGTCGCAAGGTTTCAGTGGCGAGGCACAATCAGTGCTCACTGAACAGTACCGCCTTCAGCGATACCAATTTACAGGCACATGAGAACGTCCTCCTTACTCCTTCGTCATTATTGTGTAGCCCCAGTAAACTAAAATAATTACTAAAAAAGGCTACTAAAATAAAACTTTAAAAATCAAATACGTCCTCTTGACATCAGAGGCGCTGCAGCACTGCTATAAACAAAAAACGTGCAAAAGCAGAGTTTTAAGATATTAAAGCTTCACCTCCTGTCATCTATCTCACTGGTTCCATCACAATGCATCGCATGTATAGGGATCATCCCCTGAGTGCGGGTGCGAGGTAAAAAAAAGTAAAAATACATACAAACATATCTAATATGTAAAAATCTCATCTCACAGTAATAGTTAGCGCACTGACCCTGCAACCAGAAGATCCTCGGTTCAAGACCGGGTCAAACGAAACATTCTTAAGTGTATCTGCGTTAACAGCGGCCTCGTTCGTCGCTATTTATACAATAAAACGTCGACGAATTATAATCATAAATAAAATGGTCCTCGTTTACCTTAAAAAAATGACTGCGTCACCACACACCAGACCCGCAGTAACTCTGCTTTACAAATGCTCAGAAAAACGATAAACTGCACAGTTGTGAAAGAATTCTCTATCCTTGTATACCGTTCTCTAAATTTTCTCTAAACTATCTCTTTCCAACTAGTTCTGGAGCAAAGCATTGCACACGTAGAGAGGCATCCCCTGAGCACTGGCTCAAGCAAAAACGGAGAGATAGTAAAGTATTTGGCATGCTCCTCCCCTAAAGTTGGGAACCTATAAAGCGGAAGTGATGATCTGAATATAGAAGAAAGACACACAGGATTTTCATATATATTTTTCAAAAGTGCGATCAAGTGGCAGGGGGGTAGCAATTTTTTGCTCTCTCAAAAAAATCCAACCGATTGTGAAGAAAATTGAAACATAGATAGATCTGGGTAATGTAGTAAATATATGCTACATATATATGAAATGTATTTAAATGAAATGAAATTAATGTATTCTCATAAAGTATTTTTCTAAAAATAAATGCAATAAAATTCATTACTGAGGAGGAAAGCATATCCATATAGCACTATTTCGCTAATGCTTAGTTAGGTGATCATTGGATTTTTCCTAATTTTTGACTACAATTTTACAATTCTTATGTTCAAAATTCAACTAACCAATTGAGAATTAAATAGTTTAATATCGAATAGGCAGAACAATGTTTGTCGAATTAAATACTATATACACACATATATAAATATATAAAAACCTGTGAACTGAATTGGTTTTAAACGAACTAAAATTAAATAACTTTACATAATTGGCAGCAAAACATTTTTGACCTTTTTGGTTCTATTGCATTTCTTTTAAATTAATTAAAGTTAAAATTTATTGAACATTATACAGCAAATAAATATTTATTTATTATTATGTGAGTAACATAAATAATTAATATCTGTATGTACTCTGTGCTTATTTGGGTCATTCGAACAAAAAATGTTGAGAAACATTGAAATAAAATAAATACCAACACAAACAGTTTTAATGCCAGTACATATTTCTTTTTTTCAAAGAAACATGTCAACAATGTACTTGAATCAAAAGTCCTTGGGAATTGACACAATTTATTATTGTTTCTATTCAATGTACATGTGTATATATAGTACATACATATGTATTATATACATGCATACATACATACGCATATCGTTTAAAACGTCGACATGGGAGCCAGTGACGTTCCTTCTAAACACTTTAGGTCTTCTCCACAAACCAGCATAAAAATTTGATTTGATTTGTTTGATTCTGTAAATTGTTGCTTATTCGTGCCTGTTCCTTTTTTGATGAAAACAAATTGGAATCATTAAATTTTATGTGTATCGATTTGTAGTGACATATTTTGATATTTTTCGGAACTTTTAACGCATATAGTATTTCCTTTCACTTAATTTTCTACAAAAGTAGTTTAATACAGTGACAGTGCAATCAAAATATTGTATACGAAACTGAAAATATCATATTGCACAATTTTTTATGGTAACTTCCATAATTTTCATATGTGACACTTTTTTTCAGAGAGCTGACAATATAATTTAAATAAATTTTAACAGATTCCTCAATTTCTTTCAAGAACTATAATGATCTTAAGACAGTGGGACATAAATAACATTCTAGAAACTCAACTGGGATGAACGATGAATTTTTTCAGCGAATATCCGTCGCCAAAAATAAAACACATTTGTGTATATGAAAATACGCGCATTCACACCTCAACGCAAACAACCCTCCTGGGCCGGATGGAATTCCAATAGTATACTTGAAACAGTGTTTTTCAACGTTAACACGTTCTTTATAGTCCTTCTTAGCACTCTGCACCGTGTAGAAAAATTTATATCATGCTGGAAAAAAATGTAATGCCAATACCCAAGGAAGGCGACGCAAGGAACCCTCGCAATATCGCAATATTCTCTGCAGTTTCAAAATCCGCTAAACTTCCATCTAGTGAAATATCTATAGTCGAAAAGTTTAGTTATCGACAGCCAATATGGCTTCCGGAGAAGTTGCTCCACGAGGAACCTATTGACCATCTTCTCAGAAAAATGGTGCTGATTCATTCATCATTTGGCGAAAGTAAGGTGGCGGTTAAAGATATTTCTAATGCATTTGACAGAGTGTGGCATACAGCACTTTTGTCTAAACTTATTGCTTTTGGTGTCGGTGTTATTTTCTCTTAATTTATAACGATCTTTCTCAGGAATCGCGCTATAAGATTTGTTAGAGACGGGATCTCATCTAACCAGTTCAAGATTAATTCAAAGCTCTATTCTTTTCTTTTTTTTAATTTTTACCTTTAGTTCGAGAATTGGTAAAATTGTGTTTTTTTGGTTGTCAAAAAATGATCAGAAAAAGGTTTGTCAAATAAAGGATAATGCGAAAAATGAAAAACGTGTGCACATTCTAAATAGCCTCAGGTGCCTCATTTATAATGTGAAAAAAATAAAAGCGGTTTGTCAACACACTTGGCCGTCACACGCTAGAAAGTGAAAATAGTAATTTAAATACCCAACCGTCCATAATGAGTTCTAAAATTAACTTTTTTCTCTATATTGAAATATTTCTTTTTGGCATAAATAAACGGCGAATTTATAGTTTTTAAATTTATTTAAAGAAAATTAGAGGTTATTTAGACTTTGCAATTTTAGATTTATCTGGTGTGGCACTTCTATTGTAATCCAGGAAGCATGCTGCTGGCTGCAAATTCGCCTGGCACTTCAAACACCCGTACTCTGTTTTGCCACCGCACTGCCGGCAGCCACGACGTGCTGGGAGTTTCCCGATTAAATCATCGACACGATCATATCTAACTTCCATTTTGATTTCCGTAGGAGTTGTTACAAATGATGGACAATTGTGTGCTGCAGCATACTTGTTGCTGGAATTCACTTTAAGGTCCAACACCTCCTCATCAATAAATAATTCCCAAAGTTGCTGGGGACTCATTTCACCTATCTGTTCATATAGAGCTTTGTGTGATGTCTCCGTATCATCTAAAGGCTCCTTCTCAAACTTGTAATTATGCTTTCATAACCATTTTGGTTTCATTACCTTATCAATTTTACATCTCTTCTTACCAATCTAACTGGAAGTCACTGGAAAATCTTCAAATCATACTCGTTTTCAGCAGATAGTGTATCTTCATTCCATCCACTGGAGAAACGTTCTATTCCGTAAGTCCCAGTAATCTCGTGAGGCAGATTTTGGCCGTCGTTCAACACTTGTAAATTGTCATGCAACTCTTCCGTATCACTTATCTCGTCGACGTCATCGGCTGGTAATATAACATTTTAAATGGCACAGTACCGGAACTTTGAGTGGTCAAAAAAATTAATAATTTTGTGTACAAATAAATAGCTTTTAATGTAGACTAAAATAAGAAAAACAAAATTGTTCAAAAATATTTTAAAAAAATATATCGTTAAAGACGGTTGGATATTTAATTACCCATGTCCTATCTCAGGAATGGGGGGAGGTAAATTTTTTTTTTTACACCAAGCCACTTCTATGGACCTCCAGGTAAAATTCTGAAAATTTCGTCAAAATCGTACGAGCGGTCTGTGAGCCGTCTTTAATGAGTTAATATCCTTCTATGTAAATCTTCCAATCCTATCCATTCTATTGCAGATGGAAACAGCATTTGCCATTCATACTCATATGATTGTAGGCCGATATCGATCGTGGCGATGAAGCAAATTATGAATGAACAGGGTCGATTTCAACGCCCAAAAGACCCAATGGTGCATGCTTACAGACCGACCCATACCCGATCACGCTGCTTCACCTGTAAGTATGAATTGTATAATATTGAGGAATCAGAAGCTCTTCATGTTCTTGGCAAGAAGATTCAGTGTAATATTCGATGGAGCACATCTCTCCGGTCGCAAAAGAAGCATTCAAATGTCTCTGCTTTTTAAGACCCTGCAAGACATACCTTACCCCATCTGCACTCCTTACTATTTATACCACTTACATCCGATCGCAAATGGAATACAACTCTCAAGTATGGGCCGGTGCTTCAAAGAGACAGTAGGGTAGCCAACTCTATTGACTTCCTTGAGCATCGTCGCAATGTGTTTCGTTGTTCTATCGTTACTATAATTGGATGTGCTCTAATGAAAGCAGAGAACCTGTTGCCGAAACCTGTTCATTACTGCGCACAATGCGTTCATCGTTAAGGGCGCATCCCACTTATGGTCGATTTGGCAGCGAATCGCACTACGTATTACAGAGAGAACTCCCTGCAGAGATCTTTCCTGTTACTTTTGACGTGTCCGTAAACAATACCACCCTCTATCCTCCTTCCCACAACATAATTTCCTAGTTTCAGCAAAATGCATCGTATGTGTAGGGTTCATCGCCTGAGTGCTGGTCGAAGATAAAAAAAAATCATGCCATCGGCCGATATTCATTACGCGGCGAACTTTGTTATCGATTTATTTCTATTTCTTACGGTGGTGCGGAGTAAAAATTTTTCCTTCCCATTTTTGTAAATAGTTTTAAACTTTTAACTTTAAGAAGTGTTTTCTTCTATTTATAGTGTATAATTGAAATAAACATGTTTTTTTATTGTAATTATATAATTTTGTTTGAAATATTTTTTTGTTGATGTTTATTCTTTTCTTATTGATGGATGGTGCTTTGTTGAAACTAACAGCTGCTGTATGTAAAAAAAATTTCTTTATAAATAACTTAATGCAGCTTCTTATCCTAATTAAGAGCAAGGCAGAATCCTTACAAGATAAACTCGTTAGCTTTTTCACCCGTCAACTGATTGAACGATTTTTTAACGTATTTGGAGTTCAAACGTCGTAGTTTCTTTACTTTTGTGAAAAACGTGAACACAAGTTACATACAAAGTAATTTGAAAGGTGTTAGATTAAAAAATCCAGAATTCAATTTAATAAAAACTCTCTTATAATTATATACAGATATATAAATACATACATATGTATGTATTTAACATGAAGAGAATTCTAATTTGTAAGTTTCGAAAAGTTTTTAGAAGGGCAATACGATTGCAATTATAATTATTTTTATTTAAATAGACGACACAATTTACATAAAATTGAAGAAACGTTGGGTAAATGTGGAATAAAAGATTTTATATATAAAGTATTTTTCTGTAAATAACATAAAACAATTTAGGACGAATTAGCTAAAGATCAAAGATCAAACAATTTCGTTAAGAAGACTCGTTGTGAATAATTTAATAATAATATAAATAATAATTTAATATTATAATGATAAAAATGCAAAATAAATAGCTTTGCGATAAATTCAACTTATATTAAACGAATTGAAAACGTTCTTTTTAGTTTTTGTTATCTATGTATATCTATCTATCTATCTATCTATTCTTCTATTCATTCTATATACATATATAAAACAGGATGTGGGTATGTATGTACTGTATGGACTCCAAAACGGCTGGGCCGATTTTTATGAAATTTTCAGGGAATCTTCAGAATATTCAGGCGGGTGACACTGTGATTTTTGATTTTCGGTCTGCGGGCGGAGGGGCGTGTCAAAATCCAATTTTCATATTGCACCACCAATGACATATACATATATTTATTTTTTTAAATAAATAAATCGTGTGGTAATACAACACTAATGTTTGCTTAGGGCCAGCAACGCGGACCGGGTCAGCTAGTATACATTGAAAGCTGAACATGTGTTTGTTTGTTTGTTTTTTTGTACCTTATAGGAGCCCAAACCGCTGGACTGGTCTTCCTGAAAATTTCACACCATATAATTGGGACTTGAATGATTGAATTATAGACTACTTTTTTTAATCACGCCCAACTTTACGCCTACTTTTTTAATTATGCTACTTCTTCCGCATGGTTTTTAACAGATTTTATAATAGAAACGAGCTTAACTTCGGCATTTGTGGATCAATCGCGATAAAATTTGGTGAACTTAGTCTCAGCAACTCCGGGAAGGTTATAAGATATTATTATTTTTTTAAACTAGGACCAGGGCGATAGGGGGAAATTTTTGCCCCTTTCGAAACGTTCAAACCAATTTTAATGAAATTTAGAACATAGATATATTTGCGTATAAAAATTCACATAGGCACATTCAGGTACATTTTCAAAAGTAGGACCAGGAGGGCGAAGGTCGGAAAATTTTTGGCCTCTCCAAACTTACATAGACGATTTTGAAGAACTTTAAAACTTGGATATATTTGAGTTTAAAAGACACATTGGCAATTGTTAAACTCCGGGAAGGTTATAGGGTATTACTTTTTTTCAAACTAGGACCACGAAGGAAGGTAGGGGCAATTTCCACGCCAGCGAGACCATCTAACCGATTTTAATGAAATTTAAATCTACCTATATTTCTGCATCTAGAAGGACACTTATGCTACAACATATATATTTTTTAAATAGAACCAGGAGGCGACGTGGGGGTAAGATATGCCTATCCGAAACTGCATAACCGGTGGACATAATAACGGGAGCGAAGCCACGGGTAAAAGCTAGTATTTAATAAAACACATGCCTCCAAAAAATTTGATGTTCGACCAGCATTGATTAAATCGTCTTGCGAAAACCTTCATTACGAATTGACGCAAAGAATTTTCTATGGCGAGTCCGTCATACTGAGCGAAATTTGTCGTGCATCACAGTTGTGTTCTTCGCAATCAATATTCATACCTTGTGTAGATAACATTTGAAACATAATTTTGTAGCGTTACCGAATTATAAAATTATAACGAATATATTTATTTTGGGTTCTATTGGTCCTACGGTTGTTTTCGTTATAATTCAGTGTCTAGGGAAACCGATTATATCTGTGCTTTACTGTCAATAAAAAAAACTTTACGACAACAGAAATATACATATGGACATATGTATGTATGAATGTATGTATGTATGCATTCTAAGTACCATATTATAGATACATATCGCTAGCTGAAAGAGGAAACCGTGTAAGTAGCAAATGCAAAAATCTTCAACTTACAACAATAAATTAAAAAAAAGTAAGTAACATTATTTATCTATGTTTGTTATAAGTTTAGCTTTTTTCAATATTTTGATATTAGCACCAAATGAAATGCTGCATATAGACCAGCTAAACCATATAACAAACATAGATAAATAATTGTAATGAATTTTGACTAACGTTAAATAATTAAAGTAATAATTACATAAAAAGTATGTACTTCAAAAACAATTTCCTTAAGAAATTTGGTTGTTTGTATTATTCTACTATTTCTTTGAAGTTAGAACCAAAAATTTCATTACGATATTATGCATTTGTGCTAACGACATGAAAAAGAATATACATACATGTTATTAATAATTTACTTATTATTGAACTGAATAGTTAATAAATGTTTTGAATATAATGGATACATACATTGTCAGATGAGACGTTTATGGAAGTTTGTATGTACTTTGTCTGTCCATAGTTCATATTATACACAAACATGATTGGATATGTACGTACAAGCATACATCCATGCATACTTGTCAGTTGCCTGGCATAAACATTTATCTGTATATGCCTACTATTATATAAATACTCACTTAGGCCTGTGGATATGTAGAAACATTGCATATCTGGCTTTCTCTGTGGCATTTTCGGAGGAGCCAGACAAATTTGAATTAAAATCGTTAATTTTTTGTGGAACAAATCATCAAAGTATTTCACCGAAATCATAATAATTTTTTTTAAACAAAATATTTTTTATTTCTGTTGCAGTAGAATACAAATGTAATTAATGGTATTTGTTATTTTAATAAATAACAAGTAAGAAGGTATTTTCATCCACCCACTGTCGAAATATTGTTTACATTGGGCGTGGTTAAGACAGTACCAAAATTATATGGTAAAAGTAAATTTCTCTGTGGGAGAAGAAATTCAATATTTCTGGTATTTGAAAGAATTTTTTTCAAAACATTTTATTTCAAGTCCATAAAATGCGATATCCTTCCATAGTGTAGTCTTTAATGTGTGCGTGAAAAATTTCTATGCTAGAAGAAATAAATAATAATAAATAATAATATTAAATAACATTTAAACAAAATTAAATAATGATAAGCACACACAGTGTACCAGCCTTTGAAAGCAGCATGTTGTTCCGTTCTGCTACTGTTTGTCGGTGTGATTTACAACTTGTCTTGGCTTTAGTTTGTTTCTTAGTAATTATCGCTTACAATTTTTACTGGCTGTAAGTTATCGATCATTAAAATTGATTTTTTAATACCAACAAGAAACTAAGGTGAACATTTAACAATTAATGTAAAATTAAATTAAATTTTATAGTATTTTTTTTTATTATTTGAGCTTTAGTAAAGTTAAAATTAGAAACAATGGTTTTTTTTTATAATTAATTAATAATGAAATATACATATAGATGATTTCTCGGAAATAAACATTCGTTAAATTGATGAAAATATTGAAAATGCGAATGGTACAAAAAGAATAAATATTAATCGAATCTTCGAAAACGAAACAAATGCTACCGCAAACTAAGCGATGAATGTTCTCTATAAGTTCTTTTTCATTTCACTAGCAATAGTCGTTCTCGAATGTTTTATCCGAGACACGTTTGCTAATTGCTTAATGGCGATATTACTTTCGTCTGCTGTGGTCAAGCGGCACGTTGCGGTGGAGTAATGCAAACCGATTAATAAAGGTAAATGAGTTCTGTGAACTATAATTATGTGTGTGCGTGATTTTTAATTGGAACTATTGCTCAGTTTGATGAATTGTATTTTTTTACTACGCAATAGCGTTACTAAAACAAATTAATTTTAAATTAATTTAATTTTAAATTTGTATTTAAAAAAAAGTTCGATGTGGAAAGAGCTGTGTTGGTTTGTTTATCTGAACAACAATTTTAACTACATTTTTATTTCATGTGATTCAATAAAAACAAGAAATACGCTTCATGCAGACTGCACCGAATCTCAACTACTCTTCAAATACAATGTAAAAGATATAAAAAATGTGTTCTATACAATGTTTGATCTTTCACAGGAAAGAATTTTTAGAAATATTTTTTCTTTATTATTATTTTAATGTTTAGCAAAAATTTTAGGCAAAGTGAAATAAGCAGCAGCAATTACGTTGGGGCTTTATTGTGAGTGTGCCTTGGTTCTTGCAAATAGTATGGCAGGCATATCATAGAGTTTTCCCTTTCGACTTATGTATGTTGTATACATAAATTACTATTAATTCTAATTTGACAAATTCTCGGGGTCTTGCCTTGACACATAAGTCGTTCATTATTTATTTAAGTCTTTGTATTAACAAACTGAATTTCCCAGAAGAGTCATTGTATCCCCTACAAAAGACTGTTCAGTGTGATTCTTTCTTTTCTATTTAATACAGTGATGCAAATACGGTAACTGTAACTCTGATGGCAAAATATCACATTGACATATTTTATTAGTCAGTCATTATTTTTGATAAAAAAATGTTTTCAACATTTTTTGTTTGCTTCTTTTCTAAGCCCAGCCAATCAATGAAGTGTTGATATATTGAGATAAAGAATTTTATTTATATACTGGCTGACCCGGTCCGCGTTGCTGGCCCTAAGCAAACATTAGTGTTGTATTACCACACAATTTATTTATTTAAAATAAAAAAAAACAAAAAAAATAAATATATGTATATGTCATTGGTGGTGCAATATGAAAATTGGATTTAGACACGCCTCTCCGCACGCAGACCGAAAATCAAAAATCAGACTTTACAGTATCACCCGCCGGAATATTCTGAAGATTCCCTGAAAATTTCATAAAAATCGGCCGAGCCGTTTTGGAGTCCATACATTACATACATACACACATCCTGTTTTATCTGTATAGATTTATAAATATATTTTTTGATTTCATGTAGAGCTGGCAGGTGTCCTTTTTTAAACTTTTAATATTTTTTGATTATCTGTTAAGCGTTGGTATAATACCAGGAAATTTTTAATATTTTTTTCCAATTAAATAAATAACTTTTTCCTGCAATAATTCGCAATCAACTTACACCTTGATAAATAAGTATGAATTCTATAAATTGCACATACTTACAGCCATATTTTTTAATTATAAAATCATTTACAACTTCCTAAAATATGGCGCGCATGAGCAAATATTCGACGTAGCAAGATAAACTTAAGTGGTATAATGAAATATTGAAGTTATCAGGCATGTTGTGAAAATCACGTGATTTTAAAAGTTGTTTTAAAATCAAACTTGTGATTTTGTGCTGTTCTGTAATTTACAGGATTTTTGTGTTGTTTGGTGTGCTCTTACGAGAAAACATATGATTTCCTTATTTTAACTGTATTATAAATTACAATAGCAAATAATCGGTCGATTATGGGTTGCAACCGAACAGTTGATCAGTTGCCAGGAAACACTAAAAAGCACTGAAATTTAAGCAACTGGAGTTAATGCAGTGTAGACCTGCATTACCATTTTTAGCAACTGGCAACTGGCAACTGAACAACATAATCGACCCAACACACTTTTAACAGTCGAAGTAATATCTCTATATTTTTAAAAGTTTCAAGAAGTTTCAAGTTTAATAAAATAACTAATTGTTGAAGAAAATTAAAAAAGAACACGTTAAGTAATTTATTTAAATATTTTATTATAAAGTACTCCATGTAAAAGTCGCAAAAGTAACCAAGTGATTTCATAACGTTAGAGACTGTGCTGTGCGTTTTAAAATCACAAATTTCTGTGCATAGAACACATTTTTTTGTGGTTTTAAATCACTTGCTCGAATTGTGATTTATTTGAGAAAAGTCCATCTTACAAGTCAACAATATTTTTATACAATGAAACTATTTAATTCTTGTAATTAATCCATCAAATATTTGCTCAAGCTGACAGTACATTTACAATAAAGGATTTTAATTGCTCGAAAGTTTGTTTGTTTGATAATGCAGTTGTACATACCTGTCATCTGTCGGTTTATATGTCACAATATATTTTTCAACGGGATGTGCATTCAAGTCAATCATGGTCTGCCACGAAACACGCACTGTGCTTGGAGTTAAAAATGTGACCGTTATGTTTTCCGGTGTAGCTGGGATTGTGCCTTTAAATAAAATAAACAATTAAATAAACAGACTTATTCATGTACGAGTACATATATGTACATACATATGTAGATATGTGCATTTAAACTTATGGGTTTGAGGAGTAGCAGTATTCATATTTTATTTATGTACGTTACGATAAATTGTCTTATGAAATTCAAATATGAAGTGGTAAAAAATTTAATTAAATAAAAACTATTGCGATTGTAAAAGCAAGTTTTATTTATTTTTTTATTAGTAAAATGTAATAACGAAAAACATGCAAAATATTGTTAGTTTTTCTTTTGCTACATGCAATAGTTGCAAGCAAGACAAAATTTTTATTTTTTTTATTCATTTAGTTATTTATTGTGTTCTCAATATTTGTTTAAACTAACAATAAGTAATCAAATGTGTTATTGTATTCTATGTCGCCGTGTTTGGCTGAGATGAAGAGTGTCTCTCATTATCATTCAAGTATGGACCTATAATTTAGAATATTACGGTCGGGATGATACAGGGTACAGTTGTTTTTATTTTTACAACTCAAACCTTCAAAATAATAGTACTGAACCGAACTGTTGTTCAGTTGCCAGTTGCTAAAAATGGTAATGCAGGTCGCCTGCCTGGCAACTCAACTGAAGTTCGGTTCCAATCCAGAATCGACCCATTATTTTTATTAATACAAATGTACATACATTAGGAGGGTGAAGCGGTTTTTAATTTTTTTTAGCAATGGCTTTCGAATACCTGTAAAAAGTTATTCTTTTAACTTCCAAATATACACAGAAAGTTTCACTTGTCATATGATATATTTATAGGTGCCCCCATGATCCAATATATAGATCAGAGCGATTATCGTGATGACTTTTTTGTAGGTTTGTGTTTTAAACGTCAGAAATTGTGCATTTTTGTTTTATCTTGGACCAGTGCTCAGGGGCTATCCCCTACATTTGAAATGCATTGCACTGGAACTAGAGAGAGGGATAGGGTAGAGAATAGACAGGTGGTGAAAGTGGTAGGAAGATAGGGCTTAATCCTTCCACAACTCTCCAGTTGCGTGTTAATATAAAGCAAAGTTGTAAAGTTTTTTTTTTTGACATATAGTTTTTTTAAGCTAATGGAGCCATTTTATTTATTATTTTATTTCGCCGACTTTTTTTTGCTCAAATACCGACGAAGAAGGGTGGCTGTAGCACAGAAAACTCTTTATTCTGATTTGACCTTTGACCAACACGCTGACTACTCGCCATCAGCAATAATAATATTGAAATATTGTTTACTTTCCGTTTTGTTACATTTCCCATTCTATTGATTTGGCTATGGCTAAAAAAACAGGTTTGAAGAAATTCGTATAAAGTATTTCCAATGCCAACTTTTTGCATTAATCCCCTCCTTTATAATTGCACTAAATTTTGCGAAATATTTTGATTATATTTATTACATGAAGAATGAAATTTAAGAATTTTCTTTTTACAAATTATTTTTATTTTTTTCACAAACAACTGAAAGCAACGACATTTATCTTTATTTTATAGACAATGTTTTTGACAAGTGCGCAATTTGCTAACGCCTGTTGTTTTTGGTATTGTTGCATTGTTGTAGAGCCGCACTGCCTTAATAATTGGATGATGGGTGCCCCCAAATATCTATATGTTGAACAAAATTCATGCATTTACAAAAAAAAAATTTATGACATTGACATTGACACATGAGCATTCCTTTGTCCTTTGAATATCCCTGTAGATATTCATTTTTCAGTTGCAAAATTAAAGTTAAATAAAGCACACATTAAGCTTGTAGCTTGCTATTATGTACGAAGTTTTTATTAGTATTGTATTTCTACAACAAATTAGTTGTTGTATTAGTTTTCAGCTGGGTACGGTGTAGTTGCCGTTCTCAAAATAATCAAGTAGCCGACCACAAAGCAACAAATGCAGCCAACTACAGTTGTGGTCTGCTGTGTTCAAGGTGTTTCATGTTTCACTTTTGCATTTGTTTGATGAGGAGGGCATAACCCAGAGTTGAATGCCGCATGACTATAAAATCTTAAAACAAAATATCTTGTATAAATTCGGTCTGTGACAACTGTTATTGGATGATTCATAATGTTTTTCGTTATGAATTTTTTATATTCAATGTTAATTTTTAAAATTTCTTTTGAGTGGAGGGTTAATGGAGATGAAAACAAAATTTTAATTTGGCCTGCAATAATTCAAGTATAATCAATAAGATTCATATAATTTATCAAGTATGTATTTGTTGTTAACTGATTTTATCATAAAACAATTTGTACAAGTGACAGAATGACAGATGATAAAAAATTTAGCAATAAAGATTATAAACGACAGCAATTGTGTCATTTTCCTATGAAACCTAAAACATGAATCGCTTGGCGAAACTGAAGCAGAGTATATCCCAAATTCTTGATAAGTACAAGTATGTACACATGAAGGCGACAGAGTTTTCTTTTCTTTGGGACATCAAAATGAGATATTGACTTCTGATAAGCAAAAGATAAAATACACATTTCCATTGTGCTCCGTGTTACTTTGAAAATTTATTTGTTCCAATTGCATTCGAAATCGTAGGTAAATGTCATTGCAGAAAAATATGAAAATAAAATAAACAAATTGTTTTCTTGTGCCATTGAATAGTTGGTTTTTAAATAGATTTTAAATAATTCTATTTATTTTTATTTTTTTGGTTCGCCTTCAAAAACTAAAGCAAACATTCGAAAAGGACACTTACTGGCGCAGTAATTTCTTTGTTAATGAACGTTTTCCGTTTGAAAATAAAAATTAAATTATTTTGTTGTTTTGTTCTTTAAGTTTCAATTTCATAAGTTGCTTGCTAAGTTGTTTTTTATACTGATACTTTACGCGGGGAATGTATCTATCGGGTAAAAACAGAATTAAGTGTATATGTATAGTGTCCTTCCATATACTCTATCTATGTTTTACAGTTGATGTAAATCGGTTGAAGAGTTTCGGCCAGGCATATATTTATTTCGCCCTACGTTCATTTCTGGTCCTTTTTTAATTCATCGATTTTAATTTTATGAACAATAGTTGGATAGTTTCAGAGTGGCATATATTTTCTCCCACTCGTCTTCTCATATTTTAAATTGCATTAAAATCGCTGGTTCTCGTTCTGCAGCGTGGCATACACATACGTGGAAATTTTAATCTTTGCAATAAGGAAGTCCATGTTTTTTTACGATCATTTCTTATACACTAATTTTTGAATTGCAAAAACGTTATATAATATGTTGGTATAAATACTACTGGGACGAACTACTTTGTTGGAAATAAAGCTCATATGAAATGCATAAACCGAAGCTTCAGCACTGCTACGAGTAGAAACAAAGAAGGAGCAAAAGCTGAGCTGCAAAATTATTAATTAAGCTTCACCTCCTGTCATTTCTCCAACTATCCTTTTCCTATAGTTCCAGCACAATGCTTCGCATGTGTAGGAGTCATCTCCTGAGTGCTGGTCCCAGATAAAAAAAAAAAAATTATACCATGTTCACACGGACAGCAATATTCGTGGTTCCCCCCAACCATAATTGAAACTACTTGGTTCGCCATACATAATTTTGATAGCGAAGCATTTTGTTTTATTCTGAACCAAGTACGAACCACGAAGAAATTGGTGTTATCTCTAATTTTGATAACAATTTATCGCTAGTTTATCTGAACTAACTGGAAAAGAAAAAACAAAATGGACATAAAATAAACAAAAAATAAATGTGTAAAATAAAATAAATAAAAGCATTTACAAAATCACAAATACATATTCATATGTATAAAAAATGCAAAAAAAAAAAGAAATAGAGAAAACGAAATGCCAACATGAACCAAGAACACTCTGGTTGTGAACACCATGGTTGGTAATCGTGGTTCAGAGAGCGAACCGAGTGGTTCATATTGCCGTGTGAACATGGTCTAACACATATTTCTATGGCTTTATTTTTTTGAGATGGTCATACTCTAAATTGCTACATGAAAATATAAATTTATTTATTTCTATCTATTCTGTGGAGGACAAGGCCATTTCTAGCCATGTTTGCAGCTGTCGCACAAATATTAAGGCCTCTACCATGCTGAACATGATGTTTATAAATTTAATAATGATCACAAGACGCGATGTTTATTTGGTTCATATGTTTTCAAATAATTTCACATGAGATTAACAGGCGTTATTTTCGCATTAACTGTGTCTTATTCGACGATTGTACGCAATTAATTCTTGTCGAAAAGTTCATCATGATATGCGAAATTCGTCGTTCGTTAAAACCTTAACACTTTCCTCTCTTTTTCTTCTTTTCGATTTGTTGATTGTTAAAGTTTCAGCTAAGAAGGCCTAACGTAGCTTATGTCAATAAAAAACTTTTTTATTACATATTCGTCAATTGTTTGTTGACTTTATCAAGAGTTTCGTCTATTCTACGTCGAGTAATTGTGTAATAAAAAGTTTTTTATTGACATAAGCTACGTTAGGCCTTCTTAGCAGAAACTTTAATCAAGAAATGGGATATCAAAATTGGCAACATTTTCTTTCATTGTGTATGTTTTCAATAACCTGCCCTTACGTTTACAATGTACTAAGCTTCTCAGATTCCACTAGAACATTGCAAGCTGGTCAATTGGTGTTCTTAAATTACAACATTGACAGTAGTCGTAACAACGTGACAGTGTAGTCGCTCTATTGGAATATGCAGTTAATCCGATTTTACGAATAACGAACGCAGCAAGCAACAATGGTAATAGAAAAGTCTTAAAATATATAAAATTTTAATTAACTTTACAAGGCCAGTGTGACGTATACGTTTTATTGTTTAATTAAATATTACTCATCCACAAGAGAATGCGATTTGTAAGGAGCAGGGGAATGTGCTTTGAAGTGACTTTATTGTTTTGTATCTAGAACGAAATCGAAGCAACTTTTTTTATTTACTTTCTCTTTATTGACCTGAATAAAGTGAAAAGTGTTTCTTTTTTTCTGTGAATAATTCATTTCTAAGAAACCATTAATAATGTTGAAGAAAATAAATTTTTCTCTTTCAAAATTTTTGTTCAATTGGACGAATTTCATTGAAAAGCATTTTTTTTAAGAAAAAGAAGAGTAGTTAATAAGAAAAGTCTTTAAGTCTCTCACAATTTCTTCTTCTATATTTAATAAAATCCAATTAAATTGAGTTTATTAAAACCCATAAACAATATTTCGGGGAAAGTATCCTTTGAAAAGTGAAATGTATTTCTTGTGACTTTCATGAGTTTTTGTCCTTAAGAAACTCGACTGCCCCTGATAGATGTAGGAACTGTATACTACAATATCGTGTAGTATACTACATGTGTGTCAACCAATACCACAATTAAACCATCAAAGGTATGCTATTTTGACCCATTAAATGTAAACGGCCTGGCCGCTTTATACTCCAGTAACTTAATTTTTGTTCACAATATATTTTTTACTCCCCATCTATCTCAAAATGAAGGGCGAGCTGAAAAAGTAGCACTTTTCCAGAGAAAGGAGGTATAGTACAGAAGTACAGAAGGCACATTTTCTTCTTTCGAATAAAATAAACGTATTTTACTTTTTCTCATTGTTATTCAGGGTGGCTGATGAAAGCCGCTACTAAAACAATTTTTTTTTCTCTGGTAATCTGGAATTATTTTTTTTTCATTGTAGACTGATCCTTAGATTTAGTAAAACTTAAAATGAAAATGTGTGCAACTGCACACATAACTCCGCCTATTGTGGCTGAATTACGAAGAAATTTTCCCAACAGGCTGATGGCGACTAGTCAGCGTATTGGCTCTGCGACCAGAAAGACCCAGGTTCGATTCCCAGCCAGTTCAAATCAGAAAAAAGTTTCTTCTGAGTTTTCTGTACTACAGCACCCTCCTTCGTCGGTATTTGAACTCCATGGCTCCAATGGCTCCATTAGCTTAAAAATAATGCGTCAAAAGAAAAAAAATCAGAGACCGCCGCAACTTTGCTTTATAATTAACACGCAACTGCAGAGTTGTGCAAGAATTAAGCTCTATCTTCCTACCACTTTCACCACCTGTCTATTCTCTACCCTATCCCTCTCTTTAGTTCGAGTGCAATGCATTGCATATGTAGGGCATAGCACCTGAGCACTGGTCCAATATAAAAAAGAAAATCAACCTTACGTTGCGCTTCAGTCACCTGAGCTAACTCCACCGGACTTTTGCTTACGGAGTTATTGTAAACAGAAAGTTACAAATCGCAACCGACCAATGTGGATGAACTAAAACAATCAACAATAGCTACAATTCCAAACTCAACTCTGAGAGCAGTAATGGAAAACATTTCGCTAAGATGCCGCTCCTCCATCAACGAGCAGCGCAGGCACTTAAATTGTATTATCTTTAAGCCTAGTTAAATTATTTTTAACAAATGAAAAGAGATTGAATAAATTCCATGCATTATCATGCAAAAGTTATTCCAGTTTTTCTTAATGTAGCAAAATTCATCAGCTACACTGTACAATATTATATAGACATTAGGGTGGGTAAATTTTTTTGGTCAACAGGCGTGTAGCAAAATCGAAATCTGCACAAAATTCTAAGAAAATTACCAGAAGAAAGCATGTGTCTAAAATTGAAACCTAGCTGCCGCCGAGAGAGACATCCAAATTCACATTTGGATAATTCCAAACTCTAAAATGTTTCAAAAAGTTTGTTTTGGTAACAGTAGTCTCGTAGTTTACATTAAGAGCTTTAAAACAAAACTAAATTGGCCTGTGTACTGCAATAGAACCGAAGATATTGAATTTAGAAGTTGGAAAGTGAAATGTTTTGGGCATTTTAGGGAAAATTGTGGCCTCTGTAGATCTAACGGGTTAAAAATTTCCATTTTTTGGTTTCTTAGCGAGAATAACAAGTACAGCAAATTTTATTAACTCTCTCGGCGGGAGTTATGTTTTGATATTGGGCCCATACTTTCTTCTTTTAATTTTATTAGAATTCTGTTCAGATTTGTAATGAAATGAAAAATGTTGAAACGCTACTTGGCTTGGTTCGAAAATACATGCAACATTGCGATATTAAAGTTTATGTAATGCTTTTTTTCTCTTGTTAATTAAAATATTCGATACATTAAGGAAATTTGAAGAATGAGCCGTAAAATATACTTTTTTTTTTATAAAACGATTGTTTAGAAAATAAATTACACTGTACAACAACATGATGCACAATCCTTATTATCGTACTTATCGCAGCTGCGGTCACGAAAATAAAATTTTTTGCTTTTCTACTACTAATTTTGTAATTTTAGGATTTGTATTAATACACATATATGCCAGGCATAAGAAACTTTACGTAGCTTTTTGTTTTGTCAAAAGAAAATGCAATTTCTGGAGCAATAACGTATGCTGTGGCGTTGATAGCACAGCTGAACTTTATTTTGTTGCATAATTGGTTGGAGAAACGTCACAACATGTGTATTCTTATATAGAGGAAGAAACGTCAGATGTTGTTGTAATGTTGTACTTGTTGTAGAATCAACTTCATAATCTTTTCATAAAAAGTACTTAACGTATTTCATAGGGCTTGCGGCATTTGTATTATAAAATTAATACGAAGCTGTTAAGCTTGTCTGTAGATACAACCAGGATCTAAGCGGGAATCGAACCGCACCTCCATATTGATAAGACGAGCCAAACGAGCAAAAAATTTTTTTTGTGTATTTGCTACACAATGAATTAATGAAAGAGATATTGCGAGAAATATGGATACTGCGACATAAGAAATCTACTGTATCCTCTGCCAGGTGTTAGAGTACCTTAACCAGAACTGCCCTCCTGAGAAATGTGAGGATTGCCTTCGATTGCAGCATTGGCAGTCCCAATCATGCAATGGGTGCGCGGTCGATTGGTCATATCTGCTCTCCTCCTCAAATTCACAGAATCTATATCGGTTGTTACTGACAATTCCAAGTCTTTTGACCCACAATGGTCCGATTTGCTACACAAACATTATTTGCTTTTCTGTGTTCAATATTTTAACCGTCCTCAACACAAAAGTACATTATACAAGGTTTAATTTTCGAAGACTGGTTGCAACAATACAAGTGAGAGGAAGAAGAAAAGTAAGAAGAAGCAGAAGCAGAAGCAGAAGTGACTAAGTAGCTGTCAAAAATTCTATTTGGATAAATGTTGTTTGAATAAGGACATACATGATACAATCACCAAGCTCATCGCAGTTGTACAACACCAAAAAATATACGCATTTTGTTGGTAAAAATATGCAAAGCGATGTCACATCCATTTGCCTGTGTATGTAAAAACAACACAGCGATGAGAGTAAATGTTTAAATTCATTTGTATGAGCATGTAAAAATAGGAGAGCGATATGTGTATTGCTAGAGACATAAGATAAATCCAAACGCAGCCTCAAGCAAATTGTAAACAAACTTTGACATTGCTTTGTAACGTCAACATTAAGCATATGCGCTACTACGATTACCTCGTTGATTTTATCATGGCTGACATGCACATTTCAAGTGTTCTTTCAAAAGAAACGGAACAGAAATGGAAAGTGGCTTTTATGATTTGGTTCCAACTATGGAAACAAAGTGAACTTTTCAAACCATGATACTAGGAAAAATACAAAAAAAAACGCGAAAAATACGCTCATACATAGATCTGAAGATTATTTAAATAAAACATATGCATATGATTTTAATTTCAAAATTATACTTAATAAAATATATACATACCTTATGATATTCTAATAAATTATTTTTTCAAAAATAAACTCAATAAAATTGATTATTGAGGACGAAAACATATCCATATAGTACTACTTCGCTAATGCTATTATGAATATAAGATTCTAGAGTTCAAAAATCAACTAATCAAAACACAAAATAAATATTTATTAACTTATATCTCAGAAACGGTAAGAGTTAGATTCGCTGAATTTGGTGCAGATTGCTTAAAGTAAGTGATCATGGTACCTCGCACACAAAGTAGATATTGATTTTTGTATAACTTGTGATCGGTTAAAGCTAAAGTTTCTCATTTTGATCTGAATGACTTGATAGTAAATTTTTTTGCTGCGGGCACAGAGTTGAAATTCAGTATACGGGAGAATAAATAATGGGAAAAATATGAAAATACGCAATTTTTATCAGAGGAACTAGACTGGTGCCTACACCTATGTATATCAACGCGTGCCCGGTTCAGCTATTATATGTATGTATAATAGCTTTCACCCGCGGCTTTGCTCTCGTTATTATCTGCATCGTTGATACCGTTGCGGAGAGGCATATCTTATCTCTACGTTGCCTCCGGTCCTATTTAAAAATATATATGTACCATATGTGTCCTTCTTAGACGCAAAAACATAAACACATTTAAATTTCATTAAAATCGGTGATATGGTCTCGGAGGCGCGGAAATTGCCCCTAACTTCCTTGTGGTCCTCAAATACACCCTAAGTTTAAAGTTCATCAAAACCGGCTAGGTAGTTTTTGTGAGGCAGAAATTTCCCCCTATCGCCCTCCTGGTCCGACTTCTAAAAATGTACATAGACTATGTGAATTTCTAGACATAAATCTATCTAAATCTATACTAAATTTCATTAAAATCGGTTTGAACGTTTCGGAGGGGCAGAAATGTCCCCCCTATCGCCCTTCTGGACCTAGTTTTAAAAAAGTAATACTCTACGACCTTCCCAAACAAACACACATTCAGCTTTATATATATAGATATAAAGATATTCCCAAACTAAATTCATATAAGATAAAAATTAGATGTACATATGTATATTGTTCGTAGTCGTAAGACGTAGTCTCTGTCTCAGTCTCTTCTTTCTTAATTGATATTCAACCAGATTGTTACTCGATAATACCTGCCAGAAAAATAGTATAAAATATTCCATATATTTTTTTTTTGTCACGCACTGTTATTGTGATGTTTGTTTTCAAATTATCGAGCGTATTACTTCCCAAACACTCGTAGATGAAACTCCTTAAAATAAACTATTTGCGTGTCTTGGAAACAATTTTGTTTATTTTCTCCCGCTGTTACACAAACAAATTGCTACAACAACAACAACAACAACAACAACGACGTTGAATGGTAATGAAAGGAAATTTATGTAGATTTCGATTAAATTTCTGTTACATCCGTTAACAGAATTTTATGAGACTTTCAACCAAACTTCTCTTTTAATATTTATTTATTGTAGTTGTTATTTCCTCACTCTCTTTTTTTTTATAAACAATTACAGCAGTTTTCTTTGTTTTTCTTCGTCTAACGTTGCTGTTGTTGTTGTTGCTAGTCTTGTTGCCAAAGGAAATTTCCAATTTTGTGGCAATTGTTGCAGGTTGTCAATAATTGAGCAAAATTTTTGTATTTAGAAGGGAAATGTCTTTGATGGGGTAATTCTTGTTGCTTCCTGCTTATATCTTTTGGAATTTTTAATAGTCGAAAGTGAAAATGTGCGAGTTTTTTATGTCCATGTGTGAGAATTTTTTTTTTTTTTTATTTAAAGGCAACATGCTAAAGGAAAGTAAATATTAGAAAGAACAAACATATATCACTTACCAGCTAAGCAGGCATTTGCAATTAATATGAGAATAATGAAGGCAAACATGTTGCTGATCAGTTCAGGTTGTAGTGTGTATTATTCTTACGTTGCTGCAGTTCTACGGAGTGTGTTTAACGTAATGGTGAGTAAGTAATGTGGTGTTGTTGTGGCATGAACTCTTTTATTTGTGGTCGTTATTTTTATTTATTTTTTATATGCATGTATATCACAACTACATACTCTCTTCTTTTGAGCGTTGAATTTGCTTTGTTGGTGACATTAACAGAATAAATTTACCCTGCATTCAGATATGAGTGACAGCAGAGAGATCAGCACAAGAGACAATTACTATAGAAACTAAATGTAAATGCTTGTACGTTCCTATGATGGATTTATGAGCTATTAATCAGTCTTGTTTTTTTATTTGTTGTTGTTATCATTTCTTGTTGATCTAATTATTCCGGTTTGTTAGTTTTATAGTCGTTGTTATTGTTCCTATTGTGTAGTTGGAAAAGTTGTGTCCCAAAAGTATTTCCTTTTTTTTTCTTTGCAAAGGAAAATAAAACAAATGTGTGCCGGCGTTGTTGTACAAGTTTCTTCTTTCTTCACAACATTTATTTCTGTTGTTCTGCTCACTGTTGTTTTTCGTATTTCCTCTACCTTATTATTTATTTTTTTTCTATTTATTTAATTTAATAGTCTACTGACGGATTGTTTCTGTGTTGTATTTTTTACCCATGTGTTCTTGTAGCTTCGATGGCATTGTCCATTAGTCTCTTCCGCACCATTCCATTCGTATTAACTAATAAAAAATGTTTCTGTTTTTTTATTGTTTTGCGTGCTTATACTCTTTTCTTTTATCTTTATTTCGTTTATATTATTTTTGTATTTCTTTTGTTTGCTTTTTTAATTAGAAAATAATTTATTTAACGGCTACGGATTACTTCGCAAAAGTTTGAAAGGACTAGGCTTCGTGTAAATATCAATCTTCCTTAATCAAAAGCAAAAATGATAATAAAATTTTTTGCAGATTATGAATGTTTGGTAAGATGTTGAAACAAAAGCAAATTTTTAACATAAATTTTAAATGTACCTACTGGCAAAAAATACATGTGCCTGGCAAACGTGTCGGCTAATCCGATTATCTTAAGCAGTGTCACACTGTGAATTCAAACGTGGAAAAACGGAAATGTTTTGTGCACGTTTTGAGAGCGTCCCTGAGTCCTTAAGTTAAACTGTTAAAACGTTAAACAATTAGTAGACCGTCCGCAATTGTATTTTCATTCCCTTTAAAGTTTACAAACAAAATATTTTTGTTATAAAATTCTTTACTTTTGGGTAAAGTTCGCTGATATGAGAGTTAATTATAAAGTATCTTAATAAGAGGCAAAAACGTACAAAAGTACGGGAACGAAAAGAATGTATGTACAGTGTACTCGATATAACGTAAATACCGCTTAATGTGAAAAAAATTCTCATTTATTTCTAATGATATTCTAAAATATCAACAAAGTTCGAAAGCTCTATAATTTGAATTGAACATTAAAAATCAATGCGCTTCAGCTACAAAAATTTTAAGATGTTAAAATTGTGGGTTCATTGGTTGCCCGAAAGCCTTTTTTATAAATTAATATGTATGCATGTATATATTTTTTATTATAATTGGCTATCCTAAAAGATGAACAAACTTAGAAATAAAACTATGTAACTTGAACAAGGCGCTTCCGCGAATCACCTTTTTTCATAAAACTGTATGCGTGAGCATATTTAAAAGCAAATTTAAATTTTAAAAATCTTATACAACTTTGTTCTATTTCTAGTATTCGAACAGTTGAACAATTCGCAAACGTGAACACCGCCAGGTTTAGTTTGTTCGTTTGTTCGTGTTATCGCCGAAAATCTTCAAAATGGTTCGTGAGATACTGATGTCGTAAATTTTATAAAAAAAGTGTTTGTTTTCAATTGCTCCTCAGATTCTTGTCTAATAAATTTTCCATACGCATTTTGGTTAATCTTTGCGGAAACTTTCATGGATGGCCTGCAAGGTCAACCGATACCCATATTTTTATTATTTATTTTTTTTATTTTCTTATACAAAAGACCTCTTCACCTTCTTCACTTCTTCAGAAGTGTTGTACATATGAGTAAGATTAGAAGAAATGGATCTTTTTTCTATTAAATATAGTAATATCTCAAAAACTTCAATATAAACAGAGTTATAACACTTCTGCAATAAAGGTCTTCTATATTAAATAGAGAATATACATACATACGCATGCAAATGTACGATTATTTTGCAAAATATTTATAAGAAAAAGTAAAAAACATTCGTATGTACAATTTCATTCCTTGACTTCAATAAAAACAAACAGTTGACTTTTAGTTGTTGTTTTCAGTGAATTCGAGTAGTTTTTTCTTCTTTACTTCGGAATAAATCATGGGAGTGGAAGAATATGTCACATACAGAAGTGTGCATATAAACACATACATACACAAATATACAGTTACCGACCTTCTATTCTTTGTACAATTGCAAAATGTATAACGACTTATAGTTGTCAGTAATATTTTCGTGTTGTGCATACACAGACACATACCTTGTGTTAAAATTATGAAGAACATCTTTGCTAACGGTAGCAAAATTATTTATTATGGAAAATTAAAAAAAAACACATTTTTCGCTTACTTCTGTTTTTACTTCATAATGGAACACGCAAACGTGGGAATCGTACCTAACCCCCGGTCTTCACGAGACCTAACTTTGGCATTTTCAATGTTTAGTAACTGTGAACTTTATTGCCTAAAACCAAAAATATACACGAATGTGTGGACCGCTTGTGTTAGTGTTTGAAGATACATACAGATGTTAGGCAATCTGTGCTTTAACATTTAGCTGAGCAATAATGTTAAGACATACGGTGTCAAATTAAACGTACTTTCTTTGTGGTTTAGTTTTTCTCGCAGAAAAAAATGGCTGCCAACTGAAATCGCGCTGATTTTCACGAATAAAAAAAAACCTTAAATTTTATGTTATACGTACGTATACGCCGCCCCATAAAATAAGTTATAACACGAAATATTTTTGTGACGTCATTCTGTAGACGTTATAAAAAATTGTCCGCCCGAACGGTATGTAAGCGATTCCAACCGATCATATGGGCGGTCATCATTTTTATTTTCGAATTAAGGAATAAATTAAATTAATAATAATTGCCGCGTAAATAATTTTCAGTTTCTGTCATTAAGAAAATTGTTACCAATTTCGCAATTATTTCAGCAAATCATCAGGCATGTTCTGCAAATCACAAGATTTCAAATCACTTTGTTATTCATTTTAAGTTATTCATTCCATTAATTTATTGTAACATTTATTATAAAAATAGTGAAAAAATTAGCAAGTGATTTCAAATCGGCAGCCAATTAGCTGAGCGGTTTCAAATCACAAAAATTCAAAAAGTTTTGTGCGCAGAAAACCTTTTTTGTGATTTCAAATCACTTTCACAAAAAGTGACTTATAAAATCACTTTCACAAAAAGTGACTTATAAAATCACTTTCACAAAAAGTGACTTATAAAATCACTTTCATAAAAAGTGATTTGCAGAAGAGGCCTGTACATAGCCGAAAGCAACAGCATTTCATTTTTCGCTTTTACCATTTAAACTTTCAAACTTATTTTCATAGCACCTATTTCTTGGGAGATTAATTTAATCAAATTATTTTTCATTTCGTTATTATAAATTTTACAAAAAAAAATAAAATTTAAACTTGCTTCAGGGAATCTCTCAATTTTTACGCACAAAGTTTTGTTAGCAATTTTACAAGTAATTTCTCTCTTCCTCCAACAAATTATGTTTTTATAAGAACATTAAAGGAAAGATTAAAACACAAAGCCACTTTTTCTTGACTTCCGCAAGCAGTTTAAAACAATTAAATTATTTTATATACTCACATTCCATATTACAAGTACATATATAAATTTCATAATAATTTAATTTATTTAAATGAGAGATTTGCAACCTTTATAATCCTCAGAAGAAAGACAAAACCAACATTAATTAATTAAACAGAAACCCACACCGTATGTGTCTACGGAAAAATGAATGGAATTTTATTAATTTTTAAATTAAATTAAAATCACAGTTTTAAATTAAATTGTCAACTTTTATGGGTCATATTAAATTTTATAACAAACAGTTTCAAGTGAAATAAAAAACAATAAAGACATGTAATAAATTCAAATCTTCTATTTAAACGTTTCAATTTGGCCAAGTTTGTGAGGTTTGCTTTACGACTGTTGTGCAACTTTTGATTTCTAATGTCAATTTGATTGTGAAGAGTAATAAAACATTAATTTAATGAAATAATAACATAGAAATTTAGTCCAAAGCTGCTGACTACGAATGTTAAGCTGACTTCGGGTATTGTGGACTGGGCATATAATGTGCACCAGTGACTTTATTTCTAAATAACACTCGAGTAACACTGAATTGCCGATTGATAAAAACGAACATCACTTATGTATGATATTTTAAGCATAATTACGATGTTACTTTTATTTACAGTTATTTATTAATATAATGCAGAACATTTAATCAATGCGTTTCATGGCCTGAAAGTATTATTTTCCTAAACGAGTCATCCGTGATAACTTCATGTTGCCTCAATGATGACGAGGTATTTCAATCATTATCGTTGTTCTCCGCTCTTATCATATTTGCATATATCAAATATTATTCTACTGCTAGTATTGTTTGTCTTTATATAATATTTATGTAGTATGTATGTAAATTACTAAAATACGCTTAAATACTGACGGTCGTGATAACATCTGCTAACGAAAACCGCGAGGGATGACGTTTATCAAATTGTTGCTGTTTATGAATGTGCAAATTTTACATCAAAATATTATTGATTCTGTAGTTTAAGGCGTTTTTATTTTGCATATATTAAAACAACGAAAGCAAAACCAAATTGAGAGCCATTTAAAAAAAGTTTTCAACTTGACTCAGAGCAAGGAAAATATTTCACATAAAACCAAGACTTTTACATGGAACTTAAGCACTTTTAGTTTTTTTAAGTGCAATATTTACGAGTATAAGAAATCAACTGAGCAGAGAAGTCAATATGTGACTACATTGGGAAACCACCAAATTCCAGTGCAATGCGTTGCATACGTAGGGACACGAACTGTTAGCACGTCTGTGAATTTAAGGAATAGTTAAAAATGTGTCGTATGATTATGACGATCATAAACAAAAGAATAAGTACACATAACATTCACAACACAGTGATGGCAATAAAATATGTTCAGACGGTGATTGCTCTGAACAACAAGTAACACATATTTTTATATCGTATCAAAACTGTATGTAGATATTTGCAACTCGCTTTTTATACATGTGTTTTCCAAATAAATATGTATAACGAATATAACCCTGCAAATAAATTGACTAGTTCACACAGGAGTGTATAGTGTAGTCCACAGAGGACTAGGGCTAGTCTAAGACGAACTCGAATGTATAGAGAAAGCGTGGTCTATTTAATATTACGGTGACTTACGGGTGGACCATATAAAACATCGCACTAACCCAAAAATTACTCAATGTAACCACTCCATGGAGCACGTCAGAGAGTAATTTTAATGCGACGAAGTAATCGTAAATATGAAGAAAAGCACAAACACTTGTCGTATAACAATAATATGTTATTTTCAATGACATGGTCCACGGTTGGTAGTGAATCGCACTGGGCATTACAGAAATATGCAATTTTTCGGCAAACCAGCGCGTATGGGGAATAAAATCCCTGCAGAGGTATTTCCTGTCACTTTTGACGTGGTAAAATTCACATCAAATCTACAGAAATACTACTCCCTCTATCCTAATTCCATAACTTAATTTCCAAGTTCCCACACAAAGCATCGCATGTATAGGGGTCATCGTCTGAGTGCAAATCCAAGAAAATTAAAAAAAAAATCGGTTGGAAAAATCATCTCTGGAAGCAATTTTTTGCGCTAAAGACCACTTAAAAGTAAAAAATTAGAATTGTTTTGACCTCAAAGTAGTACTTTGAACTCTTAGAATTGTTCAATTGCAATAAATAGGCGTAAGTTCTTACAAATGTTTTACATTAAGAATTTTGTATATATATATTAATTTTAATTATATTATTAATTGACCTTTTTTATTATATTTTTTGAAATATATTTATTAAGCTTGAGGTCTTTTTTTTCTATTATTTTATTTGGTTTTATTATTCGATATTTCGTTAACAGCTTGTTAACATCTTAATTAATGTTAATTATTCCTGATGATGTTAACAAGCTGTTAACGAATTATCGAATAATAAAAACAAATAAAATAAAAAAAAACCTCAAGCTTAATAAATATATTTCAAAATATATATTTTAATTTAAAAAATGGTTGGCGATGGCTGAAGTAGTCTGCACGTTGACTACAAAACCAAAACAAGCCTGGGTTCAACCCCAGTTTCAGACTAAAATTATAAAAAAAAAACATCTCGCATTTTTCTGATGTGAATTAGTGTGTCTTTGTGTGACAGTTGTTGTCGGAAGGTTTCATTGGCGAAGGCATAGTCACTGGTCACTGAACAATACCGGCTTCAGCTGATAGCAATCCACAATCACATCAGAAGGCCCTCCTTCGTCGGTATTGTGTAGCACAGGCGAAGTAAAATAATAAAAATGATTACTAAACCGAAGCTTCAGCATTGCTAAAAAAAAAACAAAGAACGTGCAAAAGCAGAGCTGTAAAATAATTAATTAAGCTTCCCCTCCTGTCGTTTCTCTAACTATTCTTTTCCTGTAGTTCCAGCACAATGTATCGTATGTGTAGGGATCATCTCCTGAGTGCTGGTTCCAGATAAAAAAAAGCGTGTGATATCGCTATTAATAATCTGTAGTAATAAGAATTTAGTTTAATTTTTTGGAAAAACTATGTTAATATTATGTTTTTGTTAATAAAAGCAAATATTTTAAAACTGTTTTCCTTATTTAATTTGAAAAGCTTTTTTTTGACGAATTTTGATGATTATTTTGACGAATTTATTCAAGATTCATCTGGCAACAATTATGAAAATTCACATTTTCTTTTGAACAGACCTCGTATATACATATGTGTATACATTTGTATCGTTGAAGTATTGCACAACAAACAAACAAAGCTATTTGCCATATTATTTTCTGTAGAAAAAAATCTGGAAATTGTTTTCTTATGTTTTCGAAAATCGAACATATGGGGGTGAAATTGTACCTTGGCCTTTTAATGCCAATTAAGTAATGCTGGCATAAGTAAATTAACGGGAGTATACAATATACGAATGAAGAATAGCGTACCACCACTATGATATGGGTATCAAATGAATGCTATTTATGGGAAAATAATTCAATATCCAATGAAATCTCTATAAACACGATATTGCACACTTCTATTTTTTACCCACTTTCACGATATGGCTATCAAATGGAGAGAATATTTGAGAAGAAAACTAAAATAAAGTGGAATGGATACTTTTCGGAAAAACTGCCTTTTAAACAATGTTCTTTGTATATAACCTTTTGTACTTTTTCGAAATGGTTATTTTTTTAACGTAATTTAAAAAAATTTACTCCTTAATTATTTTTTAATTATTTATTTAATTATTTTACTCTTTAAAAAATGTCACTTTTTGGAAAAGATACTATTTTATAAATCACGTTTTGGCAAAGGGTCTTTTTATAAAATGTACTTTTAATAAAAAGTTGCATTTTTAGCGGAGACAATAAAGAAATGTTGACGTTTTAGAAAATTGACGAAATAGATTATTGAGATTATCTTGTGTCAATTGTATTAATTAACGGCTAAGTTAATTCTAATATTGTAAACATATCGGTGTACATCGCCAGTTTAAGAAAGAAGATCAAGAGGAAGAAAACATACAGATGCGTTTCAAATGTCAACGAACGCGGCAAAATCAATAACAATATTTTAACACGTATTTCTTATAGTAAAATTATTTTATTTCTACATTATATAAAATAAATAGAGAAAGTTTTATGAAAAAATGCTTATGCAACTATTTTTGTGTCGTGGTCGTACACCAACAGTGCGGATAGAAAAAGTTTACGGGGTTGCTAAACACCTGTGAAATCACCTTGTTAATTTTATTTTTTGATTAAATTTTCCTTACAAATGGTAATTGTTTATAAAAATTGCTTTCAATTGAAATAGAATAATTTAAAAAACAAAAACATTTATTTGTTATTAAAAAACAAAAAGATTTCGCTTTTTTACAAATTTTAAACGTTCATACATTTAAACAGAACATAAATTTTAGCGGTATCATTCGTGTTTGTAATAAATAAATTTACGTATTTGTACGATTTTCAAGTTAAAATCGATATACTGTTTGGAATCTATTGCATTATACTCGTATGCTGTTTATATTTTTATTTGCCATTGTTTATCGCAGAAAATCTGCGCCATGTCGAATTCGAATTGTTTATTTCTTTATTCGATTTATTCATTGTTTTTGTTTATAATCGAAGAAAACTAAACAACAAAATGAAATAATGCAAAAATTACTAAGAAAATAATGTGAACAATTCACAGACATGTTCACATATCGATGGCTTAACATAAAAAAGACATAACTCGATTTACAGGATAAGGAAGAAACTTAAAAAAAATCCGTAAAATTTTAGATATAAAAAAGTTTTAATGCAATTTTGAATAAAAAGAGGCATACAATATTATTCACATTATTATAATCATTTAGGTTTAAATAATTACATAAAGAAAATAATTCATGAAATGAAATAAACTGACATTTTAAGAGGCTTAATTCAGAATGGAACTATAAAAAAATTAGTTTTGTAAAGTATCCCATCCATTATACAATATTATTGTGTATGTTATGCGTCATATTATTGTCAGTTTATGCAATATTATACAATAAGTAATTGAATATTTTCAAATATAATACGGCACAACTTTCTTTGCAATAGAAAGTGTACATCACATACAATAGCACAATGTTACCAACATATTTTACAGTATATTGGAAGTATCGGGTGACCAAAAAGTCACGGCTGCGTGTAAAAATTGAATAACTTTTTTCTTTATTATAATTTTTTATTTTTTCTTTTTTTTTTAATATAATATTAGCTTTGTACGATTTAAATTTTAATTATGAAAAATAATATCAGAGAGAAGACCACCATTCTCATCGATGCACAATTGGGCTCTTAAACAGGCCTTTTGCATAACTGCATGCAAAGTTTCAGGCTCTATTGCCCTGATCTCAGCGTCAATGTTGTGCTTTAGCTGCTCTATAGTTTGGGGCTTGTTAACATACACTCGTTCTTTGAGATAATCCCATAGAAATTAATTAGGGGCAGTTAAGTCTGGTGAACGTGCTTGAGATAATTGTGTTGCCCAAATTCGTCTTTGAAAAGTAAAATTGTACCACTTTAGTTCGTTGCTCGATCAGACTTGGCCAAGCTATAAGAGGCGGAGAACCGACAACTTCATGAAGATGTCAAAGAACGACATTTCCCGATTTTTGTGGCAGTCAGTACGGTGCACCGATATTTGGGGTAGCTTACCGATCGCCTTGGAATAGGCGGGAACACAGGGCAATAGTTAGGAATCGGCTTTCCATCTATTGTGTTAATGCTCGGCCCTGTGCAAGGGCTGAAAAAGGACGGTGGGAGCTTCGAGCTTCGACGATCTCAACAGTATGGGGAACATTGGGTTGCAGGGTGTTGTATTTGTGATACATTTTCTAAATTCTTTTAATGGAAAAATACTAATTTGTTGGTATTATTTTATATTTTTTAATATAAATTTATTACTGAAACCGTAAGATTCTTTTAATGATGCTAAATATTATATTGGACCGCTTACCAACTGTTAACTCATTAATCATGTCTATAGTATTCCATACCGATAGAAATTTTAAATTTATAAAATTGAATATACATAATTTATCGATGATGATGTAGAAGTTAATGTACCACCAGTTGTTTGACCGCTCGAAGTTGTTAAATCAAAAAAAAAAAAAACAGCATGAATCATTGAAGGTATTGGCTGCAACTAAAAGGTATGTACATATGTAAGTATGTTTGTAAGTTTGTATTTGGCAACCAGCCGTATAAATACACTCTGTTTCGTGTTTCGTATTCATACATTTGTAAAGGTTTGTGAATATTGTAGATTATTCATGTAGAAGAGCCGCAGGCTAAGATTATTTAAAATGTTCAAATGTAATGCCCTTTCGAATTAAGAGCATCCCTTCCATATCCTTTTTATTTTTCCTTTATTTAGATCGAACCTTCTTAAAATTTATGCTTTGTTTTATTGCGTTCAAAGCCATTCACTGTGAGGTTTACTGCCTGTTGTACGTTAGACTTTTCATTTGATTTATACAAGAAGCGGGAAAAGAAACAGTGATGGAGAGTGCATGTGAGTGTAGTAGAAGCTACATATCGACATCTGTGCCCGAAATTATCGTATGTGACACTTTTTTCGAAATCGACTTCTTTATGCAAATTGGCTCTAAATCTGCTGATAAAGTGTTATATCGATAATTATTATAGTTGTGGAGATAATACTATATTCATTTCATCATATGTGACAGCTAATGCTAATGTCAGGCAAATAAAAAAAAGAAATAAAAACGATCTCCTGTAAAATTCGTTTTTTGTAACATACGATAAGTTCGCGCAGGGGGGTCGATATGTCTTCAAAAATGTTGACATTTATTTTATTTTTTTCAAAACAATTTACGCAAGTGTGTTTTGTAGCCCTGACAGAAATAGGATTTATATACCTCGATATATGTATGTATGTACATGCAGAATACATAAATATGTATTCATACATACAGTCAAAGACTAAAGTTTAAATACGGCTTATTGTAATCCCTAAGGAAATGGGCGCGGAAAGAGTAGAGAAATATCGCCCATAGCACTGTTTCCGATTATAGAGAACATTTTTGAAAAAGTTATTACTAGACAACTAGCTAGATATATAACCAAATAATAATATGGATAACCAATATGGTTTTCGGGTTGGATGTGGTACTGATGAGGCGGTCGTTAATGTTATAAACTACATATGTGATTGTCTGGATAAGGGCTCGACAGGTGTTTGCTTTGACTTTTCTAGGGCGTTCGATTTAATAGAA
Source organism: Dexiosoma caninum (assembly GCA_963924685.1). NCBI lineage: Eukaryota > Metazoa > Arthropoda > Insecta > Diptera > Tachinidae > Dexiosoma > Dexiosoma caninum. Next base: position 89,376,725 of record OZ004728.1, on the reverse strand, counting down.
CTTACAATTTTGATAGGACGAGAGCTTGCATACTTTAGGAGCTATCTAGCTAATAGAAAACAGTATGTTGAAATTAATTTTGGAAGCAGTTCTATGGAATACGTAATGTACGGGGTGCCTCAAGGTAGTCTACTAGGGCTGTTGCTTTTCAAAATTTACGTGAATGACTTAAATAATATTGGATTGTCGGAAGGTTTCAGTGTCGAAGGCATAGTCACTGGTCACTGAACAATACCGGTTTCAGCTGATAACAATCCACAATCACATCAGAACGCCCTCCTTCGTCCGTATTGTGTAGCACCGACATGCAATATGCAGTGTTGTAAGGTAATGAAGCTTCACCTTCTACCATTTCTCCTCTCCTCTAGTTCCAGCACAATGCGACGCATGTGTATGTGTCATCTCTGAGTGCTGGTCCCAGATAAAAAAAAAAACCTACTTTGGTCTTTTATTTAAAACTGCGAGCAGGAACACAGCAGTGGCGACGAGGAAAATGATGTCCTTCATGTTGTATAATATTAAATCAATCGTCGTATAAACAATTTTTTCCAAAATGCAAATTTTTCAGTCGTATTTAAACTTTATGATTTAACTGTATAATAGACAGACATGTGTATATATAACGATGATTATTTTATGCTTTTACAGTGCGACAGACAGGTAGCAGCATGTGTGTATTCCAGTGTTTTTCTTTTATTTTATATGAATTTTCGAATTATTTATAAATTGAATTATTATTTCATAGTCCTTATTTTTTGCTCAAGAAATTAACTAAATGAAAATATTAAGGCAACCATAATGATTTGAAAATGAATGCGTTTGGCTCACAACGAAAATTTAAATGATTTGCATATTTATTGAATTCCATCAAAGAAATTAATTAAATCCCTAATTTATCTTATTTTTATTTACAACAAATTGAATAAAATTAATATGGGAATCGTTTGAGCTTGAGCTTTAAACTTCTTGCTAAGTTCAATTAATTTAAAGCAAATTTGCAGAATTCGTCACGGTTTTTTATTATAAAAAAATAATGCATACCGAATATCGATTTTACAAGAAATCACGGAGTAATTCAACTTGAACTTTTTTTTCGATTTCTCGAACCATTTTACAAGTTTTGGTGAAATTTGAGCCATGCGATACATTCTATAAAAATCAGTGGATATCCAAAATCGATTTGACGAATACTTTTGAAGTTATTAGAAAAAAAAGTGTTTTATTCAACTTTCTCGTCTCGAGCGAATCACCAGATTTTAGTCAAATTGTCAGCAATCGAGGTTACTGATTCTGATTAGATTCTGAACTTGATCGACTTACTTGTTTTTTTTTTATCTTGGACCAGCACTTAGGAGATGATCCCTACACATGCATTACATTGTGCTGGAACTAGAGGAAAGGGATAGTAGGAGAAATGACAGGAGGTGAAGCTTTACTATCTTACAACTCTGGTGCTTCTTTGTTTTCTTTGTTTTATAGCAGGGTTGTAGCGCCTCTGATGTCAAGGAGACGTATTTAATTTTGAAACTTCGGTTTTTAGTAGCAATTTTTAATCATTATTTTACTTCGCCGGTGCCACACAATACCGACGAAGGAGGGCGTTCTGGTGTGCCTGTGGATTGGATACAGCTGAAGCTGAAGCTGTTGCTGTTCAGTGACCAGTGACTATGCATTCGCCACTGAAACCCTCTGACACAAAGCCACTCAAATGCACATCAGAAAAAATGCGAGATGTTTTTTACGAATCTGAAACTGGGGTTGAACCCAGGAAAATTTTTCGCTTTGTCGCTATATTTATTTATATGTTTAATCCTGAATGATTACACTTAATTTTAGTACATTAATTTTACTCTTTGTCGAATCAACGAAATAGGTTAAAAAAAACGAACGATTTTTAAAGCAAAAATAAATGAATTTTTTTTAGTTAAGAATTTTATTACAAAATAAAACTTGGAATCGGTTGACCTTTCAGACCATCCTTGAAGCTTCCCGATTAACTATTTAACTTATCCAAATTTGCGGCATTCGTTGCGGTTTTTATCGAAATATTTTTGACAAGAAATTACGTAGTAGTTAAGAACGAAAAAATTGTTCGTACATTTTTGACGCAATATCTTACGAACCACTTTACAGATTTTGGCGAAATGTGTGGCATCCGATACATTCAGTCAAAAAAAATTCGCTGAATAATAAAACAGATTTAACGAAGACTTTTGGACTTGTTAGAAAAAAACGGGTTTACCGGAACGATGTATCTATAACGAATCACCCGATTATAGTACAATTAGTATAAATCGATTTCTCTTTCTGAGATATAGAGCTGGAACTTTATTTGATCGGATTATTAGTTAAAAATTTATTACGAATTTATGAATATCTTTCGAATGTGTCATATTTGGTTCCGAGACCGTTCTTAAATTGTCATATGTTTACATACGAATACACAGATCCACGCTGACATCATCACGAAAATGGTAAGAATCGACGCCATGGACCTTAAAACGTCAAATTCTTATAGCGGCAAGTTAAAAATTGGGCAAATCTTTCATGAAATAAACACAATCATGCAATATTGTCCACCTTCACATACTTTTCCATTCAGTGTTGCCACTGAAGGCCATGTCCGGAAATTACACATGGCTGTGTCCAAATTACACACATTTGAAGAAAAATTACACGTGGTATGCACAGTGTACATTGTTCATACCTCCAAATAGAAAAATAGATAATAATAAAACACACATACGAGTATGTCTGCATATCTTATGTACATATTAAAGCATTTTTGTACTAATTGGGTAGGACTACAGACAGGGTTTTCTTTTGTCAAATGCATCGGGTCATTATACATGAAACTAACCGCACATGGGCTACACATTCAAGTAGAAATTGCACGCATTATGCGTAATCACACACTGACCACACGGATGGATACCATATCACTTCATTTGAATTCTTGTATCCCATAACTGTACTTCTCATCCAGTCTCAAGACTTACGAACGTTATAAAACCATGAAACCTAAATGTATGACTACTGCTGTTCGGGCATAAATCAATAATTATTTAAATTCATCATTCGTATGCATGAACATTTGAGAGTAGTTAAATATGCATGAATAAATTGAAGATACAATAAATATTTTTTGTATAAAAATGTCTTAAGAATAAGCCTCTGCCAGCAATAGTTGTCACGACTGCTTCGTTAAGTATTTGGCAGTTGCCAAATCAGCCCACACTAATGCAGACTTAATCCCAGTTCATTCATTTATTGTATTTATAGATTATGGGTGTATAAAGTTCATTGTGGCCACACATTGGCCTTTTACTAAATAATATTTTATCACAGTGCGGTGTAAAGAGTTCGTTCACATGTGTGGCTGTGTGGGTATGTGAGTGTTGATTATATTCAAATATTCGTAAATAATTACAATGTTTGTCTGCTGCTCTATCGTTATGCCAGGAAGGCATGCCATTACTAGATGACCTTGAATAATTCTCAAATGTCTTACAAGTGGTATGACAACAAGGTATTAAATGATCGCCTCCGTCTGAGTGAGTTCAAGCATTTGGATGATAATTGATATTATAATTCCTTTAATTTTACTGATATACTGGCATAGCCGAAACAAACGCTATGCTACACAAAATTTCGGAAATTATTAAAGGCTTTCAATTGTGAATTAACAATTTTGTTTTTAAAACCATTTTTATATCGTGTTTCATATTCTCTTTTTTCTTGTACTTGTATCGTCTTTCCATTGATCGTGTAGCAATTTAATGGAAATTAAATTAACAAACATTCGGAGTGCGTGTCGTAAAAGATTTTTATTAACATATTTTCCATTATTATTATTATTAAAATTAAACCTTTATTTCCATCACTGATATAATCAGTGCCTGGCTTCTACCCATTCTATGGGACAAATTGCTGTGAATGGAAAGATGTAGAGTTGAGCATGAAAAGCATTTTGTGTAGACAATATACGCGACCATACATGTAAGCAAAACCACAGATTTCAGATTTCTTTTAATACGATGTTATGTTTTTAAAGTGCCTTTTTCTTGTTATCGTTTGTTTATACGTTTAGCCTTCAATATAATAAAAACTGAAATCGTTTATAGCGGCACGTGTGGATGAGCGTGTGCATACACTCGTATTCTTGATGCTGTTAAGTGCTTTGCAACTATATGTTGTTTAAGGGTGATAATAAAAGATTGTATTTTTTCCCTGGTTAGATGTGTGTGTGTATTCACAACAAAGTATTTTTTTCATTTTTTTTATGGTACAATAAATTCATTATTTAGTACGTTTGTCAGTGTGTGTGTTTGCGGTAATGTTGGCTTTATAGAGACGTATAACTGTAATAAACACTGCCAAAAGCCATACACCCGATACTCTTAACATACACAAGAACTTTACACATCCATGCATACATACATACATACATACATACATACATACATACATACATAAATACAATGTACACTAGACATACTAGAGTATAACAAATTTTTGCGAAAAATTTGCCATACAACTACGTGGTGGCAAATGTTGTACAAGTAGTGAATATCACTTTTTATATGTGATTTGGGTACAAAAATGTTCCGCACTATACGCGATTTCTAAGAAGAGTGGGATTTTCTTTTTTAATATTTCTATTTTAAAATACCAATCGAGCCTTTTGGTGCCATACCGTAGTAATTCAAAATTTGAATTTTTTGAAATGATGTATGGGGAAATATATATCTAAAGGAAAAAAGATTATGGTTCTATCTCTAACTGTTCAGATTCTACAGCTACAAATGTCTTTACTGCCTCCAGCTATTTCCAACAATATTTATTTACAATAATGAAATATTTCCTTTATGACAAGAGATTTACAAACAAAAAACATTAGAAAACATACTTGTTTATTTAAAAAATTGTAAAAAAAATAACTCTAGTAAACGAAAATACTATCAAAAAGATGGCTCAAAACTTGAAATGCATTTTGCTCAGTTCACGATTTTTTGAATTACTACGGTATTGCACCAAAGGCTCGAAATGTTTTTTTTTTTTTTTTAATTTCAAATGATCGATAACTTAGTGGCAGTCAAAATTACGTGCGAGAGTTACTGAGGAATAAAACTAATGGCGTTTTCCCTTGTGACAAAAATTTAACATTTCGCTACTATTTGTGTTTCATTCTAAAAAGTATGTGACATTCTCAAAAGCTGACAAATTTTCATTCCCAGAATACACACTTCCCTCCTGGATAAGTATTTCCTCGTAAGTACAGCTCGTGTATGGAATCGCTTGCCAGCTGTTTTAAGATCTTTTCAGTTCCCCCCCAAGACCTACCGAAGATTGCTCATTGCTCATTTTAATTTTGTTGGCAATATGACATAGTTTGTTTATATGCGACTCTCAGGAAGTTGGTGTGATATCGCAGCCATCGGGCTTACAATTTTTCGCTTACCTTTTTTTTTTTGATAAATTATTATACTTTTAACAAATTGATGCCGTATTATGATCTTTACCTTTTAAATTCTATGCTGATATTAAAACGATTGTTATCTAGTTATAAATTTAGGGTTACTTTTAATGTTTTAAGCATCTATGTTTTAAATCTATTGTAATATTCTTTTGGCCAGATGAGGGCTTTTATTATTACAAAATTCTGAAATAAATAAATAAAAGCTATTCCGTTGGTTTCTGAATTTGTTGCCGCAATAACTCCCAAAACATGCAACATATTTGAGGCTCTACTCTCAGGTCGAATTGATATACTAACCTTTTTTACATCTTTGTAAAATAAGAACTCTTATTCTCCTAATTATATTTGCTAAATCGGGAGATTTATAAAAAAATCATTATTATTGATAAAATTATGGTAAAGACCGTATGAACAGTGAAACGGGTGCCTCCGTTGTCTAGTGCATGAGCATTACTCTTATCAATATAGGGGTGCGGGTTCGATTCCCGCTTAGACCCTAGGTGTTTCTACGGACAAGCTTTAAGAGCTTCGTAGAGTTGGTATTGTCTTAAAAAAAAAAAGCATACTGTGCAAAAGTCAAATCTTAAATATTTTGTGGCATTATTGTGGCATTAAAAAATCTATCACTTTTCAAAGGTATGTAGAAACAGTTATCCTGCGAAAGAGCACTTATGTTCAGAAAGGAAATCACCATAAATCAAAGACAAACTTGTAACTCACACTGACAAACACCAGAAGAAAGGAACTACATGCTGTTTTTGAATGAAGCTACATCTTCATCTTCAGCGTTGTTCGCTGGCCACAGAGTGTGGTTTATTAATTTTCTTATTTATTTATTTAACTCTATCCTTACAGACTATATTCATAAATTCATAAAGTTTCTTTGGATTTATAGCAGGCATATCGATTGAACTTTGTGTGGAAATATGTCGATTAAACCTTTTATAAACCAAAAAAAAAAATTTTTGCTTACGGCAGTTAAGATATATTACAAAATGAATACATATTAAGTATTTAATTACAAAATTTCATTGCGTTTTATAACATTATTGCTCTGACAAATATCTATAATATGATAGAAATGCCGCGAAAGAAGTCATTGTCAGCATAAACAAGTGTATAGTAATTTATATTGATCAGATCAAAGTTACAAGAAGGCCTAATTGAAATACAAAATCAGAATCAACTTCACCACGAAGCAGTCCGAGTAGAAAAGAGATACTCAGCACTATACGATGCCTTTTTAAAGTTGTAAGTTTAATAACGGCTAGTCTATCAACATATCACGATAGAACATATGAATTCCATCCAAGGCCTCGTAAAGAAAATATTAAAAATTGCTTTTGTACTGATTCAACACTGTTTATATGAATGGAATAGTAAAGATCCCACAAGATAGATCCATATTCAAGAATAGGCCGAACTAAAGAAGTATAAAGTTGTTTTATGATACATACATATATGGCTCAGAAAATTTCTCAAACCATCGTTTCGTAAAATCAAAAACTCCCTTCACTTTATTGATAGATATAAATTATTATATATAGGTCAACAGATGTAAATTATTAGCTTTTTTATGTATTATTTTTAGTTAATAGTGTTCGATTAATTGTATTAATATTTATTCCCAGTACAGTTCTTCTTCATAATGAAGGTCTAATTGTCTTTGCCACATCTAATTTTGACTGCATATTGAAAATTGAAATATGCAATCGGCACTTTTCAGAAGGGCGAAAATATTTGGTCAATTGTGCACTCAAAATCAGCCCGTGCCTAAAACCAACAGTTTTTAAATCCTTCTTATGCAGTTTCTAATACTCTCTGGTATGGTACACGAAATACGATTTTTCAGATAATTGTTTTTTTTTTTTCTTCTGATTAAACTTATTGCTTTTGGTGTCGGTGATATCTTCTCTCGATTTATATTGATCTTTCTCAGGGATCGCACTATAAGAGTTGTTATAGACTGGATCTCATCTAACGAGTTCAAGAGTAATTCAAGGGTACCGCATGGCTCCATTCTTTCTGCTACTCTATTTCTTATTTTTCTTCTATGTCATACTTCCAACCCTATCCACTCTTTCGCAGATGACAGCAGTATCTGCTATTCATATTTATTCAATCATAGGCCTACGTCGAATATGATCGCGGCGACGAGGCAGAATATGAATAATTCGCTAAATGGTGACCTCACGAGAATATCGAAATGGGGTCACGCGAACAGGGTCGATTTCAATGCTCAAAAGACCCAATGCTGCATGCTTACGTCATCTGTAATTATGGGCGGTATAAACATTCAGGAATCAGAAGCTCTTGATGTTCTTGGCATGAAAATTCAGTGCGATGTTCGAAGGACTGAGCACATTTTTCAGGTCTGAAAGGAACCATTCAAGTGCCTCGGTTTTTTAAGACGGTGTAAGACATACTTCACCCTATCGGATCTCCTCACTATTTATACAACTCTCATGTATACTACCGAATATAAAACATAATACCCCAGACACTAAGAAATAATCGAAACATTGGGTTTCACGGGGTGAACGTCCACCAAATAAGGGCGAGGTGTATCTGTCAGCCAACAAGGTCACGGCAACAGTTTCTCGGATGCACGCTGGTGTTATTCACATAGACTAGAATGGTGGATCAACGGCCAATATTATTCAGAGCTTTTAGACATATAGATTTAAAGCAAAAACAACCACATTTGGCGAAAAAAGTGCTGTTCCATCAAGACAATGCACGAGTGCACACAGTCAGTAGGGCAAAACGTACTGTTACCCCACCCACCATATTCTGCAGATTTAACACTCCGCGACTATTTTCTTCACCTCAAGAAATGGCTGGGTGGTAAAAGATTTGGATCGAATTAAGAGGTCATAACCGAAACAAGCGCCTATTTAGAGGGCCTTGCGAAAATCTATTATTTGGAAGCAATAAAAAAATTGGAAAAACGCTGGACTAAATATATTGCTCTAAAATGAGATTATGATGAAAAATTGTTTCGTTATTTTTGCGCAGAGGACGTAAATTAAACATCCGTTGAAAATTCTATAGAGTCTTCTTTTTATTTTGATACCGATAGTTGCTTGACAACTATTTCATCTCAATGTGAAGAAAAAAATATTTAAAATAAGTGTTCATAAGGAATATTAAACGAACAAAAATTTAAGAAATGAAAAACCAAATATGCAGTTCACTTTCCTTAGCGCCTAGATTAATGGGTGTATAGTCGCATTGCTGCCAAAAATAGTCCTGTCACACAGTGTTATCAATGATTTTCCTTGGTTCGCTATTCCAAATGTTTCATATTCGAAATTGACAAAAAAAGAGAAAAATCAATTATTGCTACATAAAAAAGCTTTTACTTTATAAACCAGTTCATTAATAATGTAAGTAGCTACATACATATACAGCGAAGAATAATTTTGAAAAAAGTAATCAATACTCATAATCTTCTTAATAAATGATGGAAGAAATAAATACTTAGTTCTACTCATAAGTTTGCCATTGTCTCACAATATCATAAACTAATAATATTTAGTGAAAAAACGAATCTGCATATTGGATACTTTGACAATGTACTTAAAAAAGACGCGTAATTATTTGATACTTGATCCAAGCCATTTCCCGCGTTTCTGCTATAGTGAGGCATTCAGTATTTTGCCAAAATGAGTGTCATGGCCAAAGCACAATAAAGGTAACGAAATTGAAAAATGCATTTTGCATTTGCCTTGGTATGGACCATATGATACTCGTATGATCATATTATTATTTGACAAAGTGAGTTTTGGAATTACTTGTTATTTCTATTCTTAAGGTACGGTCACATATGGCAAATATTTGTCCAATAAAAAAACAAACACTGTTTTTGGCAAATAATTAGTTAATATTTCATGGGATATAAAAGTCAAAATGGATTGAAGTAATAATTTATTTAAAGCCGATGATATTTTATTTAAAATAAAGACCTGTTTCAAATCAAAAGTATTTTTCAATAATAAAAAAAGTGCTTAGAATTTAGCGCTGACGTTTTTTTTGGGCAAATGTTTTCCATATGTGACCGTACCTTTACATTTTTAAATATTGAAGCAATATTTTTTAAAGAATTAGTTTTTTTAATTGTTACGGGTGTTATACTTCCCTGAGCGCAAAGAAAAGGTCTCGAATATACATATATCCAGTTATATGAAAAATAACATGTATAAAATTTCGGTTTCTACCGGAAAAAAAAAGTAATTGCTTTTGGTGTTGAAAGCGTTTTGCTATTTCGAAAAAAAATATAAATTTAGTCTTCATACTTTTTTATGCTCTATTCGACTATGCTGTGCTATTTTTCCTATTTGCAACAATTTTAAAAAATTATACGTCTAATGCACATACATACAGATACTAACAGTTTTTTTATGCAAGAGGATTAAGATTAATTTTTCCTGTTGTCAATAATTTAAGGAAAAAGTAAGGTGTCGAAAAAAATTTATACCGTTTATTAGAAAAATATAACTGATACTATCTATGCAGGCTTCAAGTCAAAACTGGCTGTATTTTACTGCTGCCACGATTCTCCGTTGCTATAATGTGTTAATTAACTTGATATAAGTTGTTATTGTGTTGCAATTACAATACATGTTGTTGTTGTTGTTTGTTTGTTATGTTGTTTATGAAAACTTAGTTACTCAATTGTATTTGGCTTGAGAAAACCCGACTTGCTCTTAACAAAAAATCAATTATCAAAATATTTTTGCTAAAAAAACAACAGTCGCTTCATTTCGTTAATTTTTTTTAATTTTAAAAAGATATGTACCCGTATACAGATTTTATAAAATCTTTGAAATACAATTAACGTATGAGTGATAATTTTTTACAAGTGTAATTAATATCACTCATACGTAGCATTGCTTATCATGATGCTTTAAAATCTGTTACTTCTTTCATTGATTTAAATTGATGATATTGAAACGCAAACACATTAGACGGTCAGAATTATAACTCACATTTACACAAATTATATTATATTATTAACTAACTAATTGTTTTAAGAACTACTGGAACCTTTAATTTTAAATAATATTCATTTGAAATAAGTTTATACCATGATTTTGTTGAATGAAAAAAAAAAACATTTACTAGTATTTAAAAATATACGAGTATAAATATTTATATTCAAAATTTGTTTTATTTGTACACATCAAATTAAACTATCTCGATTACAGCTTGAACATTATGTCTGCAATTCAATTTTCAATTCAGAATACTGAAATAGCTAAACTTTTTCAACTCAAAGAGGAAAAACGTAAATTTAGTCATAAGAACTTCATGCGTAAAAAAACAACCATTCCACAATATAATAACTTCTCAAGAATCGATATTTTAGTATCACGCCTTGTTAAAATCATTAAGTTCGTAATACAGTTGGGAAGTGATTCCACCAAAAATGCTTAATTCAAAACTCGATTACCTTCGATTACCTGGGTAATGTTTCAATATTTTTGCTGGTTCTAGAATTTGCGCTTGAAATATACGAGTACATTCGAGAAGACACACAGGTTTAGATTGAGAAAACATTTAGAGTGAAACGATTCGAATTATCCAAAAGTTGTGTATTTCAGAACACCATTTCATAATTTCTTTCTGAAGTTGGAAATTTATATTCGTTCAATGCAAAAGATTTTTACATTTTTCCGATACACTGTATATTTGTATGTCGGTACGTGTGTGTATTTATTTATCTCACAATTACTTTCACTGAACAATTATTTTTATGGCAGTCGCTTTCTCTTTTGCCACTTGTATTTCTTCAGGGATCTTTGACTCATACAAAATTATTGATTAAAATGTTTAACAATAAAATCCAGCTTTTCTTTATTGGCCTCAGCAAAATATAAATGACGGACAATAACGTAAAGTAATTAAAGTGTAAATGTTTATCTTTAATATTTATTTCTTTATTTATTTATTTTTTATTTAAAAATGTTAACACTAAATGTCATCGCCAACAACAATTAGTTTGTGAGCAGTAGCTTTTATTTCACTTGGTTTTTTATTGGTCACTGTGCTTTTTATATGAGCGAGTCTAAACAAACGCAGTAGCTATTGATGGCTTTTTATTGTATAAATTATTATATTATTCACTTTTTAATTCCCTTATTTCTAATTAGAACAACTACTACATTCTCCGACGCTCTCCTAACAAAAACTACTAAATGAAAAATATAATGAAAATGTTCATTTATATGGAACCGAAAGTAGCGAACCGAATAAATGCCGTTCATTTATCATATTAAGGAATTATTTATTATACGTATGTGATAGTACATATTGTTTTAGTGTTGTTATAGTTGTATTTGCTGAGAGAGAAGCCTAGTCCTTGCCATAAATTTCAAATTTTTCGGCATGATTTTGACGTTACAGCACAGAAATACATATTCCTACGAAGATGCATAACTTATGGGGGAAATAGGTGGGGAGTTTTTGTGACAAAAACTCATGTAAACTATAATGTATATGTATGTATGTATAAACATGTTAATGAGAAAACTTGAGAATTTTGTATGATTTTAGGAGAACACCCAGAACTACTAACGAATAAAGAAATTTGATGAAGAAATTCTTTTGAAGTTTTTCACGTAGATTTATGTATATTGAATCGGATTCTATGCTGTGATATACATATCGTCATATGAATTCACAAAAGTCCTAACTTACCTTGAAAAAATTTTACAGAAGAACCAAAATGCTTTCAAACGAACTTCTACTCAAACATTTCCGAATTTTGTTGATAAGAAGGGGCGGGAAAAATTTTTTCAGGAAAAAGTGTCTTACAATCAATCAAAAAGAGGATTTCGAATTTTTTGTAACTTTGAACTTTTTGAGATCATTTGATGATATATGTATATGTGTCTGCGTATATTAAGATTGATAGGTTTTATTGGAGAAACAGGTATTGCAAGATATTTTTTTTATTCTTTGACCAGAACTCAGGAGATGACTCCTACTCATGCGATGCATTGAGGAAAGGCATAGTTAGAGAGAAATTACAGGAGGTAAAGCTTCACTATCTTACAACTCTGCTTTTGAACGTTCTTTGTGTTTTATAGCAGAATTCTAGCGACTCTGATGGCAAGTAGACGTATTAAATTTTTAAGCTTTGTTTTAAATAGCCATTTTTAGTAATTATTTAACTTCGCCGGTGCTACACAATACCGACGAAGGAGGGCGTTCTGATGTGCCTGCCAATTGGTTACACCTGAAACCGTTACTATTCAGTGACCATTCACTATGCCTTCATCAGTGAAACTTTCCGATAAGAATTGACACAAAGCCACACAAATGCACTTCAGAAAAAATGCGGAATGTTTTTAAGAGTTTGAATTGAAAGAGCATGGACACTAATGTACATTAGAACATATTGTCATGACCATAAAAAGAATAAAACATTCGAAGAAGGATGCTTTAGATGACATACAATTAGTTGGGAAGGAATTTTAACCCCACTCTGGGTATAGTCGATTTTAACAACGTATAACAACTGCCGCTCTATCTCTGAGTTCTTTACTCATTTCGACCCGGTCGTACAATTTATATAAACAACGTTTAAAATCACGTCCTGGTTATATTTGTAGAAAAATATGGAAAAATGACCTTCAATACCGGAAACAGTATGTTCTGATCAACAACTGAGCAATTCACAAGCTTAGTTGTATGGTTTATCGTTTATAAAAGACGATATGTCTTCATGGTCTTCTTTAAATGAGTTTGTGTTTTATTGAAGCAAATTATTAAATTTGTCGTATTTACATATTTTAAATCTATTTTTAAACAATGAATTATATATTTATAAATTATTCACATCTCTGAATTATATTGGGCATTCCATTTTTTTTTTTTTCAAAAAAAAAATTTAATTCCAGTTTGGCCGAACTTATTTCGTCGGCAAGAAAAAGTTTTTAAAAAATTATTTATTCATTCGCTTGACAACTCCTGAACCAAGTAAACTTCCCTGTAATTATATCAACAACACAAATCATTAAATATATTGTACATAGTATGTAAGTACTAAAAGATGCAAAAACTTTTACTTTTTCTTTCGTCCAACAAGAGACCAAAGCGATCAGGTAAACCCTTCCTATTCCTAAACATCAGCTCCAAATTGATTTCCCTAAAAATCAATCCATTTCAATTTTCAATTAATTTTCAACTTTTTAAAAAGTTCTAACAGAATTGAACAGTTCTTGTGAACAGGCACATTTTTTTAATTCGAATTTTTATTTATTTTATTTATATTTTTTTTTTTTTTTAAAGTAAGGTTCATTTCATTTTATGCCTTGAAATTAAACCAGCTATGAAAATATCATTTTGTTACGAATTAGTTCTTATGTTTTTCACGATAAAAACTTAATAATCTGGACATCGTAAATCAGCATTATTCGGTAATCCGCACAGAATTTTTCATTACATTGTTACCCTATAATCCAGAATTATTGCGCAACCTTATAAATTTATAATCAGGATTGCATGCAAACGGTTGTGTAATGTTAATCTCTATTAATTACAATTCCGAGAACATGGTTTTTCCCTTTTTTTTTACTGCAAACTCAAATTATTTTGCTATTAAATTCCATGTTTTTCGTTTCAACCAAATTTGAATGGCTTGCAAGCAAAATAATTAGCTTTAAAATTTTTATTCTTAGACACTGGAATTCTTTGATATTGTAGCTATAGCAAATCAATAAATTTTATTGTTGTTATACTACAGCTGCATGATCTAAAAGGTCTTCACTACGATCCGTGAATTCCGCTAATAAATCACTCCATATGTATTTCTAAATATTTTTAATACCAAAATGTTTTTATATTTTTTTCGATAATTCGGATAATTTGATTTCCGGATTATCAAGGTTTTACTGTAGTTTGAAAATACAATAGAAATGAGTTTAATTTATATATTCGTCATTAAGAAGAATTTAATTTATGGTATTAGTTATCACATTTATGAAAGAATTTTACATAATTAATCAAAAAAATTTCTTATTTCCAGCCCTATGTTCAATACTACTGTTTCAAAAACATATAAAATTCTATCATATAATTAGAAAACAGTTTTGTAGGAAAATTAGCAACAACTAAAATACAATACTGTATAATAAAACGATTGCACAACGCATACGACGTTAATACGAGCTTGTGAATTGAACACATGTTAAATCTAAACATACCTGTGTGAAATTTGGAGTACATCAAGGAAGTCGTATTTTATATTCCCTGTTTTAATATATGCGGATAACGTAAAGATCTTTATAAGCTACACCAAAATTTTTTATAGAAATTACATCTGCGTCTTTTAACAAAATTTCAGAATCTAAAAAAAATTAAAGCACAAATGATTTTCAAGAAACTGAACGGCTTTAGGTGAGACAGAGACTGCAATAACTAAAAATATGAATAAATAAATTCTTTAGAAAGGCCTATTTTGGAATGTGGATAAATTTTTTGTGATCCTTATACTGATTACAAACAATTTCTTTTATTTTGCTTGAGATATTGCCCAGGAAGTAGAACCCTAATAATATAAAGTCGTCAAGCATATACTGCTACATTAGCCAGAATTAAGCTGTCCTCGGTGGAAAGTAGACGATTGATGCTTACTGTGACATTTCTAGTAAATTTGATAAACGCAGCAGTCTGTTCAGAATTCCTTCTAAATAATATAAACTTCAATTTGCCAGTCAGAACGAGTCGCAATTTAATGCCACTTCATCTCTGATGTCTCCATACATATTACGCAAATGGCGATCTGATAAGGATATTATGACAAAACTATAAAGATTTCTGTAATTTTATTGATTTTAATGTGAACATGAACGTTATTAGGCGTAATATTATTTGGTCCTTAAATACTGCTTACTTATTAATTGTTTCAAATGTTATTTTATTAGAAATGCTACGTAGGGTTTTCAACCATAGACAATTTAATAAGTAAAAAATAAATTAAAAAAATTGTATCTTTAGTACAAAGTATCGCGGGTTGTTTGACATTTTACAGCTGCAGTGCTTGCAATCAAATCGAAATTTGGGAGAAAACTATAATAATAACTAAAAACAAAAGAACAAATGATATAGTTTTCCTTATTGTGTATTTAACATGTGTTTGTACTGCATGCCCCAGTACTATTTTAACTATATGTACCGGGAGTACATAAGCTGCATAAATTAATTATTATAAAAATATTTTTATTTCTTCATAAACCAACAACTTATCTTACAGATCAAAGCTCTGTGTAAATAGTCGTTTAAAAATCTAATAATGTCTCCCAATAGCAAACTAGTTTCAGTAGTGTATTTTTTTCCCCCTGAATCAAAGATTTGAAACAATTTAGGAATAATTTTTAAAGTAATACATAACATTGGGATAAAATTTCCAAATTTAAATTGAACTTTAAAGCGTTTTCGACGGAAGTGGTTTCGTCTTGGTATCATGATTTCATTCATGATTTCCGTATATAATTAGCCACCGTTTTGAATGGTAAGAACATGTTGAACAATTCCTTTCCACATGTTTCGTTTCTCTGATGAACTTTTTTGTGTAATTTTTATTGTTTTATTTTATCGATCCATTTGAAATGTTAAAGTTGTTCATAAAGTTTTAATATTCCGACAGATGTTGGTTTAAGTACACTAACTTACATACCATTGTATGTATGTATGTATGTATGTATATAACTAAATGTATATATTATATTTGTCCTTATGTATATGTGAGCCGCCTATGTACTATAATACGTTTATATATACGAGTATGTATAGATTTGTATGTCAATATTGTAAGAAAATTTTAGTTGTCGTTGAACATCAAGTATACGCCTTTGTAAGTTCTGCCCTGTTTCGCCTTTCATAGACATCAAATGATCTAAAGAACGAAATTGCAGTACCTGCATACTTCTACATACATGTTCAAGTTGATGTACATATAAGTTTATTTCTTTTATTTAGGGTTTTCTGATTGAATAAACAAACATAAAGAATTAGAAAAAAAAAGAAAACAAACATGCACGTTAGCATTTAGTTTTACTTTACTTGTTCCGTAAAATGTAATTTTTAAGTATCTATTAAATTTTATTTGGCAGGAACAGTGTATTTTTCTTTCTTAAGATTTTCATTTTATGTGCTTTGTTCACTATTCAACTCGTGCAAAATTTTTTCATTAAAATTTATATTTTTCCTTGAGGTGTAAATTTTTATGACAATAATATGCTTTCTTATTATTTAATCATACATTTGCTTTAAATACTATGACTTTCTTTGTTGTTTCGAGTGAATTTAATTGCATTTATAAATAATTAAAGTGATTTGATTTTGTGACTACAATGTAGAACGTTTGTTTTTTTTTTTTTCTTTTTTAATTTTAATGCACAGTTTTTCCGTTTACAACACCACACTCTAAAAAAAGAACTAAAAGAACCGAACAAATGGACGAACTAATTTATACTTGGTTGATGCGTGTTTTCTTTTTCCCGATTGTTATTGCTTTTGTTTGTTATATTTTGGCTGTTGTTGTTGTTGTTGCTGTGGTGTTAACTTAATGTAATGACTGGACTGACTGCATTCACTTCTGTATGAGTTAAATCTACGAACAAACATACATATTTTTTTGTTTAATGTAGCAATAGATGTATGTACACGTACACACATATAACAATGTAGCCAGATATGCAAGTACGTATGTATGTATGTACATACATATCTGTACGTACATCCGTTTGTGTTTTCTTTTATTGTATTTTCTATTTTGAGTGGTGGTAAGTGACCTGCTCCAACATGCTCAAATTATAACACAACATCACACACATGCTGAACACAAAGTAGCCATCACAACAGTTTGCTATTTCAGTTCGTTTATTCCGCTGTTCTCGTGTTACTTCAACCGGCAGTTTTATAAAACTGAACATTTGCCTTCTTAGTGGCATGTGCATGAAGTTATTCTTACTTTTTCCATTTCGGTTTATGTTTGACTTCGTTTGCGATACTCTCTGTTCTCAGTTTTCCTG
Organism: Dexiosoma caninum; assembly: GCA_963924685.1. Classification (NCBI taxonomy): domain Eukaryota; kingdom Metazoa; phylum Arthropoda; class Insecta; order Diptera; family Tachinidae; genus Dexiosoma; species Dexiosoma caninum. Next base: position 89,359,205 of record OZ004728.1, on the reverse strand, counting down.
CCGAGAACTCACAAATATTTACACACTTGGCAAAACATTAAGTGTTGTCAATATTGGGATCTGGAAATTTTAAATTAGGTTTGTATCATTTTTGTTTTCAAAAGTCAAATTATTCTTAAGTGTATTTATTTCTAGTTTCCCCATACCCATACAGCACCATTTAAATTGTTTTCACAAGTAAAAAGAAAGGTTTTGTGTAACAAAAATTCGACTTTAGATCAAATTTTTTTTTAATTTGTTTTATTAAATATTCCAATGTAACACGTTTTCTAAAATTATTACTGCCGTATGCATAAAAATGTACTTTTATTTGGAAAAGGTTCATTAGACAAAATTTCCATACAAAATTCAAACAATATACTTCATGCGAAATCCAAAAAATGTTTATGAATAACTACGGCTGTAACTTTATAATGTTTTTCATCAAATAAATATGTATGTAAATCTTTAATTGGCTAAATAAGCCCTGATTAGTTAATTAAAAATATGAATTTTTTTCAACCAAATATTATTTCATTTGGTTTGTTTAGCATAGTTTATTTATTCAGTAATGAAAGCTGGCTTAGAAACACTGGTGCGCCCTTCAATAATTTCCAGTAATCTGTGGTGGACATGTTCTTTCAATTTATTGTGAAACATGCACATGCATATGTGTATGGATGTCCGAATGTTATTGATAATTCATAATTCAGCCCTACTCCTTCCAGGTGCAGTTCATATAAGTATAAAAAAGTTGTCCATTCCATCAACTACTTCAAATATTTTCTATGTAACTGTATTGGGAGATACGAAAGTAAAGTGTGTACGTATGTGTCCAGTCAGTGAAAGCGGAGTACAAAGTATATTTATATATCGTCACAGAAAATGGAAGGTTCCTTCTTCTTCTAACATTTGAAAAATTTCACAGGAGAAGCAGAAAAGCTTGTTTAATTAAAAAAAGCATACATATATTGACAATTTCCACAAAATATAGTAAGAATAAGTAAAAAAGGATCAATAATTTTATTTCTGAAAATAATTTAAATTTTGCGAGGTGTCTTATTTGTATTTAAGGGACCAGAACCAATAAGTCAATTTTAAATGTTAGATAGGGCTTCTTGCATTTTCTGTGATGATATATGCAGATCCATATCGGTGCAATACTGTTGTAACTCAAAATATCGTGAACTGAGAAAAATGAATTTGAAGTTTTGAGCCATATTTTTGATAGTATTTTCGTTTACATAAGTTATTTTTTTACAAGTTTTTAAATAAAGAGGCATGTTTTGTAATGTTTTCTGTTTGTAAATCTCTTGTCATAAAGGAAATATTTCATTATTGCAAATAAATATTGTTGGAAATAGCTGGAGGGAATAAAGACATTTGTAGCTGTAGAATCTGAACAGTTAGAGATAGAACCATAATCTTTTTTCCTTTAGATATATATTTCCCCAAAGATCATTTCTGCATACCCAGCTCAAAAAAATCAAATTTTGAGTTACGACGGTATTGCACCAAAGGCTTTTTCCATTTTTCAACTGAAAAGTTTTACTTGAATTTTTTAATGAAAAAATATTTGAACACATTTTTGAACAAATTAAAAATCTATATTTTTTTGTTTTTTTTATATTATTTTATGTAAATTTATTTATGTAGTGTCTCTCACGGTTCTTTTTGTATGCAGCCGCTTCTGACAGTTCGGAGATTTTATTACACAAACAAAATACACGTTGTAGAGTTTAATATCATTGAGTAATTATACTTTGGCCGAGTACTTGTCAGAAGAAAAAAAAAACATAAAATTGAAATTCGTTTTTTACACCTGAGAGTCATTATCATAAAACCGAAACAGAAAATTAAAAAATAGTGCCTCCCTAATGTAATTATTTCACAATTATTTCGCAAGCGGCTGTATCTGGTAAAACACACAACATAAGAAATACATGCAGTATTTAAATGCAGCAATAATGGATTGACTTTTTCTGTCGACATAGATTTCGTCTTTTCACTTCAAAATAAAGCATTTTTTATTTGTTTGTAGTGTGACCAGATGTGAAAGATGCATTTACAAGTTACAATATCGACTGAAAACCTGATTGCAACAGAATTTAAACTAAAATAATAATTTATTTTAGTATTTGCTTTTAAGCCTCTAAATTATTCGAGGTATTTTTAAACAACACACAGTCTGCTAAGCTCTTATTAAAAGCGGTTTAGCCGGGAATCGAACCTGCAACCTCCATATTGATGGACAAATGCTCACGAAGGTAGGCGGTATAAAAATATATATGATCTCTTCTATTGGTTTAGTTTTGGTTTTATTTCTTCATTGTACATACATTTATAATTTCGATTCTATTATATACTATCCCTCAAATTTATAAAAAAAAAATATTGAATAAGGGCTTTTTATTTTATAGAAATTTATCAAATAAGACCTTATTACACATTCAATATTCTTTATGAATTTGAGGATATAAAGATACGCAGTACGATTTAACAAATAATTTTTAGATTCAGTTATTTCTACATATACTCGTATTCATTACAGTTAAGGTAGGCAATCAACTCAGTCTTGTTTAACTCTGCATATATTCTTCGGAAAGGTCCAAAATGCATAAAATTCGCCCTGTAAAGTTGAAGGTGTAAAGGTTCGTAACATTGAAGATGTCTATTTGGATATTTTACTCAGAAGATATACGAAGTCCGTATAGGTTCGGATCAATTTCAAGGAAAATGATATGTTTAAAACAATTCTTTTACGTATTAAAGTGGGAAGGTTTATGAGTGCCCTTCGAAAGTTGCGTAAAAAAGACAGCCGAAGCTGTTTTTGTATTGATTCTAATTTTCCTACGTACACATTTTATTGGCGATCTCAGATCCCCGATGCGTATTTAAGTAATGCTCTTACTAGGGACGTAAATAAGTATTTCGTACTTAAGGATCATTAAAATTCTTTTACCCAGCACTTTATAAAACATAAAACACTATATACTTTATTAACGCTTAATTGCACAAGTGATCAATTCACATTTAGATTTCGGTCGAAATGTACTGCAAGATCATGAGAACTTCGCTCTCTGAAGCAATATTTCGTTGCTTAGTTCATCGTCCCCACAAACATGGCACTGTAAGATATATGCCTCGAACCGGTAGATCACGCTTAATTCACACTGCGGAAAATATTGAACGTATAGAGCAAAGTGGTAATGAAACACCAGAAACGTCTACCAGAAGGCGTTCTGCTCAGCTAGGAATGGCTCGTATGTCACTGCGGCGCATTAAAAAAAAGATTTACTGTTATTCCCATGTAAGGAGCAAGAATTAAAACACAATGCACGTTTAAGTAAAGTTTTTAAAGAACGTATAATTTTCAGAAATTTGGGAATTAATTCGACAGCACGTTCTCCATTTGAAGGAGCGTGTATATAAACCTTCGACATGCTTGAGTTGGAAGATGACAAAAGAGGCGACTCTTCGAAAAGTTGGCGTTAGTGTGCTGGCATGGGTTGGGATTCATTATGGCTATGGTTACTAGTTGAATCTGCATTAGTGTGTGTTTGTGTGTCAGTTGTTGTCGGAAGGTTTCAGTGGCGAAGGCATAGTCACTGGTCACTGAACAATACCGGCTTCAGCTGATAGCAATCCACAATCGCATCAGAACGCCCTCCTTCGTCGGTATTGTGTTGCACCGGCGAAGTAAAATAATAATAAAAATGGCTACTAAACCGAAGCTTCAGCACTGCTACGAGTATAAACAAAGAACGTGCAAAAGCAGAGCTCTAAATTAATTAATTAAGCTTCACCTCCTGTCGTTTCTCCTAGTATCCCTTTCATATAGTTCCAGCACAATGCTTCGCATGTGTAGGAGTCATCTCCTGAGTTTTGGTCCCAGATAAAAAAAAAACCTATCCGGCTGTAAAGGCCGAATGTGATAGTGCGTTAAGAAGTGAAGTTGGTTAGAAATATATGTATTATCAACGTGTACATAATATAATAAGAAATGATAAGCAATTCAATTTGGGTAATTTTATTGCAATCGGTATTTTGTTTAAAAAAAAATATATTATTTTTGCTTGAATTTTGCGAGTGAAAATTTTTCCTGACATTTTATATCGCAAAGCAGAAACACTCGAACGCCTGTAAAGCTCTAGTGCAGCCACCTTAGTATTTGCATCATGAATGTATATTTATCAATATTGACAACGCTCTGCAGAGTTATTTAGGTATATTATACACATGTGAAAAGTGCTTCTATTTTTTTCATTTATAAAACTACATTTGAAAATTGATCTCCAAATGGTCACAATGGCTACACTACATGTAAGAATTTTAGTATGCGTATGAGAATATGTTTGTGTCTGCATACATAAAAGTATTTAGCAGAATATTTTATTTCTTCTGGTGCAGATGCACAGAATGTATGTATGTACATCCATGCATACATCTATGTATAAGTAAACACAAATACGAGTTTCATTTTATTTTTACAACTTTTTGATAAATTTTTTGCATAAAAATTCTTGAAACTTTGCATTAAAAGTGTCACGAATTGCTTTAAACCATTGTCGAAAAGTTTGCTGTATATTTAGTGTGCGGTATATTTTATAAATATGCCGCAGAATATTCATATTACCGAGTACTCGCCCATTTCATGATATAGTCGGACTTCTCTATAACGTAGCAGTTGGGGACCGTCAAATTTCTACGTTATAGAGAAACTGCAGAAAATTATGACTACATTTTTTTTATGTAGAAAATATAATTTTTCTAGTTTTTTGACTTCTTTTTATATTAATAACACTAATTATTTAAGCTTTAGGTCTTTTTAATATATTTAATATTTATTTTGATTCGATATTTCGCTACTCCTTTGTGTAGCTTCTTCAGGTTTTTTAAAATTCACAATATAGGAAAAGTTCTTGTCAATGGAAATTCAAAATAAAAATATTAACAGCCATATTCATAAAAATATATTCTGGATTTGAAATAGGTATAAATATTCGATTTTGTATTGAAATTTGTTTTTGAACCAAATCCAAAATACATTTTTACGAATATGTTACATATAATAAAATATTTAAAAACAATAATTACAATAATAATAATGATAATAATAAAAATAATAAAAATCTTTTTTCTATATCTTTTTAATAATTAACTATATGTTTATAGTTCTAACAATTTTTGTTCTGTCCCTAAATGTAATATAGAAAATATATTTATTAAGACAAAAAATATTGTTTGTACATGAACACATTAATTTTTTTTTTATTGATAAATACATATGTGACTAAATTGATGCAAAAAATCGATTGCTAAAATCTTTGCAATAGAGAGATTATTTGGTGTGAACAATTCTATTTAGGTCTTAAAAAATTGTACGTTACAGAGAGAACTTCGCTATTGCGAAGTTCGTTATAAGGAGATCAAAATGTATGAAAATACTCACAAAAATTTTGTGTTCACGAATTTTATTTGTTATAGAGAAGATTTCGTTATAGAGAAGTTCGCTATAGAGAAGTTCGACTGTATTCATATTGCAAATTCAAGCGAATATTTCGAGAATATTTTTCGAATTACATAAAATGAAGCACAAATATAGATTTTTAATAATTATTATTACTAAAGAAACCCGTTTCTCTTATGTTAGGCTTTTTTTTGAAGAGACAATGATTGACTTTCATAGATTGCCTCGTATAGTGATAGAGATTTTTTTCTCTAGGACCAGCACATAGGGGATGACACCTACACATGCGGTGCATTGTGCTGGAACTAGAGAAAAGGGATAGTAGGAGAAATGATAGAAGATGGAGGTTCACTATCTAACAACACTACTTTTTTAATAAATTATTATTAAATTTTTGAAGCTTTACTTTTAGTAGCCATTTTTTTTTAGTAATTATTTTACTTCGCCGGTGCTACACAATACCGACAAAGGAGGGTGCTCTTATGTGACTGTGGATTGCTATCAGCTGAACCCGGTACTTTTCAGTGACCAGCGACTATGCTTTCGCCACAGAAACTTTCCGACAACAACTTACACAAAGTCACACAAATGAAAATGACTCAGAAAACCTGCGAGATGTTTTTATGAGTCTGAAACTGGGGTTGAACCCAGGAAAAATTTTTCGTTTTGCAGTCAACGTGCAGACTACTTCGAACATCGCCACCCTCAGATTACAGTTGATGAAGGGATATCAGGGAAACGCATTAAATTTTTGAAACTATATTTTATTAATTATTTTACTTCGCCGGGGGTACACAATACCGACAAAGGAGGGTGCTCTGAGGGTGCTATCAGCTGAACCCGGTACTTTTCAGTGACCAATGACTATGTTTTCGCCACAGAAACATTCCGACAACAACTTACACAAAGTTACAATAATGTACATCAGAAAAGTGCGAAGTTTTTATGACTGGGCTCGAATCCATCACTTTTCGTTTTATAGTCAACGTGCTCGCTACCTTAGCCATCGCCAGATTAGGTAACGTGTCAAACCCTCCGCAAACGCGAATCTCTCACTTAGACTAGAGATTAGGTCCATTGTGATATTATAAGCTATTCATACCCGGCGATCAGACAGTCGACTTCAAAATAAATCCCGCTATTTCGGAAACCTTTGTTAATAGTATGTGGACACTAGCGATTATTCTCGTATGCATTTTCCTGAGCTCTGACGGTTTAAATAGATGCTAATGACTTCACAACTACCTGCCTGTTGACAGAAAGAGTACTGATGATGTGTTTAGTGGCATAGAAAATACGTATTCTACTCAACTTGCGTTGGAGATTAATTGTTCTTTTTCCCTTATTCTAATCAAAAATGTAATCTCTTCACAATATTAAGATAAATTAACTGTGAACTTGAACACGACAGAAAATTTTCATTAATTTATAAAAAAAAAATGTCAATAAAATTTATAAGGTTTCAAGATTTATGTTAAACTAAAACCAAGTAATTAGTGTGATTACTGCATGCTCCTGCTTTAGCATAAAAATTGTGCGTTATTTTATGAAAATGTCATGGCAATTTAATATTGTTTTGCGCATACACATGCATATGAATACATGTATGTATCTATGTACATATAGAAATGGATATTTGCTTAGAAGTTTGATCGAAGAACAGAACGTTGAATATTTTCATCAGGCTGTTCACAAGAACATTCGAATATACATAGATTTTATAGTTTATTTATTTATTAATATTTTTTTAAAATCGAAATACATAAATAAAAATTGTTTTAATTACAATGGAGGATTTGCAGATGGAACACAGCGGTACAACGAATGTAGTCAGCTTGCGTCCGAAGCGTATATATGGATTGCGAACAAATATTGTGGGCAATATACATTTCAATCTGCAACAGGAAGTCATTTATCCGGTGGAAGGAGTTTTAGCATTTCATGATTTTGTACAAAACAATCAGAGATTTCTTAGGTGACTTACAAATTATTTCAATACAAAAAGTTATACATATTTGAAGAGTGTAAATATTTTCAGACTGGCAGAAAATACAACCCCCCTGATAATACAGATAAGTCCACATCGTAAAGTCCTGGCAATATTGGAGGAATCAAAAGGGTATAATTCTATTTAAAGGTTATAAATGTAAAGAAAAGTTTCACTTATTAATTGCAGTATAAAAATAATTTCAATTTACGATTTAAATACGTTAAAGAAGCGGCGCACCTTGGAATTGCCTGAAGCTTGTAAAAAGTCTTCTATACTGCAAATAGTATTTACGGCTGATTCTAGAGCATTGACCATTCTTACCAAAGGTCCTGATGCAATGTTATATATGTTACTTTTGGATAAGACCGGTACAGTTTATGAAGGTCGAGCGTGTCCGCCAAATATTCGAGGAAGTGCAGAATGCATAGCATGTAATCCGCAAGACACAAGCCTTGTAGCAGTTGGTGGCAACAAACTTTTAATTCTTCAAATGAAATCCGAAAAGGGATTCAATACAACAAATAATCTGAAATCAAATTTTATAACTACTTCTCTCGCTTTTCTCGCCTTGGATCTTCTTATTGTGGGCACCAGTGAGGATGAATTAATTTTAGTAGAAAACGGAGAGTTTAAACTGCGTCAAAAAGCTTCACATGCTGAAACAGTCGATATTATTTTAGACCAAGAAGTATTTGACAGGGAAAATGATCAGCGAAAGGGTATGGTAGTCGAAAATCTTCTTGATAGCAGCGTCATCTGTATGACCGCCTTTGGGCGTGGTTTTGCATTCGCAATCTTCAATACCGTGTTCGTATTCGAACGAGTTTCAAAATTTAAATTTGAACGGAAAACAATACTTACCATACCCATTGCAATTTATGCCGAGCAGCTATACCAAATAACGGCTCTAGCCATTGACAGTAAACAGGAAACGGTTATTGTCACTACACAACACTCTCAGATTTATGTTGGCATATTATTAGTTCCGGAAACATTAAAGGAAAAGCACTTGAAGTTTCAACCATTGGGCGCCTCAATACACATCGGTGAAATCGTTGATGTATCGGTATGCTCATGGAAACCCATAATTATGACAGCATGTAAGTGAAAATTCGGGATTTATTTTTATATTAATTAAATTTTATATTATTCTCTTTTTAAATCCAGCCAGGGACCAGACAATACGGATATGGAATTATGAAACTGATAAAGTTGAATTAGTGCGTAAATTTCAGGTAGATGTTAATGTAGTGGAATTAAATTCGACTGGTCTTATTGCCGCCATAGGATTTTCTGATCAATTGCGCATTACTCAAATATTTATGGATGAATTAAATGTACTTTAAAGTGAATAAGTTTCCTTGCGTGCTTTACTAATATTTTCCTGTTTTAAAGATCGTTAAAACATATAATTTTCCAAGGTGTAAAGATGTTAAATACTCGAATTATGGTCATTTAATGGCAGCTGCGTATGACAACAACATTGCGGTAACATCAGTCTATAATTTAGAGGTATTGTTGACTCTGAAGGGGCACAATGGTAATGTCTTATCCGTATCATGGACTAAAAACGACAAGTATTTAATATCTGGTGGGAACGAGGGAGCTATTTACCTGTGGGAAGTTGAAACCGGTGTAAGGCTCGAAGAAATTGTACAAAAGGGTACAGAATATGTATCCGTGTGTTCTACATTTGGGGAATCCTTATCCATATTTGCTGTAACGAATTCGGGTTTATTGAGAGAAATTCAAAAGTCAGAAATTGTTCGCGAATTAACGATACCGTCAACAGAAAGGACAAAATTAACAGATGTTTGTCTGGCCCGTTCTGATGCCATTATGTTTGTGAGCAATGCAATTGGAGATTTAATTAATGTCCAACTGCCTTTTTTGGATGCTGGTGGTGGTACTTGTAGAAATTTTCGTTTCTTTGTTACTCGGATTAACAAACTGAGATTTTCGTATGACGGAACTTTGCTGATTTCCATCTCGCAAGGAGGTACCCTTGCCATATGGGCATTGGAGAATATTGGAGGAAGAGTGGCTGCTTTAGACCCAGATTTGCTAAAAAGTCAGGAAATCTTAATTCCTCGCAATATATTGGCGGAGAAAAACGATCAAATCATTAACTTGGAAATACGAATAAAGCAACAAGCCGAAGAATTCCAATACCAGCTCACTCAAAACCAAATATTCGATGGCCAACAAATGGCTGAGGTGCACCGCAGTTATTGCCAAGCTTTGGAGGAATTGAAACGTATAAACAATGAAATAGAAGAAAGGCATGCCGAAGAAATGAATCAGATAACATTTCAAATAAACGATCTTAAAGGCGAACACAAAAAGCAGCTGGACACTCTGGCTAATCAGTACTCCGAGCGTATGTTAATTGAGTATCAGAAATTTAGTAATTTGCGGGAAAGCATGTTGGAGCTCCGAGAAACCTACGAAGATAAACTAAAAAAATCTGCTGGAACATTGCAAGACACTGTCGAGGGATTGGAAAGTGACTACAAAAAGCAGTTGGATGAGAGAAGGGAGCTCATACGAGAACTAATGAAGGAAATGCAAGAAAAGAAAATTGAATTTGTTGAATATTGCCGCCAAGTTGAGGTGGAAAATGATCGTAATATGGTTGAAACTCAAACCAAATACGAAAAACGACTCGTAACAGAACGCAACGAAACTCAATTATGGCGCGGTAAAGCCGGAGTTCTGCAAAAAAAATACGAAAGTCTCACCAAGGACGTTGACAATCTGCTGGAAGAAGTAGAAACCTTAAAAGAGGAACACAAGAAATCGCAAAAAAATATTGGACAGCTAAACCGTAGCATAGAGGATCTTCAGAAGGATGTATCAGATCGCGAGTTCGCGATTAACGCGAAAGAAAAACGAATCCAAGAACTTTTATATAAGAATCAGGAATTAGAGAAGTACAAGCAAGTTCAAAATTACAAAATTGTGGAACTAAAAGCCCAAATTGAACCTAGAGAATTTCAAATAAATGATAAACGAAAACACATTATGGAGATGGAGACAGAATTAGCGGGCCTCAATCAGAATAATTCTCATCTGGAACTACAACTTAAAGAACTTAAAGACAAGTATCGTAGCAATATGACCGAACTCAAATTAGAGAGACATAGAGCTCGAGCGGGTCGAGAATGTATACAAAACTTATGTAGTGAAATTTACCATGTAGCTGGTCTCATTAACTCTCCCGAAAAATTGAAGGTAGCAGTAAAGGACCTCTTCCAACGACATGCCAGCGATGATGAACTTAAACGTTTCATATCGCTCGATGCTAACGTACGTGATGAATTTCAACGCCAGAGAAATCAAATTGAACGGGTGATAAAAATTCACTCGAATCGCAAAGAAGATCCAAATCTTAATCGTAAATACGATAAGCTCTTTAAAGAAAATTTAGTACTTTTAGACGAAATAGAAAAAGTGCGCGAAGAAAACAAAAACTTAAGATCTCAAGTGAAGCGGGAAAAAAAATTATAATGAAACTGTAATTTCAATGAGTAAAATTTTAGAAAACCCAGCATCCAACTAATTTAATCATAGAAAATTTTAACGGCCATTAAACCACAGTTGCTGACTAACAATGCGTTGAAATCTGTATCTGTAATTCGATTATACACATATGTATATGTGTATGTATGCATTTGTAGAAAAAAATTTCTCGAGGTTTGTAAAGCTAATATTGCAGAAATCGCTATCGATAATTTAAAAAAAATAATAAAATATATGATAATTTGCACTTAATACACAGTTTTATTAATTTTTTATTTATTTCTTTTATTAAATATTTTTATTTTTAAATGAACCATGAATATCACCATAAAAAATCATTGTATGTTATATTTCTATCTAACCCCGAAAAATCATTAAACTATCGCAACCTCTAAATATTGACCGATTGTGCTCAAATTTGGACTGAATAGTATTTTCGTTTACTAAAGTTATTTTTTTTACAAGTTGTTAAATAAAGAGGCATGTTTTGTAATGTTTTCTGTTTGTAAATTTCTTGTCATAAAGGAAATATTTCATTATTGCAAATAAATATTGTTGGAAATTGCTGGAGGCAATAAAGATATTTGTAGCTGTAGAATCTGAACAGTTAGAGAAGGAACCATAATCTTTTTTCCTTTAGATATATATTTCTCTAGAGATCATTTCTGCATACCGAGCTCAAAAAATTCAAATTTTGAGTTACTGCGGTATTGCACCAAAGGCTCGATATGTATATATATAATTTAAAAATTCTTACCCTTTTAAGAAGCGGTGATGAATTTCCAAATAAAAAACAAATTAATTTATATATTTTTTATTGTATATATTTATATTTATATATTATTTATATATGTATTTATATATTTTAAATTAAATTAAGAATAGTAAGAAAAAAAATGTATTATTCGCTATCAGATTCTTTTTCGAGAGAACTGTCCACCGTAATTAAAGTTATATATACCAAAGTATTATTTGATTGTAAGGGATTGTACATTAATCTTGCTAATTTTAAAAATTCTATAAATTTATTTTTATTTTCTGTTTTGCACCATCGCAGGAAAGTAAACTTTTGTACGTAGCCATTGAAGAAATCTTTCCTCCGGTTATATTCTGACACTGTTCGTTTCAAGTACCGCCACAAGCAGTTAATTTATGGGTACACTGGTCAGTTTCGCTATCAATAAAAGAAACGGAGTGGTTTACTTCATTGTCTTTATAACCATAATCTTGTAAAGAATCATATAACTGTAAAAATATATATTAGAGACATTAAAATTTTATATATTCCATTTCTCTTACCTTCCAAAAATCAGAAACAATAATTGCCTCTGGAGCAATGTATTTTTGGATCTGCGGTATTCATGTTTCACGGCTTCTATCCTCTGCAGGTACAATGAAACATTTACCGCTTGTCCTCTCTACACCTCCGAAGACCCATTGTTCCAACTTAAAAATTTGTACTTCGGAAACAAGTAAATAGCTTGCAAAAATTATAACGAAGTTATAATTTGTTTGTTTGTTTGTTTGTTTGTTATACCAAAGACCGGTCATGCAAAGAAGCTTTTGTAAGCGGAGCCGCTGTTTGTTATAAAATGGAGGAGAAAATCCTTGCAAAGAAACTTTTGTTATCGAAGCCGCTGTTTGATATACCGTAAAAGAGGGCCAGACCGAAAGCCGGTCATGCAAATATAATTTTGTTAGCGAAGCCGCTGTTTGTTCTACCATATAGGAGAAACGTATATAATTTTATTTTTCTTGCACTTTTTTCAGTTACGTAGTTCATTTCGAAAAATTTCAATGTATATTTATGTAAAAACTGTATGAACATTTGAAATATTGAGCATTGTTAAATAAATGTGAAATATATAGAGAGATATTTTAAATACCTTTCAAACGATATCAATATTGATCTTATACGTTGAAAAATATCGTGCGGAGTTTTACTTTTATATGGAAACTTCATAGGTCCATAACTCGAAAACTGAGCATTGCCGCCAACTTCCTCACTTTATATTTCCTTCTTATTTTTAAATTTTCTATAACCTATATAATTTTTTCCATTTTGCGGTCCGTTGGTAAACTAGATTTGTTCCATAAATTTACTATTGAATTTTTTTGTAGTCCACAAATGTACTCATTTTTCTTCCTTGATTTAAGACTTTTATGCCACTTGTCCAAATTTTTCCAATGAGGCTCACCTTTTTGATACCGTTTTTACCTACATATATCTCTGTTGCTTTTGCTGCAGCATAATCTTGTATATTGCATAGAAGAGCTAATTTAGTTCTTAAACAACATAGCATTTCGCATAAATTAAATAAAAAAATTAAATCTTCAGACTTACTAAAACATCTTTGTCTTGCTCCCTTACTCTACTTTGTGGCTGCCTACTTTTCGTAAATAAAGTTCACATAATTGCACTTCAAGCAGTCTCATATCGTTTAACATTTTTTTTTATAATTCTGCTTTTTTAAAATTCTTTTAAGATTTAATGATTTTATATAAAGCCAAAATCCTCACAGAATGTAAACAAATGACATCTGTTCTTCAGTGTTTACAATTGAACAAAAAAATTATGACGCTTTCAATAAATTTAATAATAAGTATTGCCATTAATATCATAAAGGGTGCTTTAGACCATAAGATTTGTCGTACGTAAAATGAGCGAGAAAATAAAATGAAATTGCATCCGTACTTCAAAAAAAGAGAGTAAAAATCGAATGGTTGTTTTCTGGCTTTTACACCATTGGTATGGATAAAATCAAGTAAGATGAAAACATTCTCATTTAATTTAACTACATCTGTTTGCTTGTTTTCCTAGGGATGGACTTCTTGTGCAAATGAATTTTTTTTTAATAACCTTGAAAAATATTTTTATAACTTTGGAATATGTTATTTTCGTGGTCAAAATTTTTAGTGTACTTTTAGAAAATATACGTATATTTTTATAAAATTGTGCTATCGTGGTCTAAAATGTACATTTCGATTTTATAATTGGTATAAATTTATGAAACCAGTTTTCCCTCCCTGGCTTTCTCACATTTGTTTACATAAAAATGCATCCCTGATCTAATGGTGTGTGTTGGTTTTTAAAAAATTTTAAAAAATCAAGAGAGCCATACGACTGTCAAATTTTCATCCGTATTGTCTCTCAAAATCTTATAGTTTCATTACATATTACGTTTAGACGATCCGACTTGTGCTCTTCTACACAAAAATTTGACATGTCGTACGACAGATCTTATGGTTTAAAGTACCCTTAACAAATATAAAATTTCGCGTTGCACTTTATTTTATTTATATTATATTTATATTATAAGACTGAATGATAAGAATTAATTAAATAATATAAAATTTATGCACTACACTTATTTATGATAGTTACAGTACAGTAGTATATAATAGATTATGTAGAATTTAATATCATTCTCTTCTTTTCAGATTTTAAAAGAGACTTTAGAAATTAAAATTACAGGACCGTTAGCTTAGTTATACTAAATTTATAATTTTTTAAAAGACAAACAATACCGTTTTTGGTATTTACAACTTATGTATAAATATTATTTCCCTGAATAATCTTTATTGCATTTTTTAGGTAAATTTAAATTTAACGGCAGTAAATTTATTGATAAATTTTTTTTTAATAACATACCTGTTTGAATTATGTGTAGCCAAGTTTGCAGTACATTAGACATTTGGTTATTTTATTTTCTTGTTGTCACCCATTGTAGTTGTGCCACAGTGTTACCAGCACACAAATTCGAAATTGTACCTCCTGCGACATGAAATGACTGGCAATGAAATTATCATTTTAGTTCTTGTATTCTTCTATGAACACAACACAAACTAAAAATTAAGGGATATTAGTTTTCAAGTAAACTCACTAGCTAATTCGCCCGTCAAAGTTTATTTACTTTTGTGAAAAAGTTAAGAAAAGTGGTTGTAAATAATTTAATTATTATAATAATATATTATTACATACAATAAAAGTAGAATACTAAGTAATATTATTACATACAATAAAAATAGAAGGTCAAATAATAAGAAGAATTAATATTACAAAAAGTAATATATTTTGCATTCTTATTATTATAGTATTATATTATTATAATTATTAAATTATTTACAACCAGTTTTCTTAATTTTCTGACAAAATTAAACAAACTTTGACGTTCGGCTAAAAAAAATACGTTACAAAATCTTGTATCAGCTGACGGGCGAATTTGCTAATGAGTTTACCTGGTAAGGAATTTGCGTCGCCTACAACAACTGCATTTTTTGTTAATCCTTAGTCCCCGTCCATACTGTGAAGCATATGCTGCAAAACTTATATACTGTATACTGTTAACATCTATCATAATAATAGCTACCCTGTTTTATTGTTAATTTTTTGTGAAATATAATCAAAAATTTAAAAAAAATATAAAATTATATAAAAATTATTATATAATTTTTCTTCTTAGCGTCCATTTTGCTTCAAATTATACCTTGTGCTTCAAATGTCTATCCAAAAAAAAATATTCACAATATTCTATCACAGGGTAGTTATTTTATATTTACATTCGGTATTGAGAAATGTCAAAAAAAATTAAAAAAAGAAGATAGAAGGGAGAAATAATAAATACTAAACATGAAGCAAAAGATTCATGTATGGACACTGCTGCAGTTTCAAAAGCGAATTCAAAAAACTTTTGCAGCAAAAACACAACAGTATGGACGGGAACATATCAGACAAAAGAAATTCAACAAAATATGGTAATTATAAAAGATGGTAACTCTGCTTTATCGTAATACACGTGCAATTATTTCACATTGTAACATTTCGCTTTGTTTATAAAGTCTTAAGTGGTTTATAAGATATAGTATTCCATACTTTGTGATTTTTAAGTTGAATTAAAGTCTGCAGTTTCACAAAATCTTACGGAGATTTTGGTACTCTAATAAAATGGTTTATTTTACTTGCAATAATTGCGGAGAATCTGTGAAAAAACCGGCCGTAGAGAAACACTACAACGGACGCTGCCACAACAATCCCAAAAATGTTTCATGCATGGATTGCCTAAAAGATTTCCATGGTGAGGAATATGTTGCACATACATCATGTATATCGGAAGCTGAAAAATATTCTGGTAAAAATTATATCCGTAAAGAAAATAAAAATAGTGGACAAAAGAAGCAGGAATCCTGGATGGAGATTGTCCGCTCAATATTGGAATCAAAAGAATACAAATTATCAGAAGAGACACGTGATATTTTTAAACGTCTGCAAAATTATGAGAACGTACCACGCAAGAAAGCAAAATTCGAAAATTTTGTGGGAAATTGCCTAAAAATGCACGTGAAGAAAGCGAAACCGGTGTGGGAGATTTTAGAAAAAGAATTAGCAAACATGAAAAAAATCAAGCAATTAGAAATAGCTGCAGCCAAATTAGCCATTCAAGAATCGAAAGAAGATAACCCAGCTAACACTGAACAAAAACGTGGTGTAAAACGCAAACAAGATGATACTCATAACGAAATGAAAATTAAGAAAAAAAAGAGCAAAAATCAAAATGAGGAAATTGCTGAAGGCAATAGTAAGACGCATATTCCAGCGGAAAGTGAAGGTTTCCAGTGGTCTGCGGTACTGGAGAAAGCTGTGGCGAAACATCCGGAAGGTTTATCACTCGAAAAACTGAATAAAAAAATGCTCAAAAAATATAAACGAAAACTAAGTCTAGAAGAATTAAATGAAAGTCAACTTTTGAAATTCGAAAAAAAACTTGCTAAAACACTGAAAAAGTCTCCAACAATACAAGTGAACGGGGTCTTCAAAATATGTTGATGTATATTTTTACTGTACAATTTAAAATTCTATAGTAGTATAAATATGCATGTGCATGTATAGACTTTTTTCTAAATATATTGCAAATAATTTTTTTTACAAAACGAAACCACAAATCCACATTGACTGCCAAAAAAATTTGTAAGATCATCTCCAATATTTTAAGCTTTTTAATTTAACAATTGTTAAAGATTTTATGTAAATTTAGTATAAAAGTTCGCTAATTTCTGTTCGCAGCATCAAAGCGTTTTAGTTGTTCTTCAAGACAGCTTCTACTTGCAGAGCTTTATCTTAAAAAACAAAAATGGCTTTAGTTTCTGTTAAATTGTTGGCTCTTATTTTGATTGGAGTTATCAGTGTGGCCAATGCTGCGCCTGGTCATATCTATCATGAACACCATCCTGTGATTGTATCGCATCCAGTTATTGTTCACGAGCCTGTTGTTGTCCATAAGCCGGTTGTGGTTCACAAACCCGTTGTTATCCACAAAGAAGAAATTGTTCATGTACCAGTGGTTGTTCATAAGCCGGTTATTGTCGAACATCATCCTCATCATCACCATCATTTTTAAGGAAATTGTGTACTTTCTAAAATACTTATTATGCTGATGACATGAAACGACTTTACGACAATAATCATTTTATAGTTTATGTCCATACATACATATATGGATATAACCACATAAGTTAGATTTTTATATTCTTGATAAATAAAAAGTTGTTAAATATACGCATTTTTGAAACTAGAACATTTTGTGGGGTGCTGCTTTTATTCCCATAAATATCTTTATAATTAGCCTATATTCAAATGTAAACGTTCATTAATTATACTCCCTTTTTCCTATTTGTACAAGTTATTACCGCAATGAGTTTAATAATACGAAAAATTTGCAACGACAAGCACAATAGCAAAGACTATAAATATATAAAGATGTAACACTGCCATACATTGTACGGCAAATTCTTAATTTGCTGATGGTTTTAGTACAAAAACCATGCTAAACCACTTTTTTCAAGAAAGTTATTTATTTTCTCAGAGAATTTATTATTCTCATGTCTCTACTATTCATTTACATATGTATACATGTGTTTATACGTTTGTGGCTTTGCATTCTCAAGTATGTGTGCATGTGTGTACATTTAATAAACAAACGAAAGAATCCATATAAACAAACAAAAACAGCAAACGCTCGTTTTGTGTTCGCACAATATATGTGGACATAAGATACGTAAAGCTAATGTCGCTGATTCTTATTTGATTGGCAAATATATGTATTTTATTGTTGTACTATTGCAAGAACATCGATTCGCACCGAATTTAATATTATTTAAAATTGGAAATTTATATAACTTGTATATCTATATAAAAATAACGTGTCACGACGTTTGTTCTCGCTATCTCCGAAACTACTGGACCGATTTAAATGAAATTTTGCTCTGATATGTTAACAGTGTATAACTTGAAGGCTATATTTTATTTTGAATTTGAAATAGAAAAAATTGCTTTTTGAATAACCTGGTCATTTATAAACAGATTTTCAAAATTATTCTTTTGTTCTTGTTCTTGTGCTCTCTGCCGTATGGATATAATAAAACCCGCGCAAATTTTGTCATATCCATCAGAAATGTTTGTACATACATGCAAAAAATTACGATAAAAATTCAGATTTTGAAAGTTTGTGTGCTCCATCAGACATATTTTTTGCAGTATGTAAGATTCATATAAAAGTTTTCAAAAAAATTTTTTCTGAATCCAAAGAAATAAAAAACATAAAAAAAACTATTGTTGAGCAATGTGTAAATTGCACCAAAAATACAATATATTCCTTTTGGTTTCAAGAAAACAACGTATGCTATAAGCACAGAATGGAGATGCTAAATTTATTAATTCTTACACTTTTACGAAAGCATTCCTCGTGGGAAACATACAAATACAAATTAACGAGCGCAGAAAAACTTAAAATTTTAAAACAATAAAACATATGCTCAATTCAGAAAATTATTAAATATGTACCAATCACCAAAAATAATTACATTTCTTGTGCTAGTTATCACTTATTAAAAAGATTTTAATAAATTTTATAATAGTTTTGTAAACAAAATAGTAAATTGTATGGTTTTCGAACTCAGGTAAGCTCACGTTTTATTTGGTTTATGCATATACATAGATATTGTAACTATACAATTGAAAATTCTAAAATAAAATATTTAATAAAACAAATGAGTATACATCGTTCGGTGCGAATCAACATAAATGCAATAGTACAATAACAAAAAACGTAATTTTACCCTACAGCCATAGAAATCGGTCGCATTGGCTTTGCACTGTTTATTTGCACATGATTTATATGAAAACAAGAAACTGCTCTTAGTTGTTAATATTGTTATTGAATGTGCTTTGCACAAGAAATATAACACACACAATCACATTTCTCAGCTTATTACTACATACATACTTATGTACGTACATATGTATGTATGCCTAAAATTTTTGTGTTCTTTTCTCTTGCTCAAAGACTCTCTTGCTACTTCCCCCACAGCATCTATAAACGCAAACAATTTTTGTTTTTATTCAATGTTCTACGTGCAATATCTTTATATATTTATAGTCTTTGACAATAGGTTAAAGTAATTTGTTTTTAAAAATTGAGTTCACATAAGGAACTATTAGGTGGAATTCAGAGAAACTGAAAGCATAATACGTCAAAGTGGAATTCGGATCCGTAGGCAGATAACAACTAATTCCATCACTTATAATTAAAATACCTGTTGACATTAGATCTGTTTTAGGTGCATAACAAAATTGCCCGTTGTCGCCCAAATTTACCCAAAAGCGTTCTAGATAACAATTTTTGTGCAATTTTGAGAGAAAATTAGAGAGTAAAATTTTTCATTTCCAGTACTAAGTTGCACGAACTTTTTCTTTGGGTGAGTCGGGCTAGAATTAAATTATCGCCTCTTTTTTATTTACATACGAGGTCGCATCAATAAGTTCGTGACTTTTCGAAGTTCCCTCGTAGTTATATGAAATGCAACACTGTTTCCATCAAGTACCACTTGTCAAATTTTGGGCAAGTGTCGCCATTTACTGTTTATTTGTAGTTATCAATTAAGTGCCATATGGCAGATGGCAGAAGCAAGTACGCAAATTGCCAGGGTATCCCACACAAGATAAATTTAAACTCTCATAGGAAGTTAAATTATATATAAAATTTTTGAGTATGATGGTCTCCACCAGTAACAGCCACGTGATCAATAACGAAAAGCCACAACAACCGTAAATGATACAGTTAGCCGTGGCAAATCCATTAACCAGTGCGAGTGAGACGCAAAACTCTCGAAGGCCAAACAACAAAAACAGGCCTGACCGCACTTAAATAATAATTACGATGACGCGTGAGTTGTTCTTCAGCCCAGAGCTGTACGACTGTTCGTCATTTACTTTGCGTTTAACAGCTGTTCGAAACATACAACCTCGTGTAGTTTTCTAAAAACGGAAAAAAGTGAATTTCGAGTGCTCATTAAACATTATTTTTTGCGAAAAAAACCGTCAATCAGCTCGATAAATACTATGGGGACTCTGCACCATAGATTTCAATGGTAAAAAAGTGGTTTACTGACTTTCGGTGTGGTCGCACAAGTACAAATGACGCTGAACGTTGTGGACGGCCAATTGAGGTCAGTACACCCGACAATGTCGAAAAAATCCACGATATATTGTTGGCCGATCGAAGAGTAAAAGTGCGTGAGATCGTTGATGCCATAGGCATTTCATATGGCAGTGTGGTTTCGATTTTAAATGATCAGCTGGGCTTAAGAAAGTTGTCTGCAAGATGAGGGTGGCGATGGCACGATGGATTGTAGTCTGGACGTTGACTACGAATCCAAAAACAGACCTGGGTTCAACCACAGTTTTCCGATCTGTTGTCGCGTTCTGAAGTTATGATATACCCACACACATCCCATACTGACATCATCGCAAAAATGGTTATAATCGACTCTCAGGACCTAAAAACGTCAAAATATAATGGAAACTCGATTTTAGAAAAATACAAAAATAATTTTTCTTAGCATGTCTGATGATACGTCATTTTGTTTAAGAAAATCATGCACTTGACAATATTTGCATTATTATTATAACTTTGTTATTTAGTAGATAGTAGAAGTTTAAAATTTTGTACATAGATATGTACATATGTACATAGGTACGTACATACAATATCGTAATCAATAAAAAACTTAATTTCGATTTTTTTATGATACGTCGTTTTGCATTTTATTCTCTAACCTTTGAATAACAGGAATCTCAATATGGAGTTACCATATCCTATCCTACCAATAAAATTCAAATGTCAATTATTTTATTGAAACTTAGAATTTGTTTATTTTTAACCATCAGCTCACTAACCCCTCCTAGTAAAGGTAAAAGGTGTGTTTTTTTACTTTTCTGGTAAAGTTCACTAAATTGAGAGTAAACTATAATCTATCTCAATAAGAAACAAAAATGAACAAAAGTAAGAAAACGCAAAAAACCATAAAAGTTACCACAAAATAGGTCTGTTCCAGGTGCATAACGAAAGCGCCCAAATAAATTTTATTTTAGTGATTTTAGACGCTTCAAATGCATAATATTTTTTTAAAGCAAAACATTTGCATCGTTGGCAACGGCTGTAAAATGTGGACAAAAATAAACTGAAAAAAAGTAATAGAAACTTTTTATTAATTACAGTGCTAAATATGCACAAATATATGTACTTACAACTTTAAGTTTATTTAAAAAATCTTCTTTTTTAATAAATTTTAATTAAATAAAAACTTCTGTTGTATCAAAAGCATATCGCTTATATGATAAGAAATCACGAGAAGTTATTGAAAGACGCAATGTTTTATTTAATGAATATAAATTACCCTGTAAAGAAATTAATGATAACATTCAAAATTTTATGGATTTCGAAGCGATTGTAAATAAGAAAGATGTCGATGAACAATTTGAGACAAATAATACGTCAAATCAAGAAGATTTAGAGTATAGCGATGTAAAATCAGTAAATAGCGATATTTCACTTGATGAGGTTGTAGAAACAAATGGAACAGTTAAACGTGGGCCAGGCAGACCTAAAATTTTTAGTAATGGTAGGCCAGGTCGTCCAAGAAAAATATATCAACAACTGAATAATGCAGTGAAGGAGCAAGTTCCGAAAACTTTAGAAGAGGCATTATCCAGTCGTGAAAGTGGAAAATGGAGAGAAAGTATCATCACATTAGAGAAGTAATAAATAATGAAGAAATCTATTTGGAATACTGTCCTACAGAAAATATGATTGCGGATATATTTACTAAAAATTTGTGTAAAGTAAAACATAATAAATTTGTTACTTTGTTAAATTTAAAAACATAAAATCAGTTTGTAAAATATATATGTTGAGGAGGAGTGTTGGAAATATAATTTGATCATTAACACTTTGCTTATTCAACATGTATATTCACATAGTTAGCTTTGAAATATATTTAATGTTATGCCACTTTGTAGAAAAATTTTATTGAATAGAGATATAAAGAATTTGTCAACAATAAAAGTCATACATGTACATTGTGTTTTGTACATTACTTTTTATATAAGAACTTTGTGGAATTATTAGAAAGGGTTTGCATCACCACCACTACATTTCAATAAATACCATAATACATACATACAATACCATAATAATACATTCACACATTTTTTCGGGAAAAAGCACAATTTTAAAATTAGAATCACATAAATAAAATAAATTTGTGCGAGTTCGGGCAATTTTGTTATGCACTTGGAACAGACCTAATATATATGACCATATACAATTACAAATCTACACACATGCATACATCCATAAAAACACAATAATTTGGCTTGTACATGTTATTTAAAGAAACCCCAAATAATTTTTAACTAAATCATGAAATAAAATTAACTATTATTTGTTCATTGCATTTTTGGGAAACTTTTAATTTTACTTCTGATTACTACTGATTGCTTGTTTTTGATCCCAAACTTGCCCGAAGAAAAAGTACGGGCGTTCCCGTGCGTGAAGAACAAGAATATTACTCTCTCAAAACCTCTCCCATTTACACAATTTTTGCGTAACAAAACGCTTTTGGGTAAAATTGGGCGCCCAATTTATAGTAAACGAACACACCTAATATTGACACAAATTTCTTCGAGGGGATTTTTTTCGTCTTTGTATAAATTATGTATTTACCTATGTATATCATAATTCCCTAATCGCCACAAGAATCATTTGTATAAATATCAAGAGAGTCTAATAATTTTATTTAATCATCGGTAATTACGAAAGCATCGAATCATAATAAAGAATAACCCCTTGATCCAATTATTAGGCCTGTGCGGCTCTACAACAATCCAACAATACCAAAAACAACAGGCTTTGCAAATTGCATACTTGTCAAATCATTTGTCTAAAGAGCTGCCAAATAAAATTCTCAAAAATCGTCAAAATCCCGATAAAATCGTACAATGGAATATGTGTATTTAAAAAAAAAATATATATTCATTAAGAAGCAATCTAAAAATAACAACAATTCATCATTCATAACAATACATATGTACATACGGTATTAATTTATGCGGATATCAATATAGACACACAATTTATTAGTTCAAATTCTAAAAGTGTTTAATATAAAAGTAAAAGAACCATATCATTATAAATTATAAATATATCATATATGATAGGATTAATTTAAATAAAAAATTTTATTAATGCAGACTATGCAGAATTACGGCAAATTTTTACAATGGATACATATGAATGCTAAATATCGAGTTCTCACAAAAACGAAAACAAATTATCTTCTAAAATTTTTTAAAACGAGGCGACCGACTATGAGATATGGAGACTTCTTTCTTCACTCGTGCAAGTACAAAATTTAAACCTCACTACACATCTCCTGTGGCTAAGTAATGTTTTCATAAAATGGGCTTCGCCGTTTACTTTTTCTTTATATACATACATATATTTTATAAGTATATCCCTCCCTCCACTGCATTGAGCCGCTTTATTTGCAAATATAACGATGAAACACAATTTTCGAAATTATTGCCTAATTAAATGCACCTGATTTTATGCCTGTGTGTTACCTATTAAAAAGTTAAAAATTCTATCTAATAAATAAACAAGAAATCACAATCAAATGCAATTAATTCTGATTGTTTGAATAATAAAACAATATTCGCACAAAGTTTTTTACAACTCAATTAATAGGAAAATTTAAAACGACTCGAAACACATAAATCTTGTCTAAAACAATGGAAATGCACTAGATTCTAAAAACAGTTAAACTATAAAATTTTAAATGTTTTGGGCAGATTTTCCGCCGCTAAACAGAAGATTTATGTTAAACAATTATGGAACAGAAAATTTTCCACAGTAGAAATGTGGAGAAAAAAAATTGTATAAAAGTGCATTCATTTGAATTGCGAAACTAGTACGTAAAATTTTTGAATCCAAAGTAGAAGAAAAATAGTATAGAAATAAAATAGAAATAAAATAGAAATAAAATGCAATTTTTAAATATATTTTTTTTGTTCGGTATATTTGCTATCATGGCCACTCTAGGCACTGTGGCAAAAGCTGAACCTTTGCCCAGTCCACGTGGACGCCCCGCCACTACAAAACGCCCTAAAACAGATGGTGACAACAATGAAGCGGGCGATAGACGCTAGCTTAGTTCCGGGGAGCAGTCAATAACCCAAAAAGTCTCCTGTTCGAAGCCCGAGAAATTAAATGATGGCAAAATAAGAGTTCATTGTTATGGCGAAAGTAAATTGCAAACTGTTGAAATTTTATTAATTTGAATTTAAAAATAAAAAATTATAAAAAAGTGTATAATTAACTTATTATTGAAATAAATTTTTCTGTTATTTATGGGTTAATCCTAATCGTCGTCAAATGGCAAAGAGAAATTAATTCTTTGTCCCTCCACGTTTCGGTCGACAGGTAATATTAAATTTTTTGAAATTGTATGCGTTAATTCGCATTGACAAAAAATACTAAAATAAATTTGTTATTAAATTAGAAACAAAATATCAGTTTTATAAAAAAAATATACTGATGGAGACCGTTATACAGTTCTTTTTAAACATAACTTAAATTAACTTAATTATTAACAAAGTGGATGACTGCTTACGTTGACAAAGCAAGTGAGTGGTAGCAAGCGGATACCACCACTAAACGAGCAACATTTTCTTCGACGGCGAGTGTTACTTATGGGACCTTCCACTGTATGCATTCCCACTTCATCATTACTGTTGCATAGATTGACCAATATTCTATTTTCGCCAGGTGTATTCACGTATGTTTGTAATTGAAACAACAATAAATTGCACACTAGATTTGAACATTTTCTAAACTGAATATGTATTATTAAATTTTAAATGTAAATGAATATTCCATCCACAAATAGAAATGTTCTCCCACTGCACAATTAGCTGGAGCTTCATCGTCATCGTAAAAAGAGAATTTTCTATTACTTTTTCTCCCATGGTGAGGGAAATAACAAAATCAATACCAGTTTATCACTTTATTATCGCTTAATTTTAAATATTTTACCTCAATATAAATCGTGAGATTAATTTAATTAAAAAAAGTCTTTAAAATACTACCAAAAGGTGATTCCCATTTGTGGAGGAAAATCCAGTCAAATCGTAAATCGTAATAGAAACACTTTATTCGTCGTTTGTCAATGAATATAGTAACGGTGTTCATAAAAAGGATAGCCGTAATAATAACATTAATAAAAGTAGGAAGAAATAATTTTTTGTTTTTTCTTGAACCAGCACTCAGCAGATGACCCCTACATATGCGGGTGCATTGTTTCTGGAACTAGTGGAAAGGGATAGTAGGAGCAATAACAGAAGGTGAAGCTTCACTATCTTACACCACTTTTTTTTGCACGTTATTTCTTTTTATAGCAGTGTTGTAGCGTCTCTGATATCAAGGAGACGTATTCAATTTTAGTTATTATTTTACTTCGCTGGTGCTACACAATACCGATGTGCCCGTGAATTGGATATAGCTGAAGCCGTTACTGTTCAGTGATAGAAAACATTGGATATTTAAGTGAAATTAAATGATAAGTATATTGCGCTAATTATTTATAAAATTTTTTTTAATCATATTACATTGTCACCTTTTTATTATGTATTCTGGTACTTCTGCAGAAGGTGCTCGGCGAAGAGGAAGTAACGTTCCTCTTCGAAAATATCGAGCTATACCAGTCGACGTTGAGCCAAAAGCAGGGTACCATTGAATTTCAACAGGCGCAACTTGTGCCAAGGGCAGGCGCAACATTCCAGCATGGAGGCGATCGAGGGTAGTGTAAGTATCTGACTGTTTTAGTTCACAGATGATGGCCCACTCGAAGGTTCTGATGGCCATTTCTATTTTTTATTATATTACATTTAATTTTTAGATACATATGTACATATATATTAGAATATAGAAATAAAATCAATAAAAATAGTTGAAATAAATAGTGCTTCATTTCAATTGGAATATCCGTCAACGCTGACTAGTCAGCAGTGACCGATAAATCCGTCAATGTTGACTAGTCAGCAGTGACCGATATATCCATCAACGCTGACTATCACATGTACACAGAAGTTTCGGGAATTTTTCTCATAGCCCTTGAGAAAATGATAGAAACTATGCTATGAATGGGGATTGCTATCAGCTGAAGCCGGTATTGTTCAGTGACCAGTGACTATTCCTTCGCCACTGAGATCTTCCGACAACAACTGACACACAAAGACACACTAATGCACATCAGAAAAATGCGAGATGTTTTTTCTGTATAATTTTTAGTCTGAAACTGGGGTTGAACCCAGGTCTGTTTTGGTTTTGTAGTCAACGTACAGTCTACTTCAACCATCGCCATGCCTGCGAAAAGATAAAGATTCCATTTAATAGCGCAAATTTCATTTTATTCATATGACAGTTGTGGAAATTTCCGCCAATAAACAAAAAGATAAGAAAAAACAAAAAAAAAGGGGGTTTTCATAAATATCGCCAAAACGTGCATTAGGAAAAATAAAATAATTTCAAACTAAATTGAAAAATATTTTTTATTTAAGATATGACAAAAACTTAGGAATTAAAATATTGGCCTCAGAACTTTCTGCCTGTTTGCAGAATGCGAAGAATAAATGTGACTCGTAATTTTACCTTGACACAACAATAAAATACAGTAAAAGCCGGATATTTGATAGCAGACCTTAATACGGTTTATCAATATATCCGGATTACTGAATAAAAATATAAACGAGTTGTTCTTGTATTAAAAATGCTTTTAAAATACATATCGAGTGATATATTAGCCGAATTCACGGTTCGTTGTAAAAACCTTTAGATCTTGCAGCTGTAGTATAACAGCTACAAAATTATTTTGCTTGGTAAAATAGCCATTCACTTTTGTTTGTGGCGAAGTGTTCAAACTTCTTTCCAAATTTAAATCAGCGCGAAAATTTTTCTAATGTCGACATGATTTTCTCTGGCCAATTTACTGATGAAGCCAAACAGAAGTTTGCAATCATTCCGGATTATATAGTACGCAATGTAATGAAATATACTGAGAATAAAATGCAACGTATTAGTGCGATTCGAAATTGAAATTCGCAAAAAAATTCTGATGCTCTACCAAAGTGTCCATGTAATAAATGACTTATATATTTCATTTATGGAACACAGATTGGAGTTTTTAAACAAGTACCTCACATTTAATTCAGTATTTATAAAAATATTTATGCTTTAAAATAGCTTAAAATTAAAATGTTGTAAAACAAAATAATAATTACTGTAGCCACAATAAGCTGTGTTTAAATAAGAAAAAAATATTACGACATGCCTTTTACATTTGTCTGTGACTGTTTTCATTCATGCTGTGGAATGTGTCTCGATGTCAATAATCATTGAAAAAAAAGCAAAAGCAATTTTTGTTTAATTTAACAAAAAATTTTGCAATCTTTTTTAATGCATCTTTATAATTCCAGTAAAAACATGTGAAAATTGTGTGACGTCTTTAACAGTCATATAAACATGTACACATTTGTACGTACATATGAATGAGCAAGTTTTATTCATATGTACGTCGATTTTTCATTTGAGTCAATAGAAAATGATTACACTCATTCAAAGCGGCTGACACGTTTCGACTATAAAAACTACAAACAGCTTTTGTTGAAAGCATAGTTTCAATTTCAAATTGCAAATTGTTACAACTTCTTGACGATGCAATTCTCCTATTTTTTACTGTTTTTTATCGTGATTATTTCAATTTTTGGCACCAATCGAATGTTGGCTGAAGGAAGTTTTAAGAAAGGAGGAGGTGGAAAGAAACATGGTGGTGGCGGCGGCAAAGGAGGTGGCAAAAAACACGGATGAAACACTTGGGCCACGAAAAATTTTGTATATTTTATTAGTTGTTTGGAAGAAGTTCCATTAAATAAAAGTGATATAAAATAATAATAAAATTCATATAATAATATAATTAAGTACGTATGGAATAAACAATTTTTCTTCGCTTGATAAAGCACACAGTGATTCCTGACATTTTTCTGTACGATTTTTCTCAACAAGTCAAAATCGAGTATCGGTCATATATAATATAGAGTATCGTCAATAATATAAGACGAAGAGCACTTTGCAGAAGCTGTATTTTAACACGCTACAAGTCGTTAACGGCTCGAGCGATTTTAATGATTGTTTCAATATTGGAAAGATTTTAAAATTGGTTATACTATGGGTCCACATCATGCAATATCAGTAGGTTATTATTTATTAATTGTTGAGACAGGACAGTTGCAGATACAAAATTAATTTTTATATTGAAGTAAGTAGTGTAAATATAAATTATGTTCCCGAAAGATTCAGTGATTTAATAGTACACGTTTCATGCTCCTCTTATTAATTTTTTTACGTTCGTATAACTGTTTGACTTTTATTAATTTTCTGTCTTTATTCTTTGACAGGGCGAGACACTTTTACTTAATCAATAAGCTAAACAGCAGGCTTGGCTTCTCTAGATCAGCGTGCCATTTAATTTGGTCTTATGGTGCTTTCTTTTCTGAATAAAAATGTTGCCGTTTCGAAGGATAACATTTTCTACAGTTTGCCCATACCTTTGAAAAGTGATACATTATTCATTGCCAAAATGGTACAAAATATTTGAGACTTAACTTAGCCTTTCACTGTTCGTACGGGTTTTACCATAATCTTATCAATAATAATAATTTTTTTATAAATCTCCTGATTTAGCAATTAAAATTACAATAATAATAGTTATTATTTGTATAGAAACGTATTTAACAAAGATGTAAAAAAGGTTAGTACATCAACCCGACTTGAAAGTAGAGGCCCAAATATGTTGCATATTTTCATTTATTTCATTTATAAATTCTTTTCAAAAAGACATAATCTAATAGGCCATAATCGGTCCCACTATTCTACTCATTTTGCCAATTATTGTGGTAATATATTCAGAAAAGAACGTAGTAGCTTTTTGGAATGTTACATACTTCTTAGAATGTGACATTTGATAGTAACGAAATGTAGCGTATACGAGTATGTAAAATTTTTGTCAGAAAGGAAAACGCCATTACTTAACTGACTGACAACAACTTGTCATTGTCAACAATGTTGCTTCTGATATTGGGCAAGTTAGATGTAGTGTTCCGCAGGGCTCGGTTATAGGCCCCATCTTATTCACAATGTTCCTTGACGATCTTTTCTATGCGGTGGTCTTTTGCAAAACAAACGCCTAAACCGATTGTATAGAACTTTTCTGGTCTGGAGGCAGCTATGTATGTAGTTCATACATACACCTATTCTACAGCATCTCTGTGGTGCTCGCTATAAGCGTTAGTTATACTAACGGCTTATTTAGGAAGTTTTTTGTTTTGAAGATGACAGAAGAGGCGACTCTTCGAGATCACACCAGAGATCTGACTTGAATTGTTTTACGATCTTTGCTTGCTTAACAGCAGCCCTTGCCTAATCTGGATGCGTCGGCAACCGCGTGACTGACATACCAGCACTGAGCTCGCCTTAGGGCTTATTGGACCAGGTCTTCGTGACTACCCCAAAGGGTTTAAAGCCTCATGACTGATGTGGTTAGGTCTTTAAGATGAAGACTCTATTGGAGGATAGTTCGTATTCACCCCGAACGGTTGGAATTATTGTTCTGGTTCTGGTTATTGCGGTTTGGATACGTGGTGTCTGTGGTTGATACCGAAAGTTACGCGCGAAGATCAGTGACATGTGCCTTGATACGACTTTTACTGATCTAGGAGACAGTAGTCACCGAATAATGTTCTGGAATATGCAGGTGGAAGTTTCCATGGGCGCTCTGTCTTCGGATAGGCTTACTTTATGGTTAATGGGAGCCTGCATATTAAAGACCATGGCGTTAAACTCTCTGAAGTGACACCGGGTTTAGACATCGCAAAATACCTTAGCAAGATGTATATCATAGGCAGTGATAACTATGATAAGGATTCCAAGCTACATATGTGTACTTGGTAAGTAATTAGTTGATTTCTTTGTGTCCATTGGGGCGGTGGTGAACGTCACAAATCATCTGGTGTTGAGAGCACTGTCGAATTAAGTTCCCCGAGCAGCTGTCGACATTAACTTGAAGCCCATCTGTTTTGGTTTGGAGAATACCAATTTTCTGATTCATTACATGCTAAGGTCAACTAAGATTTGGCTAATCTAGGTATATGGAAGTGCTTAAATGATCTTTCTGTTAATCATAACTTAACTAAAGCCGTTGTCTTCACCCCTTCCAGACCGTAATTTGCATTGCTGATAAATGACACTGTTGTTGAGATCTTGAACCGCGTTAAATCGCTTGTGGATTAATTGACGAGGAGTTGTCTTGTGAGCCTCATATTGATAATGTTTGTTTGAGGATATGTTTGGTTTTGCGCTGATTACACCTTTTGTATTTCTGTATCCCTCTTTACGTTAGGAGGTCCCTGACTAATGCTCTGTTTATGTCCCAATTGACTTATTGCCTTGAGGTTTATTCTGGCTGCGATGTAGGCAATAAGATTGGACCCACTGTACACATGATTGTCAGGTAAATATGCTGACTGAGGCTTAACGTACATTTTTCTGATCATACTAAAAGTTTCGTAAATATTTCTTTTGACTAGGCGTCGTGAAATTCTCTATAAAATGTTTAAATTCCAAATCCCTCCAAATAATTTCGAATGATTGCTTTCACTAGATCTACCAGAACCCGCAAATGTTCGTACCCCTACTTATAAATAAAACTGTTTACGATAACTCATTTGTGGTACAAGCTGCTCGTCTCTGGCACTTTCTGCCGATAAACTTACGTTACTTTTCTATCTCTATTGATGCTTTTCTGAACGCGTCTAAATCCTAGTTACTAACTATACCTAGTCACTAAGCATTATTGACTTTGTTACTGTTATCAAATTAATACCTTAATACAGATATTACCCCTAAGGTATTCTTAGTTTTTTGTTCTTTGTTATATTTTTTTTTATTGGCCAAGAGCAAATGAAATGAATAAATGAGAACTGCTTGAAAAAAAGAAAAAAGTTTCAAGTTCCTGTTTTTGTCAATTGAAATAAACACACAAATGTTTCTTATTCATGAGTAGTGGTGTACTCCAATCATAATTTGTGGGTTTCAAGCAAAATTTTAAAGCTTATAGAGTCAAATACTTTTGAGATTTTTTTCAGATTTTTCGGAAAAGGTCTTAAGGTCGCACAACTCGAATTTTTGCCAAGAATCGGGTTTGCCGCCAGTTTTTTTTAGTTTTTTTTTGTGGGTGACCACAATTTGCTTCTCTTTTCAATTAACAATTTAATAGAAAAATATCTAAACTTTGTGTGCAAAAAACTATATGTTTTGGGAATGACTTTGCTCTTTAATTTTTTTTATTATAATTTTTGGTAATTTTTCCATAAATTTTAAAAATAACGCTTTATAACTTTTAAGTTGAAAAACTAATGACATTGTTTGAAATATCAATTAATTATAAATAATTTGGAAATAATATTTGAATTTGCTCTTACCGTTCGTGAATTATATAATTTTTAATGATCCACTAAGCTTCTGTCAAAAGTCCACTGATTTTATATTCTCTGCTGTTTGTGTTTGTGCAAAAAGCAGCGTATTTGAGATAGTGTGTGTGCATACTTTGCGTAATTCATAATTTTTGACATCAGCTGTTTCTTTACACAAACAAAAATTCCTTTTTTTATTATAATGTTGTATTTGTTGCCGTAGTAATGCCACCTTTTTTATTGAATCATGGGTTTAATACTAAAAGTCGCTGGTAGAATAAATGTATATTTATTTCGAAGTCTTATGTCATATTTGTATGGTAGGTTCTATAATTGATATACATAAATAAATTATATTTTGTTTCAATTGTCATTCATTGCTGTTGCCATTCAACAAAAAAGTGTCGATCAACACAATGAACCATAGCAGATATTAGGCAGCTCTCTGGCCCTCAGCAGGGTCCATGTTTCCAGGGCTGAAAATCGTGAAACAAATTGGAACTTCCCAGCAAAAAATTTTTCTAAAGGTAATCGAGTTTGGAATTAAGCATTTTTGATGGAATCACTTTCCAACTGGATTTATTAATGATTTTAACAAGGCCTGAGACTAAAATAATCGATTCTTGAGAAGTTATTACTTTTTTATTGTGTGAAATAGTTAATTTTTACGCAGGAAGTTCTTTTAACTAAATTTGGAAAAGGTCCGCTATTTCAGTGTTTTGAACCAAATTCGAATTGCAGACATAATGTTTAGGCTGCAATCGAGATAGTTTAATTTTATGAGTACAAATAAAACAAATTTTGAAGATACATATTTATATATTTTTAAATACTAGCAAATATTTTACTTAATTCAAAAAAAATTATGTTATCAACGTATTTCGAATGAATATTATTTAAAATTAAAGATTCCAATATTTATTAAAATATTTACTGTAAGGAATAATATTTCTTGTTAATTTAAATTAAAATAAAATAATATGAATTTTTTGGAACGTGTCAGACATGTATTTATTTTAGTTCTCCAAAAAGTAACTACTTCTTTTAAATATGGTTTAAAATAATTAGAAATGTAATTTAGAAATTAATATATTTTTTTTCTAAATAACTATACATTTCGAAAATGTTTTCAGACATTCTAATACAAATAAAAGAACCAGTTCAATTAATATTTCTGATTTTTATAATTTTGTGTAATGTATTTAGTAATTGAGTACTTTAATTTGGCAATCTCAAAAGTAAGTCTCTATGGGGCAAGTACTTTTTATGGTAAAGTCAAATTTTTTGCTGGGTTATGAGACGGTTCTGTTTTAAGTAAGAATGCATTCTTAGATCATAAGGAGGTTGGTGAACGTCCCAAAATTTATTCAGTGTTTAGAGCACCTTGGGATTAGGGCACAATGGCAGCTGCCCACGGGAATTTGGGGACGAGTCAAGTCTTGAAGTTTTAGGTAAGAAGGACAAGAGCCGAACCAAGTTGCAATCAGGCTCTGGAAATTTTTACTCGGCTTGCAAGCAGACAACAATAATTCTGTTTTAAATTTGAAAATAAAACTTGCTATAGTTTAATTAAATCACTCTCTATGTCGTGTACGATAGTGTCGATGAAACTCAAATTACAGCAGCAGGGAATATATTGTTTTATCATTCTTTAGAAAACTAATTTTGAAATTCTCTTACCTTGAAAGCCTTTAATAACAAATACATTTGTGAATAATTCTTTTCTCAATTACTTTATTTCCTTCTAGATTTCTTTTGGTAATTTTAAATTGGTCTTCTTTTAATTTTTTGGTTTTGTTTTTATCTTGGAAAATATAAATAGACATTTAATTAATATTTAATCTCTCATTAGTTTTCAATAATAATAATAATAATAATTGCAATAATAATAATAATATTTTACATTCAATACATAAACTCTAATATGAAAATAATCACTAATATTTATTTTATAGCACAGTATTAGTCAGATTGTTGCATTTATAAATGTTTAGCTTATTCTATAATTACTTCGTACTTGAAATTAAAAATAAAATAATAATAATGGAAAACACATCTTTTATTTTTTCGGTTCCATTTATTTAAGTGTTTTTGGTTGGTTCCAAGTGCTGTTTTAGTAACACGACTAAAATCTTGTAAAATATACAAGACGATTCGTTCCGCTGACATGTCACTTTAATCTTTCCACAATCTACCCGAAAAAAAATTTTTTTAAACGATTTTTATTAAAGAGTTGATCGCTGGCATCGTGGAAATCATAACAGTTTGTTTGTTGGAACAATTTAAAAAATATTTAATAAATTGAAAAAAAAAAAAAATAAATAAAAGGAAATTAAAGTTTCTATTAGGCCTGCCATAAACCCGTTGAGTCTTTGCTGCAAGAAGGTTAGGTTAGAAGGCAGCCGACCAAGACGGGCCGACTGAAGTAGCATAAAGCGTCCCCGTACTCGAAAATTTATTAAATAAGAGAATAAGGATCTTGTTCTTCATGGCCGAAGCAGCCCGTTCTTTTTCTTCGGGCCTAGTTTGAGAAGTAAACAAGCAATCAGCAATAACAAAGTGAAAGTAAATGTTTGCCAATGTTAAAAGTTTTTATTATAAAAGTTTTAAAAACTATTTGGTATTTCTTTAATTAAAATTATTGCTTTTTATGTATGTATGTATGTCATGTGCATACCAAATACACATTTGTGTATCCATATAAGTATGTATAAATGTGTGTAAATTTGTATTATACGTACATACATGGTCATATGCATTGGCGTTTCGTTTTTGTGGCAAAATCTGTGGTTTTGTGCGTTTCCGTACTTTTTTACATTTTTGTGTCTTACACAGTACAACACATGATTTTGGGACTCAATTCTGAGAAAGGCAGGTGAAAGTAGATCCAAAAAAAGTTGGCTGCATTAATAATTTAATGGCCATACGAAATTTTTTGCTCAAAGTGAATTTTTATCACTTTTCCTATATTTTAACACTGTTATATCTCGGTATACCATACGGAATATCTCTTCTGTATCTGAAGAAAAGTTTTAAAATTGAATAGTAGAAAAAAAAAAAGCGGAAGAAACCCACCCGAAAAAAGGGCATCCAGTGTCTTAAAAATCGCAATAATATCGATTTTTTTCCCCATTTTTCACAATTTTTGGTCAATAACTGGATTACAAATCCACAAACATGCTGCTTTTTTCGTTATAAATTATATTTACCATGAAAATAAAAATACACAATACAATGTATTGTACCAGAACTAGTTGGAAAGGGGTAGTATAGAAAAGAGACAGGTGGCGAAGTTATAACGATAGAGAGCTTAATTCTTGCAGCTGTGCGTTCTTTTGAAGATTTTAGAGCAGAGTTTGCTGCGTCTCTTGATACATTAATTACTAAGCTAAAAGAAGGCTATTTCATTTATTATTTCACTGCACCGATTTGCTCCAATACCAAACACACAGTAGAAAATTGTTGACCTGAGGGGCATCGTAACCACGATCATCTGGCTTTAGGGTCAATGCACAAACAAAGTAAAAAATTACTGAAATATTCACACTTGTCGTATTTGGCGTAGACAAATTTAGACAACTGGCTTATTTGTAGTCGCATGTGTTGTATACGAGTATATTAGCGTTTTCGCAAATTTTTTTTAAATACGAGACGAATACGCGATAAGGGGGATTATATTTTCTTATTCGATGAAAATTTTGATTGCATTTTGAAATGTTTAATAAAATATTAGTATAACATTTTATATAAAAAGTTTGGATTTAACAAATGTATGTATTTTTCCGACTCTTATCGTGCTTAAAAGTCATTTAGACCTTCTGAATCGAAAAAAGGTGCTTGACATATAATATTAGCACTAGTTCTACCTTGCACAATGGGAAAAATTATAATTTTTTCTAATCCAGAATTTCAGATTTCGCCATCAGAAGCGATGTGGTGATGGGATGTAGTGGTTGTGACTTGAAATTTGAAGTGTAATGTCACAGTAGGGGTGAATTGCAAACCGGAATTGAATAATGAATCTGCAAAATTTTTAAACAATACAACTTTTTGAGCCTCTTTATAATAGCGACTTACGGAAGTTCCAGTGGATTGCTGTAATCACTAAAAATTTCTTTTTAAAATATACATATATATTTATACGTATATGTATGTGTTATACCAAAAAATCTAAAATTGGAAAAATGTTTTTTTTTTCATCTTGAACCAGCACTTAGGAGATGACCCCTACAAATGCGATTTATTGTGCTGGAACTAGAGGAAAGGGAGAGTAGGAGAAATGATAGGAGGTGAAGCTTTACTGAAGCTTCTTTTTAGAAGCCATTTTTAATAATTATTTTACGTCGCCGGTGCTACACAATATTATCGAAGGAGCGCGTTCTGATGTGCCTGTGGATTGGAAACAGCTGAAGCCGTTACTGTTCAATGACCAGTGACTATGCCTTCGCCACTGAAATCCTTCCGACAACAACTGGCACATAGCCACACAAATGCACATCAGAAAAAATGCGAGATGTTTTTATGAGTCTGAAACTGGGGTTGAACGCCGGAAAATTTTTCGTTTTGTAGTCAAAGTGCAGATTACTTCGACCATCGCCTGTTGTTACAAAATATATATAGAAAACATAAACAGCTGATTCGATTATGGGGTTTGTTTATTTTCGAATCAATGCAAAATCGAGACGGATTCAAGACAACAATTCGAAGCAAAATTAATTTTCAATTCTAAAACAAGGCAATTCTGGCTTGGATTCTGACATAATCCTGAATATTGAAGGTCGTAAATAATTGAAAAGTAGATTTTCAGTTATATTCTGCACCCAAAAGCTGTTTTTATACTTTTTTGCGATATATTGCGAACAGTTTGAAAGGGTTAGAGCAACGTTAGGTATATTGTAGTGCCTTTCTTTAATTCACTTGTTGGAAATCCTAATTTATTTGTTTTTAAAATATTTAATACCTGTTTTTATGTTCAATAAAAACTATCTAATTACCATTACTTTATAAATTTTCACTCTGATATATATTAATTTTTTTATTTTGAATTGAAAAAAATAAATTAATGAATCAATTGATATACATACATATATACTTTTGAACATTGAAGAACGACTTTTATTTTTATCAAGGAAGGAAATAACGTTTTTGGCCTTTTACAATGATCTATTCTATCTATTCTGTTCAGTTAACTGCGTGTGTATTGTGCATATGCTCGTGCATACACGACTGAAGGAGGAAGAAGTATATTTTTTCTGCAAGAAAAAAAAATGAATAAAATTCTCCAGTACTACAGTACAGTACAGTGTTTAGCAAAATGTTTGTAATTTCAAATGAACTTATGCTGAACTTATGCATCTTCACTGAAAGCAATATAACCAATATAAGATTTTCTGCATAATTCTACTCACAACATCGTATATTGGAAACTCGAGCACTAACAAAAAAAGAAACATTAAAATAAAATAAATAAAAATTAATTTATAAATCCTGAAGATGAACCTTATGGTTCGAAATATATAGATCAACGTAAAATAAAGTATTTTATTTCTATGAATCTTATGGAGGCAATACAATATTAACATTAAAAAAAAGAAACGTTTTGTTGTGACATCTATCAAAACGCACGGAGATCACAAAATATTTTGAGGAACACTTGCAGTAGCATGTTCTAATTGCATGAAGACCTATTGTCTGTTAACATTTAGAACTAACCGATTATTTAAAACTTTAAACAGCATTTTGGCTTGCCTGCATAAAAATTAGTGTGTCAGTTGTTGTCGGAAGATTTCAGTGGTGAAGGCATAGTCACTGGTCACTGAACAGTATCAGTTTCAGCTGATAGCAATCCATAATCACACCAGAGCGGCCTCTTTCGTCGGTATTGTGTAGCAGCGGTTTTGTATTTATTGAAAAATCTTCTACAATTCAAATTCAAGTAAACATTTTTTTGCAGCTTCTTACTTTTTTACATTTAACCTTAAAATTCAATTTCAAATACACAACTTTTAAGACAAACAACACCAACAACTGCAACAATCTTCTTATTAAAATTTCAACTGATAAATCAAAATTATTTATGAATTTCAATATCATTTGTTTGTCTATTTCTAATATCAAATTCAAATTATCTTTTCACGAAATTAGACCGCAATTATGTGCAAACTAAATACTCGTACATGCTGACGCTTTGCTACCTGCTACTGAGGCAATTGTCGGTGGTTTTTGTTTTTGTCTAATTACAGTTATTTCCAAGTATACAAGTATTTGCATCTCAATTCGTTAGCATGTGTGCGTACGCAAATGATATAATTGTTTGGGTGAATTATTTTTAAATTTTGCTTAAATATGCACATTGCTAATTTCAAAGTTCCTAAAATTTAATAACTTTAGTTTTCGTTTTAGAAATCGGGTGAAAAACAACAATAAATTGATTGCCAGTGTTAGTTACAGGTGTGCGAGAATTACAAGCATTTGGTAAGAGCAAATGTACTCGTATAAAAGAATGTATTCGTAATAACGTTTTTTTCGTGGACCAATGCAATGCACTGCCCGGAATTAATTGCAAGGGAATAGTGTAGAGAAGGCCAAGTGGTGAAGTGATAAGAAGAAATACGGCTTAATTATTTTACAACTCTGAAGCAGAGCGTTCTTTTTGAATTTCTTACGTCTCTGAAAGTGAAGGAGTGTTACAAGTTTTCTTGTAACAACTTTCTCAGAATAATTATTATAAGATTGAGATAATATTAATTTAAAGTCTACACGTAACATAATTCTCTCTGCGATTGAATTTGACGTTCTCCTCTCCTCTATTATGTTATGTGTAGAGTCTATGTCACAAAAATAGAAATTAATTTAATTTGCCTACAACGAGAAAAGCAGTATAGACAACAACGTGCAGCCGTGTTGCCTTGTTCTCTCCAAAATAATCGTTCTCAAATAAACGTGTGTATTTTATTTTGATATATTGAAGTCGGTAAAGCCAAACCTAAATCAGCGCGCTAAGCGTTATCTATGTTCATACAAAAACTCATTGGCGACAGTAGGGTAGCCAACTCTATTGACTCTCTAGAGCATCGTCGCAACGTTGGGTGCGTCTCGTTGTTCTATCGTTACTATAATGGGATGTGTTCATACTCATACTCATTCATACGCAGAACGCGTTCATCATTAAGATCGCATCCATTTATGGTCGATTTGGCAGCGAAGCGCACTACGCATTACAGAGAGAACCAATTTTTTGGCCGAAGAGCGCGTATGCGGAATAAACTATCCGCAGTGGTCTTTCCTGTCACTTTTAACGTGTGAAAATTTAAATCGATTGCCAACAAAGACTGAGTCCAAGAAAAAAATGTATAAAGCAAACCGAAATAGTTTGTGAAGTTGTCTGCCAAAAAACTGACATTATTGAAAAGTAATTAATTGCTTTAAGATCAATCCAGCAGTTTCTATTATTATTTACCGGGTTCTTATGGTCCACGATGAGTTAACATTACTGCTCGTGGCATTAAGTTGACGCTTTAATTTAGGGATGTCTTTAGTGGTTTAAAGACAAGGGCTAACAAACGAACGATATGCTAGACGCTCTGATTGAGGTTTGCCTGTAAAACGGCTCTGCGCTGAAGAATAGCTTTTGCGTCATTGTAATTATTTTTTCATTTCGTTTAGGTTTGTGCTTGTTGTTTGGCCTACGATAGTTTCGCGTCTCGCTCGCACTTGTTAATTGATTTGCGAGAAATAATTGTATCGTTTACGGGTTTTCACTTGTTATTGACCATTTTGCTGCTTCCTATGTGAAGGCATAGAGTCGCTTTTAGTCAGTTACCATTTACAACATTTACAAACTCACTATTAACTGTATTTAAGGCATATGGTTCAGTTACTCCGCTCATTTTTGTGCAGTTATATTTTCCATTTTTTTTTAGTCAAATGTAAGTGAAATAAATAAATTGACTCGACATGATTTGATAACCAAATCTCAGGCATACGATTTTTAATGTACAAACTGATAATAAAACCTTTTCATTTAAATATTGAGTTAAAAAAGTCTGCTTTATTGATCTGATATATTGCTTTAAAGAAATCATTCTTTCAAAAAAAAAAAAAAAAAAAAAAAACGGCCAACACACACATGGCGGTGTGTGCCTGTGTGTGAACTTAACCAATAAAAGCCGCAAAATTATATAATCATTTTATTATTATTTGCAAAATTCTCTTGCTGGCCACAAGACCTGACTACTTTTGTGCATACTTATGCACATGAATTTAGCAATAAATTTTTGGATTTTTGAGCAACAGTAATAACAAAAATAACTACAATTTCGAACATAATTATTGTTTTGTATGTCCAGAGTATTTGTTGAAACAAAATAGACCGAACAATGTACTTGTGGGCAACCAGAATTGAGACGATACAGAGCTGGAAATGGGGTAGGAGAGATGACAAATAGCATTTACAAATTTATAAAATATTTATTTGAAAATTAATTGTTTGAATTGCTGCAACAAATAACTAATTTTCTCCATGGAGCCATAATTGGTAAATGAATAACAAAAAATAAACAAATAAAAGAAATAAATAAAAAATGTGTTTCACAGTGGTGCTTTGTGCAAAAAAATTGTCTGGGTAATTTTCGTTTCATGTTGTTTTTAATAAAAGTTATTTTTTTTTATTAATTCGAATTGTGTAAAAACTAACTACATGTAATTAATACTAAATGAATAAATAGTTTGTTTGGTTTATTTTAATTTAATATTTAAATTAAATTAGAATACAAGCAACGAAAAAAAAAGGAAAATTAATTTAACCTACGTTTGTAATTTTATTTTATTCAAATTGTAGTTCATACTGACAAAATACTTATGTATTTTAAATAAAAGTTTCTTTTTCAAATTCACCTGCTTTTCTTCAATTATTGTTAATGAGTATGGGTATGAAATGCAAGTCGGGTAATGAACTTACATTATAATTGATTCTCATACGGGAGAATTTGAGGATGCGGTTGAGGCATCTTGGCTAGTTTCGTGAATTATAGCACCAGTTCCACTCAGACCGCTGCATATACTGGCCGAATCAGCCGCACTGCACATGCCACTACTTAGACGTTCGCGGGCTAAAGCTGAAGTTGAACCGTATGATGAAGCAGCTGTGGCGCCTATATCATTTATGCTCTTAACTCGGCGATGTTGTTCGTAGAGGAGATTAGGATCTGATATGGCCTCGATGCCACTGCCGGATGGTGGTGCGCTTACGCGATGAGCAGCAGCAGTGGCAGCAGAATTTTGCATTTGTTGTTGCTGTTGATAGTATTGCTGTCGGTTGTTGTTTTGGTTTGTCGGTTCTGGTTGTTGTTTTTGGTGGGTGGGTGGTGGAGGTGGTGCTGTTGTGGGTGGAGGAAAATGGTGAATGAAATGATGCGAGCCGCCTATAGTGGCGTAAGTTCCTCCGCCGCCTTCTGAGCTACTAAACGATGGTGTTGGGGAGGTGGAGTTCCCAACAGAGGAGCGGTCACCAATTGAGTTACCGCTGCGGGATGACTTTGTGTTAAAACGGAAGGCTTTTGAGAGAGAACTCTGCAATAAAAGTTATAAATAAAAAGAAAATTATAAAAAGATGCCTTTTGTATAATATTGAAAATAAAAGAAATCTTGAGTAACAGACATTTTGCCACTCTATCCATCATTTTTTGTGTTAGAGATATTTTTGAAAGTAAATTTTTTGAATTAAACAAAATGTACTCAACTATTGAATTCCACTGGGAAAGTAAGCAAATGTACCTTATATCAACGATTTACCATGACGACGACGCTAAAGCCGGCCTATATGGAGATGACAGGTCGTGAAGTATAATGGACGAAAACTTCATTGTGTTTATAACTCCGCTTTTGTGTATTTTTTCTTTAAGGTATTGTTGCAGTGCGTCCGATGTCAAGGAGTCGCGTTAAAATTTGAAGCTAATTTTATTAATTATTTGACTTATTTTACCGATGAAGAAGGGCGCACTATTGTTACTTATGGATTATTATCAGCTGAGGCTTTAGGTACTGCTCAATGACTAGTGACTGTGCTTTTACCACTTTTACAACTGACAAAAAGGCACACTGATACACATCAGAAAAATACAAAGTGTTTTTATAAATTAAGTCGAACATTTGGCTCGAATCCAGGACCAGTTGTTTTGCTAACTACCTCAGCCACCGCCATTCTCAGCAGTATTACACTGACCAGACTCAGAATGCATGTTTTCAACCGTGGTCAATAGAATATGGGGGAGATCAGATCTGTTCCTATGAGCGATTTACTCGACGAACATTGAAAATTTGAACATTGATTTCGGCGTGCCTCTTTATATTCGGATATCAATTAGATGGAATAGTCCAAGCGGACGTTGGAGTTAACTGCTGTCGTGTGTGTGCTGTTAGCCAGCCAACTATTAATAATAATAATAACAATAGTAATAATAAGACAGTATACTCCTATTGACCACAGGAAACAAGAGGAAGAAATCAATAAAGAATTGAGGAAAAGTATCAATAGTATATGAAGAAGTAAACTGAACGGCCACAAGCTGATGAACACAATAAACACCTACGCCATACGTTTGCTAATGTACACCTTTCGAACTATTACTTGGTCAGACACAGCCCTAAACAATGTGGATATAGGAATCTGAACGACGCCAACAAAAAAAATATCACTTTCCAAGAGCGTCCCAGAAGATTAATAAACATAAATGTACTGCATAAGCGTTAACTAGGAAAACTATTAAATTATTTCAAGATTGAGATTCAGGATCCACTGTATAGAAGCATAGTAATGCTGACGATAACATTACACCGCTTAACCTAAAAAATGGTGAAAATATTCAGCCAACCACGGTAGAAAATTTCATCCAAAACTGGAAAAGAAAACCGCTTCTTGAAAATACTTCGGGTATGAGTACCCAAGCGCATGTAGATGTAAATAACACCAACAGCGAGATTTTTGCCAAAATGAAGCATTTATTATATCCGTGAAGGTATAATATCTACAAGAAACTACAAGAAATATATAATCGATCACCACGGAATGACAAACGATAGCTGGCGTAGATACGGAAATACTTCAGAAACTATCCCCACTTGTTCGAAGGGTGCCTAATCATTAGAAAAGAAAATATGACGAAATAGGGAAAATAATACATACAAATTTTATTAAACACCTACAGATAAATAAAGCAAGAACATATTACTACTATTAAAATAAATCGAAATGGACTTAAGCTATTGTTCCATATTGCTATAGGCCTGTATGCCTGGATGTATGTTTATAAACTTCTGTGAAATATGAATTAAGAGAAGTTACTCTTAATAAGAATTTAGAGTCTTGCAATGAAACGTAGTTGCTCATATCGAGGTCATACTGTATATATATATATATATATATATATTATATTCTCAATCATTTCATAAAAAAATATATTTTTTTTAATATGAAGATGTAATTTTCCAATTTATCTCAATTTTGATTTGCTAAAGAAGTTTTTAAAATAAATAGCAATGACTGATATTACGTTTTT
This sequence comes from Dexiosoma caninum, assembly GCA_963924685.1. Classification (NCBI taxonomy): domain Eukaryota; kingdom Metazoa; phylum Arthropoda; class Insecta; order Diptera; family Tachinidae; genus Dexiosoma; species Dexiosoma caninum. Next base: position 89,315,772 of record OZ004728.1, on the reverse strand, counting down.
TTTACTGTACAGGGTGTTTGGTGGCAAATTTATATTTTTAAATACAGTTATTTCAAAAAGTAATAAACGGCGAGGATGGAGGGTGGCGCCGTTGGTATTATCGATTGTGCGGATTTGCTAGTCACTATTACGCCGTGGTCGATTGAGCATCGCGCGTTCGCTGTGGAGACATTTTTAAAAAATAATGATTCCTACGTAATTGCTGTTCGACAATTTTGTTCAAAGAGGGTGCTGAGATTTCGCGCAACTGCTTCGGCTATGAATGCCGCACGGCTAGGGCCAGTCGATCTTCAAAGATTCCCGAAAACATTGAACTGGTTGAAAGCAGTTTATGTGAAAATCAGCGATTTTCAATACGGAAAAGAGCAGCCTCACTGGGACTTCCAAGAGCGATTATTCATGAAATTTTGAAAAAGGATCTGGATGACATACTTTTTAAAAAATAAAATCTGCATTTCCATTATATCGTTCAATGCTTCTAATATTACGTTTTTTATTTAATTATCAATTATAACGTTTTTTATTTAAGTTTGAAAATATAAATCTGTTACCAGACACCCTGTATTATAACAATAATTTTCTATAATCGGAATATACATATGTGACAGCCACTTGCACAAAAAATTACAATAAATTTGAAAAGTTCATTCTTACTGAGACATTCTAATAACATTAAAACTGAATATTTGCTTATAAACTAAATGTTTTCTCACCTGTGATCCTTTCCATGCCGATATCTGTTTCATAGAAATATATAAAAAAAATAAATGCAAAATTTTGCACATTAATAAAAATTAATTTTCTTTTCGTACATTTTCAAGTCAATATAAAACTTTTATTCTTTTTCAAATACACGCAGAAAAAACCAACTTTCAATCATTTAATTATTTATAAAATCTTGAAAAATTTCCTAGTTTATTGTGTAATGTAATTGAATGTTTAAAACAAATATGAAATCAATAGCTTAATTTGTCTTAACAATTTTCATGTAAATGTATGTATGTGGGTCTGTAACGCTGTTTGTCCATGTCATTTATTATATCAATAATACGTGAAACTTTCATTATATATTTATGTACGTTTGTATATTGTATAAATATTTATAAGTGTGTATCGTTGGGAAAGGGAAGAAGGTTTAATTAAAACCGGAAATAATACTGAAAAATTAAACAACAAAATGTTAAATATAACGAAGTAAAAAAGGAAAAAATTCATCGTTGATAGTAAACGGAAAATAACCGTTTCCTGTTGTATAAAATGTAAACTGTTTAAACTCATAAACAAATACATATGTATATTGAAAAAAGAACACACACACACCCACACACACTCCCATGCATATACACATAGTACACAGAGGAGTATGTGTTGGTGTTTCTTTAAATGTATTTTGTTTTAAATTTCCAGAAAAAAAAAATGTCAAACACATTTAAAACATTTATTATAAATTTATTGATAATTCCTTTTCAAGAGCGTTTTATAACTTTATTGTGCTAAATTTCTTGACATTTCATTTACAGATAAATTTATTTATAATTAAAATTTTAATAGCTACGGTAATGTATTTCTGATATTGTATAATTTATTTTATTATAAATTATAAACTACATTTGTTTCAATTTATTTTGTTTTAAATATCTTAAGACTTCCTTAATTTATGCGAATTAATCTTTCAATAAATTTGTTTTTCGTGATTCTTTTAAAAAAGAATTTATGCGTATTAATTCATTTATGTTTCCTTAATTTTATTTGAGAAATATGAAAACTTATCTAGTACATAATTATATTTAAAAATATATAAAAAAAAATTAATTTAACACTCATGCAATTGTATGTAATATAGAAAAAAAAACATATAAATATTTAATCAAGCATATTTATGCACGTGAAAAATATTTTTGGGTCGTAATAAAGAAGAATAAACATATAAAAATAATTGAAAGAAAAATAAATTGATGGATAATAATAATTTCATAAAATGAATAATATTGAAGAAGAAAAACTGTGAATAGTTTTTGTTGTATAAACACACACTTAATATTAATAAATCAATAAAATACCCAATTGGAAATATAGTTTAAAGAAACTAATATTTTGTATATAAATATATCTTTCTGCCATATTCATTTCTAGATTTATAAAAGGTTTAATAACAAATTTCCATACAAAATTTAATTGTTAGGGCTTCTCACAATGTGTACTGCACAAAGGCAAACACAATAAGTAAATGTACGTATTTGAAATTTGGTTCATTTTACTCCGTTTGCACTAAAAAAATCTTGAGCAAAAATAGTTGTGCATATATGTCCCGTTCTTGAGTTGCCATATTGGTCAGTTATACTCTTTTTCACAAGAATGCAATGTATTTGCAAAGATACGCTCACGAATTACCGTAATATGCAGAACAACCACCGCTCTTTGATAAATCTAAAAATTTTTTATAAATACAGCAGCAAATCTTTTGCTCGATTACATAGTAATACACCATAGAGAACAAAATTATCTTTATTTTTAAAATTTTTAAATAAAATATACAAGCGGTTTACCGATATCATTTAGTTCGTTACGCACGTACATTTCTGTTCATAATAAAAAGAAAAAATTGCTCTTGTTTTCAATACAAGTATACGAACGGAACGAAAGAGGCGATATCGGTACACTAACAGTTAGAAAATTAAATAAAAATTATTATTTAATACATTTGCTAATGGATAAATTTAATTGCTCAGACACACACACACATACATACATATATATATTTTTTATATACAACGAAAGCTTCACGTCTAGCTATTATTGAAAAAAAGTCATACACAAATTTAAGTTTTTTTTTTTAATTTGACAGTAAAATATATGCAATTTAGTTATTAATAAATAATTTATGTATGAAAAGTTAAAGCCATCTCTGTTTCCAAGTAATAAACATTTAGAAATCTATCGTATACTAAATATGTGCATAATATACATAATAATATACGTATATGTATATAAACAATGTTTATGAATATGCGAGGCAAAAAATTATTATATGCAAATTAATTTCGCGGCGAAATTTTCACTCGCAATACAGAAACAGACTTTGAGAAATGTGTCTGAGATAAATTGTTGCCTGTCACAAGTACACATTTTATAATTTTCAATGCGGTAATTATTTTAGCGTACTAAGAGAATGAATTTAGCGGAAGTTGTTTGTTTATATAGGCTAACCTACACCCTTTGTACAACTTGCAGGTGTGCGATATGCGTCAAAACTTGTCCAACCATAAACATTACAGAGTACAAGATTCAGATCTCCCAAAAGTGAAACAAAACAACATTTAGAATTCTAAAACGTTTAATACAACTATAAAAATGGCTTGAAGTTTAAATATCAGACAGAAATATACAGCTAACATTAAAGTAAAGTAATTTAAAAAAATTTTTATAAGAAAAATACATATAATTGACTTACCCTTAAACTGGCACTGGAACGTTTATCGGCTGTACCATAATGTTGCAAACCACCGGGACCAGTTATGGGAACAATACCACAACCGGAACGTATGCCTTGACCCAATGTTGCTCTAAACATTCAACAAACATCAAATGCACAAACCATAGATTTTTAAATTCAACAAAAAAATATTCAGGCAGGCAAAACAAAGTCAGCCATTATTATGCCACATACAATATCCGTACGCACATAAACACACAAATACAGAGAATTAAACATCCAAATATAATGGTAAGATTGTTAATAAATATAATATATGTAGAGCGTTAAATGGTAAGCGGCCATCATTTCAATTATTAAGATCATCATCATCGTCATCATTATAATCACCATTTTCAACAGCAGTATTATTAATTAATCCAATTAAAGCATCAATATACAAAGGTTTTGATTTTTTTTTAGTTTTCAAAAGCGAAGTGATGATTTCAATTAGTTTTTAAAGCGAAAACACACATATACAAACAAACGTTGTTGATAGGTTAACAAAAAGACGAAATATGTAGTATATGTATAGTTTGTTGTTGTGTTTAAACGCAAGCATATGTACCGAAGGAAAAAATAGAAAAAAAAATTATGTATGTATGGATATAAAGATAAAATGAACAAATTTGCATGGTTTGTATTGTTTTTGTGATTGCAGTAATTGAAGTACATATGTATATGGTGGGAGTAGTAGTTTTAATATTATTAAGCACATAGCGGGTGAGTGTGTAACAGACAGAGAGAAGCAGAGGCACGTAAGTGCAAAACATAATATAGACGTGTGTGTGTGTTTGCATGAATGTGTACAGATTTTAGAAATTGAATTAAATTGTTTATGTACAGTTAGGATTGTTTAGAGTATGTAGGCGTATGTATTTCATTGTGTAGGAATAAAATGAAGCAAAAGTGTTAGTGAGTTGTTGGTATTTTTAAAAATAATTTTGCAAACATTTTTGGGTTTTGAGAAACAATATTTGAAATATTTTTGTTGCCAGATTTTGTGTTTTACATTTTGCACAAGTGTTTTGTTCATCATGTAATGTTTGTTTTGTGTGTGTACGTATGTGTATGAGGAATAAGAGTAGTTGTTATCGCAAGCAAGCCATATTTTTTATTGAAGAATTTAGATTTCAATTCAGTTAGGATTTTAATAATTTTGTGTGTTTGTTTATTTTTTTTATTATTATGTATTGTTTTACACAAAACAAAATCATTTGTACGAAAGTAGAGTGAAAATAGATTTATAAAAAGAAAGAAAGAAAAGAGAATAAAAAATAAACGTTAAAAGATGTAAAAACATTAATTAGTATTAAAATTGCAAATGTTTCCACTAAAACTAATTATTAAATTCAATGTTATTTATTTATTAATTAAGTTTATTTAATTTATCTTACATGATAACTCTAAAGAAAAATATAATAATTCTCTACTTGGAAAATTAAAGTAATAAAATTAAAAAAAAAATCGTGCCATTTAAAAACGAATAATTAGTTTATACTTTTTAAATCTATGGAGTTTTATATATTATATATTTATGTAAGTATATAGTTTTGAATAGGCTCAATCTTAAAAAAAATATACAAATATTGGTCTTTCATTTGGTTTGCGGTAAATTACATTATTTTTTTATTAGTTATTATAGATAATACATATATTCTTTTTGATTTACAGCACTGTGATAGAATTAAGAAAAATAATTTCAATTCTTTAGGTAATATTTATAATTTTATTAAACCAAATTTCTGAATAGATTTTTTTATTAAATTTTGTAATTATTAAAAATAATCGTTGGAAGTAAAAAAATATATTTTTAACACCTGTTTTATCACAATTGGCCTAACATATGGCTTAAGTGGAGCGTTCTCCTTCGGGGACGGTTCGCCACCCAAAGTTACAACTGTCAACGGGAAGTTCTTTGTGGATAGTCGGGGAGATTGACAACAAACATCTTGAAATGCAATAAGTCTTATGCCGGTTGTATGATGCGAAAGTAAATATTTGGATTTTTAAGTTAATTTGCTCACAAACTTGGCGTAAGTTAAGATCTGTAAAAATATTAGGTTATAGAGTCCTTATTTGACAGTTTAAGGCCCGGATTCACAATCCTACACGATCTATTCAAAATCGCTTGAAAATGGCGTAATAAGTGCCACATTATATACATGAATATAATATTTTAAAAAAAATTTTTTTTTAAATCGCTTGAAAATTATCATTTAATGAACATTTTCGCACGAATTCCCAGAACAAGTTTGTCACACGGACACATTTTTACTTTTTTGTAAATTGTATAGGTAAATTTAATCTGTATTTACGGAAAGTGTCCCGTTACAAAATAATGAATTAAAACCTAATAAAACAACCGCACAAAAAGTCTAGTTTGGATAAAAATTTAATTGAGAGTTTGTGTAAAATTTCTAATTCCCATTAGATATTCATTTTTTCCGATATATTTTAAATTTAGGAGCAAATTTTAACTGCTGTATTTATAAAAAATGTTTCTGATTTGTTTAAAAAAAATATAATTATTGTTTATTTATTATATTAAAAACAAAATACATACATATATATATATATATATATATATGAGATTTTATAAATAAATATGGGAGTTTTTTCTTTTCAAAGACTTTGCTTTCTAAGGACGTTAAACAATTTAGAAATTTTTGAATATTTTTTTCTCTGCTCAAAGTGCTGTACAATCTTTAAAAACCACATACTAATGGCTATTTATATAATTTCTGTTATTTCTTAAACAATTAAATAAAAATGCATTGCAAGTTTTTGCTGTTCTTGTTATTATTTTTAAGAAAGTGTAAATAATTTGATTTTTCTCTTCTATTTACTAAAATTCTCAAATATGTGTTTTAATTACGAATTTGTTCTTTTTTTCTTTTAAATAAAGTAATTGTGCGATATTATTTAGTCAAGTATTAAATTTTCCCTATTTAACATTTTGTAATATTTGTGTATTAAAGACTATTGAATTTAATTTTGTAAGTCTTCTGTGTGAGTTATAATTTTAATTATTTTTGTATTTGGTTTACGATATTCGAAAAATCTAAAGTACTCATAAAATATAATCAAGAAAATTATATAAAACTGAAGTAGTAAATGAGTTTTGATCATTTTACAATACACATTTGTCATTTAATGTAAAATTAAAGCTCTAATTATATTGAAATTTTGTTCGACAACGAATTTATATTATCTTTTAAAATATTTGCTGCACTATGCACTGAGTGAATGAAATCTTTTTTTTCTATGGTCACCAAAGAATTGCATTTTGTATCATACATCTATACTAATTTGAGATCGATGGCAGCACTGCATGACTACTATAATATAATTACAATTTATGGAAACTAAAAATTTATAGATGTACATACATACACATACCCAGAAAAAATTATCGAAATTTAGAAGCACTAAAATCTGTTGGGAGCAATTTTAGAATAAATGCTTATAAAAATGCCGTCAAAATGCACTAATGTAAGTTAATATACTGTTTATACCAGTATAAATGCTTAAAAAAATTCGTAAAAATATAATTTTTTTTATTCTTTTGTTTTTCTCTCTAAACTTTAACTAAAAATTTTCAACTACAACATTTTACAACGCTGCCATTTAAAACTTCGGCAAACATAAAAAATTGTTTTTCAACTTGCATCACATAAATAGTTTCTGAAGCATTTCTACCTTTAGTTTTACTTAATCTGTTTTATATATTTCTAAACTTTAGACATTTACAATCAGCTCTAGAACAATTGACATCAAACCAACATCTTGTTTCTTTTTCACTACCAACTAATAAAGCAGACGATTTCTTTGATTTAAATTTCGGTTTTTTAATTTGTTTTTTTATGTTAGTTACCACTAAAAATGATGTATTTCACAAATAAAATATGAATCTTAAAGTTAATGTACGCATTATTGTTTAAATGGATTGTTTAGAGTGCTATTTAGTTGTTCATTGCTGTAAGTGTTCTAATTTGATAAACTTGTAATTAAAAAATATATAAATATTTCAATTATTAACGTCCTGTAGGTGGTTTTTGATTTAAACATAATTGTCTCGCACTATTATTATCCACTTGAAATTCATCCATTTGACAGTAAATCATGTATCTGCAGCATTTTGTTAATTAACAACGGTTTTGTTTTCACACACGTTTTAATTTTTTTTTTCAATAATTTTTGTTGTTGTTATTGTTTGTTTTTGTTTAACGAGAAAAAAGCAATATACACAGAGATACATAGAGAAAATAAATTAGGCAAATATCTTTTATTGTATAAACTTATTTAATTAAATTATTTCAGTTTTTATATTTTTTTGGTTCATAAATAACATTTTCGCAAAACAATATCAAAATACACAAACGAAATATGTAACGCTAAACCAACCACTAAAGAAATTTTATGGAAAAAAAGTTGACCTACTTTTTCACTACTCTTTAGCTTGAAATATAAATTACAGCGAAAGCTCCCATAAGTGGATACACAGCGTTGACAAAATTTTTTTCCATTGAAAAGACCAAAATTAAATAATTTTCTAAGGTAAATTCTAAAGCGGTATAATTAATTTTGTCCACCTATAGGAGCTGTACCCAAATTGAGTTTAAAATTAGAATTTGATTATTATCTTTTTTGTGTTTTTTCTTTTGTTTGGGAATACACAATTTTGACAACATTTATTACTAGAAATCCATTTCATTAACAAGTAGTATGCAATTATAATTAACAATTGTTTAAGTTGACAACAGTAAATTGAAATAGTTTTTCGATTTTGTTTTATAAAAAAAGTTGAAACATTTATTAAATATTATGTAGCATGTAATATTATATTAAATTTTAAATACAAAAGTTAGTCAAAAGTGATACAAATGCAGTTTTGTTTGAAGTTGAGAGATCTTTTCATAACAAGCAATGAACATGATTTTTATATCTTCTAAATTGTGCAAGCGATTAGTGGCATGAGATTTGCGATTTTAAAAACTATAATACTTAATTATTAATTTTATTTATAATGAACAATAGTTTATGTTATAATGGATGTTAATGCATGAAGTAAGTGATAGTGTTGTAGAAAGTGTAATATGCGTATAAATATGCGAAGGGACAGTCGTTTCTCTGGAACAGTATATATTTCGAACATTTTGTATGTATATCTATTTTATATATTCTATAGCAGGGGTGCCCACCTGTACAAAGTTCGGGAGCCACGTTTACGAAATTATATTTTAAAGAGCCACTTTTTTATATTTGAAAAGTGAACATGTATGTGAGTATGTACTCGTATATAAAGTATTAAGCAAAAATTTTAAATGAATCAGTTTGAATAAGTTTTTTTTCGTAAGATAGTACTCGTCGAAATTTGTTCCTTATATTTATTTGTTAATATAATTTTGAAGTGAAGTGAGTTTAAAGCAGTGGTGCCCGCAAATAAAACTGAGAATGAATTGGTGCAATTGCTCTGAAAGAAAACATTTTTTTTAATTGCATATGAGACATGCAGGTTAATTAAAAATAATTAAACAAAATAAAAACTCACTTCCCACTCTACATTCCACATTTAGTTAATGTATGTATTCAGAAATTTATTAAAAAACTAAATACAGTTCGTCAACATAGGATAGCCTAATTTTAAGGAAGAGTAACAAGTTTGGTGCTTCCTTAATAACTATAAAAAATACAAATATACAAAAAGTAATCTGTTGTTTAATTGACAAAAATTTTAGAAGGATCATTAAAAGTTAAAAGGTCTTTCATAATTATTTACGTAAGCAGTAGCAAAATTTTTAGCATTTCAGTGTTAACTTAGATTGGCCTCAGTACAGAATTTTCAATTATTCTTTGATTTTTACGTGAACTTGAATAAATCTACGTTTAATTGCTATAGAGAAACATATTTCTTGCTATAAAAAAATGACGGGAGAGAAACCTTCGCTTAGTTCTACAGAAATCGCAAAAGTGACGGGTACTATGATGAATATAGCCAGATGATGATGATAGCCAGAAAACTTGGTCGAAGTCCAAAAGTAATAAACATATATTTTAAGAGTCCATCAGAGTATGGTAAAAGTTACAAAGGAAACACATATCAAATTGTTTTCACCCCGAGATAGATGCAAAATTCTCCAAATTGCTTCAAATTCATCTGTGTATGAGTTTAAGTAAAATTGGAGCTGCTGCCGGTGCAAAAGTAATTAAAATACCGATTTTTAATATTATAAAAACATCGGGATACCTGAAGCATCGAAAAATTCAAAAGAAGCCACCTTTGAAAGTCATACATAAGAAGCAGAGGTTGAATTTTGGAAAATATCACATGAGGTGAATAGTGCAATGATGACCTTCAAGCACACGATTGGAAAATAGTTAATTTTTACGACGAAAAATGCTTTAACAGTGCTAGTCCAGATGGATATAATTATTATTTCCACGATATAAGGAAGAAGGAAAAATTTTTAAGTCGTTATTAAGGAAACACCAAAACTGTTACTTTTCCTTAAAATTTTAAGTGAGGCTCTCCTATGTTAACGGAGTGTATGATCGCCTACAGGATAATATTGTATATTGTTGTAACATATTATATTGCATTTTAATTTGTAACAAGAAATGGAATCAAATTATTTTTTTATGTATTTAATAAAAAATTCTTTTTTTTTTTTTTTTGATTTTTTTATAACAAAAACGTGTGTGTTAATAATGGAAACAAAAATTAAGTAATGAAAAGGACTATTGTAATTAGAGATTGTAAATTTAGAGCTTCATTGAGAAGAAGAACAAAATAACGGGGAATTATTTCTCGTATTCTATTTATAGAAAATAGTAAATATATAAAGCTAATAATTTACATCTACTGCCAACCCCACACGGTGTACAAAACACGAAGAGCGCTAATGATGAAAGTTTAGCAACTTTCGAAAACGGCATGTTTTTCCGATCTGCTAGTGTTTGTCAGTGTAAGTTAGAATTTTGTCTTTAATTTAGTTTGTTTCTTAGAATGTAACTATCACATGTAATTTTCATTGCCTGTTTCAGACTGTTTAAATTTAAGAATATTTTTTTATTTATTCGAAAAAAATTTCATTATAAAATTATTAAATATTATGCATATGAGCCACTCCAATCGACTTCAAGAGCCGCATGCAGCTAGCGAACCATTTAATACCCACCTCTGCTCTATAGTAGAGCAATTTTTTTTTGGTTATGCTTCTCAGAAATTGCTTTCTTTTGATACCCATATCATCTGTGTAACCAGGTTCAAAATGCATACAAGCTTCGAACTGGCTGAAAGTAACTTTTACATGAAAGCACCAACTAATTAAAGGGTACTTTATTTACTTTACGGCACAATTTCATCATCCTACAGTTCGCATATAATACTAACCAGCTTATTACGCAATAACATTTCAGTTTTAAGCTGTTTTGACTGTAATTGCATAACGCAGAAAAAGAAAAAAGTGCTAATCTGATTCTCACAGAGTGACAAGTTTTAAAATCCCCACTGCTTCGTTCATCAATCTTCGTCCATGTATGTGGATTTTTGTAAATTCATTCATTTATTATTACATTATCCTTAGTCTTAATGTTAATAAAATATTTTAATTAATTCAAATGAATTTATTTTATTTAAATTGCAAAAATCCATATTTCCTGTTAAGTTTTCATTCTACAAGTCATATGAATGCTATAAAAAATGTATGAGGTCTTTTAATTTATTACTATCCTGTAATTCGATACAAATTTTTGCATTTGTTAAAATATTCATTTGTTTTCCGCTTTAAACCAATTTATTTGTTATTTATTTCGTATAAATAAAACGAAAATGATTAACAATGTAAAAATCTATCGTATGATTACAAATACAATCAGTGTTGCCAATAGATTTTTTTCAAAATACCTACGCATACTAAAAAAATTGATTTTCCCTACACTTTAGTTTTTTTCCCTACTTTTAGTTTTAGTTTAGTTCAAAATATTTCGTGATTCCTTGTAAAGTTTAGTGGTTTGTTTATTAAATATTTTCTATTGCTTCAATATATCGTTAACGCCTGAATTTTATAATTCTCAAACAGTTTTTGCGAGTTTTAGTATAAACACGTGCTTTTTAAATCTTTTGTTGAATGATTTCTGATGAGTTAACTGGTTTAAGCAGCAACAAGTAACACATATCGATGGAAAATTGGAAATTAGAAATTAGATAAAAATTTATTACTCAAAAACCATATATCGTGGAAACATGATTTTAAAAATGCATTTTTATTTTTCCACGTTTTACATATCAGCTATAAATACATCCTTGTCAGTATATTATAAGCAATGTTTCTGAGGCGTTATTATTATACGTGTATGTTTTATTTAAAAAAAAAATATCTGCAGATACTTCTGCGTCCGTAAGATCTAAGTAAGAAGTGCTGAAATCTAATTTCTGCTTTAAATTTCAAATTCTGATATACGTACAAAACTTACAGCGTAGCTGACATTTTTAGATATGTTTAAGGGTCCTAGACCAATGAACGCAGTATTTGTTTCTGATAAAAATTGTATTAAAAAAGTATTTTCAATTTGGTTTTCCTCCATCAATACAGACTAGCTTAAGCATACAACAAGTATACAGACATATGTATATGTATATAAATATATCGTATAGTTTTGTTTTTTATATATTAAATTTAACTGATATTCTCATGTTACATTTCGTATTGATAGATTATAATTTAAATGAAAGCGGAAACAGAATTTGTCTCTTGCAAAGTTAAAATTTCCTGTTTTTTTTTTTTTTTTTGTTCCACGTGGCATATAAACGATAATAAAAAAATAGACATTTCCTGCATTTTAATTTATTATACGCGCTCTAATTAGACATAAATCTTTGCATGTATTAAACAATTTATTTGTTTTCCGCGTAAAGAGCACCAACACTATTTTAAATCGATTTAAATTATTCATAATGAGAAAATCTACCATATGGCAACAGATACATCGAACATTTGCAAATCTGTTTTTTCCTCCAGTTGCGATGAATAATTAATTTTGATACCAATGAGGTAAATAATAATTATAATATTTACTTTTGCAATATGAAATCATATAGTTTAATTAAAAATAATTGTGGAAATATTCGTCCATATGAAATGTTACTTTACAAAAGTTTGAGCTGAACAATTGAATGCCTGCTGTGACGAATGATGTGATTTTAAACCAGCCATATATTTTATTAATTATAAGAAATTTATATTTTCGAATGTGTTATACCTACATGTTTCATAATAAATAAAACAAAACTTATGTTGGCAAATTATCTTCCGTATGTTTCATTAGAGGGTTTTACAGATAGCAAAGACTAACCAAGGATTTTAATATGATATTGTATTTTCTAAAATACCTGTAAATATGTGATGTTTTTTTTTCATGGTATAAGCCATTTACAAATATTTGATTTATTACTATTTTTTCATTTTAGTCCAGTATGCAGTAGTTTGTGATTTTCACCATCACTAAATTAATTTTTTTTTGTTTCGCATGTAATTAAGCTACCGAAGTATATCTTGTAACATCTTGGGCCGGTCATGGAATATTTTTAGAGGTCAGACCTTTAAAAGTAATTTTTTTAATTTCTTAATTTCTTATTGCTACTTCCAAACAAATAATTAGAAACTCTTTTCTGGTAAAGAAATAATTCAAAATCAATGTAATGAGAAGGGGAAAAATGTTCGATTTGTGTCGTATTACTTCGCTCAAACAGAGGCCATAGCGTATTTCAGTTTTTCGACGTGCTATGAAATTAGCCATAAAAAAATGTGTCGAAATTTCACTTCACTTCACATATTCGTATTCATATTAAGAAGTCTAAAAATGCACAATAACTGTTTGCATCATTCCATGCAACACGGATCGTATACTTGATGTATTACATTTTCAGGCGAGGGTTCTATGTTACGTATACGTCATATTAAAGCAAAATTAATGTTTGCTTGAAGAAGGAATATTTTATGCGAAAACCAGTTCTAATGCACACTTTAACTTCAGCAATAGTTTTTGCAAAAGAGCTTAAAACTTCAATAAATTTTACCCAAGATATGCTTATGTAGTTGATTATCTAGTACGTCAAATCTGTGGGCTTTTGAGAAAACTACTTAAGTGAAATTGAAAAAGTTTTCAGTATTTAATTTATTAATTAGATTTTATTATTGGTAGTTATTATTGGTTCGTTTTTTTACGTTTTTGTTTGATTTTTAAAAAAACTTATGTGGTTAGTGTAACCAATCCAGAGGCACGTCAGGACGCCCTCCTTCGTCGCTATTGTATAGCACAGCCGAAGTAAAATAATTACTAAAAATGGCTACCAAAAACGAAGCTTCAAAATTTAATACATCTCCTTGACATCAGAGGCTCTTCAACACTGCTATAAAACAAAGAACGTGCAAAAGCAGAATTGTAAGATAGTGACGCTTCACCTCCTGTCATTTCTCGTACTACCCCTTTTCTCTAGTTCTGTTTCTATTATGTTTGACTGAAGTAAGGGCGAGATCTTCGTGTGCCAAAGTGCTAAGACGTGCAAAAGCTTTGTACGAGCAGCGTCTTCGCGTCTAAGTTCTTACTGCCCCAAGGGGAAGTAAAAGCTTTTGGTCATTCGTTAAAAGAGTTAAGGGAAATGCTAGTTAATCTATTCCGCCTCTTTTAAAGGATGATCAAATATTCACTGACCCGCTTGAAAAGGCTAACCTCATAGCTCAAATGTTTGCTGGTAATTCTCACCTGCCAGAAAGCAATCAACCACTGCCCACACCCGGGCGTGTATCCGTAACTATGCCAAAGATACACTTTCGGGTTCGTTAAGTTAAAAGGATTTTAGCGGACCTTAACATAAATAAGTCTCCTGGCCCGGATGAAATTCCGGCATTGGTCTTGAAGCAGTGCTCTTCGACGTTATTGCATCCTCTGGCAATCCTTTTCAGCACCCTATACCATGCAGGCGAATTTCCGTCGTGCTGGAAAGTTGCAAATGTTACGCCGATCCCCAAGAAGAGAGAGGCAAGCAACCCTGAAAATTATCGCCCAATCGCAATATGCTCTACCATTTCTAAAGTAATGGAGAGTATGCTAATTTCCATTTTATGAAGTATCTGGAGTCCAATAGCTTACTTAACGACCGGTAATATGAGGATACTTGTTAGCCTTCCTTTCGGAAAAATGGTGTAGATCCATCCGCCATTTCGGCGACAGTAAGGTAGTGGCACTTGATATTTCCAAAGCATTTGACAGAGTGTGGCATGGAGCGCTCTTGTCCAAACTTATTGCTTTTGGTGTCGGTGATATCTTCTCTCGATTTATATCGAGCTTCCTCAAAGATAGCGCAATAAAGCAATACTGTTGCATTTCCAATATGGCTTTTTCTCCATAAAACTTGTATGCTATGGAAGTCCTTTCATACCTCAGGAAATAAGATATTACATGCAATAAATTGCATGTTAAGGACCATAGTGTACATTTTTTTACAGTAACTACGTATAGTCTCACTATCGAAATTTTTCGGTAGTTGGAAGAAGTCTATCGATATATAAATTATCAAAGTTTTGTTGTGGCCATAGAATGCACATAATTCTTAAGAAGAGTGTGCAATTTCTTTTCGACATCATCGTACAGCATTTTTAAATGAATGTTTCGAATAGTGGTTGCAAATGGCATACCATATCGTGGAACCAGACAGTGCACAAGTGTTCCAAATTCTATATCAAACGTTGTACATCGAAGGCGATCGTTCTAGTAAGAGCTAAATCCAATTCTACGAGTACCTTCTGTGCAGAATTATTATCATGTATGTGCTTTTTCAAAATAATCCCCTGTTGAAGGGTTTGACGTGGTTGCTTTAATGAGCAAAGGATGACAACGCTTTAAATGGTCCATCAAATTTTATTTTATGAGTTTTGATACAGTATATATATTGTTGCTTACAATCAGTACTGCCAGTAAATTTTACGATTTGTTAAATCTAATTTAACTAACTCACGATTGTTGAAAATATGTGTAGTGTTGAAAATTTTTTCTATTTCTCAACATTAGTGCTGTATCACTATTGTCGTACTATCGATAGCGGCTAAAAATATCGATAGTTTTCAAATATTAAGCGATTGAAGAATACAGTATCGATAGTGCCATCGATATTGTTCCACCTCTACAATATTTTATATTTATGAATACTTTAATGATGGGTGATTTCGAATACTAAATCAAGGCTCAGTACATCGCAGTCAGTATATTAGTAATAATTTGTTATTGAAGCAAAATTGTTAATAACATGGATTCATGTGTATATTTGAAGCCGGTTGCGCTACAAATTTGACAAAAATATGAATAAAGCATACAATGGAACAGTTGTGTAAAAACTAAGCCCTTCCAATCACTTTCACCACTTAATCGTCATTATCGCATTCCCTTTTAAATAAGAAAGTAAAAACATTTTGTGACTATTGATTATTGTTTGAATGTTAGTTCTATTGTAAAAGAATTAAATTATTGCCAGTTATAACGAAATTATTTTGCTGGGTTATTTATTATTGACTGCCGTAGGAACGATTACATGTGTATGAAAATTTGTTTGTGTATGAAACGGAATAAATAAAAACTAACAAATATTTAATATTCAACTAATTACAAATAAATGTAGTTCAAATTAAGCTATTGGCACAATTATAAAATTATGAAGAAAAATTAAAAAAAAAAAAAAAGAAAAAAAAATAAAACAAAAAGTGAAGTCGATAATCTAAACTATAACTAAATTAAATATAGTGAGTCTATATATATGTATGTATGTACATATGTATGCATATGAGTGAATGTATGTATGTACATGAATGATTTATATTAGAATGTATGAAATAAGTGAAATTTTTGAAATATTTGTGTTAAAAATGAGTCGCAAATTAGAAATATAAAGTTATAAATAAGAATAATAGGAACTATTTGTCTTTAGGATCTACACACAAAATTTAATTATTTAAATAGTTATGAAAATTTTGCAGCTAAATACTTTACTGGATACATAAATTAATAATGTTATGAAAAAAAATAATAATTATTAATCGTATAGTTTCAATATATTTCTGTACACACACGCACACACAAAAACACTCACTCTAATAATGATTGTTGGTGCATTGGAAAGATGGCACCTTGATTGGGCTACTTCCATAAAGATAAGATGGACCCACAGACTCATACGGAGAATAGCGGACTGGGCAGATAGGAAACACGCACAGGTGAACTTCTATCTGACGCAGTTGCTAAGCGGACATGGATGCTTCAGACGATGGATGTCACGACGATGATGATGTGTGCCCAGAATGCCCCAATATCATGGAAACTGCGGAGCATGTTTTCTTTTATTGCTCACGGTATGGAAACCGGCGAAGTTCGCTAGAGGGAGCAATATGATCCCAGATTACACCCGATAACATTGTTGACTTGATGCTAACATCAACTGAAAATTGGAATTCTTTGTGTGTGTGCTTTCACAGGAAAAGTTTTGGTACGGCAAATGATAACGGAGAAGGCAAATTGTGTAGAACGGGAGACCACCATTCGCTGAATCACTAATCCCGCGAACTAATACTTTTTTTATCTTTAACCAGCACTCAGGAGATGACTCCTACACATGCGATGCATGCATTGTGTTGGAACTAGAGAAAAGGGATAGTAGGGGGAATGGCAGGAAGTGTAGGGTCACTATCTTACAACTCTGCTCTTGCACTTGCTTTGTTTTATAGCAGTGTTGTAGCGGCTCTGATGTCAAGGATACGTATTTCTGAAGCTTCCTTTTACTAGTAATTTTTGGTAATTGTTTTACTTCGCCGGTGCTACACAATACCGACGAAGGATGGCGTTCTGATGTGCCTGTGGATTGGATACAGCTGAAGCCGTTACTGTTCAGTGACTATGCTTTCGCCACTGAAACTTTCCGACAGGAACTTTTACAATGACACACAAATGCACATCAGAAAAATTTCGAGAGGTTTTTATGAGTCTGAAATTGGGCTTGAACCCAGGAAGTTTTTGGTTTTGTAGTCAACGTGCAGACTACTTCAGCTATCGCCACTTGCCTATGGTTCCGGTGGATAACTGGATGGGAGAATGACGAAAGAGGAGGGGTGTAGTACGTAGGCGCATTATAAGCCCCACAGTAAGTCTTTGAACGTATCATGCATATTGGCTGCCCCGCGCTACCAAAATCTTCTCGTATACCCACAAAAAAAACTCACTCTCACACACATTCGTGAATAGGACAAACGTATAATATGCTTCCTTTTTGAAGTGAAGGAAAATTAATATTATGCAGCGAGAACTTAATTGCAGCGTATTATTTAGCGCATCAGGCATATCTGAAATTTGATAGAAAAGTATTTTCATAAATGAATTGACCAGTATAAAAATATTAAGGTTTTTAATAAAATGCTGCTCCTTATTCGACTGCGATCGAAAGACTTTATCGAAAGAGTTTTCATTTCGAATCACTCGTATGACGCGCATGCGATATATACAGCTATCAATTTAGAAAACATGCGTAAAATAGCAGTTAGTTTGCAAACTTATTGAAAACTTATTAAAAAAAGAAACCCAATATGTGCATGAAAGCTTACTGGAATTGAAAACAATTGAGGGATGCTACCAGCCCTTTAAAAATTATATTGGTCCTGTAACGTTACGTAATTTTTTTCTTACTTTAAATGAATTAAAAAACTTTCCATAGAGTAAACGAGGCGACAATGCAGACCTTTTACAAACTAGGGATTACTACTTTAGACTTTATAGTTAATAAAGGGTTTCGGTAAACTTCTCCACACACTTATCGCATGGCACTCACCTTTTCACAGTTATAGTGCATTCATCACCATCAGCCATCTATAGCAAATTTTGATTCTTCTCCTGTTATCATTCTTTTAGATATAAAGAAATTTATATTGCCTTTCTTTGCGACATACTACTTTTTAGCAGAGTGTGCGCATTGGAAACTCCAAGTTATGTGTAACAATTACACTTTTTGTAAATAGAAAATAAACATCTTATAATGCTTAAGGAAATAATTAACAAAATATTGTTGTGCTCAATAGCAATCATAGTAAGGTCGCCTTCATGCCAATAGGTATTTAACAAATTTTTAATTAATCGTGAGAATTTATGAAATATAACGGAAAATATTTTAAAATATATGAAAATTTCCTAGGTTCTTTACAATTGTTACATACTGCAACCACTCTGTAGAAAGCACAAAAGTGTCCAAATCAACCTTTTTTCAACTGGTTTGGTGACATTGTCAAAGAACCGCATACACTCTTAATTTTAACTTTGATGGGTAGAGAGGTTTTTGCCAGCCGTAAAACGATTTTTTATTGTTTGTTTTTGTTGTATTGAAAATAGATGCGGCAAAATAAAGATTTTCAGAAAAATACTAAAATGTAAACTGAATTTCCAATATGATCCCTCACTAACTACCTATTACTTCCAAATCAATCAATCAACTTTGCTGAAGAATGCATGATGTTATGTGATGTGATGGGCTGTCATTGGCGAGCATCTGTTCACATTTAATAAAACAGGTAGTCATTTGAATGAGTGATTATCATGGGTTCGCGGAATTTATTTATTTATGCTGCCTTCTATATATTACTAATGAGTTATCAAAACACATCTAACAATTTATTTAAATTATAATTCCAACTGCGCAGAATTGAATGCGAATGCGTTTCAAGAGATCAAAAGTAGTAATCTTTAAAGTGACATTATTAATTCATAGTGAACGCACTCATTCTTTTTCCTGTGTACTAAATAAGACCAACGTCAGTAGTAGATTTTCAATTACACCCACATGTTAAATCTCTGTAGTAAGTTACATTGCCTGGGTTATAATTAGCTACTACTACTTCGTCTTATTCATAAAAATATTTCTGGCTTATAAGGGCTTTGTGAAGAGCTTTTTTTTATGAAATTCTTCTTATAAACCTTTAATAAATCAAAACTTAAAGTTTAACAATCGTCATTTCCTGCAGGGCACAAACACACACACACACACACACACACACACACACACATCCATTTACATTTGTACCATACTTTCTCGCTCTCTCTCTCTCTCTCTCCTTCTCACACATGCACTTAAATTCTATTAAAATTTGTTAAAACTAACTATTCATCTAAATTCTAAGAAAATATACAATAAATTATAGAGAACTCTTCAGAGCATAAACCGAAACCGAATTAGAAGAATTAATTTATAATCAACTATAATTTACCTGGCGGGAAGTATTAATGCATCAAATTCTGTGGACAAATGTCGCCGTATGATATTCTTTGTGGGTGGTATACCCAGTGCTGTAGCCATTGTATCCCCCGAAAATGATGGCTCCAATACAACTAAACCACCATGAACACCGCTGTCTGTAATGGTTTGCAATAATGAAATATTTTATTAACAAAGCAAATTATTTTGCTAATCAGCATTGCTTAAGCTTACAATTTATGCTATACAATTGAAATCATAATAGAAAAAATAATAGAAAAAGTAGAAAATGGTGTGTATTCATTGCCATTTTGGACGTCAATAAAAATAAAATAAATAAAATTAATTACAGCATGATGGTACATTAAAACCTTTGTTAAAAATTTGATATTTTCTAAAAAAAAATAAAAATAAGAACTGTTCTGTTAATTGGCAACGTTACTTCACGTTTTCAATTCTATCCCATCGAGAAATATCCTGTTTAGTTCTTTCGATTGCTCACATATCCTGCAAAAAATGATCGAAAATTAAAAGAAATGCTGCCGAAATGCACTAAAGTAAGTGAATACACTGTTTATAGCAATATAAATGCTTAAAAAATGCATTCCGGTGCGAATGTCTTTTTGGATTCACAAAATAATGATTCTAAGCGGCTCTTCGCGAACAAAAATCATGCATTATAAAAGCGCAATTGCAAGTCATTCCATTATGTTGTCTCCTTTAATTTTTGCAGGTTAGAAGAATACTGAAAAACAGTCGATAGAAATTGAAATATTGCCAATAATTAAATTTTACAATTCAGAGCGCTTTTGCACTCAGTTTTTTTTTATTGTACTTTTTTATCTTGGACCAGCACTCTGGAGATGACCTCTACACATGCGGTTCATTGCGCTGGAAATGATAGGAGGTGGACCTTCACTACCTTACAATACTGCTTTTTGCACATTCTTTGTATTATGCCAGTGTTGTAGCGTCTCTGATGTCAAGGAGACGTATTAAAATCTTTAAATTCTGAAGTTTCGTTTTTAGTAACCTTTTTTAGTAATTATTTTACTTCACCGGTGCTACACAACACCGACGAAGGAGGGCGATCTCATGTGCATGTGGATTGCATACAGCTGAACACGTTGCTGTTCAGTGACCAGTGACTATGCCTTCGCCACTGAAACTACTGACACAAAGCCATACAAATGCACAACAAGTAAAATACGAGATGTTTTTAAGAGTCTGAAACTGGGGTGGAACCCAGGAACATTTTTCGTTTTGTAGCCAACGTGCAGACTACTTCGACCATCGCCGCCCTTTATCATAAAAAAATCTTTGGTAAACTGGTACAAAATTTATTTAAAAAATTGTAGTACAGTTCGAAAATTTAATTTTACAGTCGATACATCCCAGCGTCTATATCTATATTATTCACACAACTTCCAATGTGCATGATACTGCGTGTACTGCGTGTACTGTGTGTCTGCAAAAAAGTGCACAACGAACAAGTAATCGGTGCTGTAGAGCATATTGAGAAGGAGCCAAGTATTTAGTTTCGACGCGGTGCTTAGCAACTAGATTAACACTAATTGCATCGTACATACCTTTCAAATTATCAGCATATTCCGCCAGATCAATGGAACGCGCCCAGCGTATGAAACGTTGATTAGTCCACACGATGGGATCTGTGTCGACATTTTCCGATTGTACTCGACGCATGGCCAAGGTTTGACGATCATATTTGACAATGCGCAAGACATGTATACCTGAAGTAACAATAAAAGTCATATTTTAGAAAAATTGCGTATTTCTTCTCCACATCCCTCTATGTTTGTTCCCTTTACCGCACTTACCATGTACAATGCTGGCTTGGTGAAATTTTCTCGTAACACCTAAAAATTTCTCCAACTCCTTTTTTGACAGCGTATCCAACATACGGGCATCAACGAGCGAGTGTAAAAACGATTCGGCATATTGAGGCAAACCAATGTCCGGTAACCATTCGGATGCAACCCAAGTATGACCCAATTGCGTAATCATAGGATATCGTACCAACTCGGGTCTTCGTTGTTCCTCAATAGCTAAGCGGAGCTTTTTGCGATGCATGGGATGTGCTAAGCCCAGTCCAGCTTCTAGTTCTATGTCATTTAATTCCAATAAAACTTTACCACTTTTTACATTTTCGGAACAGCGTGTGCTGTATTGTGGCATGCCCAGAGCAACTTCTAGCCAGGCCAAAACTTGCGGGGCCCGCCACCTTTCCATAGGTATTTGAGATGCTTCACGTAGTAAACGTAGTTTTTCGGCATAACCCTCTTCGGATAAAGGGCTCCAATTATAATCGTTATCTAACAAATAGAGGAAGAGACTTGATAAACAATGAAGCGAGAAAGTGTTTAAAAGTAAGAATTACATTCACTGGCTGCATCAGCGGATAGAGCCTTGTTTTTATTTCGTGAACGCGCAAATACTCTCGATATACTACCCCAAGTACCACCACGACCATTACGTGGGCCCAAAGCAGTGTTGCTGGTTTTAGGAGCAAACTTTCTGGCCACAGCACCCGGCCCATCTGAGTCAACGGGTGAACCCAATTGTTCTACAGATCTGAAAATATAAAATTTAATTTTGCTCAAAGTGATATTTAATTTATAATGGTACTATTCAATATAATCTCTTTTAGAAGGTACTTTTTTAGAAGGTAGTTTTTTAAAACACTCCTCTTTATGGTACTTTTTTTCGAAGTTGCTCTTCTTTCAGATACTTTTTTTAGAAGTTACTTTTTATGCTGTCGAGTAAGTAGTTAGTTAGTCAACACACTCCGCAACCAGAAGACCCCGATGCGAATCCGCGAATCAATAATTTGTCAATATTGTGTGCCCTACCAGCACCCTCCTTCGCCGTTATTTTATCAATAAAATGTCGGCGAAGTAAAATAACGAATAAAATGTCTCTACTTAATCTTAAAAATTAATGCGTCAACATAACAGCTGAGACGGAGCCACTATGTTGTAAAAATTCTCCAAAAAAAAAACGAAATTGCAGAGTTGTGCAGAATTATATATCTCCTCACCAACAGTCTCTTCTATATTCAGTATTCCGTTCCAACTGGTATCGCTGCATGCCTACGTTTTCATTAAAAGGTATTTTTTTTAAAAAGTAGATTTTATAAAAAAAAGTAGTTTTTTCAAAATGCACTTCTTTTTAATGTTTCCTCTTTTGACATTTTTGGTCCTTTTCAGTTACAGTTTCCTATATACTTACGTTTATAAGATAAATTGTTTTGCTTACCTTGAATAAGCCGCGGAATTTAATGGTGAAAGGGTAGGACTTCTGTCCTTAGGAGTGCCATCTATAAAAACATTGAAACTCATTTATAAAAAAACAATGCATAACAAAAATTGTCCATATACTTACACTGGTACATATTTTGACTAGATACCAAAGATATACTATCCGGATCGACTGTAATACAGGGACCATTATCCGATATTCCATCACTGAAATTGATGTCTCCGCCTGTACTCTCCCGATCACTGTTATTTCTTAGAACTGAATCATTCGAACATGAATTTCGATCTCCTGCCGTATTGCCCGAACTATTACTAAATGCCGAAAGAGAATTCGAATTGCCACGCCCACTGTCATCATTACGATAATTCACTATTGCTGCGCTGCTACTCGTGGGCATTTGATTCAACAAAGCGGACGCTGCAGAAGGTGGTGTAAGTGGAGCAAATGATAAGAGGCTCTCTTGATCGGATAGGCAACCAGACATTTGCCTTTGCAATTGTTCTTGCAGTTTTTGCAACTGCAAATCTCTAGCGCTTAACTGCTGAGCCAAGGCCAACGATCTTTCGGCTTCATCTCTGGCCTGTTTTAATAGTTGCCATCTTTCTCTCTCACGATCCCCCGTTAACTTGGCATTATTACTCTCCGATTCTCTAACTCTGTCTTGATAGTTACGTATGAAATCTCTTAACTCCTGTTCCTTTTCCTGCAATGAGGCGCACAATTGTTTCACTTGACCCAACAGCTCATTCTTATCACTTCTCAGTTTTTTTCGCTCTATACGCAGTGACATTAATTGACTTTTAGCTGTACGCAATTCCTGCTCCAAGCGATCAATGCGTTGCTGGGTATTTGAGCCACTGCCATCGGTTGATTGCCCATCGCCACAACTATTTGAATCGGAAAGATCTATGCCACCCACCGCACCTTCAGGCGAATTTTCTAATAATTTTCGCAATCGATGCACCTCAATACTAAGCCGCTCGTTCTCTTCACGTAGTTTTGTGGGAGAATCTGTAAGTGAGAGAAAAATAATCAAAACTAATTGCAATCACTTCGCTCTTTGAAATAACAATATGTTTTTTATTTAAATTTAAATTTTAGTTTGTTACTCCTTCTGCTTAATTAAGATTTATAAAATAAAGATAAACAAACCAGATATATTTCCCAAGTTAATATTTAATTAAAAGTTTTTAAAAATTACAGGACATTGCAACATAAAACGCAGAACAATAACCAAATTCCTGCAAACAATAACAAGCCAATTTGGTTAAAATAAAATTACAAAAAAAACCAACTGTTAGTTAAACGATGTTAAAGTAAATTTTATACAAACTTACCCACAACAAAACTACTATGAGAAGACACAGACACCAGCTACGGTTGTTTAAACGAAATAAATTATAATCTCAACAGAAAAACTATGGATATTATAACAGGCAATGGCGATACTCAAGACGCCCTACGGCATGCATAAACAAAAAAAATTTAGACAATAAATATATGTACTCGTATTTTGCGATTTTTAAATTCGGCCATATATCAGAACGTTTTTTAAACTGCGTATATGCAGTTAAAAAAGTTATTTTTTCTTTTAAATATTTCAACACTCCATTATTACTACAGTCTACTGTCATTGATTTTTACTTTTACTGCCAACAAAGAGTTCGCGTATATTTGCAGGCACCACAAAAGTGCATTTCAGTTTGAGTTGGTTTATTCTTAAATATGAAGATGAAAATACATTTGGGAATATAAAGCACAGCTAAGATCCTACTATCGGCACAAATCGAACAATCTGCGACTATTTTTACCGCCCGTAATCTGTACGCCTTTAAAAACATTGCACAATTTATTTCTTAGTGTCTCCATTATCATCGTATATTGTGGCAATATTTCTCGGTTCGCCTCGACTGATGGCGAGTAGTTAGCGTGTTGATTCTGTGACCAGAAGGACTTGTAAAGTCTAGAAAAGCTTTTTCAAAGTTTTGTGTGCTACACCTCCCTCCTTCGTCGGTATTTGAGCAATAAAATGCCGGCGAAGTAAAATAATAAATAAAATGGCTTCTCTTAGTTAAAAAATAATGCGCCAAAATTAACATCAGAGACGCCGCAACTTTGCTTTATAATTAATACGTAACTACACAGTTGTGTAAGAATTAAGCCCTATCTTCATATCATTTTCACCACATGGCTATTCCCTATACTATCCCTCTCTCTATCTAGTTCCCTTGAGCATAAGATAAAAAGATAAAAAACAACAAGAAATGAAAATAAATATTTTAGTGTTCACTACATTTCCTTACTTTAGTGCATACTACAAACCACTGGTGTAAGGCCATGATACAATGATCAATTTTACGAAGTGCAGCGAACATTATGAATCTACGGAATGAATTCGGATAAATGCGTAACGTTAGCAGGTTTGTAAGCGAATGCTACAACTAATGTTTGCTGGGATAATTATGACTATAATCGATAGAATATGTTCACACTATCGTGCTTTACTATTAAACAAAAACCAAAAATCAATGCAAACTCTTCCTTCAGAAGTACTTTGCTTATTTTTTTTTAACCACACACAATATGTGTAACTCTTAGCTTGTCTGCATAATGTAGGAGGAAATGGAACCCGCTGACTACTGATTGATGCACTACTACAGGCTACTGCGGCAATCCTATAGGCTATTGTAACGTAATTTTGTTTGCAAATAAATTAAGCAAATTTCCAAAAGAAAACAACATTTTAGGTAATGTACTATCACAGCAAACAATAATGCATCGCAGTAAGTAAGTTTTCAAGGGAATATTGAGGTAACACTCGTTACATTATTCATTATATCGTTGGCTTACCAGATTGTGAACACTCAAATATTTGTTTTTTTCTTCTCGTATTGTAAAAGAAGCCAAAAAGCAAATATATATTATATACATATTGTTAAGGCAATACATATGTATGTGATTACTGTAAATCACATTCAAAAGACAGAAGAAGTAAATACTGTTTCCATAATTTTAATTATGTTTTGCTGGGATATATCTCCAAAATTACTCTTCGACACGTTTTGTGTGCTTTAATAACCGACCCATCAAAAAATTACACTGTGCAACAACCAAAAAACTTTGGCTAACCACAATATATTTTGAATGCGCTATTGTTGGCTAACTACCAAATTCATCAGCATTTCAGATTCTATGGATAAGTTTTTATTTTAGAATTTTTTTTCTTAAATATGAGATTTTTGAAAAGTTTGCTTCACATATCATATCATAACTTTGGAACGACACACATGATTTCGTTACGCAATATGTCAAAAATTTTAGCCTAAAATATATCCTTGAATTGAAAGAAGTATCTGGTACTATCATCACATGTATGCTAAAGTCTAGGATGCTCAGCATTGAATTGGGAGATACGAATAGGTCCATCAAGGCTGCACTCAGGGATGTTTTCCCAGTTAGAGCTATACTGATGGGTTCTAGCTGAAGAATGGTAAAACAGACGCGGGAATGTACGGGCGCCGATTTAGGAAATCGATTCCAATATTTGTATAACCAACAGTTTTCCAGGAAGAAGTTCATGCCTTCGGAATGTGTGTGGGCGGGTGTCTCCGTAGAATCATGACGGGGCCCACAATATCACAATATGAATATCATATATATGTGCCGCCCAACGCCAGGCCAAGCGCTTCCTTATCCTGAATAGGGCAATCTTAAAGAGGCCGCTTTGGCTGAATTGGGCGGACTGAAGCTTTCTGACGGGGTACTTCATTGATTTGCACAGCAGATCTTCTTGATCGCAGTGCTTCCTGGCCCTAATAATAATAAAAATTCTGAATTATGACGATATTTAAAACGATAATGCATGAAAACGAACAGGGCATTAATTTCGTCCCATAGAGTATGTGTTCATGGCTCAATCTAATTTTCTTCCAAACTATGTAATTTCTATATGAAAAGTGTATTGAAACTGCTGTTGAAACAAATACCCGCAACAAATTGTTTCCAATTACAAATTCTAGTTTTTTTTTCATTAATTTTATTTACTTACTTTTTTTTCACTTCAATCACTTCAATCACTTCAATATATGTGACGCACTCATACCTGTAAATTTTATTCTGTAAGGACCTTTATGCAGTTGTTCGTTATAATTATAACTTTGTACAACTAATTAATGAACAAATTAAAACTAAATCAAAATCTATAGCAAAACAGGGTGAAAAGAAACAAGTGCATACACAATCGCACTTGTGCGCACATCGTGCGTGAAGAGAAATAATAAATAAAAAGAAAACAGAAGCAAATTTCTTCCACCGTAAGAGATTCTAGTTAAAATAAATACAAGAACTACAAAAACAGTTATAATTACTAAAAAAAGAAGGAAATTGGTGAAGGAAAAGAGACGACAACAACGACAACAACGACAGCTACAACGATAACAAATTAAAGGTTTCAACAGGAGTCAGCGTTTAAAAAGAGGATAAACTACAATAATTGCACTTAATGGGAAAAGAAAGATACTTATATAATTTGCACCGTTAGTGATAATAAACCAGTTACATTGTAACAATGACAGTTGTTGTTAATACAGCGATGAGGGTTTTCCATTCAGCCATTTGACTTTAGAAAATTAAGTTTGGATTTGTAATTTTAAATGGATTTTTTAAAAATTTAAACTCTGTCACAGAGTTTATTTTTGCATGATAAATTTTTAGCGAATGTGAATGTGTGAAATATGGCTGCTACTTCTTTTCATACAAGGCATTTCACATGGATAAGAAATAAAAAACTTATTTTTAATTGATTTATATTGAGCCTGAAGAGGAATACATTACAACTTCTGCACATGATATTTATTCAAGTTATTGGTTTCCTTTGAAACTAAATATGTACAGTGAAATCGGGGTAGAGTGAACTGTGGGTCTAATTCTTAATTTTTTCCATTATGTACTCCAAAGAGCGAACTTGCGTTTATTTTTATAAAAAAAAAATTACTAAGCTACAAAATCATTGTTTTTTGTATACTTTTTGATGAAACCATTGCATTTGTGTTGAATATGACCACAATTTTCTTATTCTTTATATCTTTTATGTTTTCAATGAGTCTGAGCTAAATTACTTTAGTTCCTTTTGTCTTGTCGTCAGGTTCTTATGAATGAGTAAACAAAAAATAAGAAATTTGGAGTAGCAAAGTCCAATATTAGATGCGTTAAAAAAAAATAAATCGAAAATACAAAGCGTTTTATGCCTGAGTAAAAGTGCTCTTATTAGAAAGTCATTTAAGAAAGCAGAATACCACCGTGTAGAAAAAGCATTCAACGATTAATTTTTTGGGGCAACACGATGGAAATCTACTAGTTAGCGGAGAAGTGTTAAAGCAAAAAGCTAAGAAACTACATGAGCTGTTTCAAGAAAAGAGTCGACGCAATGCCAGCGTCGGTTGGCTGCAGGTCCTCAGAGCACGATATGGTATCAGAATTTTAAAAATTTGTGAAGAAAAGCTTTCCCCTGATATTTTAACCTTATACCCATTTAAAAATAAATTGTGTGTAGTGATTAAAGAGCATGGCTTGTGTGAAGAGGAAATTTATAATGCATACGAATTTCGACTCTTTTGGAATGCACTAATGCCACTGAACTCCATGCATTACGCTCCATCGTAATTCGTCACGTAACTTGCTCTTAAGAGTTCGTATGGAGTATTACTATACTTCTTTTCCAACTTCTTCATGTCCGTTTGGCATTTGTTACTGATAGTTTTATCACACTTAATGTAAAGCCTGTTTTTAATACAAAATTTAATGTTAACGTTAAGATCAATTATTAAAAACTGCTTTTACCATACGAAGTAATTTTTTAAAACTATCTTGAAATTATTTTGAATTGGTTTTAAGTAGATTTTATAGAACATGTACATCTATGTTGTGTATATATTAAACTCAGTACCACCAAGGTAAAAGTGAAAACAGTAAGAAAGAAATGCAAATTTTTTTCATAGTTTTTGTTTATAGTTTTAATCTTAAAATCAGGTTTAAACTTAAAGCATGAAAACACTATAACCAACGCCATAAAGTACTAGCGTGTTTTATTTTGTACTCGCGAGTTTAAATTTATGCTTCCAAGCTTGCATTTTAAAACGAGATAATTAAATTGATTTGGTTTTATATTTAATTTTTAGAGTGGCTTTCTCACTTAAAGTTAAAACCTGATTTTAAAATAAAAACTATCGAGTATCCGCAAAAATTATTCGTTTTTAAAACGAATACACATACTTAGATTTTGAGAAACAACTCGTTTTTAAATTGACTCGGTTTACAGAACAGGAGGGTACATGCAGCGTATATTGCGTTCGCAGATAATAGTCTTTTTAAAGCAAAAGTTGGTTTTTCGTTAAAACCAACTATTAAAACCTGGTTTTACCATATAAAAATATTTCCTTAAAACCATCTTAAAATCTTTTCTGAATTGGTTTCGCACCATTTTTGGCGCCTTTTTGAAATTTTTTGTGCGAAAAATTCCTTAGTTGGTGCGCGTTGCGCTTTTTATTAATATCGGTGGGTTTTTAAATTTTTGGTGGCACCAAATCAAATTCAATACAACTTTTTGTTTCAGTATGAGAACCATTTTTAAATCCAATTTCATTCAACAGTGGAAAAATTGCATAATCAATTTTACAGATCACAATAAGAAAAACAAGTAATGATGTTTATAAAACATCATAATTTGAAATGAAATCCTTTTTATGGAAATATTAGCTTTATTAATATGGAATAATTATTATACATTTTTGATCTGTTTTTATAAAGTTATAAACAGAATTTATAAAATTAAAGTACAAAAATACACCATCTTCTACAAATGAATGAAAACATAGATTGTTTAAATTTTTTTGTTAAGCTTTTTTTTTTACTACATATATTGTAAAAAGCTGTTTTATTGATATATTTTTAATATGAAAATATTAAACTTTTGATAACAAATAAATTTTAAAAAATATTTTAATACAACGATAAATACTGAACTATTATTAGTTTTGCATCCTTACAATTAATCGCTGATCTCTTTTTAATAAAAAAAAATGTATTATCTAGTATAAATGAATACAAACAAATGTGTTTAGTTTTTTTTTATATTTTTGTTAAGATTTGTTTTTTTTTTTCTAAAAACCCTGAACTGTAAAAGACTGTTTTATTGTTATATTTTTCATACAAAAATATTATAATTTTTATGAGAAGTGAATTCAATAAAAATTTTAAATAAAAAAAAAGTCTAAACTTGGTGCGTTTTTTTTTAAATGGCGCGTTTCTTTCTCCATTTTGGTGCGTTTTGAAATTTCAAAGTTGACAACGCTGATTGTCCTGTACTAAAGGTAGTGCTACCAAGTTAAAAAACTGAATTTTAATATGGCTCGATGAAATAAAAAAAATAAAGGAAAATTTTGTAAATGAAGTCACTACTTTAATTTGAAACAATGGGCGCAGTAGCAACAATAATAAAATATTACAAAAGAAAAAGAAGCTTTTGGCTAGAGCATAATGAAAATGCTTTCATCGAGTTGTGTGGAGGAAAAAATAATTGAAATTTTATTACACAAACTGTGCGTTAAAACCTGATTCAATTAAACTTATAGTAAAAATGCAAAATCAGCTGTTTGTGGTTTTAACGTTAAAATCTGTTCACTTTTGATGTGAAAACACTAGAAGTTTCATTAAATTTGGTTTTAACATATAGTTTGCCTAGTTTCTGGTAGAAATAAAAGTATTTGTCGCGGTTCTATTCTTTGTATAAACATAAGACATTCACCCCCTAATTTAGCGTAATCTAACATTATCAGCAGCGTTGTCAACTTTTAAGTTTTACAACACGCTAAAATCGACAATAACCAAAAAAAATGCTTATTTTCGAAAAAAGACACTAAATTTAAAATATTTGTAAGCAGTTTATTTTCTGGCATTCTTCTTCAAATCTGTAACCCCAAAAAATACTACTTTTTCAGGTGATTTACCAATATAACCTGTTAAAATTTTTGTGTACAAACAATTTTGGAAATTTACCGAGTTGATAATGTTGATTAGCAGTTATTTCCATTATTTTAAACTTGGTATCATTGAGTTTAGTACAGACAAAACATTCTTCAAAATGCACTTAAAACCTATTAAAAAAATATTTTAAGAATGTCTTCTAATAAAATTATTTGATGTGGTAAAACCAGGTTTTAACGAGGTTTGATTTTAACGTTAAACCAGATTTTGCAGTAAATAATTCTTTTACAAAAGCCGCAATTTCGGTTCTCTCTGTGCGGCTGAATAATGATAAACTAAGCATCTGCAGTATTTTTCAACAATCAAATTTAGCACTCTGTTTAAATTTTAATTATTTTATTGAAAGCAGAAAAATATTTACAGTATGTGTAACATAAAGCTTGGGAGAAAACAAAAAACGTGAAAAATAGTACATACAAAACAACAATGCTTTCACTTGCAAATGTCAAATTGTACATAGAAAAGTAGAGTTCAAGCAGTAAAAAAGGAAAAGAATTAATTAAAAATTTCCACAAGAGATAAAAATTGGACAAAAGAACAAAAGGATGACTGCTTATAACATTAAGTTTTTTTCACCGCTTTTAAAACTGTTTTACTGAACATTCAGATACAATATCTTCAGGTGCGTTGATAGATCCTACTTGGGGGTATTGTTCATTTCTTCGTATTTTCAAAAATTACATTATTTTATTTTATTTATTTTTAACCCAAAAGTATCAAAAAATAATAATAATAATAGATTTAGACAATCCCCCCCCAAAAAACCTAATGAAGCCGCTAGTGAAAATCCTGTAGTGGCTTTCAAAAGAGCCAACAATTCATTGAGAGTCTTTTAAGGTGACTTTTGGCTTGTGATTTAAATCAGGAAATTAGAAGACGTGAACATTTCCTCAGCTATTGACTTTTTTTTTAACCATAGTGTGGAGAAAGGGCAGAATGTGAGGTAGGGCTTAACTTTATTGTTGCGTATATATTTGCGTTATATTTGACACATTAATTTTTAAGCCAACGAACACCAATTTTAATTATTATTTTGCTTCGCCGAATATATTCTGGTTGCAGCATGAACGCCTTAACTGTTGAGCTATTCTTGTTAGAAATTCCTCTGACCTTAGCTTGGGTATATGAATATCTTGATGATCTTACATTTGGTTATGTCACCCGTAGAACTCATATGCAACCTCCGTATCTATGGTATCAGTGGAACAGGAGCGAGTATGTTTTATTAAGGAAGTATTCTTTATTGAATACGTTGATCATGTGTTTGTTAAGTTTGTAAGTATACGGTTTTTGATTAAATTCTTACTTACCAAATTAAATATATCGCATCCTTTATATATACATATATGTATATATATGTATATATATAAATATATATATATGACTTGTCTACAGACTTATCTTGAACACGCTGCATTGGGTCGACTTCGGAGGATACGAGGGTTGCAATCCTGCAGTCTACCAGCTAAATGCCTAACATTGCAATCTTATTGTTGTTGACTTTTGCTTTTAACTTGATTGCTTCTGAAGTGTATATCAGTTTTATTCTTATGGATCATCTGATATCCGACAGCATGGAGTTGGTCTCACAGAGACTGTGGTTTAATATCAAACGTCAATGGGAGATCAAGTTTGAATTATTATAGAAACCTCATATCATAATTTGAATGGCAGGTTCATGAACTATACAATGAACATGCTTATACAAATATTGTACAGGCTATGAATTGATTTCAAAGTGGGTGTTGCTCCCAATCAACTGAACAAAATTACACAGAAATAAAAGTAACTATATATTGAATAAATAGAAGGTCAATATAAGTGATATAAGAAGGGCAAGGAGGGGTTCATTATGCCAAGCAATTGTGAATTGAATCTCAACTCATAATAAAGGTCTGTTTGTTTTCACTCTTGGGTTATGTGTTCTTGGAATACTATAAGCTTAAGCCCATGGGCAGGTGCTGATGTAAAACAGAAACACAAGTACCCTTCTTTCGTTATGGTAAACTATCAAACTGAGAGATACAGTGTTCGTCCCCAATCACTTGAAAAATATATTTTCAATTCCATGAATTGAAAAGCATCTATCGCTGAAAGAACTCATAATACTCGTAATATCTTTAGAAGCCGATGCGTTCCAATTAAACAAACTGCCATTTTGAGCTGAAACTTTAGTATACATTTTCAGCTTGTCATCTTTAGTAATATTGTGACGTAACCATTAGAGAAGAGGATATTCGAAACAGGAGAAGTAAGTTGAATCAACAACTAAGAGCAACAACAAGGAAACTATGCTGAACTATTTGCATCACTACCTGGTGTCGACAAAAGACAAGTGGCCGTATTTTTGAGTAAAAATATCAAGTTTCCGTTCAATTGAGTGAATCTTTAGACATTGGAAAAAAAAGTAGTATAAATGCCGGAGTTCTTAAGGCACAAAAGTAAAAAGAAATACAAATGAATTTATAGTTTTTTTCTACATTGTCTTTGAAGTCGTCTTCTATTGAATATCAAAAGCAATTGTTGCAGAAAAGTTCACGTTGTATACGTAAAACGTATAGAATTTTTCTAAAGTAACTGATATTTTCACATTTGATATCTTCTTAAAAAATTATTTTGCTTGATTAAAAAAATCGTATGATGCGTATTAATTAATTACATAATTAAATATTAAGCTTTACTGCTAAAATATCATATTTTACGTATCAATGAAACTAAGCATTGAATAAGAACTTTGATAAAAAAAATATTCTCTATTTTTGTGTTAATTTTCTTATTTTAATTATTTGAAGCATTTAAGCAAAACTTATGTGGCAGTGATAATAAGCGTGAGAAAAATAAAAACTTTATGCGACGAAAGGAATGAAATAATGAAGAAAAAACAAAAATGACATGAAAAGCAGCGATATGTGTAGCAATTATATGACAGTGATAAATGTGGCAGGAGGTATGTAAATGGGTATGTGTGTGTGTGTGTGTGTGTGTGTGTAGTGTGAGTGTCAGATTCTTTGAAAATACTTTTGCATTTCAACATGTTTGCTTTGTTTTCTTGGTGATTTAATCCAGTCTTACCTGCGTTAATGTAAGGCTGTTGTTGATTTTGTTGTTGCTGCTCTTGTTGATATTGATGCTGATGCATTTCTTGGTATTGTTCTTGTTGTTGATGTTGCAACAGAAACTTCATATCATTACTGTTGCCATCACAATTATTAAACGTTTTAAATTGTATTGTTGCTGCATTTGCCGTGGTTACTTTTGATAATGCTGTTGTTGAGATTTCTGTCACTGTTGCTGATGATAATGCTGTTTCTGATGATGTGTCCATTATGGGTCCAAATGTGGTTATTGTTGTGTATACAATATCATTTGCGTTTCTTTTATCAACTGTTTGTTTAAAAAAGGAAGCAGGGAAATTTTGTTGTTGCTTTTTTCATTCACCATTTTTTTTTCTTTCAATACATTGATTGAATAGGTATGCGTGTTTTTTGTGTATTGGTGAGTGAAAAAAAATATGTAACAGCATGGATGATGTTATCGATATGATGTGCATATGTATGTATGGATTTATGTATGTATATGGATTTATGTACATATAGTAAATGAAGAGAGACCTTCGAATCCCAACAAACAGAAACTCTGCTGCTTCTTTTCTTTAGAACAATTATTCGATTCAATTTTAAACTTCAAAATGGGTTTTATTTATTTATACGTACATACATATATTTGTTGTATGGTTAAGTTAGTCTATGTGTACATTTCGTTGGTGCTTATACCAACTCATTAGTAGACCTTCAACCAAATTTTCGAAAAAGCTGCAAAATTCCTTACGTTTATACATAAACTCTCAAAATATTTTTGAGAATTTCGAAAATACACACAAAATGAACTGAGTAGCCCTTACAAATATTATTTCATACAACATGTATTGTTTTCTTCGATCTAGTTCTACTAATTTTTCTAAACTTTTTAGAATTAGTCAAAACGTTGCTTGACACTTTTTTAAAGTGAAGTAACGCTCAGGCAATGATTGCCTACTACAAAATGTTAACTTCTCTATAGAAGAGGCTATCTTATGAAAATGATAGTGATAGAGGTGACAGGTGATGAAGGGATGGACAGAAAAAAGATTCATTATTTTTACAACTCTGCTTTTGCACGTGGCAGTGCTTTTGATATCAAGGAGAGGCATTCGGTTAAAACTGTATTTGGTAGCCATTTTATTAATTATTCTACTTCGCCATGTGTGTTATACAACACCGAGGAAGTAAGGTGCTCTTATGTTACTTGTTGTTACATTATTATCAGCTGAAGCCGGTACTGTTCAGCTAGCAGAGACTATGCCTTCGCCACAGAAACATTCCGACAACAACTGACACAAAGTCCCACTGATGCACATCAGAAAAATGCAAAGTGTTTTTATGACTTCGTCGGATACTGGTTATAGACTACACAATTATTGCATATAAAAGGCAATTAAAAATTAATATTCAATACAAGTTAAATAAGTTTATGTAAATAATCATAATTCTTTCAGTGAATATACATTAAAAAAATTGATTTTATTTATTATATGTCGTATTATAAAATCAAACATTGACGAATTACAAAAGATAAATAAAGCGAGTCAAGTGTTGTGTAGCTGTCAAAAATTCTCATAATCATACCAGATTGTATGAAACAAACAAATCCAAAATCGCAACGTCAATGCTTTGTAAATTTGAAAGTTCGACTTTTGCAACGTGAAGTTTTAAGCAAAACAAAAACTGGCATTCTTGAAAAGAAATGGCAATTTAGTTGTTTTACGAGTATAAACACGATAATCCCCGCAAATAATTTTGGACTATGTGGTCGAATTTACCTGAAACGAACTGGTTACAAACGTGGTCCTTTCTAATGCAGCCATTGAAAACAGTAGATTTCAGCAAAAAATTTTGAAAAAGGTAATCGAGTTGGGAATTAAGCATTTTTGATGGAATCCCTTCCCAAATGGATAACCAAGTTAATGATTGTAACAAAGCGTGAGACTAAAATAATCGATTCTTGAGAAGTTATTGCTTTTTTTTCTTGTGTGAAATGGTTATTTTTTAAGCAGGTAGTTCTTATATAAATTTACTTTTTTCTTCTTTCAGATGAAAAAGTTTCGCAATTTCAGTATTCTGAATCAAATTCGAATTGCAGACATAATGTCCAAGCAGTAATCGAGATAGTTTAATTTTATGTATATAAATAAAACAAATTTTGAATATAAATAATCTGGCGGCGGTCACTTAGCCCATATCATAAGCAGTGCCAAAATTTGTCTTAAAAAGAAAATTACAGCAAAAGAACATCAGGTGATTACTTATACCGCTGGTGATTACTTTTGGCCCACCCTGTAGCTACAGAGCAGAAATTCGGTATACATGAGAGTAAATAATGGGAAAAATATAATAGTTGGCAATTTTTATCAGGGGAACTAGGCTGAACCTTTTTTGCAAATGGCACTCCCATTAGATGTACGGATGCGCACTCCTCATAGAGCCAGAGAGCTGAAATTAGGTATACCGGTAGGCACTAGGTGGGGTGAATTTAATGAAGCATACGTAAGGCATACATATTTTATAAATAAAACTATTTTAATTATTGGCGGGGTCAGCTAGTATATATATAAAACGAAATGCATATTTGTTTGTTTGTACCTTATAGAACAGCAGACATCTTCACCGATATTTCTGAAATTTTCACAACATTTAGTATTGAATGATTTATAGGCTACTTGTTTTCTAACCGCGCCTACTGATCAACAAAATTTTTTGTTAACAAATTGGTGGTGGGGGAAGAGGGGTGTTGGAGCAAATTGCTCGCTCCAATAATTGATTATCAACTACCTTCGTCATTTGTGAAGGTATGAAATTAGTAAAAAGAATTTTATTAATTTTAATTAAATTTAGTTTTCTGTCTTGTTCAGAGGCTCTGAATCTAAGGGTGACCGCAATTTTTTTATTAAATTTTTCTTTTGCTTATTATCAAGTTTTCTCTCGTTCTCTTTTAGCTAAAGCGTTAACTCTTCTTTGAAATTTTCTTTTGAAACCTTTCTGCCTTTAGCCTCAGAATTTATTAATATGGATCTTAAGCAGTGCAAAATATTCACATATGAATTCTTTAGAAGATATGAATATGACATTCTCAAAGAATGACTTATATTTTTTTTCTTGGAATGTTTATTCTGGATGAAACAGCGATGCACAATGTTCGATAATTTCGAGATAATTTCCCGTAAAGGATAAAGTACCAGCGGATTATTGCGCCATTTGAAGTTTCGATACCAAGATTACTTTGATAAAGAGGCGGCAGGAAATCAGAAGCAAGAAAACGAAATCGAAACACAGACTGACTTAGATATTTATTTTGAAAAAAATAAAGATTTGTGCAACATTATAGCAAAGTTACCCACAGTCGATGGTCTTTTCATGATATAATTACTAGCGGGAATGTCGGGGACTCCGGGTTTTTCCAGCTCTCGCGGTAAATGAATGAGTCCGAGAAATAAAAACCCTAACCTCAAGATACATACATACTACATATATTTTATATATTAATTTACGTGTCAAAAATAATCACAGATTATTATTCATCGTGCCGTTAATCTCCAAATTTTAATTTTCTCATCTTATTTTTTAATCAAGTTGAAAAATTAAAGATATTCAAATGAATTTAAAATCCATGGAGACTTGCTGTTCTCTTTTTCAGTTTATTTATCGATTATTTGTTTTTAAGTTTAAAAAAATTAAATTCAACTGCTTGACCGCAGTACGCAGTACAAGAAGAGTAAAATGCTCACGATTGAATGTTTTTGTAATACATCTGGATATATGTAAATATATTTATATGAGTGTGCTGTTGTGCATGTAAACAAAC
The DNA here is from genome assembly GCA_963924685.1 of Dexiosoma caninum. NCBI lineage: Eukaryota > Metazoa > Arthropoda > Insecta > Diptera > Tachinidae > Dexiosoma > Dexiosoma caninum. Next base: position 89,277,802 of record OZ004728.1, on the reverse strand, counting down.
GTATGCAAATATTTGCCACCCTCTTAATATGCTTTTCATTTGTATGGAAAATTCCAGTTGCCTTTCGAGCATGTTTTTTAATTATACAGCATGCTTTTTAAATGATTAAAAAGAGAAAAATTACCAGAAAATTTCCAAAGGATGTTCAGAATTTCTCTGTAAATTTAATGAAATCATTAATAAGAGTGAAATATTCATATAAAATTCGAAAGGAATTTACATTGTGGCAGTTGGCAAATACTGATAAAATTTAGCTTTTTTTGTAATATTTATGTTGTATATTTAAAACAGCTGCACTGATTACGAGTATAATAAAATCCTTATTCAACTAAACATTATTACGTTAAATTAAATTCAAGCAAATTCACTTGAAAATTTCTCTTAAAAAAACTCATGAAGCTGATTATTTATGAAATTAGACTACCGCAACTTATAATTCAAATACAGTCAAACCTTACATAGCCGTATGCTCATAGTAGCGGTATTATTGTTCATTTATGAGGAATGTCAGCCAATGAGATATATCTACATTTATTAATTTAAGTATATTTTCTTAATTCACAAGCTCAGTTGTATGGTTTATCATTAAAAAAAAAACGATACGTACGAGTATTTGTGTGCTTGTGAACAGAAAAATTTGTAGTATCGTATTTCTATTTTTAATGTTATTTATATTTTCTTTTTAAAAAGAAATTTGATATTCATTTCACTTTATTGCAAAAAAGCATGGAAACTCCAATTTGATACAAATTAGTTTTCAAGTTTATCCCGATAATCAATTGTATATGATCAATAATATATGTAGTTTGAAAATTTTATAGAAATTAATTATATATATATTTATTGTTTCTATTATTAGTTGTCACATATTTCAAAGGTTTTTACAAAAATAATCAAAAAACATTTAATATTCCCAGATTTGTCTCAATTTTGGCACCAAATGAAATGTACATATAGACCAGCTAAACCATATAACAAATAGAGATGAATAAATATTATATACTGCTACATTTCACTGCAGCAATGGTAAACTAGTCTATTGTATTAGAAAAATATATTTGCAATAGACCACTTTAATTTAGATCAGTTAAATTTTAAATGTTGAGTTTTAAAATAACTTTCAATATTTTTGATATATGGGAAGGCGAAGATAATGTCTCTAGATTCAATGATTCTAACTGCAAACTTATCTCCATAACCAATTTCATATTAACAGAAATATGAATCCGAATTGGTGAAAAGAGGAACTGCTAATTTAATACAATTCGTGTCGGTGTGCTTCAACGCTTCTGTTCGTTTATGAGAGATATTTTAAGGCAAATTCTTTTAAATTTTCAGTCCGCCTTTGATTACTGGACACGTGTTATGAGATTTGTATATGAAAAACAGACGGCATCTACAAAATTTTCTCGGTTATGGAAGATGCTCATTCTGGAAAGTTTTACTGTATTTTGAAATATTTAAAGCATGAATTTCAAACGTTGGTTTCCACAGACTTTGAGTACTAATAACATTTAATTATTTTACTTGGCAAAGAAAATTGCCTGTCTACTTACAGCACAGGTCAAGTATCAATTATGCTGTATGTACCGCATATACAAACATCATCTTAAGTATACAAATAATTATAAAGATTTTAGCTTCAATTACGAAACTTATATACATACTTGTTCGTCTGCAGTTGTGTGTACATAATTTAACACAAATTTATTTGAACATCATTACAACTTATTTGATATCAACAGAATTACGCTTTATTTGCTGGTAACATATGCACAAACACATACCGAGATATCAATACAGTATTGTTTTTTAATTATAAAAGGGAGATGAATAATAATTAGTTTAAATTACAAATCTTTTCAAGAAATACAAATAACTTTTAATAATATTGTAGCGGAATGTGTGTTAGCGTCAGAATTATTGCATATTTAAAAACAAATGCTTCCTAAAATGCTGCCGAAATGCAATAAAGTAAGTGGTATGATGACAATATACGCCTATGACGATTTTAACAATTAAACAATTTTATTTTACCTCTGACTGAAATTTGTTGCGTTTTATTATCTACATTAATAAAGACAACAAATTGGTTTTTTCACTAAATAGCTGTAAAAATGAAGAAACAGCGAATAAGCTGGAGCGAGCCATTCATGTGAAATTACAGAATTTCACCCAGCGGTACAGGTATTCATTTGTATATAAAATAAAAAGTGGTTTGAGTGTTACGGTTTCGTCACTATGATAAAGAAGAAACGAAGAGCAGAAAAAATTAGGATTAATTAAAAAAATAAGTGGAAACCCTTAGTTTCCGAGTTGTGGGACTCTGAAGTTCCATTACAAATTTATTAAAAAACAAAGCACACCAAGTGTAAAATATGAGATTCGCTAGAAAATTTATTCGTCCTCTCACTGCCCTTATCATATGCAAGTATAATCACTTCGAAAAGAAATGGCGCCAATGGCGGTATGGAGGGTCACCTTCCGCATGGTCTTACTATGAAACTGTTTTATTTTAGAATTATTTTAAAAGAAAAATTTATTTCTATTTTTGTAAACTTAGTTTTTTTATTAAAAAAATTTTCCCGACTAAAATAAAACCAATTTTGTTTTCCAGCTGTCAAATGCTTATTGATTAATTTAATTTTGTATTTTACAAATTATTTTGTCAATTAACTGAATATTGACACAATAAAAACGCACATCTGAACAGCGTATAAGTCTGCTTGAGAGTGCTAAGTTTTTATTTAAAAAATTTTTCTTTTACACTTTTTAGCTTCCTTTTACAACACACAGTAAAAATTTCTGAAACACAAATACAGACACACAAATAAAAACAAATCCAGTCTTAAATAGGTTAACGGCCATTTTACCAATGTGTCATTATTTTAAAATTTTAAAATTCTAAACATTGAAAAAATATAAATGTAGCTTTTTTTAAAATCATTTTTTACATCTGTAAATTTTTTGTATTTATCAATTACAATTACAATTAACAATCGGTTTTTGGTTAAAAGTTAATCATGCATTGTGAAATGATTTTTACCTAAAAGTTTTGACAGTCAATATATGCACATTCCGCAATAGCAAAAAAATTTGCAAAAAGTTTATTGCTGTAAAAATTTGTTTTATTTTTTGGTCGAGATAAACAAATCGGAAAAAATTCGACTGGCCGCTTTTTTTTATTTCAGGCTATAAGGTGAGCAGATGTGAAGACAGAAAGTGTAGTGTCCAAGTATTGATTCCGTATTCAAATGCTCGTTTAATTAGTTTAATTTTAAATTAAAAAGCATTTAAATATAGTTTCTTTTTTACAGTCATTCATTTGAATTCTCAGTAGGCATGTCGGAGATCCTGTTGAGTTTCCAAAATAATTAACCTACAAGTAATGGGAAGTACGTTTTATTTCTAAGATTGCAAAGAAATACAGTATGTAATATAATTAAATATAATTAAAATATAAAAAATCTTACCGCGGTGGCAACTCTACTTTTCTCCCAGAAAACTAAAAACGTTGTGTTGCAAGGCGTTCATCGTACAAACCATATAAATACATAAAGTGAACAACAGAGTAGATAATTTGCGCAGTAATAATCAAATGTTTGAAGTTAAGTAACAAATGTCAGCATTTCATGACAAGGCATATCATGAAATTATTGTCTGGTAAAAAAATGCTATTTAACAACAAAAACAACAATTGATCGGTCTTCTGATAGAAAGTAAATATTTATAACGCAACAGCCCTATTTGTGCTGAACAAAAAGCTCAATTGCTGAAAATTTAAGAGCCTGCCTGTCCCAGTAAATGCTAACTAAAATTTCTTGTAAGTATTCTTAGTGGCCGGAAAAGTAATTGTTTTTTTTTTCGAAAGAAATTTTTCATCACATTTAGTGTGACAAACTGTTAATTGATTTTAATTGGACACTACACATTTTACCACTTTAGAAGTTCTGTCAACTAGAAAAATGAAATTATTATTATATGATTTTGGTAGTAATACCATTCAGTTAATATGCAGAATCACGTATCTATTTTCATTGCAATTGACGAAAGCATAACAAATGTAAACATCCCACTCGAACAAAATCTAAATCAAATGAATCGTTTGTGCAAAAATAACCAGGCAATGATTGGTTTTTAATTTTTTTTCGCCCTCGAAAGAGACACGCACATTTCTAAAGTAATATTTTTGGGGAAAATGCACAATTTAAAAAGAAGAGTAATATCTTTACTTAAGATACGTTCAGACTTTGCAAATATTTGACCAGAAAAACGTAATCGTAAAGCAAAAAACATAATTCTGTACACTTTTTGTACTTATTTAAAAATAATTTTGATTTGAAACACCATACGATTTCAATAAATTAACACACTCCATTTTCACTTTTATATTCCGTGAATTATTAACTCTATATTAGCTAAATAACTAATTAACTAAAACAGTAACGTTTCTTTCGCTAAATATTTGCAAAGTCTGAACGTAGCGGTCGTCTAAATTGCTGTTACGAGAGAAGCGTTGGCTTGCAGTTTGTGGGTTTCATTTAATGAGCTCAACGTTTTGTTCTTTAGTTCCCCAAAAAACAAGATTACTAAAGAGTATTAATTATGTTAGCAATATTTTATAAATAAATAAATATTTAATATTTATAACGAACACAATAAATAAACTCAATAGTTTACAAAGAGAAAAATTTATATAATAAATGTGTATAAATAAGTTCAAGTATTTAAACTTAAATTAATCAACAACTATTTGAATTTATCACTTTATCAACGTAAATGTGCACAAATGTGAAGAAAACTACCACATAATGTGTGTGTGTGTGTGTGTGTGCGTGTGTATGACTGTGAATGGGTTTTCATGAACAAAATTAAATAAATAAAATTGAATTGTATACATTTACAAGAACAATAAATTAGACATTTACATTAATCACAATTGTAATTGAAAGCAATAAAATGTCTTCATTGCTTAAATGTTCAATTTGAGGGAAATAATATTTATGGTAAACACACATGTATCGATACATACACATTTAACGAAAAAACACAAAAATATTTGTCTGCTTATTTGGCTGTATACATACCCAGAGATGTTTGTAAATTATTAGCACCCACTACCGATGAGGTGTGGGTGGCAATTAAGTTATTGATATTGAAGACATTCGAACCACTTAGACTGTTGCTATGATTGCTATTGTTGCTAGAGGAACCACCGCTGCTGCCACTACTTCCGCTGGTTGCTGTTGTTGCTGCTGTCGTTGCCAATATGCTACCGCCATTAATTAAATGATGATTATTCAATTGCTGAAGTTGAAGATTGTGTTGTTGTGCTTGTTCGCTTAATAGGCCACCAACGCCACTACAACGTTGGCCACTGCCATTATGCTGTTGCGTCATATGTGTTGCAACTAATGTGGTCTCAAGGCCACCAACAGCACCACCACCCTTAATGTCTGTTGCTGCGGCCGCTATTGCGGCTGAATTTATATGATAATTTGAACGATGTATCTGCGGATGATGTTGATCAATAGTCATTGGTGAGGTAAGCGTATGATTGCTGCCATTCGAACTTAGCGGTGAAAGTGTTGTCTCAGCGACACCGGCAATACTACCACTACCACTGGAAGTTAAATCATTTTGTTGTTGCTGTTTATAAAGTTGTTGTTGCTGCTGTTTATTAAAATATAGACCACCTGCTGTTACTGTTGTTGGCCTGGCTGGCGATTGTAAGTTGTTTGCTGCTGCCGAAAGTTTTCCAGTTGTTGTATTGCTTGCGGCAATATTTGATGTCGCTGTGTCCAGTGATAAAAGAGTTTTTAATGGTTTATTGTTGTTGGCCGTTTTTTCGTTCAACACTGAGGAGTCTAATGATTTAATATTTTTCTGCAGAAGAAGATAAAAACACGTTTAGTCGAGTTATTAACTTTTCATTTAAAAACAAACTAAAACTATTTATTTGCATTAAAATTATGAGTGTTGGAAAATTAAAAAAATTTCGCTGCAACTGTAAACTAAATCGAATTGGTGCTAAAATTGAAATTGACAGGTGTTCATAAGCTTAAGATGTTTTTTAAAGTTTTAAAAATTTCAATTCATACTCAATAAGAATATTTTATGAGTGAAAATTGTCTTTGCGGAATAAATGAATCAATGGATTCAGTTCTTAATTGTTTTTCGAATTTTGGTAAAAAATTGTTTTTTTCGCATTAGATTTTCAGTTAATATTCAGTTTGTTTATATTAAATATTTTTAGTGAAACGTTATGTCTTTGACAATTGTGTTTTTAATCAATATTTATTTTTTGTTGATACAATTTCGGTTTAATTTTTTTTAAGTAGATATAACAAATTCTTTTAGTGTGACTAACGCCCATTGACTCATGCAAGTGCAATACACTGACACTTTTGCCAATTCAACTCGGCTATGAATAAAATTAATTTTGTAGCAAGTTAAGTTTTGGCACTTGTAGCCAATAAAGTTAGAAAATAAAAAACAGTTTTGCCCAGTACTGACGTTATTTTTTTTATTAATTTTGTTAATATTATAGTTGATTTTTTGGCAAATATGTAAAAAGGATATTTTAGAGGTAAGTTTAAACATAAATGTAATGGTTTAATAAAAGAAATATATGAAGAAGATATATTTACGAGTATGTATAGACGTTAAGCTTATTTGTTCCTACTAGGCAATACTGCATAAGCAATTAAAATAAAGCCATATTTGCTTGAACTTTAGTTGTTGACGACATTTTAGAAATTAACTTGCACTGCGTTCTGTAGCGAGTCAAGAAATTGTTGTGGTTTTTAACGAGTTAGTAATACAAATACAATACTTGCAACAAAATATTCCGACGTTGTCCGATTCAGAGAAATCTGACAAATTTCTGATTTTATTCTTAGAAACTTCGGAAAGATTTCTGTCAGACATTAAAAAATTCGACTTGTATGGCCGTTTCATGATTTATTTCGTATATATATATCGGAGGGATATTATGTTCTGTATACATATATCGATATGGCTGAAAGACTTTTGACTGATTTTGTACAGATATGTCTAATTTGTTACACTTAACTAGTATTTTTCTTTTCATGCCAAATGAAAAGTAATAACATTTTACTTCCACACCGAATATTCAATAGTTCAGTTAAGAGTTGCTTAAAAGTGAAGGTAAAATATATTAAAATAACGTATGTATGTATGTGGAAGTGTAATTATAACAAATAAGTACTTTTTACTTTGCTAGATTCTCCCTTCGTGAATATTTCAAGAACAAGAACAAGAAGTTACCCCTTGAACAGTCTCGTTAGAAAATTGTATAACGAAAGGCATAAAGCGCAAAAGCGAAAGTAAAAAAGATAATTGCTCAATTCACAAGTTCGTATTAACGTCGTATGCATTGTATAATCCTTTTATTATACAGTATTGAATATTTGTTGTTTGATAGAAGTTATATGTTTTTGAAATAGTTGTGTTCCGGCCAGGTCTGGAAGTATTATTTTTTTTTTTATAATTTTGTAATAATCTATGAATAATAACTAATATCAGAAACTAAATTATTCTAATTTAATTCATTTCAATGAATTGCTTTTCGTGAAAAACTTAAAAACTAATTCGTTTCAAATTCAAATTTTTGTATCTGCTTTAATTTCATGGAATAAAATAAAACGAATGTAATTTTTTTTAAGAAGAAAATATAATTAAAAACAAAAATAATATCACGAATATTCATCAGATTTCCATCAGATATGTTGGCAAAGGAAGTTAGAATTTCCCTCAACATGCCTATCACGATTCGTGACCAGCATTCATTCATACATTTGGCGGTCAGAATAACTTTCTTTCTCGTATCATGAATGGATCTAAAGAATCTGTTGCTGCTACGCTACAACGATTTACTCACGATTTGATTTCGAAATGATTGCTTATGATTTCTTAATTTTGACACCACAATACAAATTCATAAATATGAAAACAGCAGTTGTTTCCACAACATGGCTGCACAACGCGTGCCGCAAATAATATGGCATTCAGACTGAAAGAGGTAAACATGTTCAAAAAGGTTTAAACACATATGCAAGCGAAACATTTACACTGCAGAAATAAATAATTGCAGCTTTTTGCAGAGCAGTCCTACGATTTCAGCCATTTCTATTGGCAATTTATTTTTCTTGTACTTTCCATGAATTTTTTCTTTTCTTCAGTCGGAGAATACATTTTGTTTTCACTTTACAAATGCAATCAAATGGTAAAGCATGTTCAGTGACACAACTGAACACATTTTTTCGTATGCAATGTACACAAGATTAAGCGATTGTACAGCGCTGAACTATTTTTTGTAGATAAGACTTCGTAAAGTCTCTGTTCTACGTGATGATTATATAGATGATTATAGCCTAGGCAGAGATAAAATTCACCATTTTGTCAAGAAAATATATTATCAATCGCTGCTTTAATTTATATTTTTTTCAAATGTTGGAGTTTTAAATTGTTTTCGTTGAATTTAATTTTGTCTTAAAAAATTTCTAACGTCGTCTTTTATGGTGAAATCTGAATTTAAATAAAAAAAAGATCATAATTTAGTTAAATTTTTAATAAAAATTATTGAAAATTTGAGTGTTGCTTAAATTTGAAAATTTTTGTTGAAAATATTGAAATATTTTTAGTGAATGTAATTTTTTCAATTACTTTTCTGATTTGTTGTAAAAGCGAATACAGTGATTTTGCTCTTGTGACAGATTTTGTGGTTGTGGTGCCAATTTCTAATGAAACTACAATTCCTTAATGAATGGTTTTGAATTAGTTAAATTGAAAATCCAGAACTTGTGAAATTTCAATGAAAGTTCATGTTTGGAAATGCATAAATTAAAATCCGTATGTGATATGATATTGTGATTAGTTTGCAATATTTAAGTACTGCTGGATACACTAAAAGATGTACTCGCACACCGCTTTCATAAGCGGACATCTCTCAATGGCGGATTTCTCATCTTCGTTTAAAATTAATATGGAAAATTATTCCATTTGGATATGTTCATCCATCAGCTTAAGGGAGCTTTTACTGTGCGTACTTGTTGCGGTGGCAGCACCAACAGTTGCATGACCAATTTTTGTAATAAGTGCTTGCTTCGACTGTAAATTACTGCAAATTTTGATAAATTTTTTATAAAATTTTATAATTTTTTTGGAAAATGACAATTTGTATTGTATTTCGCTCCCATTGCCTTTTTAGATAGATTTTTGAGATGCTGAAATTTTTCTCAAAATGGTGTACGAAAAATGTAAACAACTTTTGACAGGGCGGAGATAAATAATATTCTATCGTATTTGAATAAATATACATACTTTGATTCATATAAGTTTTTGTGTATTTTTCATTATCTATGGCCCTTCTGTTTTGAATATTAATATATTTACTTTATTTACTACTGTATTTTTGGTAAGATTTTAATTGTCTAAAACTTTGCGTTTTTCTCGTAAATACTTTTCCGAAAAGCATGCAAGAATTATTTTAATGTTTTATGTTGACATAGAAAAGATGTTACAAATTAAAAAAAAAAGCAGAAATAAATTATTTTAAAGGTTAAAGGCTTTGAGGGAAAAAATGGAAGATAAAAATGAAATTGAAATGTGGCCAAGTGAAAAACAACAGGTGTTCGGAAGGACTAAAAAATTTAAAAAGCACAACAACAAAGAATTTCAATTTATAAATGTAATAGGGAGAAAGAGAAAGCGGGAGATAGAGCGAAAGAGAGACATGCAAAAAAACTTTAAAACTAGTGGAAATGACATCGTTAGTTACGAGCAGGACGTTTAGTGCAAGCGGAAACATGACGAAGAAGAAGAAGAAAGGGGGAATTATGCGGAAGGGAAACAAAAACAATGTAGAAATGTAAATGCTGCACTGAATGAATAAACTACTAAGTATGAGCCAAGGCAAAAAAAAAAACAAATAAATAATGGGACGCATTCCTTTAAACTGAGGAGGTAATTGATATTTGTGCTACTAGATACAAAGGGGGAGGGGCAGCTACAACAGTTGCTTAAGACTCTTTAACATACAAAGAAGAAAAAAACAGACAGTGTACTTACAGATTCAGCTAATTTATGTAATGTGGCATTAATGCGCTCCGGATTACGCGGTGGTGGTTCTGGTGGCTCTGATGCAGCCATTGTTGGACCAGTATTTGTAATATTTATTTGCATAATACAAATAATAATTTGCAACGTGCTGTTCGTTTTTGTTTTCTATATTTTTAGTGCCTTGGCAAAATATTCTTTAGAAATTTAAATGCAACTTTAGTAGAATTGACGCAGTTTATAGTGACTGTGTTAATTGTTTCTTTTTTCCTTTCCTACTCTAAGAAATGCGAAATATTTTTGAAAAGTTGCTAAAATCTTAAGAGGATTTGCACATTAAATCTCATGATATTCCTTTAGTTTTTATTTGCCCTATTATATGGAAGTGCATGCGATACGGACATTTTGCAGCATTTCGTTTGGGTTTTATGGTCAAAAAGTGTTGCTGGCTTAAATAAACTTAAAGGAATTATTATTATTGTTCATTGTACCCGAGCATTTTGATAAGTTTTTTTTATTATTTTATTACTTTAGTTGTTTTTTTAATTTGTTAATGATCTGCAAGAAAGGAAAAAAGATTAAGGCAGGCAATATTAATAAGTGTAAAATTTATAAAATTTTAGTTATTAAAAAAATTATTTATTTATACAAATTGCATTATAAAATACGTATGTGCATATCGTTATATAAAATCAAAAAAGCCGTAAGTTACATAAAAGAAATTTAACGCAGGCAGCTTTCGAACTTTCTCCTCCAGTTTTATATTTTTTTTTTGTAGAAGAACGTTGCTTTTAAAGCTTAGAGTAAAAAAATTTAAAAGCGAATGCCAATCGAAACAGATTTTGAATATTTATTAACTTATAGCTTTTTTGGATTTCATATGACGATATAAACATTAAACAATTCAAGAGTAAAACAAGTGCCTTACAAATAAAACGTTATACATACAAACGTGGTTCTTTACATATGTATGTATGTATCTACATATGTATGTGGGAAGCTTCCCATCGCCCGGGCTAATAATTTTATTTGGTAGCCATTGATATACGAACTATGAAAAAAATCAATTCCAGGAAGCCTTTTTAATATGACTGTTCGACAAGACATTTGTAAGACGTTACAAAAAATTGGTTCTCCTGTTAGTTATTGATTGGCATTCATACAATACTATGAGAACTTTTACTAGAACATAAAACATTAACGACACGTAGCAACATCATAATGTGAACACATAACTACTTTAAGTAGCAGAGCGAAAAATGTTTATCTTAAGCAAAACACAGAGTGAGCAAATGTAAAGGCATGTGCCTCGGCTTTTTAAGATGGTGTAAGACATACTTCACCCCATCTGATCTCCTCGCTATTTATCTAGGCCTACATCCGACCAAAAATGGAATACAACTCCCATGTATGGGCCGGTGCTTCAAAGACTTCTCTGAAGTTACTCGACCGTGTACAAGAAAGTGCGAAGAAACTCATAGCGGACAGTAGGGTAGCCAACTTTATTGACTCTATTGAGCATCGTCGCAACGTGGGGTGCGTTTCGTTGTTCTATCGTTACTATAATGGGATGGGTTCTGATGAAATCAGGGAACTCTTTCCCGAAACCCGGATATTCACACGCACGACGCGTTCATCACTAAGAGCGCATCCATTTGTGGTCGAATTGGCGGCGAACCGCACTACGCATTACAGAGAAAATTCGTTTTTTGGCCGAACAGCACGTATATGGAATGAACTACGCGCAGAGGTCTTTCCTGTCACTTTTGACGTGGGAAAATTTAAATCGAATGCCAATAAACACTACTCCCTCTATCCTTTCTCCCAAAACCTTATTTCCTAGTTCCGGCACAATGCTGTGCATGTATAGGGGTCATCCCCTGAGTGCCGGTCCAAGAATAAAAAAAATTGCTAGATGTTTTTATTATTTAGTCTGAAATTGGAGTAGAACACAGGGCATTTTTAGTTTTGTAGTCAACGTGCAGATTGTTGTAAATTAGAAATGGTGACATAATTTCTCGAGGTATTTAGCACGTTGACTGCAAAACGAAAAGTTCTGGGTACGAAGGCATTGCCTGATTTTTTTATGTGCATTTGTGTGCCTTTGAGTGAGTTGTTGTCCGAATGTTTCAGTGGCAAAGGCCACCAACTGCAGCTAACACTAATCCAAAACTAACATCAGAGTGCCCTCCTTCGTAGGTATTGTGTATTAATAAAAAGGCCACCAAGTACAGCTTAAAAAATCGAATGCGTCTCCTTCACATCACCTTAAAATTTTTAAGAAAGAGAACAATTGGCTCGCTCACTGCCCATACTACTAAAAAAAATTGTTTTGTGGGTATATTAAAAAATTTTGCTGATAGCGAGTAGTTAGCGTGTTGGCTCTGCAACAAGAAGGACACGAGTTCTATTCCCAGGCCGGTCAAGTCAAAAAAGTGTTTTCTAAGTTTTGTGCACCCTCGTTCATCGGCATTTGAGCAATAAAACGTTGACGAATTAAAATAATAAATAAAATGGCTTCCCTTAGTTTAACAATAATACGTTAAAATTATATGGAATCACAAAGAAAACAATTTTGCCAAAACGATTTTGACCGAAAAGGAGCTAATCTCTAATTCACAAAAAACGCATTGAAAACAGAATTGCAATAAAAAGTTACACACTTTTAAGGTTGAACAATTTTGAGTAGTTTTTGTTGATACCTTCTCCCAAATAAATTATTTGTTGGTCAACACGTTCGTGAATCTTTTGGTTTCATAAATTTTTTTATATCCGACTCATTGGGAACACCCGTTAAAGTAAAAAGGCGTTTGCGAAAAATAATGCGAATAGAGCGCAGTCCCCTTTACCTTCTTATTTAAAAAAAAAATTTAGTTTTATTGTACAGTGCAATATAACATTTATAATTGCGGACAAGTTATTGTTCAAAAACCCACGTAAAAAGGCGGATGAGATTTTTAGCTCGCCGGGCGCTAACTACTCAACCATCAGCACCCACTTTAATAGCATTTGACTTTGAATCTCATAACGATTTTTTTCCATTTTTAATTAATCGTTAATAATTTGTATTTCCAAATAGTATGTCTTGACTGTTACCCCACCTACTTTTAAAACTTGTTGCTGAGTTGCGCACTCAGGTTTTCAGTAAAAAATTTCTAAGAAATGGAAATTTTCTATACATATGTTTCGGCAAAATATCTATAACAACTTTAAAATTATAAAAAAAGAATTATTTTGTTTTTCTTGTGCTCCACATTTTTTAAACTGCAAACCCATTTGCACCATCAAAAGTAAATGGAAGCAAAACTATTGAACCAAAATAACAACTTTGAACATTCTTAATATTTTCTCTCTTTTTTTTGCCGGCAACTTCAAATGCTTTTTAAGTTTTTACTTTCACAATACCTTTTTGCAATTACTTTATGGCGTTGTTGTTATGGTTGCTCCAAAAAATACAATATTGCTGTGTTATACTTCCATTAGGACACTTTTGACAAGTATTTTATATACGATTTGGGTCATTTATTTGCGCATTTATTACAATACACTCTTAAAATCTTATGTGAGTACAAGTGCTAAAAATAACAATCACCGTCACTGTTTTACACGTATTGGAGGAATAATTTTCTGAAAAAGAACAGAAGAAATGGATTGGAATTTTTTTCTAAGAAAACAATAGTCGCCATAGTTGACAATGAGAATTTTAGAAGAACCATAGTGATATTTCAAACAATATTTCATATAAATTTAAATACAATAAGAATATTAAAGGTTAATTGTGAAACTGAAGGATGTCGAAGACGATATTGGCTGATGTACTTAGCGCGTTTACTCTCAGCCCGAAAGTTAAAGTTAAAACCATTGTGAGTAAAAAAATAAGACTTTTGCTGTGAAATCTAAACGTGTCCGATATAGAATAATCAGCCAAAATTAAAAATTAAAGTTAATTTCAAAATTAATGTGCAGAATTAGCGCTACACACGCTATAAATCTGCTAATCCCAGTCTATCACTTCACCAAATGTCTCTTCGCTACACTTTGCCTTTCCGAAGAAGGTTACTATTACATAGTATTGATAGGCAGTTTTTCTATACAAATGAAGAAAGTAATAATAATAATTATTTCTCCAAATTATACAGTTGCTCATTTTTCGAATACTAAAAGCAACATGTACTCCTTGGTAATTAAAACAGGAATTGAGGATGCTGGAGATTTCAATTTGATAACTCTTTGCATTTTAAGTTGATATATTTTAGCGATCTCATCATCATAGCAGGGGTATTCTAGGTTAGGTTTGTTAGGCAAGGTGGCGGACCCTCCCCCAAATACAAGGTCCCACTTTGGCCAGCGGTTAAGATCATTGCGATACCACAAAATATTCAACTCCGGCGATTAAAAGATGATCAGTAGTCTGCTCCTCCTCCAAAAACAAACAACTCCAGCAGAAATACCACGAGCGAATGCCGAGTCCATCGGCTGGCTACCAATGGGACAATTAGTGTTCTTCCTATTTAAGTTGCTACTGAAGAATATAGCAATACTGCATGTCCCCTCTTGCTGCAAAAGGAAGTGGGCCTTCCCATATACCGACAGGAGAATACCCTGTTCAAAAGAGGCAATCGGATTAGTTACAAATTGAGAGCTCGATCGCCGCCCTGGCCAGTTCATCAGCAATTCAATTACCTGTGACCCTGTGAATCCATATAAGAGTCACCCTTGAATGATTAAACTTTCTTTGAGAAACAGATACCAAATTTGTGGTTGCCAAAAAATACTAAAAAGGACTGCAGTTTTGACAACTGGAGTTAAAGCAGTTGCGATCTGAATTACCTATATTACCATTTTTAGCAACTGTCAACTGAAAAAGAGTTCGGTTGCAACCCATAATCGAGCCGTTAATTAGAAGATTTTCAGAGAAATCCTAATACCCCACAAGCATTGCACAGCCTGAAATACACTGCAGTGGTCAGGCTAATGTTAGGACCCCTCATGTATATGCCACAGCTCATTCTGTCCGTCATTCTGGAATTGTAGAATTTGAATAGAGATTTCGCTCGAGAACTGACTTTTTTAATTTGACCAGAGCTTTTATCTTCGACCAGCACTTAGGAGATGACCCTTACACATGCGATGCATTCCGCTGGAACTAGAGGAAAGGGATAGTTAGCCAAATGTCAGGAGGTAAAACTTCACTATCTTACAACATTGCTTTTGCGCATTATTTATTACATAGCAGTTTGTAACGTCGATGATGTCAAGGAGACGTATTCTATTTTGATGCTTCGTTTTAATATTTTACATCGCCGGTGCTGCACAATATCGGCGCGTTCTGATATGCCTGTGGATTGGATACAACTGAAGCCGTTACTCTCCAGTGACCTGTGACTATGCCTTCGCCACTTCAACTTTGCGACAACAACTGACACAAAGACACACAAATGCACATCAGAAAAATTGCGAGATGTTTTTATGAGTCTGAAACTGGGGTTGAACACAGGAAAATTTTTCGTTTTGTAGTCAACGTGCAGACTACTTCGACCATCGCCACTCATAGGGATCCGATAGGGATTTTGAATTTGCAGGTGTAAGGTTTCAATTTTACTGCATTTGTCCATCATACATCAGTAGTGGGTAAAATCGGGGGAGCTTTGTCGCTATAACGCTAAACGGGAATAATTTTTATAAGTTTGTTTAAAACTTCAGTAAAATTTATGAAAAATCTTCCTTAAAAATTATGTATTTGTATCAGCAAAACAGTTGAGCATACTTGCAATATGGGTTGGTTGATACCGTGTCCCATACTTGTAGACTTTGTGTTCCAATTAAAAAAACGAAATATTTATAAAATTAAAGAAATGTATTTTTCATGTCATTTAAATCCTTCCTGGTGCTTTTTTCTGTATGAAAAGTTAAATCCCAAATCTATTTCCATATCACATTCAAATTTGAATATAATTATTTTAAAATGTCTTTACTTGTTGACAACTGCTTTCGTTTGGCTTTCTCTTTCGTTTCGAAATTTGTTGAAACGAGATCTTGAAATGAAATGCAATACAACGTACGTATGTATGTATGTATGTACGAGTATGTATAATTGCGTACATACATATACACGCACATGTAACCATAACATGAATATAGTCAAATGATAAATTAAAACAGAGAACGTAAAATGACAATGAATGCATACTTTATAATGTTGTTACGTAAATACGTTTTTAAATGCATATCAAAAAGTTACTTCTGCACATTCAAGATTTATTGTGTCTTGACATATGTATGTATCTGCCCCTGTCAGTTTGTTTGAGTTTGTGTTTCATTGTACACAGATTCCTACGTGCCTAAAATGAATGCATTTGTTGTTTTCGTAATGCATTGCGTATATACATATAAGCGCACACACATGCATATATACTACCTATGTTACATCAACATGAAATATAAGTATATACATACATATATATATACTGTAGGAAGCCTGGGACCAAGTCAACAAATTTGTCGATTGGTTTTGGTGACCTTTTGATGTGCATTGTCAACAAATCGTCTACACTTTTTATTTTTCATTGAAAAGCCGAGCCGAGAACGCATCTTTCTCTTCACAGCTGCCAACCGATATTTTATTGTCTCATTTTGTTGTTTTCTCAGGTTCCCAGAAGAATTACCTACTATCCTATTGACTACATAAGATCAAACGTCACTAGTAGATTTTCAATGACATACACATGTTAAATGTGTACAGTAAATTACATTACAGGTCACTAATACCGATGATTAAGTCAGCAGAAAATCAGCACAGTATTACTATTGTCATTTCCTGCAGGGTATATATTTAACTTTGCATGTATGAGTGTCATTAATAAAGCAAGTCACATAGATTTTAATTACTTGAATACATCTGCATACAATATTTAGAGAAGCCATAATAAATTTTTAATTTAATAATAATAAGTTTTTTATTTAATGCATGTCAAATTAATTACGATTATTTATTTACATATCTTGTTTGGTTAATCTATACTTTCAACAAAATTTTGAAGCAGCTGAGAAATCTCAAACATTTATATGAGAACGCCCAAAATTATTTAATATTTTTAAATTAAATAAAAAAGAATAAAAAATTATATATATAAGCGCATAATTAATAATTTGAATGCATAGTTTCCTCAAGATAAAAACAAAAAAAAACTGTTTAATTAATAAAAAAAAGGTTTATATAATTGATGATTATTATTATACCAACTTCCAAATTAGAGCAGATAAAATAACACATTATCAGCAAGAACGAGCACCCATAAAATCGATTTCTAAGAATTTATTGGTTGAACAAGACATGCATGTTAATGCTTTGCAAGCTGTCGATATATAATTCAATACGAGTGTGCATGTTTACTTCTTTAAATATTTAGACTATTTCCTGTTATCAGCCTAAAAGTAGGCTATAATTCTGTTTGCTATTTCGTTTGCCATTGTTTTTTTTTTAAATTTCCCCACGAGGGCAAATTTGAAAGAGTCAGCAATACTAAGTGGCTAAAATCTTGTACAAGGATGTGTAATTATTGTTGTTGTAAATGCCGTTTATACGTATTAGGTATTAATTAAAGTCTGATCATGTCCCAGGCACAGACAATCCACGAGGCTTATTATCACTTTTATTTGTATATTCAAGTTAAGAATATTCCTGTTGAAGAATTATTATTATTACATGAACTTTAAAATTTCCTTTAATTTAATTTCCTTTTCGAACTTAAATATGGAAATCATTTCACTTCTTCTAACACAATGTCAAAGTTAAACGCCTGAGGCTAATAACAGACATTAGAACTTTATTTGGGTATTTTTATTAAAAAATCTTGTAATAAATATTCCTTATAAAAAAGTTCATGTACGTATGATTAATGTGAACAAAGCCATGTTAATTAATATTAATTATACGTTAATATGGAGTTTTACTTCTGTTAAAAATGCCTTAGAGGAAGTTCAGCATTAAATTTACTGATGCAGCTACATTTGTATGTATGCTTGAGGCAGAAGCAACAGAGTGATAGCAACTTGGAATTTGTGAACTTTATAGGTATATTAGCAACATCTACCATTAGTTTGTCAAGTTGTTAAAATCTCTCCATAAGAATTGTACAGACCTAAAAATCAACATCATTCTACTTTTTTAAAAAATGTTATATCCCATTTTGTTTCGGTTTACATCATTCGATAATTTTAGTGTCATCATGAGAGAATTGCGAAATATGTCGTTGGCAGCACCAACAAATCTTCAATTAGTTCTTTTTAAATTTAAATATAAAAAAATTCATTTATTGTTGTTTCACTACAACAACTACACCAAATATGAATGTATCTTTTAAATCTATATTTAGTGTTATTTTTATTACGGAAAATTACACATGCATCTTTTTTGGGCATTTGAGATGATGGTAGATGTGAGATGTTGCCAATATAAGCAAATATTTGATACTTGCAGCATCTTTTATACGGTTTATCAAAATTTGTGCCAGTATAAAAAGCCCATTAGGTACTAAAAAATATTTATAAATTTTTTGAAATTAAAAAATCTATAGTGTAGCAAAGACGACACAAAATACAACTTTTTTTTGTTTAATATTGTAAATTTAATTGAATGTTTTAAAATTTTTTATTTGCGGGAGTATTTTAAACATTTCAAACTGAAAAGTAATGCCTAAAAAAGATAAATTAAAATAGGGCGCTACGAAATAGAAAAATATGGAATGAAATAAAGTTCCAAAGAATATGCAAATTAGTGTTATTTTTTCGGCGTAATTTTTCTTTCTACATACAACTCTAATTTTGCACAAAATTAACATATTTGTTTAAATTATAGCAGATAGCACTTTAATAAAGCAGTTACAAAAAAAAAAAACGAAAAATAACTGCCTGATGTTAAAAAAACGAAAAATAACTGCCTGATGTTACTCGATATAAATCCGTCGTCCAAAACAAGAACAACATTTCAAATTTAGTTTTTGTCATGCACGTAATTAAGCGGCGGATCGATATCGCGTGAATAAAATATTTAAAAAATCGGCAGCGACCCACATTTCCAGAGCTATGTCCCTCTGAGACAAAGTGTAAAACGTGTCAAAAAAAAGATGCTTATACGACAGAAATTTTAAGAAAAAAAGACTAAAATGAAGTCTCCAAATTTCAATTAAGTTTTGCGGTAAAGTTTCATTATTTAGGAGAAATATTTCATAAGAGATATTGGGGAAATTTTACATAATGAAAAATGTCCTCAACTTTAGGGATTTATTTAATTGCATATTTTGAAGTCTTATTTCCTGGTACCTGGAATAATTTTCAGGAATGAAATACAAATATAATTTATACAATTAAAAAATAAACTCGGTGCTGGTGCTGACTACTACAGCCCACTTCAGTTTATTTTCTTTTAAGTCTTAGATATTAAAAAAGCACTATGTGCTCATTTACACTCCGACAATTGAACTAAAAATCAAAAACACACTGTGTATAATTAAAAAGATGTTAATTACATTCCTCTAAATGTACGATCCAAAATAACGGAAATATCGGACTCCTACATATCTAAGAATTCTTGAAAAAAGCTAAGAAATTTCCAAATTTTTTAGGAGTTCTTGTATAAACATGTGAAATTTCTTAATATTTTTTCAAAAAAGGTTTACTGAAAATTTTGGTATTAGCACTAAATGAGATGTGCATATAGACCAGCTAAACCATATAACAAACATAGAAAAATAATTAAAAGTAATAATTTTTTCTTTTTTTCCATTTCACAATTAAAAAATTTTATATAAATATTATCAGTTGTTCACGAAATTAACTCAAAAGTAATTTGGTACTTTAGATTGCGTTGATAATTTCTACTTGTAATTACTTAATTTCATTGGACGCTGAACGGGCTATTACATCATTTTAATATTCAATTCAAAATACCACAGAACGGTCTAATCGTACATGTTTAAGCCTTCTCTAGTCAAATCTTAAAGCAATTAGACCAAAATAGTCCAAACATAACATCAGTGTTAAATCGAATTTTTGTTTCAATTTAGTTACGCAGCAAAGAAAATGCAAGGCGTTCTTAGATAATGACATATTCATAGGTTCTAAAGGATCCATATGTGAATATTCTGCACTGCATAAAATCCATAATAATAAATTCTGATTATCGATCTATCAGGTGTTCTTTTTTATTTAATTTTTTTTTTATCCTTTAACCAGCACTCAGGAGATGACTCCTACATATTCGATGCATTGTGCTGGAACTAGGGTAAAGCGGTAGTGAGAGAGATGACAGGAGGTGAAGCTGGCGTGCCTTACAATTGTGCTTTTGCACGTTTTTTGTTTGCAGCTGTACTGCGGCGCATCTGATGTCAAGAAACGTACTCAATTTTGAAGCTTTGTTTTATTAACCATTTTTAGAAATTATTTTACTTCGCTAGTGCTACATAATACCGACGAAGTGATTGTGGATTCCTCTCATCGGCTCTACAGTGGCCAGTGACTATGCCTTCTCCACGATAACAAGTGACACAAACACATGCTAATGCACATCAGAAAAAATGCGTAATGTTTTTATGACTTAGACTGAAACTGTGCTCGAACGCGGGGCTTTTTTCGTTTTGTAGTCAACATGCAGACTACTTCAGTCATCGGCACCCTCAGCTGCGTGTGAACTTAAAATTATAATACAAGGCAGAAATATTGTTGGAAAGATTTTTTTTATTATAATCTCGTAGATTATTTCATGGCATTTATTTTTTAAATATGATTTCCTGCATATGGCCGCCGCGGCTACGAGTTAAATGGCCTATTCGATCAGTCCAATGTACTGGCCGCATGGCGTCAATGGTGACTCGATTATAGGTTTTAAGAGTTGTTGGTTTGTCGGCAGAAACTAATGACTAAACATTGTCCCATAAAAAGGAACGCTGAGGTGTTAAATCGTATGAACGCGGGAACCAGTTAACGGGAGCGCTTCTGGAAATAAAGTTGTCACCAAATTGATTTTGCAGTAAGGGAGCTGTATTGCAAGTTGGAACCAAATGTCGTTGATGGACGAAGTACTCTTTGAACTTCACGAAAAGATTTAATTTTTCAAAGTGAACTTCCCCAATTTGCAAACGTTTTTCGGGCGTTAAAAAATTCATGATGACTTGCTAAACCTTAGTGAACAGAAATGTCAAACAGTTTTACATTTTTAACTGTCAAAATCTTATTATCGATAGTTCTCATGGAGGTAAAAAATAACATCCGGTATTTTATTATTATGTTTCATTAGGCTGATACTGAAAATTTATACCTTTGCAGGCAATGAGAATTACATTCACCCGGTATATATTTTGAAGAAGATTTAAAGTTAAAGATTTTAAATGCCGTATTCATAAAATTTCTTTTCTGTTTATAAATCTGAATACAAAATTCAACCAATATAATACCTTCTATAAATTTCAAACATTTTTAGGAATACACCAGTTACAGTTAAAAAAAAAATTCTGAAAAAAAAAGTTAAATAAAAAATTTGCGGCCACCGCAACAAAACTAATTAAAGAGAGCTTCATCACACTAAAATTTTTTTGACATATTCAACAGTGGTTCCGATTCACTGAATGGAACCAGCCTACATAAAATTAATTGAAAATTATCCACATTTGCACTACTTCCGGATCACAATATTACGATATTTTTCACCCCTTTGGGAGTTTTATTTTTTTTTTTATTCTGGGATTTAATGTAAATTTTCAATTTACTTAATATTAATTCCCAAGAATTAACAACACACTGCGTATGATTAATGCGAATAATGACATGCGAATAAATATAGAGTATACGTTCATACGTACGCACCACCCGTACGTTGTTTTCATATAATTTTGTCCATTAGAAACTACAGGTATTTATGGCGTTTGTTGTAGATGTTAAACGCCTACGCCAGCACACCCATACCCTGTTAATAAAATATTCACATGTTGGTAATATGTTAACAATTTTAATCTGCCGATGGCTCATAACACTCAACATGCAAACACATAAACAAACGCAGTTAAGCAAGCACGTAATAGCAATAACATACAACAGCAAATAAATTATTAATACGTACGCGTACACACGCACTCCATATATATAAATATACATATACATAAATGTGTGTACATATGAACATACATATACTATATGAATGTACTCGTACATACAAAATTAATAAGGTTTATATACTTTGCTGTTATTTCAGTTTATATTTGAGATATATCCCCTTTTGAGTTTGTATATACGAGTCGAGTAATATCTCTTTGATGTTGCTGTATTCTCTAATAATCCACAAACATATATTTTTTCTCTATATAAAAATACCAGCTAAGGCTCAAGAATTTTCTTACTTAGAATTCTTATTTGTAGCCACGCTGTTAGTTTTGCTATTTGCAATTGTAAAGCTTAAGCCTGTATTTATTCTTTGTTGTGAAGTATCATTGTCAGTCCTTGACATCAGCAACAAACGGTGGCAAAATCAACAATGTTTTGAACAAATATTATCAAAACACGCATTTAAGTAGGGGAATATAGAGAGAAAGGCAAAAATATAAATATAGAGATCTGCAAACTTTATGTCAAGTGGAAGTTGACGTCATTTCATAGGATTAGAATCCGCTGGAGAATTTTATACGCTCATTTCGATTTTTATTTCTTTTTCTCAAAGGAAAGAGACAAAAAAACCAAATAGTTGAGAACAAAGTGAAATGAGAGCCTAAACATACATAAAGCTCTAGTGTTGTTATGCAGAGAGAAGTTTGTTGTTGTGAAAGCTTTGAAATTTATTTCTGCAGCAAACAACATTGAAAGTTTTCTCCCTCTCTGTGTTAATCTGTTATTGACATTGAACGTATAAATTTTAAATAAGGAGGGTGGTTACTTTTTAGCATTCACAATTTATGTTCATTTTCCATTCATGCAGAGCCGTTATTTATTGTCTGTGTCAAAATTTATTTTATACCAAAAAAATAAATCTAGTTACAGTTCCTTAACACTGACAACTACAGAATGCTGAATTCAATATATATAAAAAAATTCTTAAATAAGAACATTTAAATATATGCATCACTATTTCGTGCTACTGAATTAATATGTTATTTTCCACTATGGAAATCTTGAAAATATTTTTGTTTCTAAAATGTTATCATGTTGATATAGGGTGCCCCGGTAGTCTAGTGAGTAGTGTGCTAGTTTATCAGTTGGGGTTTCTAGGTTCGATTCCTGGCAGAGACTCTGATCTATATTAATATACGTGAAAGTGTTTTCACAACCGGGCGGGCCATAATAAATTGGACTCAAGTGGGCTGGGACCTTTCTTTACCTTTACATCCAGCAACCTGCCGACCTAATCTAACCTATCATGTTGATATGATCGTTTTATCCCTTAAGGTGACCATACATTTGTAATTGGAGACAGTGAGATATGGCAGTCGACATCCAGGTAATGTGTTTGCACAAAATGCAAAAAAATTTCAATTATCCAATATCTTTGGCAATATGGAAAGATAACTTAAGTCTCATTGGATGGGTTATCCGCTTTTAAACTTAAATAATATTTTGTTTTATAAATTCGATGCTGTTGCTTTGAAAGATAATATTTTCCTTGAAGTTCGTGCTAATAGAAAAATATATTGATCTGTTTTTTAATAACACAATCATAAACTCTACGAAGCTCTTATAGCTTGCTTAGGCAAGAATTAAACCAGCACTACCTAATGCTTATGCACTATGCACTATATCCACAGATATGTTAATGGACTTGTGCACTAACATTTGACAATTGTTCCTTGTCGTTCCGCTGAATGCAGCAAGGAAACGCAACAGGGATTTCTTCCAAAAATACTCGCATAAAATTTTTTCCAAACTTTTGGAAATCTGTATATTCGTCTAATAGAAATTCAGCTTTAGGTCCAATTTTTCTGTCAATCGTTTTATTAAAAAAAATCCGAAATTTCGACGAACTTTGTTGTCATCCACATGGAAATTCATTCTCTTAACCACGACTGACAACCATCGTGTTCACGCGACTGTTCTTGGTCCATTTTAGAGTTTCGTTTTCTCAATTTTCTTTTCTTTTCATTTTTTGTACATATGTATGTTTGAATATGTACATTTTTTATTATTTTGCAAATATTTTTATTTATTTAATTTTATACACTAATTTTTATTTTTTTCTATTACTTTATTTCGTTTTTTTCTGCTAGTTCATATAAACTAGCCATAATTTGTTATCGAAAGAGGAAATAATAATAATTTCTTTGTGGTTCGAATTATTATTATTATTATTGAAAGAGCAATTGCATCATCCCCTTTGCAATTCATGTTTCCCTTTTTCCCGATTGAGCTTATTGTGATTTATTTGTAGTGTGTGAAGATGTAGTGTGCTAATAAATCACAGTCACAAATCACAGTGACAAGTCGCTACGTAGTCATTGTGCAATCTTAACAAAGGACTGACGTGACTTATTTTCTGAATTCAACCATTGTATAAGTTTAAAAAATATTGCTAATGAAACCCATTCTGTTTACTTAAACTAAAAATATATGTTATTATTATTATATTCGTAGTTTAGTTAATCGTACTTTAAAAGTATAAAACAAAATTTATTGGTAAGATTTTAGAAATTTGAACTTTATGTGAGGTTAGGTGGCGGACCTTCCCAAAAGAGAACGGCCCACTTCGGCCAGAGCTTAGACCCATTGTAATACCACAAGCCGTTCAGACCCGGTGATCAGCTATTTGCGGAAATTCTCACCCGGAGGAGTTCAATAAATGATGACAAAAAATGTGAGACGTATAACCTCCTCCGTTTCTTGGCAAGAACTGGCGACTGGCACATGAGGAGAGCAACTGTCTCCGCATCCTCCCCAGTAGACCCACAGCGCCTGCAAAAATCGCGAGAAGGAATGCCGAATCTATCGATATGCCTTCCAATGAGGCAATGGCCCGTGGAACCGCAACAGTGCAATTAATGGCCATGCAATTCAAGGAAAGTACACACTGAGCCCTCTTCCTATCTAGGTTGGCCCAACAGCGTCTAGCAATACTGCACGTCTCCTCATGCTGCCAACGAAAATGTCCGCCGCATACACCGACCGAATGATACCCGAGTTATTCGAGACAATCGGAACACCTATGTCTGTCAAAAGTTGGTTAATTGCGAGCTCTGTGCCCGCTTTGTCTTGGATTTTCCTGAGATTAGATGGACGGGGACCGACATCGAAGCAACGCCCGCCAGGAACCTGATTCCAGCCCGACTATCAGAGTAAATTTCACGATTTTTAGGTAAAATCTATCCAACAAGCATCGCACAGCCTTCTATATGGCCATAACCTCCGCCTGATATACAATGCACTGATCAGGAAGACTATACGAAAGCCTAATGTTAGGACGCCTCATATACATATCACAGGCCACTTTGCGTGGCATCCTCGAGCCGTCGTCATAGACCTCAAAGGCATTGTCAGGAACCTTTAATGATTGCATAAATATCAGCTGAGTAAAAACAAACAAGCGAGCATCATATCTTTAAATCCATACGTTGAGAACATAAGAAGAGCATAATATTTCGCGTGGTAACACCGGTCGGACATCGCACATTTTATGAGCTTCATTAAACTTTGATGAGTTTGACAGTACTCTTGACTTAATATCATCGTGTTCACTTTAAAACACAAATATTGTGCGCTTAAATCCTATACCAGACGTTAAAAAGACGTTAAAGACTTCCGCAAATCGATTGGAGAGAGTATTTAAGCTTTGATGTCGATTTCGAAGATGACAACTGTAATGAGAATGATTATTTTGTCGCCAATTTTTTAATAATATAACTCTGCCCAGGTAGGTTAGCGAATAGTGCGCTATTTACTCAGTGGTAAGTTTGGCATGGATATTCCCTCTAAAAAGCCGTGAAAAGACCCCAGCGAGTGGAGTAGGTCCTTGTTACTCTTTAAACAAATTTAAACTGCAATTGTAATATTAAAAAAAAAATAACACGAAATAGAAAAATTTAGAAGTGTTTTCAATTTAAACCAAAATTATTATTTATGCCGTCATGTCTTACTTTCTGAACTCATTTCAGTCTGTATTTTTTTGTCGTTACTGTGTACTGCACATTAAATGCGTTTTTATGCAAGTGCTGATTATAATGATTATGAAACTACTCAACAATTTTTGTTCTTTCTATATTTGCTTTCAGTTTGCTTTAGTTCAGTTCGCGTTGAAAGGTTTTTTCATTTGGCAATTAATGGTTGTTTTAACTTTTATATCTGACTATTTCTAAGAATATTTCTGCTCTTGTGTTTTCCTTGGTTTGTCATTTGCATTTCAATGGATTTTGCAAAGCCAAACAGTGGAGATAAATGAGAAATTATGCTGTATTAGGAGCAAAAGTAGAATATTGTAAGCTTGAGTATTGCAAACAAAAGTTAAATATAATTTGTTCGTTATGATTTCCAAATATTTGTAGACATCTTAGAGTCTCTTATTATGACATTAAATTTTTTTCACACTATATTTTCAACTTCACAAATGTAAAATAAATCTGAACACAAAATAAACAATTCTGCATTTTTAATATTTTTTTAATGGAATAATACCACAATGAATCTCTATTATCACAAATTATTAAGATCTCACTCCAGCAACTCTCATTTCGTTAGAAAATGGAAAATATGCACAACATTTTTCAAACAAATTTACTAACTATAATTTTTTTACAACTTATTTCCGGTTCCTGTTTTTATATAATAGTTTTAGTTCTTCTTGCACTTGTTGGAGATTTTTTTTTTGCAGTTTATAGCCACACTTTAATTAAAAATAAATTAAAATCGTTTATTATGTATTTTTCATTCTATTATAACGTGGACAAGGTGTTTGCTTTTTCTCCTCTGGATTAAAACCATAAAGTTCTCTTCATTATTTAATCATGTTCTTTAAGTGGGGAGTTTTTTTCTGAATGGATGAACAGACGCAACGTGTATTTCAGTCAGTATCTTGTTAGGTAAATGTTAAAAGTTACTTAGAAATTTATAAAACTTGAAATTATTCAACCGTGTATAAAATGGTAATAATAATTAAAGGTATATTTACAAAATATGTGGAGGTCGACTGCATTTTTTTTTTTTTGTTTTTTTTTTATCTGGGACCAGCACTCAGGAGTTGACTCCTGCACATGCGAAGCATTGTGCTGGAACTATAGGAAAAAAATAGTAGGAGAATCGACAGGAGGTGAAGCTTAATTAATGATTTTACAGCTCTGCTTTTGCACGTTCTTTGTTTTTTATATTCGCAGCAGTGCTGAAGCTTCTTTCGTAGCCATTTTTTATTATTATTTTACTTCGCCGGTGCTACACAATACCGACGAAGGAGGACGTTCTGATGTGATTGTGGATTGCTATCAGCTGAAGCCGGTATTGTTCAGTGCACAGTGAGTATGCCTTCGACACTGAAACCTTCCCACAACAACTGACACACAAAGACACAATAATGCACATCAGAAAAATGCTAGATGTTTTTTGTTTTTTTTTTTTTAAATAATTTTAGTCTGAAACTGGGGTTGAACCCAGGTCTGTTTTTGGTTTTGTAGTCAACGTGCAGACTACTAACCATCGTGTCATCGTGTCATCGCCACCCTTTAGAATCAGCCGCACTTTTCCCAAATAAATTTATTTATAATATGAACAAATAATTAGAAATAGAGCTCTGTAACTTTAACAATAAAAACCGATGCGCTTAGTTACAAGAAAGTTAAAATGTTAATATTCTGCTCCGGGAATCACATTTTTTCATACAACTGTATGCGTGAGCACATATGTATGTATGGACTTGGCAATTGTATATGTTGAGTATTTTAAGTATTTAATTAGTATTTCAATACAAATTTTAGAAATAACAATGCAGCAGAAAAGAATAATAATTTTTTCTTAATACGTCGACAATTCCAAATTATTATTACTTTTGTGTCAATAAATATTTTAGTAAAAACCAATTTTATAAATATGGATTCTTATTAAAAATACAAAACAATTTCGTTTTATTTTTACTATTCCAAAAGCTGGACAATTCGCAAACGTGAACACCGCCGGTTTTAATTAGTTCACTTTACCGCGAATGCACAGTCTTTTGGTCACTTTGTTATATTTTATTTTGGCAACAGCTGATTGCTTTTCTACTTGCCCAAACTAACCCGAAGAAGAAGTTGGGGATATTTCGTGATGATGAGGATGGCTGAAATAGTCTACACGTTGACTACAAAACAAAAAAGTTTGTTGTCGAAAGGTTTCACTGACAAAGGCACTGCAATCCGTATTGTGTAGCACCAGCGAAGTAAAATAATTATTAAAAGTAGCTTTTAAAATTGAATACGTCCCCTTGACATCAGAAGCGCTGCTACACTGCTATAAACAAAAAACGTGCAAAAGCAGAGTTCTAAGATAGTGAAGCTTCAGCACCAAAAAAATGTTCGCCAGGAACATTTTACGTGTTTTTCGCTCGAAGCACAGAGTACTACTTTTTCATGATATTTTCTGTAGATGCTCTTTATCTGTTTATTTTATTTCCCATTCCCTTACAATTCTTCGTTCAAACAAATTCCGGCCAATAAAAATGAAATTTGGAAATTATTTATTTATATTTTTATTAAAATTTCTTGTTTCTCTCTTAATGAACCTTTAGGGTTTCTACCTTTTAAAGAATAAAATAAATTTATGTATTTTATAATACTCGATATAAAAATAAAAATACATATTCATTTCACTAAATTGTAAAAACAACCCGAAAGATAAAATCTTCAACACGATTCTCATTTGGTAGACATTTATAAGCCAAACAATGTGTAAAACAATACAAGAAAGGAAGGATACCCTCAGAACGCAGTTCGTAAAAATACGTAGACTATGAATATTAAAAGTAAAGTCAGATGGAAAAATATTTATAAATAACGCACAAATAATTTGAAAGCTTTTAATAAGGATAAGCTGTCTGTGGAAGTGTCATGTAAATAAATTATTTACTTATTATTTCTTTACAGCTTTAGATAATATGAACTAAGATTAAATATAGCCATACCAATGAAGTCTTAAGCTCTATCAATATTAAAAAGGTAATCAAGGTCAATTTTAAATCAGAAAATAATTTTATTATTACCGAAAGTGAGGTTTGTGTCGGATATCATCAGTTCAAAGAAGCTTTCGACGAGCAAGTAGATTTCTGCTCCATAGACACGCCGAGGCCTTGGAACACTTAAACATCAATATTTACTGATAATATATTTTGTAAAACTGTCACGATAAATTTCTAAGGAGAATTCGCCAGTAATGTAATTTTCTGAAGAAGTGAAAATTGTTTTACTGCGGCAGTTATGTCGTGCCTTCTGAATCAGTAATATTTAATATTCTCGAGGAAACGGCTGTGCGTAAATAAATACTGAATTCATGATAAATGCAATAGTTCCAAAAACACTATTTGCAAATACTGAACTCACTGTTTATGAGTAGATAATACAGAGCAACAAATGACAACATCGAGAAAACTTTTCGCATGTGATGACAAACAGACAAATGTTGAAAGATGGTTAAGAAAACTACAAATTTGCAAACAAACGGTAACGTTTCACAACTTATTTGCATATAGTGGCGTTATTCACCACTTGTTTTCTTGCATTAATAACTGCCGATAACAAAAATGTTTGGCAATATTTAATATTAATTTTTGCAAATAAGTCGCACGTATAAACATTTCCTTAATTTTAGAGGGAAATATAGTAGGGAAGAGGGAGAGACCACGATTTAATTGGTCCACACCTGTGCCGTTGAATGTGTAACTTAGATTACGTTTCATTGCTAATATTTATTTCCACACCTCCCACAACATACACAGGAACAACCAGTACTCTACCTATTATCATGAAACCCAACAACAAACACACAGGCCATATGCCAACCATGTATACTAAACAACAACATAGCACAACAGCATCAGTACGAGACTACGATAGCCACATGCATCAACCATCCATGTATCAGTACCAATATACAGAACAGAATGAAAGAATTCTCATTCGATTGATTGAATCTCTTAAAGTAGACAGATTAGGGAGACAAGAACCGATTTTCTTAAGTCGATTTGTCTTTCCCTACTGGAACGGCCGATCCTAAAAACCTGCCACAATACCGAGCCTCGGCCATAAATAAATTTTGCACAGCGGCTTCGGCTGACTGTTATCATAGCGGCTACGGCTGACTGAAAAGTGAATTATTTTTGTAATATATAGTCTGCCGATGTGCGAAGCCTGGATTTTTATGATTTTTTCCTAGCGCATCTCTGGGCTTAGGCAGTAAAATAAAGCAACAAAGTCGGATAAAATAGAATTCAACAATTTTCAAATGCAATTCCGAGGCACTGCCTCAAAATTCTAAGATGTCGAAAGGAAATAGCAGCTCAAAGATACACAAGAAAAGTGAAAGTAAGACATGTCTAAAAAATTTACCCTTAACGCTTGCTCTAGTAAAATGGCAGTTAATTTCGTGAACATTGAAAAAGAACATTTGATAGGAGTTATTAATACGATTATGCTTCCCTTGGATACCTTCATGTATGGATATCTTTGTCTGCCTTTTTTAAAAATATTTATGCTTAAACTTTTACAAACAAGTTAAATCAAACATGTTTTTCTCCCGCTCATGCAGACAAATACGTAAAGCCTCAGATGCACTCGCATGTAACATGATAAAAAAAATTTGTTATTTATGGATTATATTGGAATTTATGAACTTATTCGCAGGAGACTACATTCCATTCCATTATCCTGTAACCGCCATGTCTAGATGTAAAATAAAGCCACATAAATAGCACATAAAAGAAAATAAAAACTGTAATAAAAAAAAAATACTGAATTTATGAATTTTGTACGTAAAAAAATGTAAATTCTTTTATGAAATGTTTTTTTGTTTAATACTTTTAAGCAATTTCATGCTTTAAAAAAGACAGACGTATAGATTTGATTGTACGAATTGTTTGTTTCGTTACTTCTTTATAAAAAAAAAATATGCAAAGCAGGATTATAATACCGTTTTTCAAATTGTTTTATTATGCTCGTAATTTCCTAAAGGCGAATTAAAGGAAAAGTTAATACAATCAGACTGGAGGTTTCATTTTCTAAGCAATTTTTTTTTAAATAATAATGTATGTCTTTGATGATTTCCCAATTGTGCATGAATTTAAAAAGGAGATTTTTCAAAAATATCCATTTTCAAAAGATGTATTTAAAAAGTGCTTATTTTAAAAAGATGTTTCTTATTTTTCAAATAAATATAATTTGAAGTACCCGTAATTATTCAGAACTATTGTGGGAACCCATTCTTTTTTTTTTTTTGCTATTGCGCAGGAGTTGCTCTCTATGTTTACAATGCATTGCACAGGAACTAGGAAAATAAGTAATTATGGGTAGGAGGATAGATGGAATATTGTTTGTGAACATTCGACTGAAATTAAATCTATTTAATTATACTAGATCTAAAAAAACGAATAATTAAATGTTTGTTGTATAAAGAAACTGTTTGAAGAAGCAATTTATTCGACTTTGCTTGTATTCTCAAAAATCCCTTGAATGTTCTTGTATAAACATTTGTAATATCTTCGTACCGAAACCGACAAGTTTTACTAACTTTAAATCCGAAACCGATGTTTTTAGTTTTTACGGTCTTTACCAATCTTTATTTCAGCGAATTGCAATAATTAACAAAATAGAATTGCCTTGTCTTAAAAGTTAGTACGTCTACTCGGGCATGTTACAACTCTGAACTCTGAACAACAAGCAAGAACATTCTTTTTAGGAGAATAGTCACTAAAGAGCAGAATTATCGATATTCGCTAAATTGTTGGAAATTTTTAATAATAAGAACATTCGCAAAAACGAACTATTTTCGTTGAGTTGTC
The DNA here is from genome assembly GCA_963924685.1 of Dexiosoma caninum. Taxonomy (NCBI): domain Eukaryota; kingdom Metazoa; phylum Arthropoda; class Insecta; order Diptera; family Tachinidae; genus Dexiosoma; species Dexiosoma caninum. Next base: position 89,245,746 of record OZ004728.1, on the reverse strand, counting down.
GGAAACAAACATTCGTTAAATTGACGAATGGTATTTATAAGAGCGCCTCCGTAGTCTTGTGCGTGAGAATTAGACGAGCAACCTGTATGTTGCGGTTCGATTCCCGCCTGATGGGAATCCTGGGTGTATTTTAAAGTATAAAATGTAAAAAAATATCAACATGATATTGTACAAAGAACAATTTACTATAAAAAAAATAAAAGCAAAAGAGAAAAAAGAATAAAATGAGACAGCCAGAGTGTTTTTTTTTTTGTTTTTAGCGATCCACAATCGCATCAGAACGCCCTCCTTTGTCGGTATTGTTAAGCACCGGCGAAGTAAAATAATAATAAAAATGGCTACTAAACCGAAGCTTCAGCACTGCTACGAGTATAAACAAAAAACGTGCAAAAGCAGAGCTGCAAAACTAATTAATTACGCTTCACCTCCTGTCGTTTCTCCTACTATCCCTTTCCTATAGTTCCAGCACAATGCTTCGCATGTGTAGGGGTCATCTCCTGAATGCTGGTCCCAGATAAAAAAAAAAAATATCGGTAACAATGTTCCTGTTCCATATTGCTTAAGATTCGCTATTAATGTATAATCGAACCTTCGAGAAGAAAACATTTGCTGCCACAAGTTCATCCATAGCTCAGGATGAACTCTACGAGTTCTTTTTCATTTTACTTGCAATAGTTGTTCTCGAATGTTTTAACCGAGAAGTGTTTGCTATTTGTTTGATGGCGATATCACTTTCGTTTACTGTAGTCAAGCTACCAATCGAAGATAATTTCAACTTTTATTTGGTGTGACCCAACTACGTTGTAATGGTGGTTTCTTTTCTTAAAGAAAACATAGGTAGATATGGTAAATTTAGATCTTTATTAAATGGGGAAAAATAACGGCGAATTATTTTTCGCGTTCTATTTATAGAAAATAATAAATATATTTATAAAGCAAATAATTTACATCTACTGATAACCACACACGGTGGAGAAAACAGGAAGAACGCTGATGATGAAAGTGTAGCAGCTTTCGAAAACAGCATGTTGTTCCATTCTGCAAGTGTTTGTCAGTGTGATTTACAATTTTGTCTCTGATTTAGTTTGCTTTTTAGTATGCGACTATATCACAATTGGCCTAAGTGGGGCGTACTCCTTCGGGGAGGTTCCGCTACCTAAACTAGTATGTAACTATCACATGTAATTTTCATTGCTTGTATGATATCGATTATCAGCCTATTTATAATGGGAAAATTTTAACAAATTGTATTAACTGAGGTTCGAAATAAGACACGGCTCATGTGTGCATTTTAACAATTAAAAATATAAAGAAATAATTTTAACTCATTTTGACTACTGTTAAATAAATAATTAATAAAATATAATAAAATAAAATAATTAAAAAAGGTGTGTATTGTTCATTTTTGACATATTAAATTAAAAACGAAAATAATCTTTGCTTTGTTGCAAACACAAAATAAAAACATGAACTCATTAATTTAATTTTTTTGTGCTTCTGTTTATTATTACTTCTGTGCTGGTAATTGGCGATCAATCCATGAACCATGAAACCATCACGGTATTAAGCTGAATTCATTGTTTTTAATAGTAGTGAATTTTCTCTTGCAGGTGCCTACTTTGAAACCGTTTAATATGAAATTTAATTTTTTTTTTATTAAGTTCAATATTTATTATTATTTATATTCTAATATCTAAACAAAATCTAAATTTAAAAACAACCAATTTATGGTTGAATAAATTACTTTCTCTTCCATAATTAAATTGCAATATTTAAAAACATGAAGAACACATAAACAAACACATATTTAAGAGAATTTTTAACCAAAAAAACTTTTATAAATTTTCATAAACTGAATAAATTATAAACAAAAAAAAAATGTTTAGAAAAATAACATTCCAACAAAGCATTTTGGCCAAATGTTGGTCGGACGGCTTTTGAATGAAATTGAAAATGATTGAAAAACAAAAATAGTAATAAAAACACATACATACATTTGTGTACATACACACATAGTCACATACTCCCATACGTAGCATTTCGCAATAATAAAAAATTATTATCCATAATAATGATTATAATAAAGTAAATAAATTTCCATTAAAGCATTTACAAACTACAGGGTGGCTGGCGCAAGAGTAATATTGAATTGCGAGGTGCAAAAATGACAAACAATTCAGATTTCAACATTACTTTCGCACCACCCTATAAATAAGTTGAGGAAAACAGCACCACATGCTTTTAGGAAGAATAAGGAAACAGACATAATCGTCAGCGTGACAACATGTCGAACAAATACTTTGTGTTAATAAAACACTCGCAGTGAAATCTATTAGAAGCGTGCCTGGTAAGTGTTTATTTAATATGTAAAGTTGACTGTTGAATGTGATTTCGTTTGATTAAATGACACATTTAGATTGACAGGATATGAAGTGATTTATGGGTAATACATTTCATAAGGAATGCGTGCTGTCTGTTGAGTTCATATTGAAATAAGTTATAAAAAAATACTTTAATTTTATTTGAAATTTTATTTTTATTTAAATCTTAATTTTGACATGAGTAGAATATTATTTTTCAGAAAGAAAAGCAGACTAAAATACATTTAGTTTCCAAAAACCGTATATTTCACATAATTTAATGCTTGGCGGAAGCAATACAGGAAAGTGATAGCAATTGATTCTCAAAATTAATCAGTTAGCTGAATATTGATAGAAAAAAAACATTGCCTGTTAAGTTTTCATGTCCATTGGGTTTAAGACGTGTTGCAAGCCCACTCAGGCACTAGGGCAAACCATGAATTTTAAGTACCTTTCCTCAGTACATCAAAAATATGAATATATTTATATATATATATATATATATATATATATATATATATATCGAAATAAATATTACTATTAGTTACATGTGTATATACTTTGCATACGGAGGTGTGTAGACCTTTTTCGGGAAATCACCTAATTAAATAACATACTCATAAACAGACATGACTCCCAGTCATTTGGAGTCATTGAAAAAGAATCTAACAGTATTGTAACGTTTCTGCTTCTCTTTTTTTCTGTAGCATTCGTTAAACAGGGCGTAAAAAGAACTGACCGTTTTTAATATAAGGTGGCTAATTGAAAAATATGCTCTTTCGTTATATCGCACTTTCGCGAAAGCGCGTGTTTGTTATACCGGGCGTAGACTGTATATCGAATTCGCCACTGAAACCTTCGCACGACAACTGACGCAAAGACATACAAATGGACTTTAAAAAAAATCCGAGATATTTTGATGAGTCTGGAACGGGCGTTGAACTTAGGAAATTTTTGGTTTTGTAGTCAACGTACAGACTCCTTCAGCCATCGCCAACCTCCTTGGTCTGAACTGACAATCTTCTGCTTGCGGATTCAACACGGTAACTACTTAGTCAACAGTACCCCCAAACACAGTAGATAATTGCCATGCATTTTGAATTGGCATGCGGAACAAAAATGGAACTGCGACGTATCTAGTGTTAACAAACTATTGCAACGTTCATATGCACGCTACTTGCAAACGAAAATAGTTTGCAAGTACTCAACTTAACGGGTAAACCTAATATTACACACGAAATTTAATATAATATTTAACCAACTTCAAAAAATGAGGTCTGTATTTTAATTATTTTTATGTGTGACATCTCATTTCTTTTTACTTGGTGGACCAATTTTGATAATTACTTTTCCAATGCAAAGCTCTTTGCAAAATTTACAAATTTTCAGTAGAGGCAAAAAACTGTTTTTTTTTGGCGAAATAGTCGCGAAAATGATGAAAGTTTTTTTACAGTGAGTAGATGTGACCACTGTACATCGATTTCTTGCAAAAAGTTAAAATTTAAAAAATTTGAAATGACCCTCCTTTAGAGGAAGCAGTCTGATATGGACATACATAAGTGACACAAATGTACTATTGTAAACCATGTATAGAAAAGAGACAAAAGCGATTACAAAGAATAATGTAGCAGACAAAATATAAAAAATATAGAAACCGTTATTCTGCATCCCAACGGTACACTCGCATCGAACATAATAACCTGCTACAGGTGTTTGTTTATTTGTAAGTTAAAAAAAATTCAAAAAAAAAAGAAAGGAAGCAACAATTTTTTTAAATGTTAACGTCACGTAATTGCTTACAATTAAAAATTAAAAGTTAAATGTAAATGAAAAATAAATATACTTGTTTTTAACTGAATTTGTATTTCTTTTAAATGTCAATTTCAGTTAATTTTATACACAGAATATTTTGAGTGTAACATACATCGTACAGTAAAGTACACTATGCTTAAATTAAGGCCAAGCGAATTTTATTTTTTCTTCTACTATCCACAGGACTCTGCCGCTCATATACGTACAAAATCAAATATACATATTTACACTACCTTCAGTACTTACATTTCCAACTACTACATTTTCCATGCATATGAAAGTCCTAAATATTGTTTACTTAACCTCAAGGTAATGGCAAAACAAAATGAAATGGGGATTAAAAATAATAGAAGAAAAACTAGAGTAACCAGAACGAATCTTGTAAGATGAACTCAATTTCATTAGAACTTGTGCTCAATTTGTGTATGTGTAGATTTATTAAAATGTTTGTGGGTGTGGGGAAGTGTGTGTATGTGTATATGTAAGTATTTTTAAGAACAACAATATTGTTTACCTTAAACTGGCTTAAAAACAAACAAAGAAACAAGCACATCTACATTCAGAATTCAGCATTACATTACCTGAAGCCACAGGCGAATGCATTTAGTGTTTATGGAACAGATAAGTAATCGGCCAGTCATTATATTTCCAATACAATTTGCAGGATTTAAATGGGAAACAAATCATCATCATCATCTTGATGAATAAAGAAGCAAACTTCTTCTACATGAGTATTTTCGTATTTTCAATTTATTTTTTATAAATGACTGGTCTACTCTGCTATTGATTTCAAAACAGACAAAAATTCAATTCAGACATTCAGCATCCAACAGTCATTAGTTAATTAAAATTCAAAATGATTATGGCAAGTGCCTTTGCTTTTGTAAAGTTTACAATTTTTTAGCCTGCAGTTGTTGGTATTCTGATTTATTTATCTACAATGAAGATGAAATAAATAAATATATGCATCGATAATATAATATTTAGTTACTAACAGGGCAAAACAAAAAAAATTATGCGTAGTGCAATTTTTTTCTTGGATCAGCGCTTAGCAGATATGCCCTGCCTGGTGAATATATTTAACGGGAACTAGAAAAATAGGTTTTAATGAGGAGGATTGAAATAGTAGAGTTTGTAGGCATTCTACTCCCCTATTTTTCTTAGACCAGTGGCCAAGGAGTGTTTCCTACATATGCAATGCACTGCAGCAGAACTAGGAAAGGGATAATGTTGAGAAGAGACAGGTGGAGAATGGAGTGCTGACAAAACTCTGCAGTTGCTCGATTCTTTCTGTCATGAGAATTTGTAGTGCAGAGTTGCTGCATCTTTGACGTTACATTGACGCATTAATCCTACCTACGAGTATATACATATATATAAATCTCCTGTCGCGATGTTCCGAAAGTACTTGAGAGATTTTAATGGAATTTAGCACAGATATGCAACTTTGTCCAACTTAAAATTTAATCTATATTGATTTGAAAAATTACCTTTGGGATATGCCACGTCCATACAAAATAAATATTTATTAGCTCATATTTCAAAAACGGTGTTCTTTATTTTCATTAAAATATATCCCATATATGTAACGATAAAAGCGTTACATGCATTCCATATGGTAGCGATGTTGTAGGTGGCTAGAAATTCTTAGCACCTTTTCGCGTAACCTCATTCACAAATTTGTGGAATTATTTTTACTTGTTATTTCATGACAGCCATCTCCCGGATACTCGGGAATACTGTGGACAAATTCAGCTTTCATTCCCAAAAATGGCAGAGTGGGAAAAATTCTGCCCACAAGCACAATTTTATTTTACTCTCTTGACCCACATAGGGGCCAAAGACGGCCATCAGTGTGAAAACTAAAAGTACTCGCTAAAAGTGCTTAAAATAAATGTCAAATAGGTAACGGTGCTTTCGTAGTGACGAGTTGAAATTCAACATTGTAAGAAAAAACTGAGAAAATAGGCAGAAAAAAAGCTAAAAACTTTGTGTAATTAAATTAGATCTAGTAAGTAAGTAAAAGTAATAAATCGAACAATGGAACCATCAAGTTCAGGTATTTATTGAAATATTTTGATTATATTTGTAATGAAAATTAATTGTGGATGTATTTTTGGTTTTTAATGTTTATATTGGAAATGCTAAAAATGACTTTGTTCCAGTTTAAGTGGACATAATTGGGCTCAATTAAGCAGAGATTTTAATTTCATTTTAAAGGTTGAACAAATGAGCGCGGTTTTAGAAAAATTTATGCTGCACATCGTGGCGCCTAAGAAGTTATGTACGAACTAGTAATAGCCTCACGCGTTGAGTTTACTAACAAAAAGTTAATTTTTTTATAAAACTACATCTATTTTTATTTGAAAACTACTTATTGCAATTAATTCTAAAGGTATTAAAAAAGAACTGATGCAAAATCGATATTTACATAATCCGTACCCAAAGTCATTCAATGGCAGGCAATTGAGCTGGAGCGTCCGTATTTATTAATTAATAATTAATTTGATTTGGGGGTACCCGTCTTCCCCCTCCTATACATCCAAGATTTCATTGGAACTTTTCGTTTGTTTTCAGAGTTAACCACATCAAATTTAGTGTGTTGCACTATTGTAGTTCTGCAGATATAAGAAAAGTAATAATTACCTTGTATGGCGGGTACCGCTACCCCTCCTCGTATACTTCAAAGATTTCGTTTCAACTCTTCGTTTGTTTTTAGAGTTTAGTGACGCTATTTATTGCAATTGTGGAATTAATACGCTAAAAAGGGGTTTGGCCCCACTGTGCGTAGTTACAAAACTAGTACTCGCAATTTAAAATATATAAACTATCCACTGCAAAATCAAACTCGTGGGCACTCTTCTGCATTCATCATTTATTAGTGCATGGAAATCGTAAATGTGTTCAAACAGTTTCTTGAGCGGATTAAATATACAGTAAAAATTTTAAAATATGCCTGAAGATAAAATGGATAAAAAAATGGATTTACTAACAATCTTTATTGCATCGAACAATTCATTTCCTGTTAAAAATTAAAGCAAACAAAACATTTGAATAAAACTGAATCAATATTAAAAAAAAAAAATAACAAATGCAATTTGCAATAACCAACGAAATAAGTACTGAAATTTTCAAGTAAAAAATAAATAAATATAAATAAAATACTACAACTACATAAGTAAATTTGTATACAGTTGCTCATTGCAGAATATTATACAATCAATTTAAAAAAAATTTAGTGCACTTTTGAAACATATTTTTCTCTGTAAAACACATACATACACACATAATACCTTTCATTCAAAGCAATTGATTACTCGTATTGTATGTCTACTTAATTTGGCAACTGTACATCGAGAATATATTTAATATTTAATATATAACGCAGGTTGCCAGTTTTGTTGCTAATTTCATTCTCATCTGTACTAAAAACAGAAGCTTTCAGATTTGGGAATGGAAATATGAAGTATGACCTTTACTAAAAACATAAAAAACAACGAAGCTGTCAACCTTTGCTAATAGTATGTGGACAGTAACATTTATTCTTGTATGCATATTCCTAAGCTTAGTCGGGTTAAATAGATGATATTAGTGAATTTACAATAACCTCCCTGTTGACACAAAGAGCACTGATAACGTGTTTAGTGGCATAGAAAATATGTATGTACTTGTTCTACTCAACTGGTGTTGGAGAAAAATTGGTATTAGTCACAATATTGTGAGAATTTAACAGCGAAGTTGAACACTACAAAAATGTTCATACATTTGTAATAATTGTTGTTCGATTAAATTTTAAATATTCTAATTAAATTAAATTTCTCGTATCCCTTTTGGCGAGCCATTAATTAAAGCTAAATGTTACAAAAATCATCTAGAAACAACTGGCACTCTCAAGAATAAATTAGTTACAGCCATTGCCCAAATATCGTTCTATATAATCGAAGTCCTGTTAGCGTAGTGTGTTCAAACCCTACTCCGTAATCCAAAAACTGTGCGATGTGCAGCACTTGAGCAACGAAAATATTGGCGTAGAAAACTAATAAACAATATGACTGTCCTTAATTTTTTTTTTTTTTTGACCAGTGCTCTGGGGATGACCCATCCGTATGCAATGCATTGCAGCAGACCTAGGAAAATATGTTATGCATAGCATATGGAATTTTGAATTTAGAGTTACGGTGGTACGAAAGGTGAAGACAAATGGGGTAAACTATTTTTTTTCTTAATTTTTTTATCGGGCTGATAAGTGGATTTTTTTTTTATCAGCATGGAGGGAGGGATTAGTATAATGTGGCGAATTTCACCATGGCCCATACAATTTTTTTTCGTCAACTGAAGTTTTATTTTTAATTATATATATATATATATATATATATGGAATCACTAAAATTTCGGAGTAATGCTACCTAAAATTTAAAGTCTATTGTGACGAATAACATATGCGTATACATTAAGGGAAACTAATGAAGCACACCCAACGACGAGCACGGCCGGAATAATAGGTAGCCCCTTTTTTTTATATCATCTTAAATGTATAAATCGTTACAAGATGTCGAAGATGAAAAAATTTGAAGAAATCGTTTTTTCTAAGAAATCCTAAAATCTTCATCGAAACGATTTTAGATATTCACTGATTTCAATTGACTACAAAAATTATCAGTTGCCGAAAAATTTTATCAAAAACGATTAAAGAGATACCGATGGGGAAAATTTTTAGTGAAAATTTGTTTTCAATTTCACCTTAATTTGCTAGGAAATCGGTTTTCGATACGCATTTCGGTTAAGTTTAGCGGGAAGCATCAGCGATGCTCTGTAAATTCAACTAATTAACATTTTTTTTTTTTTGCAAAAGGTATAGTTTCGCTGCAAAAACAAATTTTTAATATTTTTATTTACAAATATTAAGAACATTGCATAAATTTGGGAAAGAACAGTAATGTTTGCCTGTTCAAATGCAATGAAAAGCCATTAAGTGGCCTCATCATTGCGGCCAACATTATGGAAATTTGACCATTAGTTACATACTCCTTGGTAAAAAGTCACACACCCTTGACTGACTGCCTTGCAATATAAATGCTCTGCCGCTCAATTAGCTTTTCTAATATTTATTGTGTATTTATTGGAAAAGTTTTGCAAGAGTTCTGAATTGAGGCCTGAATGCTTTGGAAGTAATTTTCTTCAACAGACAAAAAAAAATAATTCGTTTAAATTTTTGTTTCACCAATTTCTTTGTCATATTATTGTTTGGCATAAAACAGTAAAAACTGTGATAGCTCTCTATAAAAAAAAACACACATATACACCTTAAAAACAAAAAATTACACAAAAGTTTTCCAACTAAAGAGACCGGAAACAATGCTGTATTTCCGGTTATAAGCAATCAACATAAAAGCAAAAGTTTTTTAGTTAAAAATATTTAGTTTATAAAAGTTTTTAACACAAATCACTGGAATATATTAAACAAGAAAAAGATATTTTTTTCTATATAAACCCTTTAGTTGTAATCACAGAGAACAATTTTGTTGCCACTGGATGCAGGACCTGAGAAAGTAGTTCACTTAAAACAGGCAGTAGCATGTTTTAAACACTTTTTTAAATAAACAAATTGTGTTATTGGCATTTTGGCATTTTGGTACCAAATCTGTTTCATATGTACGGTTATCTATTTCAATTACTTTTTTATTGTACATATTTTGTCTTTCATTTATACAACCAACTGACCTATATGACTGCCTCAATGCATATGAGGGCTACTCATGGAAAATGGAAAATAATGTTAACTAAACCAGCCATGCCAGCAAATTGGAACTACGAAGAGAACGAGATTTCTATAAAAAAAGTAGAAAAATTTTCTTTCTATTTTTATGATGATTTACAGTTTGCAAAAGTATTAAAAAGAAACAACATCTGTCTGCTGCTACGTACCAGTATAGTTGTACATAGAATGTTTGTTAAGCAAAAAGAAACAAAAAAAATTAAAGAAAATAAAGAGAAAAATAGGAGAAATAATAATCCCTAAGCAATATTAATGGTTCAGGTGACTGCATGGATTCCAATATTTGTTTATAGCTTTATCTGGCATTTTTATTTCTCAAAACCAACCACAAGTATGTACAACAATTTTCATTTCCCTTTTATTGTTACAATTTTTCATGATTTAAAAGTAAAGCAGAGCAGATAAATGCAAAGTAAAATATGTACAAGGAAAAGGTTTATATGGAGAACAAAATAAAATCTGCGTTATGGATCTGATACTTTTTCGGTTCCAAGGAGGACTCCAATTTTTACACTATAAACTTCGCTTTGTGTTATTTGTCAGTTTTGGAGAAGCTAAAGAGTTTTTTCTTTAAAGAATCTCTCCAGCGCCTAGTCAAATTGATATTCTCCGAACGTCATTGGGATACCAGGATGTCGAAAAGGGACTCGACTTGGTGGTGGTCTGATTCGATGTTACCCCCCAACCTGAATAGAAACAAAACCTTTGCAAGTGGCCGCATTCTATGTTTTGTTTTGTTTTGCTTAAAGATAGATTTTCAAGTGGCATTCTAGTATTTGATTTTGTGAAGCAAAATTGTTGCTGCAGTATTTATCACATGTTTGCATTATTACGTCGAAGATTGTCGTGCAGCGTCAAATTGACTTTCCTTTTGGGGATACCTGATAGAGTAATTTTTATGGGTGAAGATATGGGGGAACACTTCACAAAGCACCCGAGAGCCGAACGAGATGATTTTTATTTTATTGTAGTCATATCAATAACTAATTCAATGTTGTGTGACTTTCCTGTTAAAAATCAACACAAAACTCTAGGATGGAAAAATCAATCTTCTACTATTCAGATACAGTATGTATAGTCGTATCTTCCTCTGTCATGCATTTAATTCTCGTAACGGGTATTTCCGTCCATAATATTCAGATATTTAGAGGAGGTAATTTCTTTCAGAACCTTGTTCTAGGTTGTGTGGGAAGGTTTCGCGTAACCTTAACCTTATCCTGCATAAAAACATCACGGATTTTTCTAATGTGCATTAGAGAGTCACTGGTTCAGTTGTAGTCGGAAGATTTCAGTAGCGAAGGCATAGGCTCTGGTCACTGAGATCTGATTTCCCAATATTCTTCTCCCACTCTACTGTTTTCAATTCGTTCTACTCGGCAATGACAAGAGGCAGTATCTTTTTTAATACTTCCGAGGGAAACTTCTTTTGATGCATTAATGAAGACAACAAAATTATTTTTTTTATCTAGCAAACGTTCAAATAGAAAAGCAAAACTTTCAATTTCGTTATTTTTTTTTTTAGTTTCTATTGAAATTTTTTTTATTCAACTTCATAAATAATTAATATGCGCCTAATGTACCAGTTTCATTCTCTATATTTTTTTCTTTTCTAAATACACACACAATATTTATTTGACAAAGATGAAAGCTAAAGATACGTTTCAAGAAAATTGTGGCAATTTCTTGTCGCTTTAAAGCAGAACAAAGAAACTGATTCCCCTGTGGTATGAAATCACTTTGGAATCACAATTTCTACATGTTTTAACTACTACGAGTATTACCAGCACAATGGAGTTCGCGTTCTATGGTTGCAGTTAAGCAACTGACTGCTACTGGGAACTTGTAAGCTTCTTATTTTTTGTTAGAAAATGTAAAGAACAAAAGAAAGTACTATAAAATAGGCCATGACACATTTATTTAATGTGTTACTGAAATACAACATTTAGAACTCTTCCCTTCAGTGGGAGTAATTTAAAATAAAAAAATATATAATTTTGTATGCGTTAAAAAAAATTCATATTCCACTTACCGATTTTAAACAAGTAAATGCCTTTCAATATCCTTGTACGAAGCTGACAGGGTAAATCTGTAAGAAAATAAAATAATTCGGGTTGTTAAATAAGAAAATGTCAAAGATTTGATAAAATAGAAAATATGAAATTGAAATCATAAAACCACAAATTAAGTATAGTGTTTTCATATGAGATTATATTATTTGTTTTTATTCTATTTGTTTTTTCATTTATTTCTATATTTCGCCAAAAATTCCAAAAATACAAGTATTTTGAAATTGATTTAAAAGGGGTTACCGGGTTCTTATGCGCATTTTACTGTTACTACGGCACATCTCCAGGGAAACTTTGCCCAAAATTTTCTTAGGCTAAATAGAGATGTCGAACCTTCATTTAAATAAATAGAAAGTTGTAGCAAAATCAGAACTGAAACGAGAACTACATAATAGACCTCTTTTCTCATTTTTCTTACTTTTTCTATACCTACATAAGTTAACTATTTTTTTTGCTTTTTAGCTTGTATATACACACATACATACATACATATGTACATATATTGCACTCGTGAAACAACATAATATATTGGAGAAATGGACATATAGAATTCATATCTACCCATTGGCAAAATATGCCCATGTTCTGCCAAATCTTAATTAATTAATAATAATAAAATTAATGAAATATTTTCATTTAAATTAATCCTTTTCATTTACATACCTCCGATTTAAAATAAAAATGTTTTTCACTTTTATATTAAAAACTTTTGAAATTTCATCACAAATTGTGTGTTAATGTAAGTATGTATTTGTCGATATGAATTGTTATGTTATTTTTCGATTGCTTCTTAATAAATATATAAAAATAAAAGTATTTAAAAATATACATTTATATTAACTGAATTTATTTTGGGAATATTTATTTATACATATGATTCTAATTGTGCTTTTTCCCTTATAAACTATATGTGAAATTTATTATTACATACCTTATGATATTCTCATACAGTATGAAAAATATCATAAAGCATTTTATTACAAAAGTAACTCAAAAATTGAGGAGGAAAGCATATCCATATAGTACTATTTCGCTAACGCTTACTTAGCTCATCAGTGGATTTTCCCAACGTCTGAATATAAACCCAACATCTATATGTTTAAAATTCAATTAATCAAACGAGAATTGTTTGAATATTAAACATACAAACCAAAAAATCTATAAACAAAAACATAACAATCCATGAGTTTACTTTTATAACATACTCACATTTCTATTTTTAGTTTTTTATTCTCATCTACACTAGGCTTGCCATCGGCCAGCATAACTAATGTATTTTGAATCAAATGAAAAAATTAAAAAATGAAACAAAACAAAAGAATATCAAAATTCAATACCGTGCACATGTAGTATTTTATATTAACTGAATTTATTTTGGGAATATATATTTATACATATGATTCTAATTGTGCCGCATTCCTTTCGAATATTCTTCTTAAGGGCTGCGATTGTCTGGGGCTTGTTGACATAAACCCGCGTCTTCAAGTAGCCCCAAAGAAACAATTTCGGAGATTACGTGGCAACGGTAATTCACAGGCGACTGACGGTCAGTATGCATTTACTGATGCACTCTTTGCACTTTGTATGGGAACATGTGTAAGTCTTTCACTAATATTCGCTGTAAGGTCCGCCTGGTGACGCCCAATTGCGTGACACGTCGTCTCTTTGATGTTTTTATGTTCTCAACAATAGCGCCGATATGACAGGTGGAGACCACGCCCTGGTTCCAGTCTGTTTGCGTCGAGCAGATAAGCGGCGTAATATTTGTCCAATATGCGCCACACGACTAGGAAATCTAGGACGAAATTCACGCTTCAGTAACACCACTGACCGATTATTGGTTAAAAAACGCGACGCAATTATTCAACGCTCTTGCGGAATATAGCGCTCTATTGTTCGTCTGTTTGCATTCTGCAGCTGTTTAGTTCACAAATGTCAAATATGATTGACTTAAAACGCCATTTGCAAAAGCTATTACATCTTTTTTTTTTATATCTTGGACCAGCACTCAGGGGATGAACCCAACACATGCGATGCATTGTGGTAGTACTAGGAAATCAGGTTATGGGAAGGAGGATAGAGGGAGTAGTGTGAATAGACATTTGATTTGAATTTTCCCACGTCATATGTGACAGGAAAGACTTCGGCAGGGAGTTTGTTCCACATACGCGATGTTCGGCCGAAAAATGATTTCTCCCTAAAATGCGTAGTGCGGTTCGCTTCCAAATCGACCACAAATGGGTGCAAAATTAATGATGATCGCGTCGTGCGCGTAAATGATCGAGTTTCGGGAACAAGTTCCCTGATTTCATCAGAACACATCGCATTATAGTATCGATAGAACAACGAAACTCACCCCACGTTGCAACGATGCTCATGAGAGTTAATAGAGTTGGCTACCCTACTGTCTCCTATGAATTTCTTCGCTCTCTCCTGGACCCGGTCGAGTAACTTCAAAATAGTCTTTGAAGCACCGGCCCAAACATGAGACTTGTATTCTATTTTCGGTCGGATGTAGACGGTATAAGTAGTGAGGAGTTTAGATGGGGCGAAGTATGTCTTGCACCGTCTTAAAAAACCGAGGTACTTGAATGCTTCTTTTGAGACCCGAAAAATGTGCTCAGTCCATCGAACATCGCACTGAATTTTCATGCCAAGAACATCAAGAGCTTCTGATTCCTCGATGTTTATACCGCCCATAATTACAGATGACGCAGCGTCATCGGGCATGCGTCGATGTGTAAGCATGCTGCATTAAGTCTTTTGAGCATTGACCCCATTGCGATATTTTCATGAGGTCAGAATTCAATGAGTCACTCATATTCTCCCTCAGCGAAGTGATCATAGTCGATGTTGGCCTACGACTAAATGAATATGAGTGGGTTGGAAGTTTGACATAGGAGGTCATTAAGAAAGACTAGAAATAGGGTAGGAGAAAGAGTGGAGCCTTGCTGTACCCCTGAATTTATCTTGTACTCATTAGATGAGATCCCGTCTATAACAACTCTTATAACGCGATCCCTGAGAAAACTTACGATAGGGTCATTAATTTTGCACCACCCGTTGTATATAATGTATATATGTATATGATATATCTTTCTTGTAAAATAATTTTTTTTTCTGAACCTTCCCCGAAGAAGAACGACCAACTTAGGCCAGATCTTAGGCCAATTGTGATATCAATATGTACTATGTACATGTGTGCCATTATGTGCCGCACATTTCAAGAGCAGCACGGAACATGTGCTGCACATTTCAAGAGCGGCACACAAATTGTGCAGCAAATTGGCACATGCACATGAGCTAAGTATACAATTTTGGCACATCACTCTCATATCCGTACCCCGGTTCTTAACAAAATTTTAATTAAAAATTAATTTACATGTTTTTTTGTGTACTTGGGATGCGTGAACGTAAGAATTTTTATTCTGCATTGCTCGACTGACAATATTGTTTCTCTAGAATGCTCCCGAAAAATGTTGAAATGTCTTGGGAGTATCCTGCTGGAATTTGCGTTAGCGAAATATTTATTTTTTCATGACAGGAAACAACACATTCACGCGAACATCTCTAGAACATATTTTTGAAAGAACAATTTTTTCCGATTTATTGATTGCATTTCTATACTTGTGCCATAAAACCAGCAATTATTGCATAATAAAAACTGTCAAATAAAAAATTTAATAATTTTGCTTGTACAAAATATACAAGGATATTTTAAAAATATATTTCACCATTAAATTGGTCAAGTTACTTAAACCGTAATAAATTTTACCAAACTTGACAAATGAGATTAAAAACTACTTGAAGGAAATAAGTAAACGTTTGCTTACTTTTGCAAAAGGGAGAACAAAAAGGAATCTCATGCTCATTTTTTTTAGTTAAAAACCATTAAATGCAGAAAAGGACATCAATAGCATTAATTTTAGTTACGCTTCAAGCTAAACAACCATTCCAAACTTCAACAGAGGAAAAATAATAAAAAAAAAATACAAGAAAAAAAACTAAATTAAGCGCAAAAACACAAATTGACACAAATAGAGTTGAAAATAAAAAAAAATATATTTCTGCAGAAGGAACTACGAAAATAAGAACTGCAGTGCATGCCATGCTACTCGTACAAATACCAACGTCAACTAAAATGAAATGAAATTTAGTATTTGAAGCAAAAGCAATTTTTTTGAATACACTTACGTCTGTGCAATTGGGAATTGTGTATTCTAATTCTTCAGCAGCTGTATTTAGTAGAGGAAATATGCAAAGGATATAGAATTTTGCATATGCATGCAAGTCATGGCTAAAATGGAAGTAAATTAAACAATATGAGATGATGTAGTCCTCCATCTGTTTTCACGTATGGAACTGTGGCTCTGAACGAATAATTGTCATCCTAAAGCTGTTCTCTGAACCAGATCGTAGAGATTCGTATGGGTATTAGATTGGGTTACGTTTACAAAAATTAGTTCACTTAGAACCCGTTGTGCTGTTTGGGCGGAAGGGAGAAATAACGTATGAGCTTCCCCATCATCATTAAAATTATTCGGTACTGCCTGAGTCCTTTTTAAATAAACTCAGTTTCTTCACATCACATTCCGATATCACAGCAGTCGCTTTACTGGCGAGACGAGGATAGTGATCTAGCAAATGCTCAAATGCCTCCTCCCCGTGCTCATCACAACAACTTATACAAAAATCTTAGGGGTATTACAATGACGAGGGAAACAATAAAACAACAACACATTTCAACAAATTCCATTACCTACCCGGACTTATTGACAAACCTTTGTAATATGTAATGGCGCTCCGTATTAAATTATTCTATTTTCCGTTCAATATTTGTATTTGTAACCCACATTCCTGTGGAGACTCATCTAAATATTGTGAATTTTTTTTCTGTGGCTACGAGTACAACGCCCCCCCACTTAAACAAAAATACGCATTATAATTCTACAATATTATTCTTTTGCAAATGCCATAAATCTTTCAGTTGTATTCATTTGCATAAAGGAAAATGCATCATAATGGTCCTGTCGCCAGTGAATATGATTTTCAAAAAGTTAAATATTACGCTTGAATAGGAAGTGCATTCAGTTCAGTTATTCATACTCAGGCGAATGAATATTTGTGAAAGTCAATATGTCAATATCAAATGTTTTCATTAGATACACGTATCACTGACAACTTTATATACGAAACTGCAATGTCAACACAGTGGTTTTTGCTTGAATTGGTAGCACAGTTGTGCGCACTCCGAAAGAGGAGGTCAAAAGGATATTTAAAAAAACATTAAAATATTTACTCTGTGTTGCTAAAAGAAAGTTATGAAAAAAATATAACCTTCCGCCTTCTCCGTAACCCAACACAACGGAATGATGAATGTCATATATTTGCACGCGCTTGTAGGTATTTGTTTGTTTGTTTGTCTGTACATAAATAAATACACTGTACAGAGAATGTTCAAAGAGAAAATAAAATTAAAATATCAACTACATGCAATATTGCTGTTACAGCATCTACAATAACACAATTGCAATGCGTGCAATCAACGAATGCAGGATAGCAAAGGATATTACCTGATATAGAACAACAATACCGTATTAATATTTTAATATCATGCAGAGATCAAGACACAATGACAATGAGATCTATTCGCGTAGTTACACGTTAAAATATCAAAAGGCTTGTACATGGTAGAAATATCAAGGATATTAATTTCAAATAACTGAAATTGTAAGAATTGTAATAAAATTACAAATACAGGGTGGCTGATGAATTTTGCTACATTAAGAAACTATAATAACTTCCAAAAGAAGTTCATTACTGCCCGTAAAGTTAACGCTGGAACTGCAGCTATTGTCGCTCGAATTGATTGTTTTAGTGCCTCCAAATTTGTCTGTTGCGATTTGTACACTTCATGTTTACAATAACCATACAAGAAAAAGTCCGCTGGAGTTAGGTCAGACGATCTGGGTGGACAACGGAAGGTTGAGTTTCTTGAACTGAGCCTGTAAGTTAGTTGAACCAAAACTACAGACTCCAATTCGTGATAGAGCCATTCTTTTTCCATTGTCCCACTTTTCATTTTCGTTAAATCTAAGGATCAATCTACAAAAACCAAAAAAAAGAAATTCCAGATTACTTAGATAGAAAAAAAGTTATCAAGTTTTCTTTTGGTATCGGCTTTCATCAGCCACCCTGTAGTTTTACAAATGTTTGAATTTGCAGACCATCCTTTGAAGATTCTCGCAAAGATTGAGACAAATGCGTATTTTGTTCGCCTTTATGTCCATGATGACTTCCTTCGATTTATATCGAGTTTTCTCAGAGATTGTACTATACCAGTTCAGGATAAATTCAGCGGTTCTGCACTTTCTCCTGCTCTATTTTTTTAATTTTTCTTAACGATCTTCTCTCTTGACCTTCCAGCGCTATCTATTCTTTTGCGGATGACAGCAACATTTGCCAGTCATATTCTTTTAATAATGAATCCCATAAGGCAGAATCAGAAGCTTTTGATCAGATTCGAGTGGTTCACAGCAGCCCGTCGACCTACAATTCATGGCCCAGCCGCCGCCGATGCAAGTAATATATTTTTACTTTAGAAATGTTGCTTTAATATTGCCATTTAGTTAGGCTAGTCATATGCCACCGCAATTTTATACAAGTTGATTTTACAAAGAGAGTTCGTATTAAAATGTTTGCATCATTTAATATTTAATTTTTCACTGACTAGAAAATCTAATAAATAATTTTCTCCACAAAATGAAGACTTTTCCAAGTTTATAATTCTTCTCTTTATCGCATAAATGGAAAAATGGGATTTTAATTTTATATTCATTTAACAAAACACATATTGAAAAAGAGTCATAAAAAATGCATAAATAATTAAACTAAACCACCAGGAACCACATCCACCAAATGCCACTTCATTTTTATTAAATAAAATGTCAATTTTAAAGGAAGTAATAAAATGAGAATGGGGAGAAAATAATGAACATTAAACTGCTGCCGGGCGAAAGGAAATCAATAGTGACATCTAATAAAATACACACACAAATCATAAGCATAGCCGCACCCTTAAACATAAATTCAAAGCAAACTTTTGACTTTTAAATAAGTTGCGACCATTAAGCTACTGACATCAGTAAAATGCCTAAAGCACGCAATGCAAAGAGACTGTTAATAAGGACGAATAGTTGTGGTCTTGGCGGTTCCTGCCAAACACGTTGTTCACTACACAGTCGGTGATGTCATATTAATGCAGCCACTGCACAATTCAACCCATAAAACATAATTATCACAGTTGATGTGTGTTACTGTAAACTTTACACACTACGAAAGCGTTCAGTGACAGACCATGAGCTGAGTTCTGAAATTAATCACATACGACATTTATGTGTGTTTCCTGTACAAGAAAAGTACAAAGAATACACTCAAAATTTCTATTTCTGTAGGACGCTTTAAATAAAAACTTAAAAAGAAACATTTCGTTGAAAATTCCAAAGCATTATTTCACTAAAACGTTTGCACGAAAGTAAAACAAGTTGGAATATATTCATATGTATATAGAGGAAATATGAGATGAAAATATTTGTCGTATCTATAAATCACCTTTATAAATTTACTGAATACTTAAGCCCAATTACTATAGGATTGTAATCTATAAGAGAATGTACACCTCAAACTCTTTTGAAATGAATAACGCTGAGCTTTGAAAATGTTTAATTTTTTGTTTATTAACTCAGAACTTCTCGCCAAAAACATGTCATTTGGGATACAAATTTATTTTATACATCGTGGCGATAGCACGATGGATGGTAGTCTGCACGTTGACTACGAATCCAAAAACAGACCTGGGTTCAACTCCAGTTTCAGACTAAAATTTTAAAATAAAGGTAAACATCTCGCATTTTTCTGATGTGCTTTAGTGTGTCTTTGTGTGTCAGTTGTTGTCGGAAGATTTCAGTGGCGAAGGTATAGTCACTGGTCACTGAACAGTAACGGCTTCAGCTGTATCCAATTCACAATCGCATCAGAACGCCCTCCTTCGTCGGTATTGTGTAGCACCGGCGAAGTAAAATAATAATAAAAATGGCTACTAAACCGAAGCTTCAGTACTGCTACGATTATAAACAAAGAACGTGCGAAAGCAAAGCTGCAAAAATAATTAATTAAGCTTCACCTCCTGTCGTTTTTCCTATTATCGCTTTCCTATAGTTCCAGCACAATGCTTCGCATGTGTAGGAGATGTTTATTTTTATTTTAAAATTTTAGTCTGAAACTGGGGTTGAACTCAGGTCTGTTTTTGGATTCGTAGTCAACGTGCAGACTACCATCCATCGTGCCATCGCCACCCTCAACATAATCAACATAATCTCCTTTTACCGTCAAAATAATAGGTTTTCTCGATGCCCTCAAAATAAGCGTTTGTGTCGGTTTGGGAAAAGAAAATAGTTACAGCAGGCTAAATGTGGGGAATATGCTGAATGGGGTAGCAGTTGGTAGACCAATTTATGGATTTTTAGCACACGGACTACAAACGTGTGCACTCGTGCTTTGACGTTATGGAACAGCACTTTTCTTCTCCACGTCTAAATGTGGTCTGTCTAATATTGGTCAGTGATAGTTCCACCCTCCTCGATGTTGGTGGCTGAAAATGTACGTGAATTTGAAATAAAGTGTCTTGATGTTAACTAATGTCCGTGCAAAAATATTCTTTTCCTCTTATGGGTATACAGAAAAAGTTTTTACATACATATAAAGAAAATAAAATTTTTTGCAAATTAAATTTGTAAAATTGCTTTTGAAAATACTAACAATTTTTTCTGCTCCCTCTTAATACTTTCGTTCGGATATGAGAAACATTTATCACCACAACTTGAGTTAAGTCGCAAGACAGCAATGCTATTGGCCAATAATAATGATTTCAGTTTTTATACTTTTTGAGCATTAAAAATCACATTTTTATTTTACATCAGTCAGTTTCATTTGTTTATATTAAAATTTACTAGTGACGTATGAGTAATGTGCAATTATATATCATTAAAAAATTACTCATACGTAAAGAGTTGCATGGCTAAAGTTGAATATATACTTCATTAGTTATTCATTAGACTGAATCTATAGAAATACTTGTGAAATTAGTAGATGAAACTTTCCATTATCAAAATATAGGGCGTGAAACTCCTATTGTCGATAAGAAAAAACTATGTGCACATTATTTCGTCTAATTTCTTGAAATATTTTAATTTGCCGGGGTGCAAAGTGAAAATATTAAAAAAAAAAACTAAGAGGGTTCTACAAACGTAATTCAAAAATTTATATGTATGGATGTGAATGAATATTCAACCAGTTTCTGACAGTTTATTTTGCCTACGAACAATTGTGACATTGTGTGTTGGTGACATGATCAAGCAAGCAATGTGTTCAGCAGATTTTGTTGAGTCAACGCATTATTCTTTTCTTAACTAAAGATTCCATTTGATATCTTTTACTTCGCATACATTTTCCATTGCCCAAATACTTGATTTATTTTTTATTTGTGAACTTTATTTACAATCTATCAATTACCGATAATAAGCAAATTTTTCAAGTAATTAATATCAACAATTACTGCTGAACTCCTTTGAGAACAACAATATGTTCGTAAATATAATAAAGTATACATACATATATATATATATATATATATATATATATATATATATATATATATATATATATATATATATATACAACTAAATAATAAAACTTTCTTCACATATACATACATATGTCCTTATATAATTGCCCAAATACTGACGAAGAGGCATAACTATAGCAACTAGTGCTCATCAGACAAATGTTGGGCTTGGAAGAAGAAAGATGTTGAACACTAGTTGTAGAGACAATGCGGTAACCACTCAGCTTACAGCTGTCTGTCTTACTGATTAGAGGAGATTTGTGAAAAATCTTTAAATAGAAAAAATACGAATAGTTTGGAAATTTGATACGAAATCGTAGAGGAAGAGAAGAAACAAGGCATACAGCTCTACTGTACAACCAAGTTTAATGTGTTCTAATATGACGAGAGCAATTTAATGGGAAATAATCATATTATAAGAAACCTGACAATCTATTCGGCATCAAATTACACTTGTAATTCATTGCAAATACAAAAGGAAGCCAAATTCCAATTCCTTTAATAATTATTAACGAAATTAGAACAGAGTTCAATGAAGAATCGTTAGTAAAGATTACAGTATTCAAGAGATTACATCAAATTATATTTACTCACAAGCTCTCTAAACTTACAGCAACTCTTTATTATATTATTAAATGACACACAGTATGAATCCTTTTATTTTTCGAGTATAATATCTGTTGACATGGTCATACTTGTGGGGGGTTTCACAAGAATGCCTTTCAATTTCTAACATTTTATGCTTCAGACAAGCAATTTAATTGCCAAATAGAAACTTGTTGGCATGTTTCTATGTGCAACTGCTCGTATCTAGGAAAGTATCCTTGTGCGTATCTGTGTTTTTAATTGTGAGTCTGGGCATTATGTGTGTGTGTGCGTGTGTTTGTGTGTGATTGCAAAATGGTAAAGAAAAACTATTTCTATTTGATATCAAAGGTTGTCATATGCAATAATTACATTTTTCAAATTTCTTTTTTTATTTTTATTAAACAAAATTCAACAGATAAATTATTTGTGGTCACTGGTCAGTATTGGCTTCACTTAAAGAATGTGTGTTTTTTTACCCACAATGCAAAGAAATTAAATATTTCAAAAATTTTCCTTTTACTAGAGTTTTTGTTATAAAAATATATATGTGTATATATGTCATTAAGCTTAAATGAATTTTGAAAAGAAATTAAAATATTCAAATCATTTTTCATCTGCCATAAATATTAAATAATATTTTCTGTACGTATTTACAAAGTGACATACATATTTGTATGTATATAAAATGTGACATATTTATTAGCAATTTTCCAATAGACCATACTGAATTCAAATTGATATGGGTTAATTAAAGTTGTCCTTGTTACTTTCAGAATGAAAATAATGGACAATTCATAAGAGACACAGCCAAGTGGGTTTTTGGCTGTTGTCAATAAAAATGAAAGCCAGGATGTGTCCGTTGAGCAAATATTTAAAAACAACTTCATAAATATTTCCCGTTAGACAGGTTCAAGAATATACGGGATATGCAGATGTAATTTTATTCTGCCTCCAGACGGCTGCCTGCTCCTGTTCCAATGAGCCAAATGGACCTGCAATTGAAGATTATGAACTGGACGTTATGTGCATTCAATAAGACGGTGGCACGTGGCACACAACACGACCGATTTAGAGTTTTTTTCAGGACAAGTTTCCAGAACGCAAAATTTAACGTTTTGGCGATGTCAATGGTCCACCAAGATTATGCGCTTTGACGCCGTCTCTACCGGGATAATCCCCTAATGTTGGAACATTTAAAAACTACCATTCGTCAATTTACGACTACTTTTTTCTAGCACAAACAAAAAACTTTCTAAATTTTCATACTTTTTACTTCTGAGCATTAGGATCTGGTTTAATGAAAACCGTGACTTTTTTGAAAGAATTTTCATTTCTTTGGTAAAAGTTCAGACGTAATTAAACAGCTGTGTTTTTTCTTGTTTTGTTTGTATTTTGTATAGAAAAGACACAAAATTCATTCCAATTATTTTAGCAATTACGTTAATAAATTATTTTGTTTAAGAATTAAAAAAAACCATCGAAAATTCAATATTGCATAAACGGAAAGAAAACAATACACTTAATATGAGTGGGGTATATTATTGTAAAACTTAAGTTCCAATTTTATTCTTGGATCTGTGCTCATGGAACATTCTTTACATAACCACAACAGTGCACTGGAACTATATAGAGAGAGGAATAGTTTAAAGAATATGCAATAAGTTGTAGAAGATAGAATTTAATTCACAACTCTGCTGTGTTAATTATAAAGCAAAGTTGCGGGCGGCGTCTTCTGATTTTAATTTTAACAAATTATTTTTTTTAAGCTAAGGGAAGTCTTTTCTATTATTATTTTATTTTCTCGACATTCTATTGCTCAAATACTGACGAAGGAGGGAAAAAAAACTTTTGACTTGGCCGGGCCAGGAATCGAATCCTTCTGGATGCACAACCAACACGCTAACTACTCAGCCATCAGCACTCTAAGAACGCAGAGGATATTTGTGCTTACCAACAAATAATAAAATTAGTACTAATAGTAATTAATAAAAAATGTGAAAGTAAAATAAACCGATAGAAAGGAAAAGAATACACGTGCCTAACAAACGATAATATTTGTGAAAAACCGCCAAGATAACTTAAAAGCGGCTGTACTTCTACTAATACTAATATTTCTCCAGGAATCGCATTATCGCAGACAAATTTCCAATAATACCATTCGATATGCCGTTTGATTTCAAACGTGTACAATTTTCACTGCGTGTTGCTTTTGCAATTGCCAATAAGAATGTTCGAAAGTCATGGGATAAACTTAGAATGTCCAGTATAGTCCTCACGAACAATTAAACGTTGCCAGTTTGCGTATCGGCAAACCATCACATTTATTTCCAATAAAATGGAAACCCAAGAAATGTTGTTTACCATACAGAGTTACAATAAATATATAATGTGAATTCAAACTTGTATCGTATTATTATTATTTTGCGCAGTAAAACGTGTAATAATTTATTATTTGTCTAACCAATCAGGTTTATTACCACCTTAATTACACGACATGTTTTTTACGTCTGGCATAGTTAGTGTGTGCTTACAACAGCTGACTTTTATTAAATTTGAATTTTTTAGAAAGTTGGTTTGTGAAATGGATTAAAAAAATAAAACCTGGTCTAATTGAATTGAGATTGTTGTATGACTTTGCTTTTGCAAAAGTCAGATGTTGGACCACTACTCTGCGACCTGAACTCTCCCACAAAATACACAACAAGTTGAATGGTGATGGCTGAAGTAGTCTGCACGTTGACTACAAAACCAAAACAGACTAAAATTATATATAAAAAAAAAAGAAACATATCGCATTTTTCTGATGTGCATTAGTGTGTCATTGTGTGTCAGTAGTTGTCAGAAAGTTTCAGTGGCGAAGGCATAGTCATTGGTCACTGAACCATACCGGCTTCAGCTGATAGCAATCCACAATCACATCAGAACGCCCTCCTTCGCCGGTATTATTGTGTAGCACCGGCGAAGTAAAAATAATAATAAAAATGGCTACTAAACCGAAGCTTCAGCACTGCTACGAGTATAAACGAAGAACGTGCGAAAGCAGAGCTGTAAAATAATTAATTAAGCTTCACCTCCTGTCGTTTCTACTACTATCCCTTTCCTATAGTTCCCAGCACAATGCTTCGCATTTGTATGGGTCATCTCCTGAGTGCTGGTCTCAGATAAAAAAAAAATTCAATGTGTAACAATTTGACCCTTTCTCGCACAAGGTTAGTTTTTTTTTCTTGGACCGGCACTTATGGGATGACCCCTAGCAGAATGAATAGCAGATACTGCTGTCATCTGAGAAAAAGTGGATAGGGTTGGAATTATGATATAGGAGGTCATTAAGAAAAATAAGAAATAGGGTAGGAGAAAGAATGGAGCCATGCGGTTCTCCTGAATTTATCTTGAACTCGTTAGATGAGATCCCGTCTATAACAACTCTTATAGAGAGCTCGATATAAATCGATAAAAGATATCACCGACACGAAAAGCAATAAGTTTGGACAAAAGTGCTCCATGCCACAATCTGTCAAATGCTTTGGAAATATCTAGAGCCACTACCTTATTTTCGCCAAAATGGCGAAAGGAGCGCCACCATTGTTTCGATAGGAAGACCAATAAGTCTCCCGTGGAATGTCGTCCACGAGGATTGTTCAAAAGAAAAGGAGAATTTGTTTTCTTCGATTACAATGGCGTGGTGCATCATGAGTGCTTGCCTACAGGTCGTACGGTTAATAAGGAAAAAGAAATCATGGATTCCGCATCACGATAATGCACCAGCTCACACATCAATGCTTGTTCGTGATTTTTTGATCAAAAAACAACATCATAATCATGCCTGAATCACCTTATTCACCAGAATTGGCTCCCTGCTAATTTCTCCCATTCGCAAAACTGAAAAGACTAATGAAAGGAAAGCATTTTGCCACAATTGATGGTATAAAGCCAAAATCGAAGAACGAGCTGATGGCCATACCGAAAAGCGCATTTCAGAATAGCTTAGAGAATTGGAAAAAGCTGGCGGGGTGTTACTTTAAAATGCATATTTATGAATAAATAAATACTTTCCAAAAAAATTCAAAATGCACCTTTTAAACAGACCTCGTATACATTTTCTTCAACTCTGTCGGGTTAAATATATGATATTAATGGCTTGACACAAAGAGTGCTGATGAGGTGTGTAGTGTAGAAAATATGTACATATACACGTTCTAGTCAACTGGCGTTGGAGATTAATTGTTCTTTTGCCTTTATTCTAAAATGAAAGGTCCTTTGGCATATTGTTTTGATAAATTAACTATGAACTTAAATAGAAACAAATTGTAGTACATTCATTTGTAATAATTGCAGTTCAAATAAATATCACTAATCGTAAACATTATGATTAATTTTTATTTAAAAGTAGTTATATCCATCAGGCAAAATATTGAATACACGATTTCAAATAAAAAAAATTTGTAAATCCTTTACTTTACTGAATAGACATACGTCTGTCTCTCAGACGTTTTATTTATTTTTATTGTGCGAAAAAGTAATGTTATCTTTCTAGAATTAATATGCCTAATTTAAGATTTTTTTCTATTAATATTTTTATTTTAATATTAATATTATATTAATTTTAATTTCTACTGTATCTGCTACCAAAAAAAAATTGCTTCTGATGACTTTTCTTTAGCTTTTTCTTTCATAAATTTCAAACTCATATTCACTTTAAAATATTGTTGTACTTGTATAATTGTAGAGAAGAGTTATTAACAGCTTTTTATATATTTTCTTATGACATGTTTAAGCATGCTTGAGCTTGACATACATGGCAAAAGGTTTCCTATGAAATAAACCTGTAGCTACTCGTTTGAATGTTAAGTTTTTTAGATAAAATCTATAAAAAATATTGTACGTTGAAATCCATTAAAATTTATGAATACTTATACATATGCAAAAGCTTTATGGATGTAAACAATTGCTTGCAAGCGTCGGTGTATGTACTCGTATGTGCGGGACGGTGTGTGCAAAAATCATTTCCTGGAGTATTCAAATGATTGTCCTTATCAATGTATATGCACGTATGCACGTTTGTATGTATGTAGTGTGTTTATATATAAAAAATAATTAAATTGAATTCTTGTCTTCTTCATTTTGAGAAAGGCAATTACTTATTTTGCTTTAACTACAACACATTTTATATTTCAAAGTAAAAGTTCATTTGGAAATTAAAAGATATTAAAAATATTAATTTCACAAGCTAATTAATTCTTCAGAAACATAATTTTACTCAAAAGATGTAGGTACTTGTCACGCCCTTATGTTCGGTGGCGAACCCTCGCCGAAAAAGAACACTCCATTTAGGCCAGACCCTACGCCCTTTGTGATACCACAAACTATTCACAGAGTTCAGTCAATGATAACAAGAAATGTGAGGTGAAGAACCTCCGCCGTTTCATGGCAAAAGCTGGGCACTGACACATGAGCTGACCAATCGTCTCCTCCTCCACAGACCCACAGCTCCAACGAATTCTGCGAGCGAATGCCGAGTCTATCGGCATGCCTTCCAATGAGATAATGACCCGTGAGAACCGCGACAGTGCGATTGATGTCGATGCGATTCAAGGAAAAGAGACACATAGTCCTCTTCTTATCCAGGTTAGTCCAGCAGAATCTAGCAATACAGCACGCCCCTCATATTGCCAACGAATCTGGCCCTCCGCATATACCGACCCAGTTTAACCGATACATTCGGAACAATAGCCCGTCAATAGTTCGGAAATTTTAAGATCTGGGCCCGCCTTGGCCCAGTCATCAACGAACGCAATTACCTATGAAATCCACATGTATCGGACACTCATAGACGAGGACCGATGTTGAAGCATCGCCCGCGAAATTGCATCCCGCCTGAATGCAGTCCGAGTAAATCTGAAGATTTTCAGGCAAAATCTATCCAACAAGCAGCGCACATCCTTCCATGCCCTCCGACTGAAATACAATGCAGTGGTCAGTCACTCTATACGAAAACCTAATGTTATGACCTCTTATGTATGTACGTATATACCACAGCCCACTTTGTCCAGCATCCTGGAGCCGTCGGTATAGCGATCAAGGGCATTGTCAGGAGCCTCCGGATCGCCAGACAAAGCGTCCCTTGTTGGAATCCCTTAGTAAAATGTCTTAACGAAAAAATTATAAAGAACCATGTAATCGACCCGAACGTGTCTCTGATCCCCTAAGATCACATCGTTTTCATAGTTCAGTCTAGGCCAGTATTCAACTGCATTTAGCCTTACGGCTACCAGTCTAGCCCTCTAGACGAAATTAAATTGGCTATAAACATGAACGGAATCCCTTTATTTAAAAGTTCGCGAACCCAGTTAAGGCCAATTCTTCTGAAAATAGCCGATGTGAAAAAAAACGAGAAACCACTTCCTGTAGGAACCCAATTGTGTTAAGCAGTTTTTCAGGTGTGTCAAACGGTTTTTCGAAGACTTTGCAGAGAAAGTGATTTCGCTAAAACGCTGAGAAAATTAACATTGTGTTACGCCGTTTACGACACGACAGTTAAACGATTTGTTTGTTGTACACCATGCCGCACATCATCGCATGGTTGCAGCAAGTGCACAGAAGTATCGGAAAACTTGGTCGCGTACTGTTAGCGAAACTTTAATCGCCGACGCAAACTTTTCCTCAAGAAAATATCCAAAGCATCACATCCAAATGTTCAAAAACGAAAAAAACACCCCTCGAAGAAGTTGGTTTGAATACTGTAAGGCAAATTCAATTATACAGTATGCACCTTATCGATCTTGCTGCTACAAGGAAAATTCTTAATCAAATCATTAAAAATAGAATAAAAAAATACTTCAAAAAAAAAATATCTAAAATATCTTCTGAGCTCGCGAAATTCAGAAAATGTTTTACGAAGGAGTTTTAAATATTAAATACTAGTGAATCTCTGGTTCCAATTTCTACATATGTCCCTTAGTCAGTAGCACTTATAGAACTGTTGTATTCTCAATGGCACGCATGGCTTAAATGTCTGCCGCACGGAACATTGTGAAGGGCATATTAAGTCAGTAGTACTGCTTCACTATTACCATTTCATACATGTCTATAAATACATATGTGTGTATATGTATGTTTGTATGTGTTCTTACATAAAATGGCTGTAATTCGTTTACAGCTAGAAACTTCATTAGCACGCAATCAACTTAGTAGACAATTTCATTTCATTGCGTATGTGACACGTTGCCTTATATTCCTATTCCAGTTGGCCAGGTCTTCAAGTCATCTTATAAATTCTAAATGTCAGCATCATCTGACGTAAATTATTGAAAACTTTTAACAAAGAATCACCCCAAAACCATGAATGGAAATAAATAATGATTTGAAATCCCTAAGTTTCCTAAATTTCTACATCAAATCTTAAGCCCATTTGAAAACTTTTATGAAAATTATTCATTGGATATACAAATACATATAAATATACATACATATGTACATACCATTCATATATATTTTTTCTTTCAAAACAAACTTGTTAACAAAAACTTTCCGTACACATTTCATTGAAAACGATAGATAAAATAACTTGCAAACTTTGAGAATTTTCTAACTTTTTGAGTTACGTTTTTTTTTTTCGAAGGAATAAATTTGGTGTTTGTTATTTTTTTGGGATTTCGGTTTTATCGCAATACGAATATGAATATTTATTTGCTACTGAAGGTAAAATACTGCATATGCAAATGTAAAAACGTATAAATCAAATGCAAAATCAAGTCATGGCTGTCTCATACACATTTCATCAACATCGCCTGCAGTATCATCACATGCATTCAAAGTTTTAGAGAAGAACTGAATGGAACACATGGAATCTTCTTACAAACACAACTTAAATCAAGTTTAGCAGCAAGTAGACAATTTAAACGAATTCTAACTAAATGCGAAACTTTGAAAGTTGTCGTTGAAAACCAATATGCCATGGTTTTTATAAAAAAAAATATAGACAATATTTATTTCCCTAAGAGCTTTAATACATGAAAATATATCGCACACATATATTCTTTAATGTTATTTATTAATATACATGTACATATATATATATATACATACACATATGTAGTTATACATACATTTGAATGAAACTTGTACAAACAAAATTGTGCAGCAAAATAAAAAATTTGCTCTAAACTACAAATAGTAGACACTACGTGAACAAAATTTGTCACAGTATTTCCTAGAGAGCAAAAGAAATCTACAGAATTTATTACATTTATTTTTTAAAAAAATGTTTTTCAATCCCTTGAGATAAACAGCGAAACAACAGTACTGAAATATTACAAACGAAATAAACTTTTTCTACAGAGACCATAACATAAGTCAAAATAATTCAAACTTTGAATTAATTAATTAAAAATTTCCAATAAGAACTTTTATTTCGATATGTACAGGGTGGCATAAAAGGAGCTATATGGTTTGAATTCTTTATAACTTTTTTAATTATTATTTTTTCTGGGTTTTTTTCAGCATTTTGTGAAGAAGACTTGGGGAATTAATTATGAAACATTCGAAATGAAATCATGGCCATTACACCCGCAAAGTTATGGAAATTATGCTAAAGAGAGCACGTATGTGCGAAGCAGAAAATGGACATCACTTACAGGATATCATTTTTCACATTCCCCAATAATACATTTAAACCGTATAGCTCCTAATGTGGCACCCTGTACAAAAGAAGTCAGTATTTTGGAGCGAAACTGAAAAAAGGAGGCCTTACGATTAACAATGGAAAACAGTAAAACGCACACACGGCTACGCTTACAAGACCATATGAAACTTTTTTTTTGTTTGACTAGAGAAATGACACGACTGAAACTTCACTTTTTACAAGTCTGCTTTTGAACGTTCTTCGTTTTTTTATAGCAGTATTAAAGCGCCTCTGATGTTAAGGAGACGTATTAAATTTTGAATCTTCGTTTTTCGTAACCATTTTTAGTAATTATCTTACTTCGCCGATCCTACACAATACCGACGAATGAGGGCGTTCTAATGTGGCTGTGGACTGCTATCAGCTAAAGCCGGTACTGTTCAGTGACCATTGACTGAGCCTTCGACACAATGGGACCCGGGAGGACCCAAGTGAGCTGATTCCCTTAGGACTTGGCGGCCTGCTAACCTATTGACTGAACCTTCGCCACTGAAACCTTCCGACAAGAACTGCCGCAAAGCCACACTTCAGAAAAACTGGGAGATATTTCTATGATTTAGTCTGAAGTTGGTGTCGAACACATGAAATTTTTGGTTTTGTAGTCAACGTGCAAACTACTTCAGTCCGCGCTTTTGCGGCTGTATATCCTCGGTAAATTCAGGAATTCCATTTTTTATTTTTTTTTTAAATAATATCTGAGATGAGAATGTAAAAATCAATCGCGGAGAAAATAATATTACGTCTAAACTTTAAATTAATGTTATCTCAGTAGTTTGTTTATTGCGGTTCCAAATCACTTTGTCTTAAAAAAAAAGCTTTGACCTTTGGGGAATATATGATCTATAATTAAATAGAAAGAAAAAACATTTCATAACATTTCTTAATATAGTATGTGGATAATAATATGTATTTCTCGTATACATTTCCTTCAACGCTGTCGGGTTATTTATATGATATTAATGACTATTCAACGATCTTCCTGTTGACACAAAATGTACTTATGACGTATGTAGTTGCATAGAAAATATGTATATACATGTTAAACTCAACAGGTGTTGGAGATTAATTGTTCTTCTTCCTTTATTCTGAAAATGAAAAGTAATTTTTTATTTTACGGCCATTTTCACAATGTCTGATATTTTACCTGTCTCACTTGTTTTTTTGAATGTTCCAAGCTGGAACAATTTGTTGCTTATGAATATTCCGCCGTTCCTTTCAGTATACTTCAATGTTTTTTTTCACAAACATTAAGATTTTTTTCTATTTTCTGTCATTATAGTATTTTTCGTAAACAAACACAAACAATATTGCCATACTTTTTAGAGAATTCTTTTGTTAAGTAACTGAAGGATGGTGAAACTGAAATCATTAACCGTCGATTAAATAGTGCCTGTTATGCAAACCGCCAGTTAGTTAATTTTGTTGGAAATATAATTTGAGCATTAACACTTTGCTTATTCAACATGTATATTCACATAGTTGGCTTTGAAATATTTTTTATGTTGTGTCACTTTGTAGAAAAATTTTATATATAGTTTAAAAGAATTTGTCATCAATAAAAGTCATACATGTACATTGTGTTTTGTACATTGCTTTTTATATAAGAACTTTGTGGAATTACTAGAAAGGGTTTGCATCACCACAACTACATTTCAATAGGTTATGGGCCCAGACATACGATTTGGAAGTTGTTGAATTTTTATTGCAAGATTTAAAAAGAAAAAATGGCATCGTCGTCATTATATCAGATAGAAAAGCTAGATGAAAGGAATTACGAAACATGGAGTATTCATATGAGAAGTATCCTTATTCATTCTGGTTTTTGGAAGTATGCAAGTGGCGAAGAAGAAGCAGATTCAACCTGGAGTCGTGATAAAATTTTGGAGTGGAAGAGTAATGATGAAAAAACGCTCGCAACAATTTTATTAAGTGTTAAGTCTAACCAGTTGAACCATATTAAAAACATTAACAAATCTAAAGATGCCTGGATTAAACTTAAGGAAGTTTACAAGCCGAGTGGTCCGATGCAAAAGGTTAGCTTATATAAAAAGATGTTAAGTTTGAACATGAAAGACAGCAAAGATATGGCCGAATATTTAAACAGTTTTTGTGAAATTACGGAGAAATTAGCCGATGTTGGAATTAGTATTCAAGAAGAATTATTGGTAGTCATTTTATTGTCAAGTCTTCCGAGAGAGTTTGAAAACTTCGTTATTGCCATAGAAACGAGGGATTCTCTACCAGCGTTAGGAATGCTAAAGGTTAAACTTCTTGAAGAGTATGAACGTCGAAATCAACAAAACAAATCATCTACGATTGAACAAGCTTTTGGTGCAGCCAAAAGAGAAACAGGTTACAAGAAAGGTAATAATAATTTGAATGTTAAAAAGGGAAATTGCTTCATATGTGGTAAGAAAGGGCATTATGCAAATAGGTGCAACGAAAAACGTAATCAAGAAAAAACTTACTCTTTGATTGCAATGGCGAATTCTGAAAAAAGAGATACACAAACATCGACATGGTACATTGATAGCGGTGCTACAAGTCACATGTGTGCAAATCGAAATTTATTTTGTAAATTAGACAGATGCAGTGATAATATAATGTTGGCAAATAGAAAATCAATTGCTGCTGAAGGAATAGGAACAGTCAATCTGTTTATAAATAATAATAAAATTGTACTAAAAGATGTTTTATATTCCTCAGATCTGAATGGAAATTTTTTATCTGTCAATAAGGTCGTACAGTATGGTGGCAAAATCAAATTTAATAATAAGGGTGCAATATTTACTGATGCTTACGGTGAAATAGTTTTAAAAGCCCGTAAAGAAGAAAATTTGTTCCAATTTAAAATAAAAATACCGAACGAGAAATTATGTGTTTTACAATCCATTAATGAAACTTGGCATCGTCGATATGGACATTTGAACTATGAAAGCCTGTTTGAGTTGTCGAAGAAAAATATGGTGAATGGTATAAATTTGACGCAGAAACATCAAGATCCGTGCGAAATATGTATGGTTAGCAAAATTCATGCTATAAAATTCCCGAAGAAATCTGAAAGTAAATCTGGTGAGTTGTTAGATTTAATACACTCGGATGTTTGTGGTCCTATGAAAATAGATTCAGTTGGAGGTTCAAAGTATTTCCTCACATTCATAGATGACAAGTCAAGAAAAGTTTTTGTTTATTTTTTAAAATACAAAAGCGAGGTATTTGAAAAATTTAAAAATTTCAAAGAATTAGTAGAACGTCATACAAATCGTAAAATAAAATGTATTCGTAGTGATAATGGAGGAGAATATATTAATAAAGATTTTAATAATTATTTGGAGCAATGCGGAATTCAACGTCAGTTAACGGTACCTTATACGCCGCAACAGAATGGGGTAGCGGAAAGGTTTAATAGAACAATAGTAGAAATGGCTCGTTGTATGTTAGTCGATGCTGGTTTAAAACAAGATTTATGGGCTGAAGCTGTAGCAACAGCAGTTTATTTACGTAATAGATCTCCATTAAAAAAGTCTCGATGGAAAAACGCCTTATGAAATATGGACGGGTCGTAAGCCATGTGTAAATCATTTTAAAATTTTTGGTACAAATGCAGTAGTTTTGAATAAAAGAAGAGGAAAATTTGAATCAAAAGGTGCAAATATGATGATGGTTGGTTATTCTAGAGTATCAAAAGCATATCGCTTATATGATAAGAAAACACGAGAAGTTATTGAAAGACGCAATGTTTTATTTAATGAATATAAATTACCCTGTAAAGAAATTAATGATAACATTCAAAATTTTATGGATTTCGAAGCGATTGTAAATAAGAAAGATGTCGATGAACAATTTGAGACAAATAATACCTCAAATCAAGAAGATTTAGAGTATAGCATTGTAAGATCAGTAAATAGCGATATTTCACTTGATGAGGTTGTAGAAACAAATGAAAAAGGTAAACGTGGGCCAGGTAGACCTAAAATTTTTAGTAATGGTGGTCGTCCAAGAAAAATATATCAACAACTGAATAATGCAGTGAAGGAGCAAGTTCCAAAAACTTTAGAAGAGGCATTATCCAGTCGTGAAAGTGAAAAATGGAGAGAAGCTATGAAAAAAGAAATGTCTTTGTTGGAACAAAAAGAGACATGGTCATTAGTTGATTTACCAGCAGGTCATAAAACTATTAAAAGTAAGTGGGTATACACTTTAAAGAAAAATAGTGAAGGTGAAATTGAAAGGTTTAAGGCAAGGTTGGTCGCCAAAGGCTGTAGTCAAAAATACGGCATAAATTACGAAGAAACTTTTTCCCCTGTTATAAGATACGAAACGATAAGAATGATTTTGGCATTAGCAGTTGAGCACAAAATGCATTTGCACCAAATAGATGTAACTTCAGCATACCTGAATGGAGATTTATATGATGAAATTTACATGCAACAGCCTCAAGGTTTTGAAAACAAAAGGTATCCAAATAAAGTGTTACGTCTGCACAAATCTCTTTATGGTCTTAAGCAATCCGGGAGAGCATGGAATTTTAAATTAAATGAAGTTTTATGTAAGATGGGATTTGAAAGTTGCAAAAATGAACCGTGTTTATATAAAAAAATACAAGACAAAGAATTGATTGTAGTCGCAGTTTACGTCGACGATATAATAGTTGGATGTAAAAATAAAGCAGAAATATTAAAATTCAAGTCTCAAATTAGTAATAAATTTGAAGTATCAGATAAAGGTTTATTGGAACATTTTTTGGGGATGAAAGTTGAACGTAACGGTGAAACTGGAGATATAAATATCTGTCAGGAAAATTATATTAAAGATTTGTTACAACAATACAATATGGAAAATTGTAAAACATCATCAGTTCCACTAGAACCAAATTTTCAAACAAAATGCAATGAAAAATGTGAAGAGGTTGATAGCACATTATATCAATCACTTATTGGCTCTTTATTATATTTATCTTTAACGACAAGGCCAGATATATTATATTCTGTAAATAAATTAGCACAAAGAAATACTAATCCACATGTAGAACATTTTAAAGCGGCAAAACAAGTTCTTAGATATTTGAAAGGAACTCAAAATCTTAAATTAAAATTTTGCAAAAGTAATCAAGAGTTAATCGGTTATGCTGATGCAGACTGGGGTGGATGTAAAACTGACAGAAAGTCACATAATGGATACATATTTTATCTTGGAAATTGTGCAATATCTTGGGAGTCGAAAAAACAATCCACAACAGCATTAAGCAGTACAGAAGCTGAATATATGTCTATATCAAATGCAGCAAAGGAAGCAGTATACTTAAGAAGATTACTACAAGAACTTGGTTTCATAAATGAAGAAAGTATTAAATTGAACGTCGATAATCAAGGAGCTTTAAAATTAGCAACAAATCCAGTATTTCATAATCGCAGCAAACATATAGATATAAAGTATCATCACATTAGAGAAGTAGTAAATAATAAGGAAATCTATTTGGAATACTGTCCTACGGAAGATATGATTGCGGATATATTTACTAAAAATTTGTCTAAATTAAAACATAATAAATTTGTTACTTTGTTAAATTTAAAAACATAAAATCAGTTTGTAAAATATATATGTTGAGGAGGAGTGTTGGAAATATAATTTGAGCATTAACACTTTGCTTATTCAACATGTATATTCACATAGTTGGCTTTGAAATATTTTTTATGTTGTGTCAGAAAAATTTTTTGTGTGTAGAAAAATTTTATATATAGTTTAAAAGAATTTGTCATCAATAAAAGTCATACATGTACATTGTGTTTTGTACATTGCTTTTTATATAAGAACTTTGTGGAATTACTAGAAAGGGTTTGCATCACCACAACTACATTTCAATAAATTTTCTTTTAAAACTAAAATAATTAGACATTGTGAAAATGACCGTTATTGTGATAAATTAACTATGAATTTAACCACAACCAAATCTTGATTTAATAATTTATATTTTCATAAATTATGTAATAAAATTTGCATTTGACATTTGAAAAGTTTGAACATATACACGTTTGAGTTTTTTTTTTTAATTTCAAAAGATTTCTAAACTTGAGAAACAGGAAAATTTCAAATGCTTGATTTTTTTAAGCGCCTTTTAAATTTAACAACCCGAACTATAATTTTTATGATATGAAAATAACATACTAAACTACCGCACGTAGTTTTTGTTACAAATAAAAAAAAAAATAAAAAAATCGGAATCATTTGACTTTGCCAGTTATCACTGAAGCTCATGGCTAAAGTTAAGTCTCGCGAAATCTAAGCAAGCTTAAAGACTGTTGAATACACCGTATTTGGTTCTGACAGCCTAAGCCATTCTTTCCACATTATTTATTAAAAATATGTGAATTTTATTGCTATTGATGTAAAGACGGTTTTCACTATAAAATGCAAATGTATTAAAATTGGTACTAAATGCGACACACTTTCATTCCGTTGCGATGAATTGTATGTTATTCATAGGAATTTACATAAAAATTTACATGTCCCGATGTTGATTTTGTTATGGAAATATCGGTTTGGACTTACGGTATACAACTCTGGGGCACAGCGAGTAACTCCAATATAGAAATATTGCAAAGTTTTCAATCTAAAACATTGCTTTGTATCATTAATGCTCCTGGGTTTATATCCAACAAAGCCATTCATGATGACTTATCAATTTTGACGGTCAAAGACGAAATTCGGAATTTTAGGAGAAATTACTTGGAGAGTTTAAGTAATCACGGCAACGTATTGGCAATTACTTTGCTAGATGATACCAATGAAGTTTGTAGACTGAAGAGAAATCACGTACTAGGTTTGCCATTTCTGAAATGACTATATATGTATATGCATTAACATATGTATGTTGTACATATACATATGTGTAGAAATTTGTATTTTCTAATTGTATATACATATGTAAATACATAGAATTTTAATTTTTTTTGTATCCTTTATTATATTTATGAATATATTATTGTTCTCAAAGGAGTTCAGCAGTAATTGTTAATATTAGCGACTTCATAAAATTTACTAATTATCTGTAATTGATAGATTGTAAATAAAGTTCACA
The DNA here is from genome assembly GCA_963924685.1 of Dexiosoma caninum. Lineage (NCBI taxonomy): Eukaryota > Metazoa > Arthropoda > Insecta > Diptera > Tachinidae > Dexiosoma > Dexiosoma caninum. The sequence continues at coordinate 89,207,704 of OZ004728.1, read as the reverse complement.
AACAAAAACAAAAAAATAAAAAATTGACATTTTTTATACAATAATAAATACTTCTGTATTAAGTGATAATAAAGTCCCTACATAACTGTTTCTAAGTAATGTAGACAGTATGTAGTATATGGTTGAAAAGTATGAGGTTTGGTAGCTGTAACACATTCTCTAGTTTATGCTTTGATATTTAAAAAAATACATATTTCAATAATTAAATAAAATTTTATATGAAAATTAATAAAGAAAATGTTATTGAAATTTTAAAAAAATTTTTCGATTTTTCGAATTCTTGATTTAAATAATATTTTCACTTAAATACCCATGGCGATTTACCTTGACGAGCAAAATGTATTCAATTTAAACATTTCAAAATAATGCTAAAATACTTAAACTCGACGTGCAGACATATTTTTTATAATGTATTTTCATTTTTATTTCTTTGCTTCATTTATTTATTTATTTTTGTTGCTTTTGTGTAGTGTATTTACTGCAGCTGACATTTTTAAATTTTTTGAAGTTTTTAACAGATTTTTTTTCGATACATAGGGTTTTTTACAAGTTGACTTTTTCTATAAAAGTGTGTTTATCTTATTGCTGGATTTTATTCTGTTAATAAGTTTTAATCCACTCGGTAAATTTGTCATCAATTTCGTGTTAAGCCGTTAAAAATTAAATTTCCTACAAACATCGCCCAGCAAGTATTGTCATTCGCCCGTGGCTGTAACCAGTGCAAAATTTAATGATTAACACTCGTCTGCCTGTCCGCTGATAATTATCAAACAAACAGCTATTAGTAGCATTGTCTTTATTTCACTTCACTCAAATGCGAATAAAATAAATGACAATTTTAATAAACAGCGAAAAGTTTGTTTTTTTGTAGCCTTCAATTCATGAATATACAGATAATATTTTTTATTTTTGTTGTCATGCTCAGTGGCAGTTCATAAAATGAAAGACATTTCTTGTCGATTTAAACCATAGATAATTCAAATTAAATGAAAAAAAAAAAACATTAGTCGCTTATGCGATTACCAAACACACAAACAAACACACACATATACACACATACACACTAGCACTCGACAAACTACAGGAAACGTGTACATCGGCATAAAAAAGGGAGTTTAAAAAAAACTATACAAATTTAAAGAGGAAAAACCATAAGAAAAACAACAGCAACAGCAACAACAACAACAACAACAACAATAACAAGAGCAACAAACCCTTCTGCCATACATATTTAACCCTTGGTAATGACAATAAATTTACTTTCCAGATACACACACAGTTACTCTTTCCCATTTATTTTTATTGGTCTAAGCAAATGTCAAACACCCTGCTCCCACTTTTCCGCCTGAGTGGAAATAAAACTTGCCGGCACTTGTTCATAAACGTTTTTTTGTGTGTTAATCCTTTTTTAATATTTTTCAAGTGTAGATGGTGAAACATAAAATGAAAAGAGATACTGGAAGTAAAAAAGTGTAAAAAATAAAGTGAAAAAAAATTGAGATCGCAGTGGTGATTATGTCCACATACATCAGTGACATGCAGAATTTATGTGGGTTTAAAATCAAGAAAAGAAAAACAATAACAATAACGAAAACATATTTTAAACTGGGTACAGTGACCAAATAAAAAAAAAACTTAGTTCTTGCACCAGATATATAGTTTATAAAAAAAACCCGAGTACATTTCCCAAATATATTTTATATTTTACAATTGAGAAAAATTATACATTTCTTATGAAGCTACATTAGACCGTAACTCAAAAAAAGAATCCCCGTACACTCGAATGCACAATATTTTTACCAGGCAATTTAGAGAAACAAATTTTTTTTTAACCGACGACAGGGGTCGCCTTTTTAAACTTTTCTCTATATCTTTCGCATTTGTAGTCGCATCTTAAAGAATGATATATCAATGCTTTTGTCTCGAAAAGACCAAGGTTTTGCCATTGATTTCAAGAATCCCGTTCTCTGTTTCTACCGCCCCAATGTACCACTTCTCCTAAGTCTGCTGTTACACTTAAGCAATTGAAAGTCAGACATTTCTTCTCAATTCTCTTTTGGTCTTGCCCAAACCATTTATATTGTGGACACTAATAGATAGACAGAAAGTTTTTAATATTTCTTTACAACAACAAATATGAATGTTATGTATGAATGATTGTAAGCATAGTACGAGCATATACTGTTTAATATCCGGCCAATAGTACTAAATTAACAATGAAGTAAGAAATATGATATGAAGCAACGACATGAAAATTTCGAAAACTAGAGCGAGGAACAATAAAATGTCCAGTACAGAGAATCATGTACTACACGCTTTATCTCTTTATGCCTTCGCCAACCAACTTCGTCTGTCTGACTTTCAACTGCTGCAGTCTAAAAGGGGACTAAAGAAGTAATTCGCTAATACATGCAGAAACATTTTAAAAGTCTCGTAATACTCCCTGAAAAATGTTTCACTAAACAAAAAGAAATAAGTTGTTGCTGCATTTTGCAGTAGTGACAAGAAAACGTGTTCGGCAGGATTAAAAAATGTTTTTTTTTAAACAACTGACTAATATAGAGCTAGGAGATCTGTGGTCACAGCAAGATAACATAACAAGTCACATACACGGTTTTCCAATAGAAAATTCCTACTTCAAGCAGGCATTCATTTTAAAAATCGTGTTTGCATAAGGACGAATATATTTAAAAAAAATATATAGATTATTTATCTATGTTTATTATATGGTTCAGCTGGTCTATAGGCACCTTCCATTTGGTGCTAATACCAAAATCCTTTAACCAAATTCTTTAAAGAAGCTAAAAAATTTCACATGTTTACACAAGAACTCCAAAAAAATATTTGAGAACTACGAAATATACAAACAAACCAAACCAAATAGCTTCTTTAAAAAAATTTTTTTTTCTACAACAAGCATTTTATTATTTAATTTTTTTATCTATTTAATTTTTCTAAATTTTTCTTACAATTAATTGACACTTTGGTTGACAATGATTGTGTTTTAAAGGCAAACTGAAAAATTAAACCTTTCAATACAATTTTGAAGAATAGTTACATAATTAAATATATAGTATATATAAATCTAAAGGGAGATATTACTCACAATTTCTTTAAAAGACTTAGATATCTTTTCTTCAAAATTAAATATTTGTTTTTCAAAAATCAATAAAATGCTAAAAAAAAAAAAACAGTTGTGTAATTTTCGGACGATAATATACAGAGAAGTGTTGCCTGCAATTGTTGACTTAATTTTGCTTAAAAGTGGTTTAGAGTGTACCTTGAACTCCTCCAAAAGGTGTTCTAGTATAGTCAGGGATAACTTTGTCGGAGCTTTCCAAACTACTAATGTGTACCTGGTTGGTCATTATTTTTTTTTCTTCGACCGGCACTCGGGGATGACCCCTACACATGCGATGCATTGTGCTAGAACTAGGAAATTAAGTTATGGGAAGGAGGGTAGAGGGAGTAGTGTTTATTGACATTTGATTCAAATTTTCCCACGTTAAAAGTGACAGGAAACACATCTGCGGGTAGTCCATTCCACATACGTGCCATTCGGCCAAAAAACGAATTTTCTCTGTAATGCGTAGTGCGAGTCACCGCCAAATCGAAATCAAATGGATGCGCTCTTAATGAAGATCGCGTCGGGCGCGCGAATGACCGGGTTTCGGGAAGAAGTTCCCTAATTTTATTAGAACATATCCCTTTATAGTATCGATTGAACAACGAAACGCACCCCACGTTGCGACGATCCTCAAGAGAGTCAATAGAGTTGGCTACCCTACTGTCTCCTATGAGTTTCTTCGCCCTTTCTTGTACACGGTCAAGTAACTTCAAAATAGTCTCTGAAGCACCGGCCCATACATGAGAGTTGTATTCCATTTTCGGTCGGATGTAGGCGGTATAAATAGTGGGGAGATCAGATGGGGTGAAGTATGTTTTACACCGTCTTAAAAGGCCGAGGCACTTGAATGCTTCCTTTGAGACCTAAACAATGTGCTCGCTCCATCGGACATCACACTGGATTTTCATGCCAAGAACATCAAGGCCATTATTACAGATGAGGCAGCGTGATCGTACATATTGCGGCGGGTAAGCTTGCAGCATTGGGTATTTTGGGCATTAAAATCGACCACATTCTGATATTCTCGTGAGGTCACCTGTTAGCGAATCATTCATATTCTGCCGCATCGCCGCGATCATAGTTGATGTCGGTCGACGATCAAATGACTATGAATGGCAGATACTGCTGTCATCTGCGAAAGAGTGGATAGGGTTGGAAGTATGACATAGAAGGTCATTAAGAAAAATAAGAAATAGGGTAGCAGAAAGAATGGAGCCTTGTGGTACCCCTGAATTAATCTTGAACTCGTTAGATGAGATCCCGTCTATAACAACTCTTATAACGCGATCCCTGAGAAAGCTCGATATAAATCGAGAGAAGATATCACCGACAGCCTTGCTCAAGGAGAGGGTAGCGAACAGTTAATTTCATTTGGTGTTGACACCACTATGATATTGAAGGTCTTGAACACAATCCCCATATCCGTAAAATATTAGTACTCACTGTATTTTCAAATTAACGCAAAACTTGTGAAGTTCTCACATGTTCCCTTTTCAATATGCAAATGTTTTTCCTTACTTCATTTCATACTTCTTGTTTGTCAGTTAGATTTCCATAAATTTTCTAGTTGACAAAAATAAAATATATTCAAAGTTAAATTATGCACATGTGAATTTATATGTCCGCTGACGCTGGTATGCTGCATATGTTTATGTCAGTGTACATTCTGGTATGTGTGTGTGTGTGTGTTTGATGTAAAATTGCTGTGCAATGAAGGTAGACAGTAAAATATATATTTTACGTGTCTCCATGTTTGAAGAGAAAGTTTTAAAGAATTTAATATGCGCAAATTATTGAAAAGGAGAAAAATGTGGTCGTATAATGAACAAGATTAGCCAGTCATTGGAGTTTTATATTGAGAATTTCATTCACAACATGATCACTATCGATCCTTCGGAAGTTACGAGTTTTTAATATGAAAATATGACTCAATTTTAAACGGCGAAAAGTTGTACAGTTCGGAACTTGGCAATGAAGGTCTTTCAAATTGAAATAAAATACGTTTTATGGTCCATTGTGAAACTGCCAGTTGACTGTGAATGACATAATCATGACAAAATATTTTCGTCAAGAAACCACGTTTTCGAATAATTGTAATTTCCTTTCATAATTCTGTGTCGGTGGTTGCAACTTTAAGACCGCTTACTCCAGTTTGCGCCCATAAAAATCATTCTAGGCGATAAGCTCTGTGTGCTAAAGACAATAAATTTGAGGCTAAATTTAATTACACAGTACAACACATGATTTTGGGACTCAATTCTGAGAAAGGTACGTGAAACTAGGCCCAAAAATAAGAACTTCTGCAGCATTTGCGTTGACGACTTGCCGGCATTAATAGTTTAATGGCCTTACGAATTTTTTTGCTCAGGGTGGATTTCTCTATAAAAATACGTTAAGCCGTAATGCTTTTACATACTTTGAATTTTTTGACTGCGGTTGACTTTTCTGGGGAAATACTCATATACAACTTAAAAAGAAAATCAAAAGTTCTTCAACTAAAACTAAACAGTGTTATGAAGGTGAAAAAGCTCTCAAAACCATATAAAAATAACAGCTTTTCAAAAGCTTTTTTGGCTTACACATGCATGTGTGAAATAAAAATTCAGAAAACATCAGAAAAATATTACCTTAAGCATTCAAAAGCATTTTCTATTAATATAGAAACTTTTTAAAACTTCTAGAACAATGTTTGGCTACATGTCGAATATTTCATCATATTCTTCTACTTCTGAACCGGACAAAAATTATTCTCAGATGTATAAAGATTCTTATGAAAGTTTTTTGGAGACCCTAAGTTATTTGACTAAGACTTTGACAACGACATGCTGAGAATTATTTTCAGAAGAAAAAGAAAAATATGGCCCATTTGATTTAAATTCCCAAAAAAATTTTTTTTGTTTTGTGTGCAAAAGAAGTTTTATTATATATTATTAGTTAAATTAATACAATACAATACCTTCATTTGCGTATAACAAACGTGTATTACAGCAACACATAATACAACGTTCACATTCGTCACAATTATTGTCTGGACACCTGCGTTACAAAGACAATTTCCTCATGACAGCATTGACTAATTAATCTGAATGCAGGATTAAGTAAATCGCAACAGCGATTGTTTCTGCATTGCCAAATTATTATTATTTTTTAACTACTTTATATAGTTACCGCCCATACATACATTTATTCTGATAAACTGTTTTAATTATTTTGAAGTAGAATTTATTGGCAGGAAGTTGAAATTAAGCAAAGAGCTAAATGTTGGAAAAAGCTAAACATTAAAAAATCTGAATCTGAATTTAGCTGCAAAGAAACCAATATGGCCACACTGCCTCCCGGTGGCACGTGCAATATATATTTTACATTTCTGTCACGAAATATGCAATATGCTGCATATCCCAGCAGCTTTCTTTTGTTCTCTAAAGTTGTTTTGTTTAACTCCTTTGGTTATTCATTCAAATTTCTTTTTTTTTTAGAAACGATAACCATATTGAATGATGACTGTATGTATGTGCGCACATGTTTAGTACAGTCATACGGAAAAAGTATCCATTTTCATTTAGTTCTTCTGACATAATTGCATTATTTTTATACTTGAGTCTTCAGACAGACTGACGATGATAGTTTTTCTCTATAGTCAGTTGAACAAATGAATTATATTGTGGCTGCGCAGCACATAAATAATAAAAATATTTCAATAGTTTTCATTAAAAGTACATGGGGAATACAAGTTGAGAAGAGCTGGTGTGCACAAGGATATGTAAACATAACTAATGTACGTAATAATAATAATGTATGTATGTATGTGTATGTGTATATACGTCTGTAATGAATGCAAATGATTGATATGTCATGAATTATTAAGAATGGACAAAATATGGCAGTTATTGATATTTTCTTTTCTTCCTATAATAGTCTCATCGGTCCTCACATTTTTTTATTTAAGGAATTCTCCGGGCGACAGAAAAGTGAAGAGACATACACAAACGTATTTACTTACCTGTGAAGCACAAGTTCACTGAATGGTGTGTTGTGGGAAGGATAATTCTGCAAGAGAATGAGAAAATAATTAAGTAACTATTTGCATACGAAGCAAATTGAAATATGCATGGAAAATCATAAAAGTTGTATAAAATAGAAGTGCAATTATCTTCTGTTATTTTATCGTCGAAAATATATATGTATGTATGTATGTATGTATGTATGTATGTATGTATGTATAGTATGTAGAAAAATTATTCTTTTTTAATTTCTACATCTTTACTTTACATTAACATCAATAGAATTTCTTTAGTCATTAAATTTGCTAGAACATTTTTCTCTTAGCCAAAGCCAATTTTATTGTTGTACATACAATGGGCGTTCATTATTGGCAACTGAGTTGTGAAAACACCTTTTCGGTATTTCTGCACAATTAGTTCTTATTCGACGGACTTATACCCAATAAACATGAAAGCAATAAATTAGAATGTCAACGTATTGAAAATTGCAGCGGAAAGTGAAGAGCAATATTATCTGGCAACAAAGCAACCTTCTCCAGCATGCTCGATGCCATTATTTAATTTGAAATTTTTGAAATTAAAAGAATATAATTCGTTTCTAAATTCCAGCATTTTCAAGACCTCCGATAGGTCGTCCAGTTAATGTCTGCAATCGGCGCCGCACCACGTAAAACGCAGGCCACTAGCAGAGCAGCTGGGAATCTGTATCTTTCTTATTCGGTTAATGACAGCTGAGAGAGCTAGGTGAGTGCGACCCAGCATACCGCAATGTCTGCCGATCGCCCAGTGGCCCGTTACTATAACAACCAGCCGTACTATCGCCGAAGCCTGGCCTCACATCTGCTTAGCGCGTTCCGCCTGTATTCTGACAGATGTTTCGTATTAATAACTAAACACCGTGTAAAAAATTTTAAAACTTTTACTTTTGCCATTCTCCAAATACACAGAAATGCATTTTTTCCGCATTTTAATTTTTTGTACAGTTTTTATCCTCTTGGAAGATACAAACTTAAAAATAATTTTCTATAGAGGGGTAGCGGCCCTTAATAACATATTCATAGAAACTATCAATGATATATATACATAATTATTAATTTAATTCCTTTAGTGAAGGAACAGGCAATGCGTCCATGGCAAATGCGTTATGGCAGATAAAATAAAAACCGCATAATATCTCTGTGTATGCTGAGGCCCTCATTTTACCCGATCTAATGCGTAATCGATCACTTTTTTATGTACCCATAACATACCGCAAGGGGGTTTAGGAATTTGTTTCTAAACCTACGGGTGTTTTAGCGACCCCGCGGTACCTAGCTAAAGGTGTAGCATTACCTTGGTCTCCCCACGAGATTAAAAATGACAGAAGAAGTGACTCTTCGAAATCTGACTAGAGATTGAGGATGATATGCTTGTTTATCCGTGTGACTGATTAAATCCAGTTCAATTCTAATCTAGCACTACGGGACCAGCTTAGCCCCACACCTTCAGCGCCAAGTAAGGGTTTAATGACTGATGTACTCTTAAGTGAGTACTTCGTGTCCACCCTGAAAAGTTGGAGTTTGTTTGCTGGTTTGGGAATGGATTCGTAGGGGCTGTGGTTGAAACCTAAAGTTACGCAGGAAGTCGAGTCTTTGGTTTGTTCGAGAATATGTGAGGTGCACCCATATATCTCGATACGACTTCTACTTAACTAGGTGCTGTTGCCATTCAACAGTAGTCGCCGGAATGTGTCTCGAACTAACAGTACTACTGTTAAATAGTTCTTGACGGAAATACATTCTGATGTGACACAGAGTTTAGACCGCTCGAACACCTCAACAAGGTGCATTATAGAATGAGGGATAACTATACTGATTTGCTACCCAACTCTAGGAGGCAAGTCTTGCTTGCTGTACCTATTGCTCTGGGGGCGTTAGTGGTCGTCTCCTATTCACTCGGTGTTGACACCACCGTCAGATTAAGCCCCACGGGCAGGTGCTGACATAAATCTTGAACACACTGTACCCATAACAGGTAATTGTACCGCCCCAGGGCATTGTTAAAATACAGTCATATTGAACCAAAATTTTGGTGAAAGTCACTCAAATTAAAATTTCATGATATTCGTATTGAATCTGTGCAAAACCAATTCTTGTTATTCTGTTTACGTGGCCTTCGATGGAGCTCCTCAACAAATTTGCCTTCCTATACGAGTAGATTAGCATTAATAAAACTACCTACTCTCAAAAGTCGTCGTACAATGTTAAATGTGTATTTTATGGTAAACCTTATCAATGGTAATATTTGCTCCGAATTTCTCTTAAATTCTGTTAAATTTAGTGTACCTTGTCGTAGTATTCGTCATTATAATCCTCTCGTTATTAACTTTTGTAGATCTAATTATGCTATGGCTGATCCTTTTACGAGGTTATGCCGACAATTTAATAATTTGTCTGAATTTGTTGATTTTTCTCTAAATAATAATGTTATAAAGCATAAAATCATTGTTTTTCTGAATTCATAAATTCAATATAGTCATAAGTACCTTGTTATTAGTCTGTAAGGATTATATCCATTGACTAAATTTAAATAAATAAATAAATAACAGAAAATTACAGCAATGTGTATTCAGGTTAATCGTAAAGCAGAACTTATTATATTGAGAATTTATTTTAATATAATAAACCATTTACATGAAAATTTAATCTCATGAGAATAACAAAGTGTTTTCCGTACAAGAATCGCCCTTGCAGTGCGACAACTGTACCAGTTCAAGACTATATGCTCATTCACAATAAAATCTTCAGCTTATTTTCGTATTACTTTGCACTGCTCCTACTGTTTCCACTACTCTTATAAGAATTTAGTGTGGTTCTGCTGCCACTACTTCCCAGTCAAAGAGAAATGGAAACGATAGTAAATATATATTTTTTTTAATCTTTAGAGAAAAGTACACACAGACAAGAGTGCGACATCCTAGGAGGAGAGAAAAACATTAAGAAGGAATAAAATCCATTAAAGGAAAAACATTTCAATGGTTAGACACACTCATGCACCAAAATAACACAAGCGCACACATATTCGGAAGTAAACGCAAGATAAACATACTCGTGCCTTAACAAAATTCTGAGGTAAATTTTTAAAAGGCCTTTGTATTATGGATGTAATTAATAGTCCTTGTATAGATTCTCATTCACACATGGTCTGGAAGGTTATATTTGCGCAAAAAAAAACTCCACAAAATGTGAGTAAAGGGTTTGACATCGCTATATATTTCGTATTCAAAAATACATTTAAAAAATAATTGTGAGACGACATTAAAAGTTATGACAATTTCTTTATCTTTAACATCAGTGTACCTACAAAGATTGCGTAACGTAAGCAAAGTTCGTTCCAAAATGCAGCATAACTAAGACTCACTGCAAAACTGAACAACAATTTTTTTTAACCCGAATATACATATGAAATATCACTTTATAGACTGTGCCAGCGACGCACTTTTTAGAGACCCCAGTCCAAATAATATCTGTATTGGCTCGCATTACAATCTGCCTCTACGCCTATTACGTACACTGAAGAAAAATTTATTTTTTTTATTTTTAATTAGCACCTTTAATTGGAATAATATATTTCTTCAATTTAATGTTTAATCAATTCAATTACATTTGTTATTAATTTTTAAGCGCAATATTTAAATAAATAAACAAGTTATTTTTAACTACCCGTTATAGGAAGTTCGAGTTGTCATTATATTTCTACGTCCTGAGCTCCTGTCGATTTTGACTTTTTTCACGATGATGACAGTGTGGATATCCTCGGTTCTTGTCCTTCTTATCTAAAACTTCAAGACTTGACTTGATGTAAAACTCATCACCAGATTTCCGTGAGCACCAGCCATTGCGGTCTAATCCCACGGTGCCCTAAACATCCAATAAATTTTGGGACGTTCATTAACCTCCTTATGATCTTAGAATGCATTCTCACTTAAAACATAACTGTCTTATAACCAACCCAGCAAATAATTAGACATTACCCTAAAAAGAACTGACTTACTTTGGTGATTGCCAAATTTAACACAAAATTAAAAAAATCAGAAGTATTAATTGAACTGGTACTTTTATTTGTATTAGAATGTATGAAAACATTTTCGAAATTTATATTTATTTGGGAAAATATCAATTTCTAACTAACCTTCTTAATTTATTTAAACCACATTTAAAAGTAATTATTATTATGTATGACCAGTTTCAAAAAGTTCATATTATTTTATTTTAATTTAAGTTAACAAAAAATATTATGTCTTACAGTAAATATTTTAATAAATATTAGAATCTTTAATTTTAAATAATATTCATTCGAAATACATTGATAACATCATTTTGTTGAATTAAGTAAAATATTTACTAGTATATAAAAATATATAAATATTTATATTCAAAATTTGTTTTATTTATACACATAAAATTAAACTATATCGATTACAGCTAGAAGATTATATCTGCAAATCGAATTTGGTTCAGAATACTGAAATAGCACAACAGTTTAAACTCAAAGAAGAAAAAAGTAAATTTAGTTATAAGAACTACGTGCTTAAAAAAATAACCATTTCACACAATAAAAAAAGCAATAACTTCTCAAGAATCGATTATTTCAGTCTGACGCCTTGTTAAAATCATTAAGTTGGTAATCCAGTTGGGAAATGATTCCACCAGAAATGCTTAATTTTAAACTTGATTACAATTGTTACAATTTTTTTCTGGGTATGCATATTGTTTTTTTGAAATAAATTTAAAACCACTAAATCAATCAAGTTCAAAATCGAAATTGCTTTTAACCTCAGAAAGGTGCGTTGATTGCTGCTGGTTTTAGTAATATTGGGCGATTCGTTCGAGAGACATCGTTGCCGAAATATTTCGAAAAAATCGGTTTTACTCGTATTTATCTATAATCTCCAATAGTCGTCGTTAAATCGGTTTTATTTACCGATTTTTATGGACTTAAAAAATGTATCAAATGACGTTTGACAAAAATCTGCAGTGTTCCGAAAGATATTTTAGAAAAATTTTTCTCTTTTTAATGAGTGGACATTTCTTGTCAAATCTATTTATTAATTTTATTAAATTATTATTCTTAAATTATTATTATTAAATTAATTTTTCAAGATTTAAAAACCTTGGCATCTGCTGCCTTTGCTTTAAATAAGTTACTCTTAGCGGGAAGTTTCAAGAATGTTCGGCAAGGTCAATCGATTCCCATATTTTTTCCTATGAAATACACAAAACGACGTCTAATTTTTATTTAAACGCTTGTCTGATGCTTTTTCTTCACATACGCAACACTCTTTATACAAATGAAAATTGTAGCCAACAAGGAATGGATTTGACATCAAATATTTTTAGCTACCAAAAATTTTTTTTTAAATTTTCAAAATATTTATTATACGAAAATATATAATAATAATAATTAAAAATTAATTACGTAAAGTCAATAATAATAATTTAATTGGTGAAAATTTAACTCATTTATATAATTTAAATAATAGAAATATAAATATATTTTAATAATAAAAATTTTGATTTAATTTTCTGTGTAGCTGATTATCATTTATTTATTAAATGTTACACCTACAATAACTAAATTGTACTGTTGGGCATAGTCAACATTCAAAGGGTCAAAAAACTTCACTCGTTGTACTGAAACCGACCAGAGTCCCTGCTAGGAATTTTGCCCTACAACGCTCACATAAACTGATAGACTAGCGAGCGCACTTCTCACTCACAGGGTGCCAATCGTGACTACTTTTTTTCTGGCACTAGTGTTTAGGAGATATCTAATACGTATGCAATGCATGCAGCGTAACCTAAGAAAGGTATAGTGATAGAGATGATAGGTGGAGCAAAGATTCATTATTTTGAATAATCCTGCTTTTGCAAGTTTTATAGCAGTGTTGCAGCGTCTCTGGTGTATTTGATAGCCATTTTATTAATTATTTTATTTCGCCGATGATGCTACACTATACCGATAAAGCTGATACTGTTCTCTAAAACAACTGACACAAAAACACACTAATGCACATCAGAAAAATGCGAAAATGTTTTTTTTACGACAGTCGGATACTGGGCTCGAACTCATGAGGTTTTGTAGACAACGTTCTAACTACCTTTTGACGATTTTTCAGAGCGAATTGCCAAAATAACGATTGACGATTTCTTGTTCGTACCGCCTATACTTTGGCGACTTGTTTACATCACTACTGAGTGTCTATGTTCATATAGAGATTAACATTTATTATGAAAAATATATATTAAAAAAAAGTAAATGTTGAATAATCGTTTTCGTTGAAAAATGTAAATCTGTAAAGCGAAAGGTTTGTTTATGCTTTTATGAATAAAAACACATGACAAAAATACAAAACACTAACCAACACTGCAAAAATATGAATCAAAAAGTATGAATCGATGAAGAAAAAACATGTTAAAACGTTCAAAGCATAAGTGGACAAGACTTTGCAAAATAAAAAACTTAACTAAGACGATTAGAAGACGGGCTTACAGAAGAAAAGATGGAAAGGTATTTTAGAAGAAATAGTAAAAAATTAGCAGATTACTTTTTAGCACAGCAGTAGATGTGCTGTATTCGAGCATAGGATTAGACAATATTCTGAAAGCTAAAAGCATGCGATAATAAATTACATACAACTTTAATAGACCTGCAAATGTTTCTTTGGCTGTATAAAGAATCATCTCATTTCTCTCCCACTCACTCTCTTTATTTATCATTCGTCTGTGTTTATATTTTCGCACATTTGCCTATCACAGAAAATGGAATACAATAAAATAAAAATAATTGCAATACCGACCGTCTATGAGTATTTAATAAAAATATCAACAATAATAAATGAAAGACCTCGCGTCCATTGGTGCTTTTCTGTGGCTCTCCATTAACCCGTTTGCCATAGGCCTTAATGTCATGAACAAATAAAACAAAAAACGTTTCGGAACATTGCATTAGTAAACGAGTGTAGAATTTCCTCTCCGCATTAAAATAAAAATAGATTAAATGAAAATCGAAATTTCTATTCTTGTAATGGGCCTTCTGACTGGCCTATTTACTCACTCCTTTTTGCACACCAGGACCCTGTGATGGAGATATAAAGATTTTCACATTTGTTTGCATCAGTTTGGTTTGCTTTCTGGTTTTGTTGCTGTGTGTCTGACTGACTGACTTTTCGAGAAGAGGAAATGTTTTGTAGTTTTTTTTTTTTTTTTATTAAATACGGAAAAAACGACGTGGTTTTTCCTTGTTATAATCACAATGAATTTTTTGTGGTGATAGTGTGATGATGAACGCAAGTGTATGTTTTATTTGTATGGGGAAGTAACGTCAATGCGTTCGATAAAGAAATACACGTTTAAAAATATTTGCGTAATTTAAAATATAAAAGAATTTATTAATGAAGTAAGAATTATTTGTATCATTTATTGAAAAATTTAATTCATAAAAAAATAATGTTATAAAAATAAAAAAAAATTCTACGTTCTCCATTAATAATTTTCTTTTTTCTCTTCATAATTCCACTGATATTCCATTTCAAATTTGTAAAATAAGTAGAAATAAAAACTGGTGGGTGTATGTATGTAAATTCTGCAGTGAAGGAAGAATACGTAAATAATCGTTTTTCCAATGCTTGAAAAACTTTTCCTAAATTTACCCATGTTACGCGCTTTGGTTTTATCTGATGCCTCTTGTTATAAAAAAAAAAAAACTTTAAAAAAAGCGTCTTCCAAGTTTCATTTCGATGTGTGAAAGAACGTGCATTTTGCAGCGGAAACATCCGACGGTTATTCAAGTGTCATTAGCAATGAAAAACAATAACGGTCAACAATAACCGCTACGGATACGCTTGCAGGACCGTATTATGTTCATGAAACTTTCCATCACCAATTCTAAATAACTTTACGAATTCCATATTTAACATCTTAAATCTTTCAGAAATCACAAGGTCAGAAAACATTTCATGCAAAAGAGCGATGAAATCAGTACGATGGCTGAAGTAGTCTGCACGTTGACTACAAAACCAAAACAGACCAGGGTTAAACCCCAGATTCAGACTAAAGTTACAAAAAAATATCTCGCATTTATCCTGATATGCATTAGTGTGTCTTTGTGTGTCAGTTGTTGTCGGAAGGTTTCAGTGGCGAAGGCATAGTCACTGGTCACTGAACAATACCGGCTTCAGGTGATAACAATCCACAATCACATCAGAACGCTCTCCTTCGTCGGTATTTTGTAGCACGATAATAAAAAAAAATTACTACTAAACCGAAGCTTCAACACTGCTGTAAAAAAAGAACGTGCAAAAAGCAGAGCTGTAAAATAATTAATTAAGCATCACCACGTGTCGTTTCTCTAACTATCCCTTTCCTATAGTTCCAGCACAATACATCGCATGTGTAGAGGTAATTTCCTGAGTGCTGGTCCTAGTTAAAAAAAAATAAATGACCTCCACGCCAATATCTTCGATGGCGTCTATACAAAGCCATTAATCCTGGTTCGATTCCAAAGACTTCAGCACTACGAGCTACAACAGCAATAATATCAGTTGTTCTTGAGGAACGTGCACGTGTTCGATTATTCACATCATTAACTTGAGCAAACAAATCAAATTCTTTCCTCGAGTTTTACAATTTCTGTCCGAAAAGTCCCTCACGACGGTGCATTATTTTTGCAAACTGTGTCTGTAAAATTTTCACCATTTCTGTAGTGAATTTTAGTAACTTCAATGAACTGTTGAAGCGTATATCATTCAATTCCGCCCACTAATAATAATGGTTAAAATGTGAGCTATTATAAATGAAACAACGTCTTATTGGAACACCTTCTATCGAAATATTTTCCGTTTTCACAAAACTCCAATCGCAAGTTATTTTTTTTTTTGTTGAATTGTTTCCCTTTTCTCTCGTGGTGATTCATTCGAGAACATATCTCTGACAAAACGTTTACATTTAAAAAAATTTCCAGCATCGTCACAATTTTTCCCCTCGAATTTTTTTTTGCTTTTCTTTTTTGATTACTTCAGTTGCAATTGATGTACAAACATATTCTCCAAAATAGAAGAATTATAGTTGGCTTCTTCATGAAAATAATTTTAATAAAACGCAATAAGATAAATAAGGAAAATAAAAAGCATAACAACAAAAATAGAATAGTAATTTAAAGTGCTTAAATATTTCCCTGTTTCCAACTCAAGAAAAATAAAATATGAAAAATTATAAAAAAAAAAGCGAAGCAATTTTTGCCATTAAAAAATGTTCTCGTTTTCCTTTACATCTGCATGAACTTTAACAAAGTTTTTGAAATGTAGCAGGCAAGTGGAAATGGCAACTGCCGAACTCGGTATGTAAAAACCCCACTACAAATTATGACGAACTTGATGAAAAATGTTTGTTGTTAAAATTGAAGCACATATTAATGAGACATTGAAAAGATTGATGGTAGGTTTTGAGTAGCCTCGTTACCAGCTTCCAAAACAGCAACTCATAGTGGCATTATTTTCGAGTGTGTTTTATTATGAATTCATGATTTCAGAACAAAAAAAATTTAAGTTATTGCTGATAATTACTGGTATAAACACAATTGGAGCGAACAACGAATTGAGAACAACACATAAGTCGACAAGAATTCGTTGCGTAAATTGGTTATCGTGCGTTTTAGTTGGATTCCCTTTATAATCAGAACACACTTCTGTATGAAAATTACCAACAACAATACTGTCTAATGAAACGATTGCACAATGCAGACGACGTTAATAAAGCTTGTGAATTGAACAAATGTTTAAAACGAATGTTCGATATATGAAAAAGAAAGCAACTAGTATATTTCTAAGCGCATACTAGTTATTTTGTCTGCAGGGGCTTTAGTCTTCATGTGTATGTATGCCTGCGTATGTTTGAAATATCTTTGAAATAAATTAAAATGATGAAAAACGTTACCGCTATTTTGTTAACCCAGAAAACGGTATAGAAAACAATTTCTTTTTTACATTAAATAAAATAAATAAAAGAGAAAAGAAACATTGCAAAGGCATTTGTTAATCATCTTGCAAATAAAGAAATCCGTATGAAATTGCTGGTTCTATGTGAACAGGCTGAACGGAAATACAACCAAAAAAGGAACCATACAAGCAGCCATGGAAATGCTGTATGTAGATACATATGTATGTATGAATATATTTATGGATGTATGTATGTATGGAAATAAGAAATGAAATATAGTTACCCAACACAGAAAAAACCAGATCCAGAGTGCGTGTTGGCGAATTACTGCGAATAGCATTAAAATTTCCCTGAGTTTTCGTTCGTCTACGAAAAATGTTTTCTTTTTCAACATTGCTAATTGATTGGGAGGCTTATTTGTGATGTCACTTGCGGCGAATAAAACATTTTTCAATTCCCATGTTCTGTGCTGTGCTGTTAAAGTGAAAATTTTCAAAGATTCGTAACATGTGCAAAATCGTTAATGTTCTTATGACAACATTTGTAAACTCCGCAATTGAAATCCAAAACACTAAACTAAACTAATTAATTTAGTCATTGTTTCATTTACTCGGGCATTGGAAAACAAAATTGTGTAATTAAATTAAAATTGGCACTCAGTAGGGCTGATGACATTTGCATCGACAATATTTGCAAGAATTATAAAAATTTTTTTGAATAAAGTACAGCGACAGGGACAACCAGAAAAAGAACTATTGCATGCTATATTTTTTATTTTTCTTATAAAGAAAGTAATACGCAGACAACGATTGACTGTTAATAGGTGTTAACGTCTATAGGAAAGGGATAGTTATATAGATAACAGGTACTGAAATGATCAACTCTGCTTTTGGACTTTTTTTTGTTTTTATAGCAGTGTTGCTGCATCTCTCATGTGAAGGAAACACATTCGATTTTTGATAGTCGCTTAATTAATTATTTTACTTCGCCGATAATGGTACACAATAGCGACGAAGGAACATGCGAAGTATTTTTAATCGTATACTGAGCTCGAAACTAGAGGTTTTGTTTTGTATTCAACGTGCTAACTACTTCAGCCATGGTCAACACATATATGTCACCATAAAAGTTATTGATGAGTTCAGTTCCTTTTTTTCGAAAATTTCGTCAATAGTTTGAGTGGATTGTGGACAATGTGCCATCGGTGCCGTCTACATTCCATGTAGACATTTGCGACAATATCTGGAAGACTTGACCCTCTGGGTAAATTTGCATCTGTTTGTGCATCTATCTCCCTCCTAAAAAAAAATTCTAATTCAAGATAAATACATTGCATGTGCAGCGGTCAACGAAAAAAAATTGGGTGTGGTAACTTTCACAAAAACGAAGAACGCTAAAAGTACAAGTGACCAAATTTGGTACAGGTAGCTCTTATCAGTACAGAATATCTATAAAAATGTGGGCCAAATGGGAGGAGTAGACGTGACATCTCCCATACAAAGGAAAACTATCTGGAGAATGGCAACAGTAAAAGTAACTAAATCGTAATCAATTCACGATAACTGTCCGAAGAGAGCAGGGATTGAAGAATTGGGCATTATACCTTCAATACAAAAACAAAACTGATTTTCTAACACAAATCAACAGTAAAAAAACTGAAAAGTTTTATAAAAAAGTCATACTTATTTTATTTCAATGAGGTAGCAAAACGCAGATGGTTAACCGAATTGAATGTACGATTAAAATTAAAAAAGAAAAATAATTGAATATATAATTTTCATAATTAAAATCCGTCTGAAGTTTTCTTCTGTTTACAAGCGAACTGTAGTTGCCATTTTTTTTTTAAAGAGTAAAAAAAAAATACCAGTTAAACATTGTTGTGTACCTCCACAATAATGCCAGCATCCTTATACCTTTTCTCGTAATAAATTTTACAAAATGTACGAGTTTGAATATGTAATTATGGAAAAAAGAAAGGAAAATAAGAATTCCAAAGATCTAAATGACGGATACTGAGATAAAAGAATTTACTCCCACAAAAGTTTTGCCTTACAATGGTGCGCCACAACAATTTGAATTTCTTTTGAAGTTTGTTTCGAATTTCTCTTATTCAATGGCAGACAGTACACAAAGGATTACATTTAATTTATATGCGTATGACATGATTTATATCTTTCAACAAACTGGGTCATAAGAGACAAAATTAGGGCCAATACGTTTTTAAGCACGTAATTAATGAGAATTGCGAAAGGTAGTAAAAAAAACGTTTTGCTCACCTGATTCGTATAATCATTAGTTTCAGTAGACAATTTAATTATCTGGAAGAAAAAAAAAGAAAAGAAAACTTATTATCTTAATTAATATTTAATATGTTTGTATTAATATAAAATAATTACACTGACTTATTCATTATTAAATATTATTAAGGCAGAGAATTTTTATTATTTAGACAGCATTCGAGCTCAAGCCCATTTAAATCGGCACTGGATTTAGTCAGGAAAAAAAAGAATAACCATTTCTGTGACCAAGTGGTAGAGAAGCAGAAGACGACTTCAGCCCATAAGTTATTTTATTGTCTATTAAATATTCTAGTAGTAATAAATCATTTAATATATAATATATTATAAAATATTATTTTTAAGTTTTTAATGATCCACGTTTGTTGATCCAAATAGTTAAGCAGCGCTTCATCCTATATTTGTATTCGTTTAAAGTTATTATATATTTTTTTTATCTTGGATCGCCTCTGAGGAGATGGCCCCTACACATTCGCCGCATTGTGCTGGAACTATAGGAATAAGATAGTTAGAGAAACGACAGGAAGTGAAGCTTAATTACTTATTTTACAGCTCTGCTTTCGCACGTTCTTTGTTAATACTCGTAGCAGTGCTGAAGCTTCGGTTTAGTAGCCATAACAAATAAACTAAATAAAATTGCTTATTGATGAGGAAAGCATATCCATATAGCAATATTTCGCTAATACTTCGTTAGCTCATCAGTGCACTTTTCCAAATTTATGACTATAAACTTATAATCAAAATTCAACTAACCAATTGAGAATTAAGAAAATAAGAAAAATATAGAAATAGAAATATGTATGTATGTATAAAAAGTGAACTTATGGATTGTTATGGTTTTCTTTAATTATTGGTTTTGTGTTCGGTATTCAACTACAGGGTAACCTAAAATGACCGAAGTGGTTTGAGTTAATTATAGTTTCTTATTTAAGACGGTATTATTAATTTTTTTTATTTGAAATACCGTATATTGGAGAATATTTTCGAATATTCGTGCTCTTTCCAAAACATTATCCATAACATTTCGCAAAACTGCAGGTGTTGTGTTGTTGATTTCGTCGATTATGTTATTTTTTAATTGCTGTATGGTTCTATGCTTATTAATATAGACTATTCATTTCAAATAACCCCAAAGGAGACAGTCTGGAGCGGTTTAATCCGGTGAACGCGGAGGCCAATTAAAATCGCTTGTACGGGGAGTAATTCGTTCAGCAAAGATGTCGCGTAAAAGAGCCCTCGTATCGCTCGTAGTGTGTGCTGTGGCTCCATCCTGTTGGAACCACACTTGTGGATGGTTTTCCACGACTGACCATAAAAAATGTTCCAACATTGTCCGATATCTAAGACCAGTGATGGAAACGGCGACACTGTGTTCATTTTCAAAAAAATATGGGCTAATTATACTTTCCGACGAAACACCGCACCAAATAGTGAAATACTCTCTCAAATAAATTCATTTAAATAAAAATATTACTTTATAGTTTTTATTAATTTGTTTAGTTTTTCTTTTTACTCAAATTGTATGCCTGAATTAGTAAAATTAACTACTAATAACACTAATTATTTTAAGCCTAAGGTCTTTTTATATATTTTATATTTATTTCAATATTTCGCTACTCCTTTGTGTAGCTTCTTCAGGAAAATTGGTTTTTGTTTATAATAAAAAATTTTTTTTTTTTAAAAATTCACAATATATTAAAAAAAAAAAAAAAAAAAAAAAAAAAAAAAATTTTTTATTATAAACAAAAACCAATTTTCCTTAAGAAGCTACACAAAGGAGTAGCGAAATATTGAAATAAATATAAAATATATAAAAAGACCTTAGGCTTAAAATAATTAGTGTTATTAATATAAAAAAAAAAAAGGTCAAAAAACTAAAAAATTATAAAATTAACTACTTTTGTAATATTTTCATTTAATTGCTAATTCTTTGAAATTAACATTTCAGCTTTATAATTTTTAATGGACACCTTTCAAGCTCCAATTTCATTCATTATTATAGATTAAATATCACCAATCAATACTAAAATTGTTTCATTTCTAAAAATATCAATAGAAATGGAAATTAATTAACTTATAGCAAAGAGAAACATCCAATTTATCTTAAATTATAACAACTAGACAATTTTAAGATTTTGTACAATTTTCTTTAATGCAGTTGATATATTTAACAGCTGAAGTTTAATTTTTCATTTTGCACAATTACTCGTTTTGGACATTAAATCAAATGAATAATCTTAAATATTCAATTTCAATAACTATTGCGTTTTGTTATTTATTTTGTTGGAGAATTTATTTGTATAATATCGTAATTTTTTCTGTGTCTACCGACTAAACTCTAATTTGCAATTTATGCAAAATTTTATAATTATGATAACGTTGCACCGAAGCTTAAATAATAAACTTCCACGTAAATTTATGTGCAAAACAAGACATCAAATTAATTTATGCCAG
Organism: Dexiosoma caninum; assembly: GCA_963924685.1. Taxonomy (NCBI): domain Eukaryota; kingdom Metazoa; phylum Arthropoda; class Insecta; order Diptera; family Tachinidae; genus Dexiosoma; species Dexiosoma caninum. The sequence continues at coordinate 89,185,851 of OZ004728.1, read as the reverse complement.
TTGCAATTTAATAAAAAAAATTACCAAACAAAAATAATGGCAAATTTTATTAAATAAAAATATTTATGAAAAACTTTTGCCAACTGTGAGTATCTAATAACCGATAACACACACACACTTGCAGGTGCACCAGTGTCATAGATAACGTAGATTAGTGCGATTCCGTATTATTTACTAAGAGGTTAACGCGGTGACTTATAGTTTTCAAGACCCCGACCACTGAACAAAATTATTCACTGTGTCTTCTATCCGTAGTCTCCTTCGTCGTTGTTTTACCAATGGAAACATGGGCGAAATAAAATAATAAATAAAATGCTCCCCCTTCAGCTAAAAAATTAAGGCGATAACATAATACGGGAGACCCAGGAAGTGTGCTTTACAGCCCTGAGCTCTGATCCGTTGCACGAAGAGAAAACGAAGGTTTGAACAAGTTCGACAAATTTCTTGTTTCATACTCGCTTTTGCTCATTACATTGAAGCAGCGATGATTAAACGTGTATCAACAAGCATTAGCAGGCAGAAGGAAAAACGGCAACAGTATTTTTAGCGGCTGGTATCAAATTGAGAATGATATTTTGTTAACTTTCGGCATCAATTATCTTTACAACCATTGCTATTTCACAGCTTGATATTAGTGCCAAGTACGAAATACCACATATCATGTAAATATATACGTATAATTTACATATTATAAAACTACTGTGAAAAGAAAATTTTAAAATGAAATAAACTTAATAAAGTCTACAGATCCTCATTTCTACAAGCTGTTTTCGAAGGCTTCTACACATTCATCTTCAGAATTCTTTTCGCATTCTATTAATAAAAATAATAATTATATAAATCTAATAATTTACATATACTGATAACCCCACACAGTGGGCAAAAACACGAACAACGCTGAAGATGAACGTGTAGCAGCCTTCGAAAACAGCATGTTGTACCGTTCCGCTAGTGTTTTTCAGTGTGATTAACAATTTTTATCTTTGATTTAGTTTGTTTCTTAGTAACTATCACATGTAATTATTTTGACTGCCTGTATGTTATCGATCATTATAGTCTATTTGAAAATTTAAATTATTTTTTACTTTTTATTTTAGACAAAGCCTGTTGTTACGGTTGTTGAATCGAATCGACAGTTTGTAATAGATTGAAGCAAAATTGTGTGAATTTCTTTATCCTTTATATGTGAAAGTGCAAATTTTTCGTGAAAATATTGATAAATTACCATTTTCAGTTGTTCATAGCGCAAAATCATAAAAATTTTCTATTTCTTACAAATGTCATTAGACAAAAGTCTAATCAAGTAAAAATGCGCCAGCTCGATTTTCACCGTAGACGTATGGTCTAGTGGACTTTTTTGCTTAGTACAATCCCAAGAATCAGAAACGCGAAGAGCCCATTAAGATTTTCAAATCGCCCCACCCTAATGTATATACAGTCGAACTTCTCTATAGCGAACTTATCTATAACGAAATCTTCTCTATAACAAATAAAATTCGTGAACACAAAATTTTTGTGAGTATTTTCATACATTTTGATCTCCCTATAACGAACTTCCTTATAGCGAAGTTCTCTCTGTAACGTACAATTTTTTAAGACCTAAATAGAATTTTTCACACCAAATAATCTCTCTATTGCAAAGATTTTAGCAATCGATTTTTTGCATCAATTTAGTCACATATGTATGTATTAATAAAAAAAAAATTAATGTGTTCATGTACAAACAATATTTTTTTTGTCTTAATAAATATATTTTCTACATTACATTTAGAGACAGAACAAAAATTGTTAGAACTATAAACATATAGTTAATTATTAAAAAGATATAGAAAAAAGATTTTTATTATAATTATTATTATCATTATTATTATTGTAAGTATTGTTTTTAAATATTTTATTATGTTGTAACATATTCGTAAAAATGTATTTTGGATTTGGTTCAAAAACAAATTTTAATACAAAATCGAATATTTATACCTATTTCAAATCCAGAATATAGTTTTATGAATATGGCTTTTAATATTTTTACGAATATGGCTGTTAATATTTTTATTTTGAATTTTTATTGACATGAACTTTTCCTATATTGTGAATTTTAAAAAAAAATATTTTTTCATTATAAACAAAAACCAATTTTCCTGAAGAAGCTACACAAAGGAGTAGCGAAATATCGAATCAAAATAAATATTAAATATATTAAAAAGGCATAAAGCTTTAATAATTAGTGTTATTAATATAAAAAGAGGTCAAAAAACTAGAAAAATTATATTTTCTACATAAAAAAATGTAGTGAAAATTTTCTGCAGTTTCTCTATAACGAATTTTCTCTATAACGTAGAAATTTGACGGTCCCCAACTGCTACGTTATAGAGAAGTTCGATTGTATTAATATTTAACTATTGAAGTGAAATATTTGAGCATAGTTCTTGAGCTGGTGGTAAATTTTACTACCCTTAGATTTTAAAAAATGTTTACCAAAAAAGAAATTTTCGATTAGTTATTTGTGTTTAAAAGAACAGGACAACAAATATTTAATTAAATAAAATGAATAAAAAAACATGTTTAGTAACCAAACCAAGTACTTTATTTCATACACATTTTTCTTAAAAAACACAATGCAGCGCATGTGTAGGGGTCCTCCCCTGAGTGCTGGTCCAAAATAAAAAAAAAATAGTGCATACTTAACTTTAGAAAACATTTTTATTTAAAGATAATCAGAAATTTAAAAGGCTTTTTTTCAGTCAAGTGTATGAAATAAAAAATGAATTATAAAAGAAAGAAAAATTATATACGAAGAAAAAATAGAGATCAATCTATTTGAAGATATCTCATTCTCATTCATCTAAAAACTCTTATTTGCATAACGTACGCTTATGCAATTGCTCCATCCCATACACATATGCCCAATACAAAGCGAGTAAACGTTCGAAATCATTGAATTTGACATAGTCTCAAATGGTAAAATGATATTAATCGGAGGTGTGTTAGAAAAATAGTCCATAACAATATTACGTTGAACCTGACGAGTGGTATTTTTTTACATTAAATAATTACGTTTATTCGGACGTGGGTCAAAACGCAACGGTATAATATAAAGGAAAATATGAGAAGATACTGTAAGAATGAAATTGAGCGTACAAGAGAAAATTAAAAATAATTTAGGGAATGGTACAATTTACGACCAGTTCTGTAGTTAAAGGTTAAAAGAGTACATTCTATTTACATTAATTTCGTAATTTTTATAGGTGAAATATACGAGACAGAATGAAAACCATCAACACATTTCAAATGAAATAACAACTACATTTATTGAACCTAAAAAACCAGGGTTAAGTCGTTTACGGTATGAACAGGACAACTGACACCACAGTTCCATCAAACATTTTGCCATTAAGATAATTGGTGTTCGCACATGGAAACTTTTTTATCAACAGCTGAGCTTGTTCGCACATTCGTTTATTCGCACAACTTTTTATTAGATGCATGAAAAAATTTTAAATGGCTTGCAGGCGTATACTTTATATTTAAATATTGGGATGTAATAAAAAGCAAAACGCTCATACGCACCCCATATTTTAGAATCCTAATATTGCATTTCATTTAATTTTGGGCTCACAAAAAGTACAACAAAATATTCAATGTAGAAATACATAAAATCAAGTCTACTAAATGAAATTATTATTTATTTGTGTTTATTTTGCATAAACAAATTGCAGACGAATATCAAACAAGTAGAAAAAAAATTACTGTCAATACATTTGTAATTTCCATTTTATTGGAATCTCCAAACACACAAAAACATACATAATTTGACGATTTTTAATTTATGCACCACAATGAAATTTTTTAAAAATATATAAAAATATATTGCAAAAAGTAAAAAAAAAATGTTCGATTATAAATTAACAAAAAATATTTAATTACATAAAAGTTCTGACTAGCAATAGTTGTTTACACAAAGTAATTAAACAACAGTGTGTTTGTTATCATTTATTATTATCATTTGGTCATGAAATCAGATATTTAAATTTGGCGACATTTTCAATTTCAATATTATCAATTGTTATGAGTTTCGTTTGTGACGGTGTGTTTTTCTGTGGACAATCGTATTTAGTTTTTTCTATATATTTTCTTAGTTCGTACTTTCGTTTGCTTTCATTTACTACATATAGTGGTTCACTTTGACGCCCATTGCCAACCCATCAAGTGCGTCTTGGAAATTTAATTCTTCATAAATATTAAAGAGAAGTGGTGATAAAACGCTGCCTTATATCGCACACCTCTTTTCATAGACAATAAAGCATAAATAGCTATCTTTTTTAACATCACTGCGATTTTATTCAAGTGATCAGAAGAAAGCTTGTCTAGTTATGGAATTGTGTATTACCTCTATATTGTAGAGGTAAAGTGAGGTTTAATTTATACACATAAGTTATTTGTTAATTTGCAGAGCTGCAGCACCTCTGGTGTTAAGCAGAAGTAGTTTTTAAACGAAAGAGAAATAATTATTCTACTTGGCCGATTGCTTGAAACCCCTAAAAAGGGAAATTACTCCTGAAAGTATGGGACTGTCTCGATATTCTAACCTAAAGTGAACGCTCCAGCAGCTCTATTTACCTTAAGAGACAAACAACAATTTGACAGCTGACAGTTTTAGATGAGATTCCGTACAGTTAATTGCTTTTTTATTTAGCTGAAATATACAAATATTAAAATCGTGATTTCACACGAGTTTTGCGTTAATAACGTAACACACTTTATTTATTTTCGCGGAATGTGACAAATACCAAAAATACCCACTAAGGTTTGTCATTTCGCAAACGAGCAACGCTTGCAAATCATTGCATTTTAATATCATTATTAATGCTGTGTTGGAAATGTACTTTCTATCAAAAAAATTGTCTTCATACACGAAGCTCATTTTTGACTCAATAAGTAGGTCAAGGAACATAATTGCCGAATACTTTTTCAAGGTGGATGAAAATCGAAACGTTAGAGTAAATGCCCATATTTTCAGACTTTTCTGCAACGATGCCACATGGCACATGGCACGCAATACCATAAACCTATTGAGTGGCGAGTTTGGTCGTGAAGATTATGGGATTTGAAGTATCCGCCATTTCCGCTGGCCACATTTACATGAAATAAGTAATGGCACGTATTAGTTGATCGTCCCAAATAAATATTTAATTCAGAGTTGCAAATTTTCAGTGTTTTTCGGAATTTTCAAACGCCAAACATTGAAAAATCAGCTTTTTTTTAGGGAAAAATATATTTTAAAGGAAATTGGAATGGTTTCTTTATTATGAACAGATATATTGTCATTAAAATATTTGACAGCGATCGTGTTAAATTTTAGCTGGATTGATGATGGAGCAGCTCTCACGAGATGACCCCTACACATGTGCTGAATGGTTCACCGAATACCAACCAACACTAATTAAAATTTTTAAATCTAATCTAGGGACAACTTTCAGTTTCATACTTTAACTGATATGGGGTGCCTCCGTAATATAGTACATGAGCATTAGTCTTATCAATATGGAGGTGCGGGTTTGATTCCCACTTAAACTCTGAGTGTTTCTACAGACAAGTTTAAGAGCTTCGAAGAGTTTGTATTGTCTTTAAAGAAAAACAAAACGCTCAGTTGAAAGAAATTTTAAGATGTACAAATATCAATATGCCAAAACTTTGTAAGAAATTCATATGTTAACTCTTATATAATACCACTTCGTTCAAATTCTTTCGAATATTTCAAAATTATTTCCCATCCTATCAAAATTCCAAGAGCTGTAAAAAAATAATTTTTAATAGACACTATTCAGCGATAAAGTAAAAAATCGTTTAAATGCATGCGAATTTGCGTCAATTAAGTTATTAAAACTCCAGCTAAACACGTCTGCCTTTGACAGCCATAATTAATAAAATTCTATACAAAATCAATCAATCATTAAATGTATTCAATTATAAATATTCGATGAAATTAAAATATAACAAAGAAATACAATACAATCAATAGAATCCTTATAAAGCTATTCACAAGTCACAAAAATGAAATTTTATAAAAAGAAAATTGGCACGCAATCACAACTTGATGCATACAAGTTATGCGGATTTAATTAAAAGTCCCGGCTTGCTGTTGTACTGAAATAACTCTAACTCTTTATTAATTTCGTTATTATTTTTATACCAATTTTGTGCTTATTATTACAGATTTAAATAATTTACAAATTTGGCTTGGCTTAATTTAATGGTGTTGGTTTACAGTTCAATTGCAATAATAATTTATCAGCAAAAATACAATAAAAGCATTTTCTTATTTGTTAATTTAACATTTTAATAAAGTACAATTGTGTTTTCTTATTTGTTGTTTTTATTGTGAAACAATTTCATATTTATATTTTAATAGATCAGCTAAAATTAAGTAGTGCATTGAAAAGTGTTCAGTGTAGTTTTTATGTTGTTATGGTTGCGTGTAATGGTTGGCGTGTTAATAGGTGTATTCACTAGAACATGATAACTTACATAAGTAAAAATTAATGTTTATTTGTATTCTACGGGCCGCTGGAAAGGTTTTAACGTTTGTCTTTTTTTTTTAAATTACTCTCCGAAACTTCTTTCGAAAAACCATTTTAATGATATTTAAATCATGAAAGTCCAGAAAGTCACATGGACTATGTACCTTTTCAATACTACTTTACTTTACTTAAATTTAAAAAATGTAGGGTAGGTAAATTTTTTTGGTCACCAGGCGTATAGCAAAATTGAAATCTGCTCAAAATTCTAAGAAAATTATCAGAAGAAAGTATGGGTCTAAAATCAAAACTTAGCTCCCGCCACAGTGGTGTCACTAAAGCGCAGTTGTTCATATGAATTAATCGGCAGACTTGAATGCGTTTTCCATAAGTTCAAAAGTGATAATCCAGTTCTGATAAAGAAGTGCTTAGGAAGTCATGAAAATACCAATTCAAAGTGAACGCATTCTTGTGAGTTTATCTTTGTGGATAAATATAGCTTCTTAGCGGCTTAAGGGGAACAAAAAAACACGCATAATGCAGCGTTCGATTGCTATATAAGTACATCGCCTATATCCGAACAAAAATGAAATACGGCTCTTATATATGAGCAGCTGCTCCAAAATATATAGACAATGGCGAAGTTGTGACAGTATATTTTCTTATTTATTTATTGAATTTATTTATATTTATGGAAAAAATTATTTTCCAGATCATTTAAATATAAGATTTAAATATATGTATAATGGATAAACATTTTACCAATATGAAAATTACTGATTTAAATATAAAATAAAAAAAAAATTGTTTCGCTTACATCAGCGTTAATAGAAAAGTCTATCAATTTATACAATTGATTGAGACAACAGCATAATCTTCTAATCGGATTCCTATATAACGAAGTTAGAACGATGTTGTGACATACGAGTATAGTGGATTGAACGAACGGTGAGGAATATTAAAAGTTACGAGTACATTACTCAGGAAAAATTCTGAACTGACATTTCCATTTAAAAGATTGTCCAAAAAAGCAACGCTAAGAATAATTCTCGTGTTTTTATATCACTTGATGTCGGAAGGTTTCAGCAGCGAAAACGCTACCGGCTTCAGCTGATACCAATCGACAGGCACATCACGTCGCCCCCTTTCTTCCCTATTGTGTATCATCAAAAATTCAAAAATGAATATGTGAGGCGCTGCAACACCGCTATAAACTAATAAACCTTCAAAAGCAGAATTGTAAGATAGTGAAGTTAGTTTCCTCTGTCTACACCTTCACGATGTATCAACTCTTCCACTAACCCGTTTCTATAGAATGTAACACCTAGTAGTAGGCAATCATTGCCTGTTACTTTTCCTTCAAAAAAAGAAAAAACCCAAAATCCATATTATGTCAACTGGTTGGAAATTGCAGCCACCAAGAACGTAAGAGTAAGAAGGTTTTCAACTATATTGGCTGAATGGATTGTTGTCGCAATGTGCGGTACGTGGGGTGTACTGCGGTATTTTATTGCCACTGCAATAGAATGTGCTCTACTGATATCAGGTAACTCATTTCAGAAACTCTCGTATTTTTGCGTATCTTGTCTCGGGAAGCGCACCCATTTCTTCTCGATTACCCAGCAAAAGGCACTACGCATTATAAGGAAAACAAAGCTGTTCGTATGTATCAAATAAAGTTCCTGTAAATGCATGTCATAAGTCAACTTCACTGTGTATAAACACTACTCCCTCTGTACTTCTCTTAATACTAGTTTCGCTACAGTGGACTACATACGTACGGATCATATTCTCAGCAGTGTTGTATGAAAAATAAAAGACTAAACGAAAATAAAAGTTTGTACAAACACTAATGACACTTCCGTTATTTTCAGTTAATCTTTCTATAAATTTTTTTCTCATTAAGTTATGGTAAAAGCACAACTGTAAATTTCTTCGGATCTTCATGAAAATCCCATAAGTATTATTCATTTAAAATTCTTAACTTAGATGAAATTTTGGTATCCCAATAAATCGATAAAAAAAAATGAATTGCAACTGTACTTTTCTAAAAATTTCATTATACGAGTAACACCATCTTAATTATTCAAAGAAATATTTCAATGAATCGACCGTGTATGAAAATCTTTTTGTTTAATTCAGGAGAGCAGTAATGCACGTTATACTTGTTTAAATGTTTGCTTTTAATTTCCTTCGGCACATACATACTCACACACACAACAAAATTTCAAAAGATTAAGTTGCTTAAACGATAAAATTATAATGACAGGCAAACATTAAACCGAAATGAATAATTTAAGTTCTCTATTTAAAAGGGAATACAATCGTGTTTATTTCAAACGTTAAAAACTAACACTTATACACACACACGCACACCAATGCACACACAGGAATCGCAAATTGCAGAAAAGCATATGCTCCAAAGAACTGCTCGTATAACAGAAGTACTCGTAACTTCAAAAAAGTGTGTATAACATGTGCATATGTGAATACATACATATGTTTTATGTACATTATTATTAAATAACTACATACACACAGCCAGACAAACGTATTGTGTACTAACAACACCAACAACACCAACAACAACAAAACAACAGCATATTTGCCTACAGATGGCTGTTTTAATTTGCATACATTACTGCTCACATAATGGGGTTTGTTGCTGCCTGCAGTCTACAGTGGGAGAGAATACTACAAAGAGGATGACATTTCCTTACAAGTATGCATATATGTATGTATGTTTGGGTATGTATGTGTATATTTGATCATCATGAAAATGAAAATATCAAAGTAAGATTTAATTTATATTTAAATTTCTGTACACCGCACAGTGTTTCCTTTGCACATATCGGTTTATCTATTTAGTCATTTCAAAACCGCCGGTCTGTTAAGGTTGTCCGCTGTTAAATATCAGTCATCTGTAATGTCGTTTATTTAGTGAAAAGTTTCCTATTCCCATTTAGTTCATGTTATATTTGGCATACGGGTCAGGGTTTTGCACAAAAGATTATAATCGATATAGGATTTGTTCCATTAGTAGTTGGAATATTCGGATGGGAATACAATTCGTTCCATTAATATGTAGAATTCAACGACATATGCCTCGTACGATTTTTTTATTACCAAACCATAGTTAGCCCCTCAGAATATAGTTTGTACAATTATATATTTTACAAAACTCTAGTTGGCCGAACAAGAATCTAATATGGACTTGAATACGACCGAAGAACGTAATTAGACGACAAGAGCCCGAAGAGTATATTTTCACAATTCGTATGCAGGCATATTACAAAAACTAATTAACCGACTGGGAAGCGAAGTTCTCCTTTCGTCGAGTATGAGCCTGTTCATCGAATTGAAACGGTAGGCTAACTTTTCACGATCCCGGACAAACTGAGTTTACCTCAACTGCAAAAGCAAACTGCTTTACAATTTTTGATTGCTGACTAACTTTGTTCCTAGAAGTTGGAAAGTGAAATTAAAATAAGTATTTCTTTCTTAGTCAACAACGTGTCACTCTGTCATTCCACAAAATGTTCTCTTTTAACTGAACATGATTCACGTAGCTTCCAGGCATGCAAGCAATCACAAGATCGCATCACTGAACATACTTCAGAAGGGTTTCACGGTGAATTTCACGGAGTTACGGTGTAATTAAATAAAAGTAGCTCAATTAAATAATTCATTTCTTACATGCTAAATTGAGGGTAAAGCATAATAGTGGCTCCAGCAATTGCTTAAAAGCCGGCCATTGTGGTTAATGGCACTGCTGCACAGCTGATCCTGCGAACCAGCGGAAATGGAGATTAGGAATAGGGCCAGATGAAGCTTCCAACATCACCGCCGAAGAGGAGGATATACTTCCTGATATACATGATATTGAGGAACCAAGGAAGCTTGTTCAACAGTCAGCTGCTATGAGGTGCCAATGCTCTAGCAGCACAACTCCGAATCATACGAGACCAATTTCTGTCGATTTTGTGTCGCAGTGCTTCGGTCCCTATAATAACAATAATAATACTTGCTAAATCAAACATAATTAAAGAACTAACAGCATATATTTTCTAACTGCGCAATTAAGGTGCATTTCTGAATGTACTATAGTAAAGTTAATTTGAATATTTTCTCAAAATGGTGATGATGATGTAATTTTAATTTTTTCCGCTGTGAAAAATTCTCACAAGTTCAAGAAACGAGCTCAGACTTGTAAAAAACAAGCATTAAAAATTTAAATATAGAATTTTTCATAATATCATTTCATTTGGATATTTTACGGTAAATAATTAACATTTTTAACAACAACGCTCTCCGCGGATCCATTTGTGGTCGAGAGAACTAATTTTTTGGCGGAACAGTGTGTATATGGAATAAGCTCCCTGCGTAGATCTTAGCTGTAACATTTGACGTGCGGAGATACAAATCGACAAACACTACGCCCGCTATACTCTTTTTCTAAACTTCTGTTCCTCGATTCAGCATTTGTAGCGGTCATCCATTGAATGCCGGTCGAAGAAAAAAACTACTGTCACCATATTTTCCGGAATTAAAACCAGAAGAAGTTTTCGTATGGCCAAATAATCAAATAAAGAATATGGTATGGTTCACTTCTCTTAGTTGCATATACGAATCACACAATTCGATGACAATCACTCAAGGCCCTTAAACACTATAATACAAGGCTTACGACGAAAGAAATCTAATGAGATTTGGTGCGACTACCAAAAACTTTAAAGTAATATTTTATTTTACTTTCACACTATCACACTTTAAATAATATAAAAAATATAAGTAAAAAAAACCGGTTCAGCAACAAATGTTTTTATTTTTTTCGTAATTTTGTTTTTTTCTTTATATGCTCTTGTAATATTACAACCCTTATAAAAAGAAATACATATCTTGTGATTTAAGAAAACTTGTAAAAACCATGAAGTTTCATGGGATGTCTTTGTATTGCCATATTATTTATGTTTTTCATAATACACTGCATTCACACTATCCCAATTGCATGTAAAACTGTAAATGCCTTAATAAAAATTAAGGCCGGAAAGGCGCAAAAATATTTTTCGGTTAGATATCTATGCTGAAACAGTGACAGGATATTTTTCTCGACATTTAAAAAAAATATAAATTTAAATAATTTTACCATTTTTAATTAGCAGCAAGATGGCTAATCGCTACCGATAAAAAAATTATGAGGTAAAATCGTTTAATTTTGTACAATTCTAAAAATAAATTTCTTTAATCGAAAAATAAATCAACAATTAATAGAGTCTTGTTATCGTAGTCGTATTTACGATAATACAACGTAAAACATATCGCACCTATTGCCATATTTTACCGTTTTTATCACGACAACGACATCCGTAATAAGGCCAAATGTAAAACCTATTTTTTGCAAAGTTATTGCCAGGGCAATCAGAACTATTAACGTTGTACATCTATACGTACGTTAAAGGCAGTCACGAAAGTCATTGAAGCACTATGGAATTGATTAGTTGGAACATATTTTACTTCTAAGAGTATATTTCAAATTATTTTTCCCTTGTGAATTACACATTTCAAATACCTTTTAGAGGATATTGCAATACATTTTCTTTTAAATATACTTTTCCTTTCTTCCTTACGTTTCTCTTATTTTCAAAGTTTCGTTTTTGCTTCCTACTTAAAATAATTATAATTATTATATTTTAAATCAAACGTCAATTTTAAAAACACATTCTTCACATTTAATAAGCACATGTTTTGTTTTTAACATCACTATTTGAGCAACCGTTTTCTTGTACTGCCATTACTATTCCACACAAATTATACTGAAAAAAAAATGCTTCAATTTTATCCACTGTTCAATCCATGATATTGGCAGCGATAGAAATGTTAATCGCTGTAGCAGCATGTTTGTTGCATGCACAAACTAGAAATTCATCATGCACGTTTTCCACACTAAAACCTACGAACGCATTTTCTATTGATACGTATGTACAGCTAATGCAATGTGTAGGAAAGTAGTTGAGATTTTCATTGTTATAGGGAACTTCTATTTGAATCTGTGCGGTTGATGAGCAAAAAACAAAAAAATTTCATTATATTGCTTGCTGCATAAGGAGTGAGATCACAGAAGATGATTAGAAAAAATATTAATAAGTTATTTCATATTTTTCTATAATTTGCAAAAAGAAATAAACAAAACAACTGTTCAAATTAATGAAAATTTTCTGTCGTGTTCAAGCTCACAGTTAATTTATCACAATATTGTGAAGAAATTACATTTTTGGTTAGAATAAGGGAAAAAGAACAATAAATCTCAAAAACCAGTTGAGTAGAATACGTATTTTCTATGCCCCTGAATTTTCTATGAACCCTGCTTTGTTACTGCAACACCTGTCTCTTCCTTAGACATTCCTTTTCCAATGTTTTGAAGGCATCATAACATTTTAGATTTCATTCTTAATTACGTTACTATTTTCTTTAATTGACATTAACAGCTACAAATTGACAACAATAAAAATTAAGCTTCATGAAATATGCCTTGTGAATTTGCTCAATTCTACAAATGGCAATTTTAAGCGGCGGATCAAGTACCCTCAGTTAAGCTGTCAATTACCGTAAATAAAATATAAAAAAAAACTCAGCTTGATACTTAATTTAATTTCCAACATATTCATTAGTTCTATTATCACTTTGAAATTTAATTAATTTTCCAGAATTATTTGATTGGAAAAAGCTTGCGCATCTTAATTTAATTAGCGCAGCTACTTCGTATTAATAATAATTTTATTAATTTTGATTAAGTTTTATTGTTGTTACATACTTTTTTTATATTTTTTATTCTACTATTCTGTATCAATTTAAAGTGTCTACAAAGAATCGCAAAAAATTATATTCTTCATTAATGGAATTACAAACATGTTGCAGTTCAACGAATGAAATATTTATAAAAAAATGTTCTTAATCAAATAAAATGGAAAGTAAAAAAAAAAAACAAAACAAATGTATAAGTTAATTTTATGGCATTTGTTCACTTGCTAAATAGAAATGGCATCGTGAGCTATTTTTGTTTCGCCTGCAAAATAAGTACTCACGAACAAATTCACTTTTGTTGAGTTTTTTTTTACGGTCATTTGTTTATATTCTTTACTGAAATCCTTGGACTACACAGCAACTAATAGGAAGTGAACGCAAAGATAATCATCAAGTGCTTTTTTAATGTTATTTTTTATTTATGCTGCTGGTAGGCCAGAAGTAGTTTCATGAGGATTCTAGAAGCAGGTTTCGCCGACCACCATAGTGCCAACGTTATAGACCATGGTTAGACTTCGGAAGCGAATCAAGTAAAGCAGAAATAAAACAAGAAAGCTGCCTGCTAGATTACAACACCCGATATCGTCTTAAGAGGACCCTCAGGCAGTAGTCTGCAATCTATCTATCATTAGACACTTGGATCTATATATATAAATATATATATGTATATATAGATATAAGTATATATAAAAAAAATTTCTTTGAATGCGAAGCTCTCAATATTGAAATGGGTTATACGGCGTTCAGTCATATACGTTTACTGAGATTTACGCAATAAATGCCATTACTGAGCTCAATATTCCATACAAAATATTAATTAAGGATTTGATCAATAAGTACAAAATTTTTATACATATTGACTAAAATTTTAAATAGAACACTGTCGAAAGTGTCTTTACTCACTTGAAAAATGATTATGATTTGTATGTTTAAACACTAAAATTATTGTGTCAATAAACTGAATATTGACTCAATAACGAAAGCATACCTGAAGACTATATTAATGACGAAAAAAACATGCGCCTGCATTTATGTTTAATAACAGACGAAAGAAAATTAAAATTTATGTTAGTCTAAAATAACCTGGTAAATTATTTTCTTGTCATTTTAAGGAAGAAAGGGGATTGACTACAAAACCAGTTGGGCCCCAGTTTCAGACTAAAGTAAAGAAAAAACATTTGCAATTCGTTCTGATGTGCACTAGTGTGGCTTTGTATCAGTTGTTGTCTGAAGGTTTCAGTAGCGAGTCGTAAATTGGAATCACCTCAGGAACAAAGTGGTTGTAATTTGTGACAGCAAGTTTTGAAATATTTTCATATTAGATAGTTTTCATATCCTCCATTATAATTTAATTATAAATAAATTAAATTAAGAATATAATACTTAGAAATCCAATGAATCATAAATTTTTATGATTAATATTTTGTGTGCATTTGCGCAAATATTTTGCAATGTTGCATTGACGAACGCTTGACATTTACACTTTACTTTAATTGCAGTAAATTTATGCAACAATTTAAAAGTAAAATAAAACCTTCTTATAAACAGAAGTCAATAATGCACAGTTAATAATAAAATATTCATGTGTGATGTATGTATGTATTTTTTTTTTTTGTTACATTGAAGTCATATTACACTGAGAAAAAATTATTAATATAAATATATACTTGTTGAATGTTAACGCTAGCTTATATGTACATACCAGCTCATGAGTAGACCGTAAATTTATTTTTTGGAAAACTAAATGAAAATTTAATTTATTAGGAAGTTTCTCTTTATTAAAAAAATATACATATTTCACGCTTGAACTCACTGTATCATGAAATTATAACTGACGTGTTCATAAAAAATATTTTTGATTTATAAAATCTTTAATAAAGAAATTTCCATACAAAATTACATTTTTACACCCTTCGAAACAATTTTATAAATACGGCAGAATATTTACTCAAAGACCTAAATTCAATTTAAGTTTTTTGTGGCGCTATTTTTTGATATTTCTACGTCCGTCAGTCTGTCATTTCAATTTATTTGTTACCTGTCACACATCAACTGATGAGTGTGAATGTAAAAATGTCGTAAAAGTTGAAAATAAACCAAATGTACATATGTAATGCTGTCAATGAAAATTTGGTATCAGTTGCATGGTATCAACTGTTGTACACAGAGAAAAATATTTAGGAAAGCATTTACTTATTTCGCTTGTTTAAGAAGTAGTTAGCGTGTAAACTCTGCAAACTAAAGATTAACGGCTCAATACCCAATCAGTCCGAAAATTTTTCTATTTTTCCTATTATAAACCTATTCTATCCTACGTCGTCCGTGTTTGAGAAATAAAACATCGCGAAGTAGAATAATAAATAAAATGTCTCCCCAGAGACGCCTTGCAAATTCTCAAAAGTTAACAAAGTTGTCCAAGACTTAAGCTTTCTATCCTCCTTATAACTTCACCACCTGTCTCTTCCATACACTATCCCTTTCCAACTAGTTCAGCTGCAATTAATTGCCTACGTAGGTCCACTAGTCAAAGAAGAAAAATATTTAATCCTATTAATATTATAAATGTGACAGTTTATGTGTTTTTTTATAACCTAAACCACTAGACAGATTTTTATGAAATTTAAAATAAATTCAACTAAAAATTATCTTATGAATGTCGGCTATATCTCGTCAATTTTGCCGGCTGGCAAACGTGTTGCCGTGGGCATAACGTGTTCTGATATGTAAATGTGTTCAGAGCTCTCAGTGTCACTTTCAGAAAATTTACAGATTTTGGTACCCTGTCAAAAATCTTAAGTCTGTTCTATTCAGGGAAAGAAGCCTATCGGAGATTGCCCTGTTTGGTATCAACAAGCGTTTGTCCTGACGCTGCCTGCCACAATTATTACAGTGAGCAAAAGCATTTCACTGCTATGGCTTTCCGTAAGTTCACAGAATATGTTGGGGGTAATTATGTTGAAATTTGCACCCCGTGTTCAGGAACCCAACCCTACGGTACATGGACTCGCATGCCATTCTTGGACTTATGATGGTCGACTGAAGGACCTTAAGAGCCCTCCTCAAGCTGGAAACCTTTTCGTATACAGCCACCGGAATCGATTTTCTGAATCGTGCTATTATACCCCCCCTTTTTTCCATTCTCCACCTTACCCCACTCAGTATACCATAGGTTAGATCGAAATAGATAGAGTTGGTCTCCAGTTCAGTCGAAGAAAGCTTTTGTTAGCGAAGCCATATACCATATTATACCATAGAGGATAAAATCCTAGAGCCCGACCGAAGACCAGCTATGCAAAAAGCGAAGCCAGTGTTTGTTATACCATAGAAGCCTTCGGCCGGGCTATGTAGAAAACCTTTTGTTCCCATCTCGGAAAGAAGGTAGAATTGAGATAAGAAATAATAGAATACATTGGAGAGGAAGGAGAAGAATAGGAAGCCAGATTCCGCCTCCACACAACATCAACTGTCGTACAACCAACCTATCACCACAATGAAACCCTTTATATCCTCTATACCCCGATCCAAGATATCAGCTAGCCCCAGCAAGAATACGCTGCCCAGCCACCTCAGCCTGTTTCTCTGCAAGCCGGGGCAGTATCAGATAATGTGTTCCATGGCCTCCTCGTGATCCTCGCGCAACCTACATAGATCGTAGTTTCTCCTTTAATACTTGCTGTCTATAGCTCTAATCGAACAGTGACCAGTCAAATCTCCAGTCAGAGCCCTCAAGTACCGCCAATAACCAAAAATAGTTTCGCAGTATATGTACAAATCAAAATCACATTTAAATTCTCCTAATATTATTACTAATTTCTCGCAGTGTTTTGAAAACTTTCCATCAATAAAATAATGAATTTGTGTGTGTCTATCGGCATTTCCCACCAATATAATGATGAATAAACATGTCAGAAATTCATATAGGTACGATGAAAATCATAATAAGAAAGACAAACAAAAACAATAAGAAAGTAACGAAAAACACTTGTGTCACAATCAATGTGAATGGCAAAAAAAGAAGAAAATTGTATAGAAATGAGCTTGAAATATGAGAAGGAAAATAAAATTCTACCGAAAAAAAACTCATAAAAAAGTAAAAGAACCAACAACAAAAAGAAGCCCTAAAATAAACAAATAATACAAAACTTAATAGAGCAGATAAATTCATACTACGAGTAAAGTTTCATTATTATTATTTACATTTGAAAATTTAAGAAAATAAAAAAGCAGAAAAATAAAGAAATGAAATAAACTATTTGAATCGAACTCTTGAAACGTACAGAATGAAAAAGTTCAATTGGAGATGAAAACTTTTAATAAAAATAAATTTGCATGAACGAAGTTAAAAAACGATGGTTTGTAGGAGGTTGTGGCATCAAGTGCATCAGCATGCACTTGTAATCAAAAGTTTGAATCAGCACATCAGCTGACTGTCATGCCACTATTTGTATTTGTGTGCGCATGATTTTTTTAATTTAACTTAATTTAAGTGTTTCGGTTTTGTTATGTATTTCCGAAAAGCTTCATTATCAGCATAAAGTAATGTTCATTTCTTTTTTTAGGCAACTTAGTTCCAAAACTCCTGTGATAGACAAAATAGAAGTTGCTTGGCAAAAAGATGCCTTTTCTGCAATCAAGTTCAGCTGTTCCGTAGAAAAAAAATAGATGTGTGTCAAATTTCATATCAGCATCTGACTGATTGACTAACTTCTAAAAAGTTGAACTCACATATGTGAAGCGTTTTTCAATTTGGTCCTTTTAAGTTCATTGTATGCAATTTCGTCTTGTTTTTTATTTTGGACCAGCACTCAGGAAATGACCCCTACACATGCGGTGCATTGTGCTAGAACTAGAGGAAAGGGATAGTAGGAGAAATGATATGAGGTGAAGCTTCACTATCTTGCAACTTTGCTTTTGTAAGTTCTTTATTTTCATAGCAATGTTGAAGCGGCTCTTAGTCAAGGAGACGTATTAAATTGTGAAGCTTGGTTGTTAGTAGCTATTTTTAGTAATATTTTACTTCACCGATTCTACAGAATACCGACGAAGAAGGGCGTTCGGATGTGCCTGTGGATTGGGTCAGCTGAAGCCGTTCCTGTTCAGTGACCAGTGACTATTCCTCCGCCACTGGAACCTTGCTACAACAACTGACGCTGAGGTTGAACCCAGGAAAATTTATCATTTTGTAGTGAACGTGCAGACTACATCGACCATCGCCACCCTCCCGATTTAGTAACATTTCACATTTCTTGCACAGAGCATGTGAAATCTATTTCATTGTGGTCACCAATATTTGCTTAAATAATGCATGTTCAATGTCAACCATTCGAGCGACCGTTCACGGGCAATGTCATCAGCGTCACAATTTATATGGATTCACTACCACCAATGTGATGAGATCTGTCGACATTCTCAGTTTCAACATCATGAACTGAACGGAATGTGAATGATCTTACACTGTCTGGTGCTAAACAAAATGAAACTAAACGACAAATGGTCTTGTCATATTTCCAGAATTATACAAAATCAACATTTCAAAAAGATCGATAAAAAATCATTCTCTGATAACGATTCCAACTCGCCCTCTCTATTAAAAATCTTTGTTGTATTCAAATTTTATTGTTTTCTTCTTTAAATATACATGTATATTTGCGCATTTTGGACAGTAAAAAAATACATCAGCAACTTTATTTGCTGAAATACTTAACGAGTGAGAGAGAATACAAGGAATTCCAACGAGAAGCAAATGTGTAAGACTTTCGCAATTCCATTCTCTTGAATTTCATTAAGTTTGCACGGGAAATTCGCAATTTTAAAAACTCTTTGGAAACAAATGAATACATCTGATATAAAAGTTTTTTTTCTGTTTGAAAATATTTTAAATGACAGCAACGTAAAAAAGAGCGTGTTTTTTTTTTGTAAATCCTCCTTTTTTGCCATCAATACTGTACTGCAGCACTTGTGGGAAAAATAAAATAATACTTTCTCGTAATACTGTCAACATTGCAAATGTATTGAAATTTAATATCAGGAAGAAATAACGATCACAAATCGACAATAAAACACACACTATTACACTTCAAATGAAATGTTGTAATAAAAAAAACGAAAAAAATGGAAGTGGAAATATATACGAGTATAAGGAAACGCACAACATTCATAGAAGAAAATTAATTAAAAACTGCCAATCAACGGAAATTTTACAATCACTTTATTCTACTAACCACCCCGCCCCCTCAACCATCCCCACGTCCGCCCACTACAATGACGAATATTACCACTGCACATTGGTACGAATTGCGAATCTAGCTCGACAGAACTCATACATTTTTAGCGTATGTTCGATTTTGGGTTTCATTATAACGTTCCAAGAAAAACAGAGCGTATTCGACCAGCTTTTATGTATAGCCAAGCAATTTTGGGCATATAATTTATAACAATTAAGTTGGTGTTGCTATGATATCAAGGCTTATAAGTTATTTAGTTATAAATGCTAATATATTTTTTGAATATACATTTATAGTATTTGATAATTTTTCTAGTTTTTTGACCTCTTTTTATATTAATAACACTAATTATTCAAGCTGTAGGTCTTTTTTAATGTATTTAATATTTATTCTGATTCGATATAATATGAAATTATTTTGAATTTTCATTAACAATTTTGTGAATTTTAAAAAAAATATTTTTTCATTATAAACAAAAACCAATTTTCCTGAAGAAGCTACACAAAGGAGTAGCGAAATATCGAATCAGAATAAATATTGAATATATTAAAAAATACCTACAGCTTGAATAATTAGTGTTATTAACATTTATAGTATTAGTTAAAACTTTTCAATTTTAAATAGGCTGATAATCGATACCATACCCCGACTAGAAATTCTCCCAATACACACATTGGGAACAATTTGGGAATGTTTATGGCAAACCCGACAGGTTAATCCTGCTAGAGATTTTGTTGTGGGTTTATTGGGATATCCCAACGGAAAAGTTACAGCTCTATCATCAGTTTTTCCAAATGGGAACCAATAAAACGGGTGAGGGACCCAATAGGGTACCATTCACCTGCAAATGAAAATTTCTAAACGGAACAGGCAATCAAAATTACGTGTGATCGTTACTAAGAAACTGTAAGTTATCTATTATCAGCCTGCTTAAAATTAAAAAATTTTAACTAATTGCATAAACTGCGTGTTGACATAAGGCACTGCAAACATACGAGTATGTATGTATTTAACTATAAATATATTTATTTTCATTTGATATTTAGAAATTGATATTTTGCCTTAGAAATTTCGCCCAAAATTTTGAATGTTTCTGAAATATTTTTTAAAGGTCTGCTATTACAGCTCTATAACCAGCACTCAGGCGATGACCCCTACACATGAGGAACTAGAGGAAAGTGATAGTAAGATAAATGATAGGAGGTGAAGCTTCAGTATCCTACAACATTGCTTTTTGCACATTATCTGTTTTTATAGCAGAGTTGTAGCGTCTCTGATGACAAGTAACCTCTAAAAATAAAATGAAAAAAAAAATTTAATTTGATAAATTTTAACTGTGGCTGTTGTTGTGTTATTTTAAGTAAAGTTACAGTTCCAATGTAAAAAATGTTACATTTATACATAACGACGTCGACGAAATTCGTCCTGCGTGACGAACTCTGCGATAGAATTATTTCAATAATTGTTAAATTGTTAACATACATCATTCAAGTTAAATATACATAAATATATATTAATTACCATAAAATGACTTTTTAATAATAATATGGATACAAGTGAATTAATAATTGAGGAAGTAAAAAAATAAAAATGGTTAAATCATGCATCATAAATTGAAAAATATATTGAAATATGGGATTATTAGAGCTGTATGTTTTTCCTCACAATTGTGCGCCAAAATGCGAATTTACACAACGAACTTTTACCGACGCAATCGTTGTGCTAAAGGAAGTTCGTCATTCGACCCAATTGTGTTCACTGCATTATGCAGAAATTAAGATCTCTGGTTCAGAAATTCACAAAATTCACATCACCAAATAGAGAGAGAGAGAGAGAGAAGCCCAACTTTTTTAATTTTGATATTCCGTTTGCATATTTCGTTTTGATAAACGTTCTTAAAGAGAGAGAGAGAGACGCACTATCCATTCGCTTTTGCGCTCTAGAATCTTTCTAACAGTACAAAGCATGATGCATTACTATGGCAACAAATAAAACATTACAACAAAAAAAATAATTTTTTGTTTGTACAAAGGCACGGCTGATTTCAGAAATTATGAATGAATTAGCCAAAGTACTCGCCCACACTACCGAAAATACGATGCGTTTTGCACACACACACAACGAACAAAGAATATTAAACTAGTACACATTTGACATTAAAATAGTCAGCTAGCGTAGTAACGCCAACTAATTTTTTTTTTTTTTTATCTAGGACCAGCACTCAGGAGATGACTCCTACACATGCGAAGCATTGTGCTGGGAACTATAGGAAAGGGATAGTAGGAGAAACGACAGGAGGTGAAGCTTAATTAAGTATTTTGCAGCTCTGCTTTCGCACGTTCTTTTTTTGTTTTTATACTCGTAGCAGTGCTGAAGCTTCGGTTTAGTAGCCATTTTTATTATTATTTTACTTCGCCGGTGCTACACAATACCGACGAAGGTGGGCGTTCTGATGTGATTGTGGACTGCTATCAGCTGAAGCCGGTTTTGTTCAGTGACCAGTGACTATGCCTTCGCCACTGAAAGCTTCCGACAACAACTGACACACAATGACACACTAATGCACATCAGAAAAATGCGAGATGTTTATTTTTATTTTAAAAATGTTTGTCTGAAACTGGGGTTGAACCCATGTCTGTTTTTGGTTTAGTAGTCAACGTGCAGACTACCATCCATCGTGCCATCGCCACCCTCTATATTGCATTATAGTAGAAATATTTAAAAAATTTTACTTTTCGACATCGCATATTTCGATGTCACATTCAACCTAGAGAATTTGTATTGTTCTGATGAAAATCAGTCTAAAAAACTGTCACTAAAACATTTCCAACAGCAGTTCTAAACCAGACAGAAAAATCGATGATAATGCCAGAGCTATTTAGAAAAAAATATTTAATACGATAACAATGGGTTTTAGATATTATAATATTACTTATTTAAATTATTGATAAAATGGATTGTTATTTTATTTTAATAAAATTATTTTTCAAGATATTTAAAACAAGTCAGAGCTGTCGAGGATGGGAATCAGGGAGCTGAGCGCGTTTATCGGTAGGCTATTCCCACTCTATCACATCCCCGTCCAGCACTGCATCACTCTTCCTGACCTATTATATCCTACTCTACTTCTTCTTCACATGTATCACAACGGGAACTTTATTAATTGGACGCAAGTGTGCTCGGCTCTTTATTTTCAACGGCGACTTGGCTACCTAACCGAACCGAATAAAACTTGATTTTTTTTCTTAATTTTCTATTCGATAAAGCTTACCAGTACTGCAAATCATAAGTTTAAAATCATAGTTTAAAAAATGTCTCTTATTTAGACAACAATGAAAACATAAAATTAAAATAGTTGGCGTTGATACGATATAAAACATTAAAACTACCGATGTTCGCAATAGCGAAACTCGATCGTATTCCCTTCACAAAGTGAGCTAGAAGTTTTTAACTATTTTTTCGAATTCAGCAGCCCCATACACTGACCATTAAATAATTTTGTCCAGCTAAATTTGCGATTCGTCCCACTGTGCACTGCCAGCTGTTATTGTTGGTTGCGGCTTCTTGTGTCACCAATAATGTTCCTGCTGTTGCAGTTGGTATTTTCCATTTTATTATTATTGCCATTTGTACAATCAGCGCCAAAAATAACAAAGAAATCAACAAAAGCCAAAATAACAAAAACAACAAGAAATTAAATTACATATTGCTCTTCCCAAAACGAAATTAAAATTATATAGAAAAAGAAAATCAAAGCCGTTCCACGAATACAAAATACATCATCATGGCAGTGGAAACGTAAAAATGTCAATGGTAGAGAGACCAATAAAACAATATTACCGTTACAATTAAATATTTGTTCAGACAATAACAAATATAAAGGCACATAAAAATAATACACACAGGCGCATACACTTTCATATTTGTGTGATTGTGTGTAGCCAGGCAACCGTATGAAATGAAATACTTTTTTTTCTGAAAATTGCTATTAAAGATAAACATCGTAAAATTGCAAAGTTTCATTAGAATGAATGCCAAACATAAATATTTATCGACAAGTGCGTTCATCCGTTATCCCAAGGGCTTTAAGGATGTAGTAGGAGGATTTAGAAATAATGACAAATCCTGATTTCTCTCCAGGCAACACAACAAGCATTTTTATCATCAAAATATTAGCGCTTTTCACTCTTAATTGCATATGCACAATGATTTCAAATCCACACCGAGCGCTTCTATTTTATTTAAATTGTAAGCAAATACAATGGAAACGAAGTAGCGACAACGCTGACAATAACTTATGGACTTTTGTTATAATTTTGCTGGCACTTTGATATATAAACACCCAAAAATAAAATAAATGTGTTTTATTACGAAAGTAAAAGTTAGCATCACTTAGAAACATATGTTTTCAATGATTTCATTCGAAAATGTAAAATAAATCATTGTTTCTCACCTCATGCAACACCATTTCAGACCGCTGTTAGCTGATTATTTAGTTCGTTGACTCTACGGCCAGAAGGTCGTGGATTCAAACCCTACTACCATCACCCAAAATTCCTAATCGATACTAAACTACCCCAGGATACCAATTCTGCGTCCTTATGCATGATTATAGGTACTGAGGCAACCACAGGTGATCAACAAAGCACAGACCATAATACCCGCCGAAGAATATTGAAAGAGTATAAATTATCTGGATCATTCCAAAATGGGCCGACATTGTCTTCGGGTGAGTGGGGGGAACATTAGAAAACTCACTAGAGCACTCTCTGGACATTTTATCTGCAACAAACATATGCAGAAAACTGGATTTTCTAGCACCACAACCTGCAGATTCTGCTGCAAGGACGAGCAGTCCACGGAACACGGGATATCAACCTGCTATGAACTGGGGCATAGAACAAACAGACTGTCCGCCGCCTACACACTAAAATAGGGTCTACCAACGGTCCAACCGATGGAGCTGATCCTTTTCCTTGTTAAACTTCATTATAAAAGCACAAAAGCATCAAACTAGTCGTCTTGCAGCCACGTATACCTCACACAACTTACCATTATAGATGGTATAGACGTTAAGGAATCTGAAGCTTCTGATTTTCTTTGTAAGTGACGTTCATTGGTCTCTTAAGAAGAACTCAACTGCCTGTGCAGTGTAAGAAATACTACACTCCATTTGATTTTCTGACTCTCCATATCGCCTATATCCTGTATGAAAACAAAATACACTTCTCATGTTTTGGCCGGTGCTTGAAAGCCTATTTTAAAGCTTCTCTACATGTGCAGGAGTGGGCGAAGGGTCTTCTTGGTGTCAATAGAGTAGCCATCTCTTCTTACTAGCTGGAAAGTGTCTCGAAATTGTATCGCTACTACATGTGTGGCAATTTTATAAAGGATCGTGTTTCGGAAACTCGGATATTTTTTAGGTACAACATGGATGTCCTCAAGATCGTATTGATTTTTGAGCGATTTTCAATTCAAACGAACTACGTATTACTAACGAGATTGGTTTTTGAACCAAACAATGAACTATTTTAATAACTTTGATGTTGAAAAGTTTTAGTTATTTTATTTCGGAATGATGACAATAGCAAAAGTCATGCAATTCTCATCTATTCTGCACAAACAATTCTTGTAAATTTAATTGCAATTTTATATGAACGAAATGTGTAACAACTTTGACTAATTAAAAGCCGTCGTTAAAGCCTTTAATTAAAAGATTTTCCCTTCAGTAAACAATAGTTAAAGGCCTAAAAATAATAGAGGATAAATATTATTAAATTCAACGACCCCCATGATGGCAAACAGTCTCTCATTAGGCCTTAAACTTTCCTGCTGAAATGACGGTATTTATTTCTATTTCTATTTTTGTTTTTGTTTTTCCTTATAGTAGAAACAAGCACATGTCAGGAACAACACCCACACACAAGCACTCCAGTCAACATACACATTCATAAATTAGATTTTCTTTAGAGAATTTATTTTTGTAGGTTTTGGAAAAGTTTCTCTTTTTTTCTGTTTGCACCCCCTTTACTTTTGCCTTTATCGTAATGAAACATGCGAACTGTTGTTGTTGTTATTGTTATGTTTTTGCAATTCTATTTTATTTTTTTCTTTCTTTCAAAACATGTATGCATACCTAGTTTTAACTCAATGGGGAATCAGTTCACTTGTTACACTTCCGGTGCTTTTGCAAAATAAGTTCATGATACACTCTCTTATAAAAGGACACGTGCTTGGTGAATAGAATGAAAAATGGTCACAGTGGTACGTTTTACTTTGATATGTTTTTCAAACGAAACTAGTGAAAATTTATATGCGGTCCAAAACACAAAGAAGAGATTTTTCAGCGACAATACACGATTAAGTTAAACAAATAACAGTAATTAAATAAATAGTAACCCTCAAATTCATAAAAAATAATGAATGTTTAATAAGGTCTTATTTGACAAATTTCTAAGGAATAATTGGCAAATAAACCCTAATTAAGCATTCAATACTTTTTATGAATTTGAGTGTAAATATATAAATAATATTCAATATTAAAAATTTATCAATGATGAGTGTGGTGTAGAATCCTGCTAAAACTAGTTCCCTTCTGCAAGTGCTTGTTGCCGTAAATACAAAATTTTCCTTCTTCTAACACAACTGGGTGACCGATCAGGTCGGTTTTTCAACCTTCAAACCGGTATTTCTAGTGATACGTCTCGAGGTTTTTTTTTAATCTAAATTTCTGGAATGTTGATTAGTTTTTCTGAATGAAAATACCGGCCAATCGAACTTTTTCGGATTTGTTTATATCTACCAAAAAAGCAAAATGTTAAAATCGTTAAAGAAAATTTCTAAACGCTTAACTCAAAAAGTTGAACTTTGCGACATTTACAGCGAAGGTTTAATATGGTTTGATTTTTTGGTGCTACTGGCGAATAGTTACCGTGTTGACTATGCAACCAGAAGGAGACATTCTCTGATACATGCGTTCTCTGATACATACATACGAGTACATGAAGTTGTTGTAGCAGAAGTTGCACTATTTGATTTATAATGAGCCACCTTCATATTGAATCTTATATCACTGTATATTTTACTATACCTTTTCTGCAAACTCATTATCCCATTTTAATTGCGTTGATGTATTTTAAAAGAGAATAAATACGATAAATACGATGTCATATTCCAAGTAAGACAACGTAAACCGCACCCAAACATACTTTGTCGTTATTTGCTCTCTTGAGCCTCACAATTGCACAGTAATATATATTAGGTACTCTTTGGTTTTGATTGTTCTATTAGACAAACAGATTCTAAGGGTCTGTCCAGAGTGGCAGCTTGTTGCCGAGCCGAGCTGGTTGACGCTTATTGCGAGAATTGTTCATGCGAGAAACAAGTTTGAGTGTTCATAGTGGATGCGAGAATCAGCGCTAATATTTTATCTATTATTTGTGTTTTATGTACATATGTTTGTGTGTATTTGGGTTTGTTATTCATTGTTGTTTGTGAATTTGAAGTGAAAAGATATGGATTTGTCAGATGATGAGTATTTATTTTCAGCTATTTTATTTTTTAATTTTTATTTTCTTTTTAATTTTTATTACTTTTTTAATTTTTTGATTGCATGTTTTATTTACTTTTTCTTAAATTTTTGTTTTTAATTTTTTTTATGTTTTCCAAACAAGTTGAAATCATAACAACATAACATTAACAATGTTATCGGCGCTGAAATACGCTTTGAAACTGTTTTCTCGCATTCGATCAGCTTTGCGCTCTGACCAGCTCGGCGTCCACTATGACCGCTTCGCGCTTGTTTGTACTAATTTGTATAGAACCAGTTTTCTCGCATTGGTTCTCGCAATAACCGTCAACCAGCTCTGCTCGGCATCAAGCTGCCACTCTGGACAGACCCTAAGACGTAGTATAACTGAACCGAGTTGTCTTTAGCGAGGCTGTTTAAGAAAATTTAGCAATTAATCAATTTTACTTCTATATAATATATATTATGACTGTGTTTGCTGAATATGGTTCTTTTCGTTATAAAATGCCACATATTATCCACTCTGACTTAACTAAAGCGTTTTCTTTGATACATTTTTTAATTGCAGCATATTTTTTTTTATTCCCAAATTGTGCTTCCCAATTTTCCATCCCTCTTATGTGCGCATTGAGTAAAGTTATATGTATGTACATACATATGTGTGGATGTGCGTGTGATTATTTATTGTTTGTATGACGTGCGTTGAATGCCTGTTCGAGTGAGTGAATAATTGAATTTATTTTATTGCACGTATGACTCATATATACTCGTATCTTCTGTTTAAGTGACACGTGCTTGAAACCATGAGTGAGTGCTTCATCATATTCTGTTGTTATGTCGTTAAAGCACAATCAACAAAAAGACAAACATTTTTTGTCTCTCATGTTTACATATACACGGATGTGTGTATATATAATATATGTATATAGAGAAATACATAGAGAAATATGCATAGATACAACTATTCATTTCGCATATGAAAATCTTTTTGCATTCAAATCTCCTTGTATGTGTATGGGTCTGTAATACTATTCAATTTATAAGTTTAAATTCTAAAAAAGAAAAATTATAAACAAATTGTGAGCACGACATTTTGTATCATTTCATGCGTATTTGAAGGCATAAAAATAAATTTGCAAATTGTTGAAATTCCTCTTAATTAAGTTGAAATCACATTAGATTTTATTATAAAGTCAATTTAAATACTTTTGATATTATTTAATATTCAAATGACAATTATTTAAATATACATACACATGTAGTTGCAGAAAAACATACAAAACTTCCGGTTCAAAATATAAAATTTTTGTAAGAAATCGTTTGAAATCTTAATGAATTACACTGGCCAACAAGAATTTATTGCACTGAGGTTTTTTCTTAGTCAATTTGGATACATATGGTACTCCGATTCAATGCCTATAAATTACTTTTTTTGGATTGGCTCTGGTTCTGGAGATTTACCTTTATATAGAAAAAAGCGGAGGTGGCATCACGAAATTTGGAATAACTCGAGAACTAGTTATTCTATAAAACTAAGAAAAACACGAAAGGATCGAGAATAATATAACTTTGAAATTATGTCATTATACATTTTTTGCAAATCCTTATGGTTTAGGAGATATTCAGAATGTTTTGATAAAAAAAGAAACCCTTTTTTCAAGAAAATTAAAAAAAAAATTTCTTTTAAAACCGAACTGTTGTTATTATTAATTTGGCCTCTGTACTACTCCGACCGGACCGCCGAACTCAGGGAACTTCCGAGGAGACGACTCCGGATGACGGTGGCGATGCTGACGAGGCACTGTAACATTGGTTTGCACGCCAGGAGACTGGGACTGCCGTATAAAGACTTCTGCAGCAGCTGTCGTGATGAGGAGGAGGAGCAGACGGTTGAGCATTTGCTGTGCCATTGTCCCGCTCTCGGCGTTGGACGCGCGTCTGCGGGAACTTGCGGAAGTGCGATGTGAGCGGGATAAGCACGTTTATCCGGAACTCGAGGTGGTTTGAAACCGATGATGCTGGATGAGGACTGACCCCAGTCAGCGACACAATGGAACCCGGGAGGACCCAAGAGAGCTGATTCCCTTGGAACTTGACGGCCTGCTAACTTAACCTAAGCTATTATTAATTTTGATACTCGCATATGTTACAAATTAAATGAGTTATATTTCATTAAAATCGATTCATAAATTCTGATTTTATTCACAATTAACTGGTAGCACCTATTTTACAGAAAATTTTTGTGGTTAAATTTAATTTGCTATTTTAAATTAATTAACACAAAACAGTATTGCGATTCAGTAACTTTTAACGATTCATTATCTTTTAAAATTTAAAGACTGTTTAGCTGTTTGCAGTAACGATTGTGCGATTCGGTAACTTGTTGTTAACGTGAGTAGTTAAAAGTTTAAATCAAGTGGCATCTCGGTGAAAATATACGAAAAGCACAAAGAGGAATATGTAAAAAACAAACTAATGCAAATACATATGAAGCATTTGAATAGCAGAATCGTTCATTTTGGTGTTAACTATTTTTAACCAAACAATTGTCATTAAAATTTGTTAGTTTATCGCATTACAGAAGTAGAAGAGTTTTAATGAATTTGCTTTCAGCTGATAAGAAAATCGTTTTACGCGGGATTTTCTACTGTATGTTTTCTCCGGACAATCTCATTGTAAGTTCCAGCAGTAGTCTGTCATCATATGACGATCTCATCGGCCTTGATATCTTTCCTCCATGATTTTGATATATTGGTGCAATCTAGCATTTCCTCGAAAGAATTGTGGAACAAGAAAATAAACACAGGTATTGGTAAATTTTGGCTGTGCGGTGTTGGTGGCTAGCGGATGGTAAGTTTGGGTAAACCCAAGAAAATATTTTATGTTGCTTCATACCCTTTACTTTGACAGTACACGAAAAAAAATTAAACCAGAAAAATTTTCTGTAAATGGGTGCTACCAGTTAATTGTGAATAAAATCCAAATTTATGAATGGATTTTAATGAATGTGTGTAGAATATCCATGAGTAAAATAGTGGGACCGATTATGGCCTATTAGGCGAAGTCTTTTTGAAAAGAATTAATAAATAAGATGAAATGAAATGAAATATGGTTCATTTTATTTGTAACATATAAGAGTAGCAAAATTAATAACAACTTTTCAGATTTTGTTTCTTTTACATACTATTTAAAAAACTGTTTAAAATAATTTTTTTTTAAATATTCTAAAAAAATGGCTTTTTTCTCAAAACATGTTGAATATCTCCTAAACTATTACCAATTTGCAAAAAATATATAATAACATAATTTAAAGGTTATCTTAATCTTCATCCTTTCGTGTTTCTTCAGTTTTCTATCGAAGATCTAGTTCTCGAGTTATTCAAAATTTCGTGATGCCACCTCCGCTTTTTTCTATATAACGGTAAATCTCCAGAACCAGAGTCAATTCAAAAAAAGTAATTTATAGACATTGAATCGGAGTAGGATATCCGTCCAAATTGACTAAAAAACCTCAGACCACACAAAAAAAATTTTATATTGTTGAACTGTGTTATGTATTTGAATCATAAAAATATTTCACTCACATCTTTTTTGGACTTTGTGCAGACGGATAGAAATGGGAAAGACGAATCAATGAAATGAATTTATTCACTTCCCAAAACATATGTTTCTAGTTCCGGTGCAATATACTGCGCACTATACACTAGGAGACATACCCTAGATTAGAAAGCAAATATATGCCTGTTCTATTCTTAAACTATTCGTTACGCCCCTCCAACAAATTATCATTTCATAATTAAAACGAAATTGAATTCCTTTCCTTCAAAGACCAAGAAATGTTGCACTGTTTCAGAAGAGAAAACGTCATAAAAACGCCATAAAAATATAGAGTTTAGATTATTTATCTACATTTGTTATATGATTTTGCCGGTCTATATGTACATTTGATGGTAAAAAGGTTTAGAAAAATTAAATGGATTTAAATCAAATAATAAAATATTTGTTGTATAAGGAAATGTTTTGAAGCAGCTATTTAGTTTATTTTGTTTGTATATTTCGCGATTCTCAAGCATTTGTATGGAATTTTTTACCTTTTTATAAATATTTTATTAAAGCTCTACTGACAATTTTGGTATTATAACAAACATAGATAAATAATAGTAAATCATTTTGACTCGCGTAGAATAATTGGAAAACAGTTATATGCAGTTTAGGTTAGTCAGATTTCGGGGGAAGTAGTAAATCATAACATCCAACCCATTTGGTCCTCCAAGTTTAATTTTAGTTACCTGTTTTATTTTTGTCTGGAACAGACATATGAACTGCATACAGTGGAACAAGTTGGAAAGAGATAATGTAGACGAGAAATAGGTGCTGAAGTGATGAAAGGATACAAGTAAGCAGTTTTCAGGAATTTGTAATGCTGAGTTGTTGCGTCTCTGGAGTACGTTGATCCCAAGCGATATCAAAAGGAATGCAAGTCCGGATTTTCTGAGTATTATGTTAACGCATTAGTTCTCAAGCTAAATAAGAACGACTTTTATTTATTACCTTCCCTCCACCGTCACTGAAATACCGACGAAAGAAGGTATTTTTAAATGCATACGGTAAAGTTTGCAAACAGAGTAAGAGATTCGATTGCTTTTAAAGGCAACGAAAGACAAGAATATTTATTTAGTAGGACATACGTAGATATATAAAGAAAATTGTCTTGCTTGAACGTCGATCTTCTGGCTTTAGAGTCAACGCACTAACTGCTCAGCCGACAGTGATATAGGATGACCTATTTAACCCCAGCAAAAAATTATAAAAATTTAGATGCACTAAAAGGTGTCGGAAGCAATACATTGCATATTCAGAAACAAATGCTTACAAAAATGCACTGAATTAAGTGAGTACACTGTTTGCTTCTAAGCGACTCTTTGCGAACAAATATTATGCAGTATAAAAGCGCAATTGCAAGTGATTCCATTGTGTTATCTCGGTTACAAAATTATTTCAGGAGAAGAATGACTAACTTTTGCTGGGACATTTAAAACTTGGAAAAGCTTTAAATTATTTCTTTTTTATTTGAGAGCACAGTATTTGTAGATAAATTTGGACTGTATTGCATTCGTATGAATTTCGCGTAATTTGATGAAACCCGGCAAAAACTACTGCACCATAGTAACTAGGTCTGTGAAGGAATATTGAGGTATCGTTCTCTTACAAACCTGCACACGTATGGCATTAAATGTGTTCGCAATGTCCCTCTTTGAAGCATTTTTAAACGGTTTTTTCAGCGGAGGCAATATGTGATGAAGTCATCGAATCTAAAGGTATTCATCCGAATTCATTCGGTTGATTCATTATGTTCGTTTGCCTAACAGGAGTGCTTTTTAATACGCACTTTAGTAAAGGAATGTAGTCAACACTAAAATATTTGTTCTTTTTTTTCTTGTATTTTTAAAGAAAACAAATAGCAAAATGTATTTTCCACTATACATTATTGCTTTTGTTAACGCATTCTTTCATAAGGCTCAAAAATTAAATAATGCTTCCAAATTTCAATATTTTTTGCTGGGAAAGACCTTAATTTTTGGGGCACAATTTCGACTGCTTGGAACTATATTGGCTGAAAATTGGCAGCCATTCTCGTTGTTGGGTTATGCTTTTAAAATTTCTCCTCAGTTTCAGCATAGTTGACGTACTCGACCTCAGTACAAATCCACTGTGTAAATTCTAATCGCTAGAAGTTCCGTCTCGGACGTATTTTTTTTCTTTTTTTATTTATTATGAGTAGTTAAAAAACTTTATCTTTTTGCACACTTATCTTCATGCACACTAATTTAAAATTTCTATAATTTAAATAGTAACTAAAAGAAATTCTACACCTCTTCTTTCTCCACTTACAAACAAACTAGGACTTGCCTAAAAAAAATTTCCCAATGTAAAAGCAGTCTAATATGTGAATATAACTCCAGACACGCAGCAACTCTACAAATTCTCAACCGCATGAATTTAACTATATATTCTTCTTATCATTTCACCAACGGTCTCTACTCCACATTCTCTCTTTCCATGTAGTTCCGCTGCATGGAATGCATGCGTCTATTGAGTACTAATCGAAGAAAAAAAAGATACACAACAACATCTTAAAACATAAACTGAAAACTAAAATATAGTAGCTAATCACAAATTTTGTTCCTTAACACATTTTGTATTTAATTTCTGGTTTGCTAAACACATTCTAAACTCCAATTTCTGCATAGTAATATTGTCTCCAGTACGGTAGTTTGAGCAAAAGAAATTGCTAGCATCACTGGCCCACGAGGCAGTGCATTAATGGCTCAAAGTACAAAATAGTCATTATATTAATGTGTATTATTGGAAACAAATATATTTTTATACATTGACTTTTCACTTTTCAGAGTTTATTTAAAATGAATCGTAATCATCTTCTTTCGATTGCGAGCTGCACTCTATTGCAAATAAATTTCACTTTCAAGTACATATAGAGTATTTAATGATTTCGTTTCAGCTTTATTCTTTTGGGTTAGTTTTGTCATAAATTGTATTTAGTCAAAAATAGACAGATACTCATACATACTATTCATGTATGTATGTATGTATGTAGACACACAAACCTTTTTAATTATTTCGAAGGTTGATAAAAATCCCCAATGAGAGATACTCAAACTAATTTGTAGATAAAAGAAATCTTTAATTAAAATTTTACAATAAGTTTAAGAACATTTTTTATAAATTAATTTTTTTTTGTTATTACCCAGCATAACGTAATATTTTTAAGTCTAAAAATGTTTTTATTTTTGTGTCTCAGCTCGTGCAATATTAGAGGTTTCCACCATTTAAATAATGCGCCAAGTATAATTCCCTTTAAGGAATGTATCAGAAAGTTTACAGAGACCAGCACAATATTGGAAAAAGAAAAAGATCATTAGTCCAGTCACAATAGACATTTGGCTGGTGAATATTAATGAAGAGAATATTGATGCATCATTTTCTCTTACAACAGCGTCGAGAAGTTATGGAAGGAGAAGAAAACGAAAATGAAGCAGCAATTGTTGAAGTAGAATTAGACACTTATCTATTATAATAACATTGAGAACAACACAACCTATTCTACTCAGCAATATTATCGATCTTTCAATCAATAGATTACGATCTGATCAAACTTTCTATAATACAATAGATCGTGGAATATACCTGCTGGGGAACCCACGTTAAAAAAAATGCACCAAGTGCATTACCTCATAGGTGGTGTGGAAATGTGTTCATATTATGTAGAATATGAACTTTCCAGCTGTTAAAACTGCGATATCTCACGAATGGTGAGTCGTACGAAAATAAAGTGCCTGAATAATTCTTGTAGAGAATTGTATGATCCACAACTTTTTTTCGACCTATTTTTACGATACAACTTGCCGCTTTCGAAAAAAATGCAAAAAAACCTTAATTTTGCTCGTTTGACCTTGGATGAAATTTTTAGCAGCAGTACAATCGAAGGGAATTTATCACATTTCATTTATAATGATGTATTTAACGCCTCCACCAATTTTCAGCTCTATGCGACTTTTCGCTAAGTTATAACTCATTTTTGTCTATTTTGACTGGGCAACATTCAGAGTGGTATAGGGTGGGCCAAAAGTCACGCCTGCATGTTAAAATTTTAATAACATTTTTGTTTATTATTATTTTTTATTAATTTTTTTTTTGGATTTTATTCATCGAACATTATATTTTTATACGCAGGCAAGAATTTTGGCGCATTCTGTATAAACCTTAGAAAGTAGTATACGTCACGATCCTAACATTTTCATTAGAACTGCAATTGGTGCACGAATTAATATCCCAGTCAGATCTCAGCCAACAAAAT
Source organism: Dexiosoma caninum (assembly GCA_963924685.1). NCBI lineage: Eukaryota > Metazoa > Arthropoda > Insecta > Diptera > Tachinidae > Dexiosoma > Dexiosoma caninum. The sequence continues at coordinate 89,150,907 of OZ004728.1, read as the reverse complement.
AGTCGAAGGCTTTGTGTGTGTATGTATGTAAATATCTCATATCTTAAGAACGCGGCAACAATTCGAAACGAAAAGTGTCCCATTCGATGTCCACTTAGATCTCGTGAGATAATGAACCGTTTCGGTGCGGTCGGTATATTTTGAAAATAAAATAAATTTCACAGCAATAATGCCCAAATTCATAGTCATTAGTTAGCTAATAGCAATAGTTTAACCAATAATATTTGATTCATAGCTTTTTGTTTACTATTAGTTAAACCGCCAAATGCCATTGGTTAATAAAAAAATTTAGACAACAGCTGATTAGTAAATTATTATTAGTATTTTTGTTTTGATATCATCTACCAGAATATAATATATATATATATATATATATATATATAATACTATCAGTTTTTTTAATTTCGATAATATTTTGGTTTTCCCGAACCAATTTCAGCAGCAATTCGATATCATGCGTGCTTCAGTTCGTTGAGTGTGCCCTTGTTTTATCCATTTTTAAGAAATAATACAACAAATGTAAACAAAAACCATATTCTATAACAGTGCTACCAATATTGAAAATTAAAAGAATGTTAGGGTTACCATCCTTAGGTTATACTGAGATTGTTAGTTAAACAATACACTGTGAATATGGAGTATTAGTTAAACATTAGTTATCATTTTAGTATACTAAAGTTAAATAATGACTGTGAAATTGGGCCTCAGTCAATCAAGCTGGAAATCTAATCAGCTTTTAACCTCAGAAAGAGACGTTGATTGTTGCTAATTTGAATAAAATCGGATGATTCGTCGTTGACGAAAAAGTTCGGAAAAGTCGTTTCTTTCTAATAACTCCCAAGTCTTCGTCGAATCGGTTTTATATATCCACCGTTTTGTATTCACTTAAAAAATGTATCGGATGTCGCACATTTGACAAAAATGTGTAAAGTGAAACGAAATTGTTCTACAATTGTGAGCAGAATTTTTGAATTTGTGCAAAACATTGACTTTTGCTGAGAAACTTCGTATGATATGCCTTACCTTTACTTCCGGAGTTTCTTGGAGTTCAATGTAACTTACTCGGTCCGTTTTTTGTTGTGTCTTTCTCTTTGCAAGTTTTTTTATTTTTCATATATTATTTTTCTTTGTTTATTGTTTGCTGTCACTGTACAAATACAAACGTATTGCAAACGTATTGTAAATATGAACTACGATTTCATTGTAATTTATTTACGTCAACGTAGCAAACGCACACGTATTTATTTTGTTAGTGTAGAGTAAAAATTTACTATACACCTTTGCAAAAGCAATGATGCAAGACCATTTGAACATGAGTGTGACTGAGGCTACTGTGAAATGAGTATATTGAGGTCAGTGTTTTTCGCTAATGTTGTTAATGCATCGTTTGGAAGGAAAAAACATTGTTAAAGAAAAATTTTCTGTTAGCGAAACATTTGCTAAATGTTTTGAATGTCACCGACACTGCTTAATTTTTGTCCTCGATAAATCATGATATGTCTGAAATTTGGGAATAAGACACGATTAAATTATGCGAAATAAAAACTTTGCAGCGGCAGTAGAAAAATCATGGGTGTAATTAAATATTTCTCAACTCACAAAAGACTGACTTTTCTTGCAGCAATTAAATTTTGTTGATATTCAAAAAATAAATTCCTCTCTCATTTGCATTACACTACAAAGAACATTTTCAATACTTTTTCCACATTATTTTTCATTTCTTTCTTTTTGTTAAATCACTTTTTTTCTTTAAAAACGTCCGTATGTTGCCATATGCAAACTTAATTTAACAGGAAAAAAATACGAGTGTTTGCATATTCATCGACAGCATCCACACACAGCAGCAACACACGTACACACAAATGCATACATTTGCATGTATCAAGGAAAATAGTAAGAAGGCATGTTTCATATGAAATATTAAATTATCAAAATGTAAAGAAAGCCAAACAAAAAAAGCAACCAGCTTTAGAATCTTGAGCATAAAATAAAAACTTAAGTACATGTCAAGGATAAAGAAGTCGAAAAATAAAAATACAAGCAAAAAACTTAAAATGGATGAATAAACAACAAGTGCAGCGGCAATTGTAAGAATTTCTCAGCCATAGTAACATAAAAATAACAACTATAAACCATAGTTTACCGAGTGTGTGTGTGTGTGTGTACGTGTGTGTACGTGTGCGATTTGGTGTTTTTGTTGTTTAGTTGTCCTTAAAGTGTGAACCAGAAAGTGAGAACAAGGAAAGCACATGCTTAAATTTTAAAACCGTGTAATTTCAGATTGAATATATGTTAGTATGAGTTAGTTTGAGTGCCTGTGTGTGTGTGTGTGTGTATATATTGTGTGGCAATGTATGCATGGTGAAGTGTATGTTTAAACAACACAGTGTAAATGATTCAGTGACGATGAAAGATAAAACTATTTTCGTACCAACGCACTGAAAAAAATCCTTCATTAATATAATGAAACGGTTTCATTAAATGTCCTTCATTATAATAATAAAAGTTTTCATTAATACAATGAAGTGGATTCATGAAATATTGCAATTTATGCTTTTCAAACATTTTTCATAGTTCATTATATCAATGAATATATTTTCATAAACTAAACAAGTTTTAATTTGAATAAATTTATGATAAAATATAAGTAAAATATAAGTAAAAATATATTTCTAATATATAAAATTCACGTGTCGCGGTGTTTGTAGTTAAACTCCTCCGAAACGGCTTGACCGATTCTCATGAAATTTTGTGTTCATATTGGGTAGGTCTGAGAATCGGACAACATCTATTTTTCATACCCCTAAAATTAACCACGCCCACCTTACTCCCACTTTTTTGGACCTACTATTTCCTTTTTTGCAATATGGGTATCAAATGAAGGGGTATGATGAGGAAATTTTAAAAAGTTTATCATCAACCTAAGTCCAATATGGCGACTGACCCTAAAGGCATGAGAACGAAGCCGGTCTCCTGTCTTACTCACTATACAGTTGATAGTAAAAATATTAATAATTATTTTTAATGTTTAGATAGCTATCGAGAATTGTAATTTAAGATATATTTGTTACTTTGATAAAGATTAATTTATTAACCTAAATAAAGCATACTTTCATTGTCTACAACGCTTTCGATTATAAGTAAATTCCCGCACACTTATAGTAGACAGTTATTTTTATTAAACTAAAAAAATGTTCCCTAGAAATAATATACATGGCAAAACAACGTTTGCCGCGTCAGCTAAAAACAGCAAAACTTATTTTTTTCTCAGTAGTAAACAGATTCCGTGCGAAGCCGGGACGGTCATCTAGTATAAAATATAAGTAAGTAAGTAATGTAACGTTTTGCTATAGCTAATTAAATTAGCAGTTATTTTGCTTAAAAATGTTTTATATTTTTCATTTTAGGATTTTTTTCAAAATACAAATTCAAATGCATAAACGGAATAAAAGTATTTCATCAATACAATGAAATATTCTCTATTTAAAAAAAACATAAATTTACTAACGTATGTATGTTTTCGCTTTTACTTGGTTTTTTTTTGTGTTTGTATACTCGGTAATTCTCAAAACGTTTTTGGGGAACTTTTATAGAAACAAGTGAGGTTTTTTAGCTTTATCAAGAAATTCGGTTGAAGGTCTACTGATGAGTTGGTATAAGCACCACCGAAATTTATATATAGAGTAGCTTTACGGTAAATATATTATTTTATATTTAATTTTTTTTTTAGATATATTTCATTGTAATGATGTAATACTTGCATTGCATTTATGATAACAATATTATTTCATATATGAAAGTTTTCATCAATTTCATGGATTAATTTCGTTTATTATATCAATCATTATATCAATGAAATATTTACATTTTATATATATGTATATTAACTGAATTTATTTTTGGGAATATCTCTTTATATATGATTCTAATTTTAAAATTGTGCTTTTTCCCTAAAAAAATATATGTAAAATTTATTATTACACACTTTATGATATTCTCATAAAGTATATTTTACAAAAGTAAACTCAATAACTGAGGAGGAAAGCATATCCATATAGTACTATTTCGCTAATGCTCATCAGTGGATTTTTCCTATTTTTTGAATACAAACCCAAATCTATATGTTTAAAATTCAACTAATCAATCGAGAATTGAAGTTGAATATCAAACACAAAACCAAAAATTTATAAACAAAGACATAACAATCCATGAGTTTACTTTTTTATAACACACCCATATTTTTATTTTTAGATTTTGAATCAAATGAAAAATTAAAAAATGAAACAAAAGAATATTAAAATCTTACACCGTGCACATGTAGTATTGTATATTAACTGAATTTATTTAGGGAATATCTCTTTATATATGATTATTGAGTTTAATTTTGTAAAATATACTTTATCATAAAGTGTGTAATAATAAATTTTACATATATTTTTTCAGGGAAAAATCACAATTTTAAAATTTGAATTTTATATATATGTTTCATTAAACTAAAGAAATAGTTTTATTACATTTATAAAAGCCACACTTAAATGATGAAACATTAGGGCACCTTTGGGTGGCTTTTAATCACATATTGCATTGTATTAATGTAAAAATTCATTGTTTGAATGACAACTTTATTTAATGCGAGCTAAAAATTAATTGCGATTATATATTTATGTCTGTTGTATGCATAAGCTAGCCTTTACAGTGGAGATGAGAAAGTAAAAAAGTATATCGATATCAGTATTTAAAGTAATATTAAACCGAAACTTCGTAAAAATAAAACAGGAAAAATAATTAAAAAATTATATAAAAATATTGATTTTTTATTAATTCCAGTTAATTGATAGTTTCATATTCCTCCGATATTAACATGAGGACTATCATCTGTTTGTTGTGCTCGCCTGTCAAGCGACTTCTATTGGCATGTACTGTCAGATTTACTGCTGAAGCAACTTTTTCGGAAGACTGGGAAGAAACATAGCAAATAAAGTACTTGAGGGCGACTGGCGCGAGATACTGGTAACTTATCTAAGGTTTTATTGGATTAGCTTTTTTTTTGTTACCGACAGTTATAATAACTTTGCATACCCAGATTAAATTGAAGAAGTTTTCTTGTAGCTATTTGGGTCGTTCCTTAATCAGGAGACCGTTGACTCAGCGTTGTTGTTCGTTGCGAATACCGCTGTTGGTTTTGGATATTGCATTGCAAACATCAATTCGCTAAGTAGAATGAATTCTTTTAAAGCGAGTTACGGACAAAAACGTATTTTCCTCTAAAGAACCCAGAAGAACATCTTTTACAGAAAGTCCAAAACTTATGGAAGAACTGCTTCACGAATCAACATAACTAGTACCACCATTTATCGATGCATCATCGGTTTTAAAATATCGACGATATATGTATATCAAACTGGAAGTAGTACATATTATCCAGTAGAGTAAGGATACGAATACTCTCGGACGGACAGTCTATCCTGAAGACTATCGGGAATCCTTTTGTGTGGCACGTTGCATCTGGCAACCAAGAACAATGTTACACAACAGGGCATGGGGGTTATGATGTCAATAAAAAAGCGGACCCGCTAGCGAAGATGGGAAGGAACAGGGGTTCTTTTTTTTTTTTTTTCATTCATTTCGTTAGTGCTAAAGACAACTCATCAGAACTTGATCAACTCAAAGAACTTGCCATGTTATATGAATTAATTATAATAATAAAATTTGGAAATAGACCACACAACTACCATCGTACTTTTTAAGTTCGAAATATACGAAAAAAATTTACAATTGTATCAACTTTGTCATCACTGAATTCATTTTTTTATTTTATATTTAAACTCGTGTAATATATACATACATACATCTACATATATACCGAAATAACCTGCTTTACAATTTTTAAAAACAAACAACTGCAGAGATGTGCTGGAATTAAATTCACTATCTTTCGTATCCCTTTATCATATATCGTACACTGCACTATTCCCTTCGAACTAGTTTCGGTGCATTCATTGCATACGTAGGGGGCATCTCCTCAACACTGGAGTAAGAAAAAATAAAAGAAAGCATTCTTGTGCATCCTCTAGTTAACGTTACTCAAAATATCGCCCAGTATCCTTTTTAAAAATGAAGGGCCCAATATTTTGCACGATTATAAAATTGTTGATGGGAATGATTAGACAAAATTGTTTGCTTTTATTCCACATACTTCGTTAGCAGTAGTCTTAATACAGGGTGGCCCAAAACGAACGAAGTTGCTTGAATTCCGTATAATTTTTATATTAAAATTTTTCATTTTTTTTGTTTTCAGTATTTTGTAAAGCAGATTTGCGGAATTTAAAATGGAACCGTACACAACTGAACAACGTGCCAAAATCGTTCAATTTTATTTCAGCAGACAATCATGATTTTATACATAATTTAATTATGAGCGACAAAGCCCATTTCCAATTGAATGGGTTCGTTAATAGACAAAATCGTAAAATCCAAGACTAGTTCAACAGCGATAATTAAACCCACTTAAGTGTACCGTTTGGTGCGCTGCTTCGTCGGAAAGTATAATTGGCCTATATTTTTTTTAAAATGAGCACGGTGTCGTCGTCTCCATCACTCGTATTAGATATCGAACAATATTGGAAAATTTTTCGAGGTTCCTACAGCATGGAGGCACAGTGCATATTTCCAGGGACACAATTGCTCTTTGAACTCAAACCCCATCGCTCATTTTGCGCCACCCTGTATATTCAAAGCTTTTTTAATATGTTTAAAGCATTCCTAGTTATGTATAAAAAGGGGACAGGTGTTAAATACTCGTATTCCTTAAATTGTGTTAGTGTTTACTTTCATTCGCATACTTTGGCCCACCTTAAGGGTTGCTTGCCATTCTTTGTTCTGTTTTATTGAGTACAGTGAATGCCTGCCTGAAAGTTAGTGGTTGTGTGTGTGTGTGTGTTTGTATGTGTCTCTGTTTTCATCCGTTTTTCTTTTTCCTAACATTAAGTTGTGGGTTTTTACTCAATGCAGATTCGTGTTTTTCTCACATTTTACTTAAAATCCAATTACATTGTTTTAGATGGAATATAAGGGTTTGTTGAACTGAAAAAGGGAAAAGAGGGCTGTAAAGGTATTGTTTTTGTTTTCAAACAATTCTACAATTTTCTTCCAATTTTTTTTTTTATCCGAAGGTATCATTATCATTATTATAATCTTTTCTATTTTTCTTTTCGTATTCGTATTGTCTTAAGAAGCATGTTGTTGCTCAGTTCACAGTTGGGTTTTTGTTTTTCATACGCAATTTTCATCGTTTTATTATTATTGTTGTTGTTGTTATTTTTCAACAACAGTAACAACGTTGCTTTATATGTATATGGAAACATATCAACATCATTATCATCTTGAGTTTTGTTTTTATCATATTCATCACTTTTATGAGATCAACATTTCTTGATTTTTTTTCTTTTGCTGCTGCTCCATTGGGGTTGCGTTCCCATCCGTCAACATTTAAAAACAATTTTTAGAGCATTTATCACGGCTCGCATGCACACGCCGCATCTTTTGCTCTCATTCGCTGAGGTGTTGTTTTACATTATTTTTTTTTACATTTTTAATAGCATCCTTAGAACCGTTGTTAGTTGCTGGAATAGCTGTAGATGGTATTAGGATTAGTGTCTACATTTGTTTTTTTTATTACTCCCATTATATAATTTTTTCACATATAAATTTTACAGACGAGCTTGGCGAAAGTGTTTTTCTCTTTTTTTATTATTTTATTGACAGTGGGTTGAAAAGTACCTGCATTATGTTTCCAGTGTAGGGGACAATCAAAACAGGCCAGCACTAAATCGGGTCCCTGCCCCTTAATTTTTCAATGATTGAGAACCAAACGTAGCATTTACTCTATACTCTATTGACCTCTGCTGGTCGAAATGTACCCTCATCACTGAGTCCCTTTAACGTTGTAGTGAGACATACCAGAGTCTCCGCTAAGAATCGAATATAAAACCTCCACACTGATAGACTAGCACCCTACGGACTGTACCACCGAGACACCCGGCACCTGCGGAATATATCAAACACTTTTGCTTGGCGTTGGCTTTGGGGGTAGTCAATTATAAATTTTTATATATTTTTTTGGCATATCACAGAAGTAACAAAGCTAAAATAACTCGTTCTTGGTGAAAATCATAAGCTCTTTAGTTCAGAGACATTCTTGCACCAGTTCTCAGAGAATATCCCTCATATATGTAATGCACTGCAGCGGAACAAGTTGAAAATGGATAGTGAAGAGAAGAGGCAGGTGATGAAGTGATAATAAGGAAAGAGAGCTAAAGTCATGCACAATCCTTCAGTTTTTGCGAATTATTAAAGCAGAGATGCTACACCTTCGATGTTACGTTTTATTAATTTTTTTTTATTTTACTTCGCTGACGTTTTAATGCTCAAATACCGGCGAAGGAAACCGCTGTTGGCATAGACACATGAGAAAAATGTTCTCTCTGGAAGGTTATTAAAATGAGTATCTTCTGGTTGTGTTTAAACAAGCGCTAGTTAAAATGTTTTCAGTTTTTTAAAAAGGATAATTATCGATAACAGTCAAAATTACAAACAGTAGCAGAACGGAACAACATGCTGCGTTAGGAGCTTTTAAACCAAACAAGTTTATTTTTAGATGTTTATCCGTACATGCTCCCAAAACACGTAAAATTTACGTGTTTAAAAATAAAACTCTTTCGAATATAAGTAAAAGTTAGAGGTCAGATAGTATCATCGGATGTGTTCAGTTGCTTTGTTGATTTTGGTAGATCCACTGAAGGTGCTTTTTAAGAAAAAGTTTACTTTTGTAAAGTCAACAAAAACATGTCTTCTTCGATTGAAGAAAACAAGTAAAAACATGTAATACAGTAATAAAAAAGTCACAGCTGTTTCTTTCTTCAATGTAACATAATTTTCAATATAGCCGAACGTCTTCAAATTCATTCGTTAAATTTTGTTGCTTCAAGACACCTTATTTTTACATCAGCTGTTTAAACAGCTGGCGTTATTTCCAGTTAATACACAATAATTGCAGATTGTACACTTCGTGCTAATATTTTTAAAAACTTATTTAAACATATTTATCGTTGATAGTCCGAATAACACATGAGGAATTAGCGAGCACGTGACACATTGTTGGGCCAGTAACACGTTTTAATTGATTTGTTACGTGTATCATATAAATTTCGTAGAAATGTATAATGCCTTGTACTACAATTAGGTCTACTGCTAATTATACATGTTTATTATTTTGCAATATGTTGACAGTTTCGCACAATTTTATATGCGTTTTATGTCGGAAAATATTTTAAAAATAATATTTCACATCCTGCAAATTTTACAGATTCATTTGGTGAATCTAATGAAATACATTGATTTTGTGGAAGTACCTACGGTGTAATAGTTTAGTTGTTGCTTATAGAGAATGCAGTGATGTTAAACTTGATAACTTTATTTCGTTTCAGTGAAATTTTTCAAACGTCAGCAATATTCCTTGGCGTAAAAGCGCCCAAATCTCAAGGGAAGTGGCAAATTAAATTCCTTTTTACTGAATGCATGAAAGCCTGATGTTTATGAACATTTGCGAAGAAAAAAAGTTATATCTTTTATTGTTAATCGAATACAATTTTGTGAAGACCTATTTCGAAAAAAAAAACTAAATCATTTTTATTTGACTGCATCACTATTTCATTGATTATTTAAACTCAACCAGTTACAATGTGCATAAAGATCATTTTGCATCGTCTTATTTATTCTTGCTACTCTTTTGATGCAGTTTTATGACTTGATGGGTGGCTCTATGCATGGATGGATATGTGTGGATGTGTATGTGTGTATGGGTGTGCGTAAGGTCTTAGTATATGACTTTTAAAGAAAGAATTTTTATCGCATATTTTGTGATTTCATTTCTTCTTATCTTCAACCTTCATCCTGTAAATGCATTCATTCATTGTTTCCATCCTTCTATTCTTTTAGCAAATCTTGTAACAAAGTCTTTCTTATAGTTTATTGTGTCTTCGTTTCCATTTACTCTATCTTTTGTGTCCGCAATGTTGCACAAGCAGTGCAATTTTATTAAATAGAAAAGCTAACACTATTTGCTGTTGCACTTGTTCGTGTAATAAAGCATTCAGTTTTGAATCTTCTTTTACGAGTATACTAACGCAAATTAGTAGATGTATGAGTTCGTTGGTATTGAGATAAGGAAATGTGATTTCTTAAGTCAACAACAAACTGTAGTCATTTTTACGTCCATACTAACATATTTACATACATGCTCGTACATAGAAATATCTTTTCTTAAGTGCACATACTTTGAATTTTATATGGGTGGATTTGTACTGTTTAGAAATTTCCGAAATGTGCGTTTGACAAATATTAGAATTTTTTATTATGACACTGTAACTGCTGTAAATATATTTTTACCACCACATGAAATTGTAATTTGTAGTGATTTCTTTTTATTAAAATAGCAACAAAGGAAAGAATGTCAAAAAGTTTTAATTGAAATTGTTGGGAAAAAAGAATAAAATCAGAAATAAACAGAATTTTATTTGTACTGGTATTATAAGTTATCATGACAAATAATGGCATTTTTTTATTTAAAAAACATTTTATTATCTTTACTATACGTTTAAAAAATGCACAAGTGGGCAAAATAATAGGTACACTGGCAACATTATCAAATTAACTTCTTTTACAATTTCAGCCACTGATATCTGGTAGAATATAAATGTATGTATGTATGTATGTATGTACGTATGTATGTACGTATGTATGTATGTATGTAATCTGTGTGTGTGTTCTGTCTCGGTTTGAAGATATACGAGGTTTGTTCAAAAGAAAAGATGAATTTTGTCTTCTTCGATTACAATGGCGTGATGCATCATGAGTTCTTGCCAACAGGTCGTACGGTTATTAAGGAATACTACAAGGAATACTACGTTTGCATGAAGCAATACGGATCAAACGATTGGAATTGTGGGAAAAAAATCATGGATTCTGTATCACGTTAATGCACCAGTTCACACATCAATTACTGTTCGGGTTTTTTGGCCAAAAACAACACCCTTTTTTTTTTTTCATTTCAAAAGTGCTTCGAGAATTGGAAGAAGCGCTGGCATTAGTGCATTATATCTGATGGTGATTGCTTTGAAGGGGACAAAATGGATATTGATGAATTAATAAATACTTTAAAAAAAATTCAAAATTCACCTTTTCTTTTGAACACACCTCGTACATAGTTATTTTGGTGATCAATCAATCAGGAAATCAGGTATTGATGAAACCGAAAACAAAGGTCTATTAAATTTATGTCATTTATGTCTTTTTCAAATGTTACTAAATTCGAGTAAAGGTCAAACGGCTGTAAAGGCATAACTTAAACTTATTACCAAAAAAAAATTAAAACTGCTACTCGAATGGAATTAATTTTAAAACAATAACAAATTTATATATGCTTTTCGCAATGCAAACAACAACAATGGAAAGAAAATTTACTTAAAATAAGCACTGAATATTTTGGATGGTTCCTGATAGAGTTTTGTTATAGTTTTCATTGCAAATGTATCGAAAAGGTATATTTTTCCAAACAGTTATTGGAAAGAATTTGATATATTGGGAATCTGAAAGATATAAATCGAAAGAAGTTGAGAATAACATATACAGTGTAACATCGATTGACAGAACCCTTGATGAACGTAACTCCAAGGTAACCGCAACACCCAAATTCATAACGTTGATAACTCTGTTAATGTACATATCACCAAAAAAACTCAATTTTATATACAAAGATTTATTGTTTTCGTTCGGTTTGTTTTTATTTTAGTTTCTTTATGAATGAATTAAAAACTGTAAACGTACGTCGGTACAATCTTATGTTTATGTACAAAATATTTTAGTATACTGTTATTATAAAAATCAAATGAATTTTTGCGTGTTACTTTAGCTTTTTATCTTGGACCAGCCCTCAGGATATGACCCCTACACATGCAATGCTTTGTGCTGGAACTATAGGAAAGGGAAAGTGAGGCAGAAATTACAGGAGGTGAAAGCTTCACTATTTTACAACTCTGTTTTTGCACGTTTTTTGTTTACTGCATTGTTGCAGCGCCTCTGATGTCAAGGAGACGTATTAAATTTTGAAGCTTTGTTTTAGTAGCCACTTTTAGTAAATATTTTACTTTTCTGATGCTATCACTACCGGCGAAGGCGGACATTCTGATATGCCTGTGGATTGCTATAAGTTTTTAAACCAAAAATTGTAAAAAAAAATTCTCAAAAAAATGGTATCGAAAGCCTTAACGTTTGCGTTCGCAACAGCGTAAATTTCTATTGGCTGCATTAATCAAGGTAGCACTGTACTTCAAAAACCAAAAGAAATCTTAATTTCGTATATACTACACAGCGAACTCCTTCGTCTGTATTTGAGCAATGGAAACCTAGGCGAATTGAAATAATAAACAAAAATAAGAGGTCAGGCCTAAACTTGACACTGCTTTACAAATTTATAAAACGCGGAACAGCAGTGTTGTGTAAACTTATTCCCTACGCTTTAATTTCACGAACTGCCTACACTATTCCCTGTGCAAAAAGTTGGTAGTACGCAATGTCACCATTGTTGGTAGGCATCGTACTTCACGAGTGCTGCGTCTCTTAGAAAAATAAATTAAAATAAATTTGAAATACCCCCAAATTTTCCGAGAACATTCCAACTTGAATTTCCGTAAGTTTTTGTTTTTTATTTTTTTCTTTACACACTTTCCTATTGTTTTTAATAATGAAAATTCAACAAATGTTGGAAAAGTATGTAACACAAAAGTATGAAACCAACGAAAATAGAAATTTCGTACAAAAACCTTAAAAAAACCTGTTAAAAGATTTAAGAAATACATACATACATATATAGATAAAATAAAGTAATGCAAAACTTTTAATAAAGCAATAATTTATGTATATAAAAATCCGAATAAAGAATTTTATTAAATTGAAAATAAAAAAAATTTTTCAAAATTAATTTTAGAGAAATTAATGTAAATGTGAAGGTAACTTTTTCCAAAGAAATTAATAATAATACAAAGACAATAAAAAATTAAAGAATATTTACTGCTATTAATACCATAAAAATTTGGAACGTCAAGTTAAAGCAAATTTTTTTTTAACTACGCATCAAAATATTTACTCACCTAAAGATATTTTTATTTGTAGTATCCTTCGTTTCTATTACTTCTTTAAGTCAGCGATAACCAGATATCACTTGTAGAATAAATGTTTACTCAATCATATGCAAATTCTTCAATTACTATATTATTCACTCTTTAACAACACATCATACCACATACTGTTTATTGTTGTGCAATTATTTTTTAGCATATAAAGCATTACGCACAAGCTCTTTAAAATATTTAAAATATGTATGTATGTATTTATGAGTTTTTTATTCAAATATTTTTGTTAATTGTAATTTCCGCAACTTCACTTATGGAAATGGAAATAAAAATTTTATTTGGAGATTCAACAAAAAATTGTTTTTTAGTCTATAACAAGAGATAGAATTTTGTGAACACTGAGGGAAGAAATGCACACTGATTTTATACCACTTACAAATAAACTATCATCAACAAACAACTTTTTGCCACAAAAACCAGAGAATACGAATAACAAAAAATTATAAACTAAACTTTTGTTGTTGATTGGCAAACTTTATATCACACAATCACTAATAAAATACACTTTATTTATAAAGATATTTAAACAGATAAAATTGTTCGAAAACTTTTGTGTAGGTATCAAGTTAAAAATTAAAAATTTTTCACTATCTTTTCTATTTAAAATAAAATTTTATAGCTTACTTTATAAGTTCACTTTTATTCAAATACTTCAATACATATATACAGTATATACATAATTTAATATATACCGCTGTATAATTCTTCTACCGTTATCTGCGTTCAACCCGCAAAACATCACTCGCAAAACTAATTCTTAAACTCACCATTATTATCACAAATGGTTATTTAATTTGTTTACTACAGAAAGCCAAACTCTGAGTTTAATCAAAAGAGAGTAAATCAGAAATATGTATATGACGAACTTTTAATGAGAGCAACACGAAAACCATATTGAGTTGTCTTTCAAAAGATATTAAATAAATAAATAAAAAACAAATACCTGGTATGTACGAACAAAACTGGGCAAGCGTACAATTAGAAGCTTTTTCTTGTATTACTTTTTGTATTTGCCAACAAAAGCAACTACAATTAAAATTCACCATGTACATTAAACAAAAAACACCCGCTATTTCGCAAGAGCACCCACCCAAATAAGAAAATCACCACCACAATCATCACCATCGCAAACACAACAGCAATCAATAGCAAGCAACAATAACAATAGCAACGACATCATCATTTCACGTCACAATTACTCAACAATACACCACCACCGCTATACACACTTGCCTACATACGAATACCAACAAGTATGTACAATACACCTCACTCCACCTTTTAATAAAAGCCCATAACAAAACAGAAAAACCAACAATGAGAAAAAAATAACACAAAATCAAAATGTACAATTCATATAAAATCATAGTTGTGAATGTTAATATGTATATACTCGTAGATAGATATGTATCTCCATATGTGAATATGTACTACGTATTTATGTACGCAACTGTTGTTTTTTATAGATGTACATCTATTTACGGTAATAGCATAGTAGTAGAAGGTTAACAACAGCAACAATAAAAAAACATAAGGTTTTCGTATTTATTAACAACATGGGTCCGTGTGTTTGTTTGATGGTTTATGCTCAAGTTGCTGCCACTTTTGTCAAATTTACTCATTAAAATCACAGAACCCAAGCTTTTTGTATCAAGATTTTGTAACAATTTCATACTTAAATTTCTTTTTCTTTCTGTTGAATTTCTCAACACTTGATATTTGTTATTTCATTAGAAAGACTTAAAAACTTTACATAGTATGTACATAGTTGTAATATTATTGCTTTTATGTGTATATGTATGTACATATACAAATGATTAAAATTTATGCGTGCCAAAATTTTTCTGTGCACATGGTAGCGTGCATATGTATGTATGTACATACATATATAGAAGCATATCAATTTATTCGTAACAGAAGCAAATCCTTACAAATAAAATGCATATTGGTCATGCATGCATACATACGGTTTCTAGAATTTTGCTAAAAATTTAATGTCAATTCTTTATAAATTAGTCATCAACAGAGAAGGGAAGACAGTATTCCTTTAGTATTGATCAATGAACAGTGAACAAATATACATATGTACAGTGAAACCTCTCCTAACAGACACCTCCTATAGCCGGACACGATCCATATTCGGACAAACTTTGTGGAACCGAGATTTTCATCAATTTTTCAATACAAAATTTGTTCTCATAACCGAACGCGGACACTAAATTTTAAAAAATTGTGCGCCAAAAGCCTCTCATAAGCGGTAATTTTAATAAATTCGTCTAGATTAAAACTCACCAACGTTAGTAGTATTTCTTAATTTTCCAACTCTGATTCGGTTTTGTGTTAATGCATAGTCTAGTGTTAATCACTAGTCTATCATTATAACATAAAGAAAATATATAAAATAATAAATGTGTGCGTCTTATAAGCGGACACCTGTCATAACCGGACAAAAATACTGCGACAGTGAGTGTCCGGTTATGAGAGGTTTCACTGTACGTACATACATAAGTATTAACATTAGGGCGGCCATTAAAAGTAAAAGTCGAATTTCTCCAAGTATCACCCCATGCTCCGCTTTTCTATCGCTTATCTGCTTGCAGTTTTTTTCACATGTGGAATTTAAAAAAAGATTCAAAAGCAAAACTTCACAGGTAAAAGTTTTTCTTTTTGTAAAATTAATATTGATTGAGTTATGAAACATAAAAGTCAGAAGTAAACATTTTCTGAAAGTTCTGTGGGCGTGCTCCACACCTCAATCGACACCGATTGACCCGAAAATTTTAGTTTAGTCGTTTTTTAGCAACTCTCAGCGATTTGAGGGGTGAGGGTCAGAAAAATTTAAAAAAGAATTTCCATCATATATTTACGAGCCACCCTAATACACATACGGACATAAGTATACAAATACGATATAAATTGTATTCCAACACTCTTCTTCTAACAAATGAATTTAAAAATCTTCGCACTTAATGTTGGACATATGAGAGTCGTGAGTTCGATTCCCATTTAGAGCTCCAAATGGTCCAAATGTTTCAAGCATGAACTAGCTGATATGTAAAGGAAGCAATGTATTTTATCGAAGATATTTATATTGGCAGCATCATTATCTGTCAGACCTAATTTAACAGTTTAGTTTTAAAAATATGCTTAATTAATGTAATACTTAAATCTGTGGCAATATAGAAATCATCTCAACCGTAATTCAATCTTTTCTCGTATGTCCACGCTTAAATTTCAACAGAATATTTATATAAATTTCTTTATACTATTCTAAACACCATTATTTTTTTTAGAGCCCCAAGTAGTAGGAAACTATTTTAGCATGCTGATACTGTGTACAGTGTCAACAGGCTTGAATTTTACAAGTTTTGATTGATTACAATGTCTGTCCAATTCTTCTGTTAGCAACTAAAAGGCATGAATCTTTGTCAGCAAAATCAAACCATTGGGGCATTAAGGAATAAAATTTTACAAATGTTGAAACATAAAAGAAAATAAATACATATATATGTATATATTTATGTAAGTATGTACGACTTACTCACAATATAAATAAACTACTTCGTTGATTACACATTTTCCACGTTTCATCAATTACGTCAAAAAATATTCAAACTGACATAAGACGGCGAGTAACAAAGTTTGAACATTAACTGTCTTAATTCGTTGCATTACAACACATCTACTGGTTTGTAATAAAATTAAATAAAAAACCAACAACAACAATATACATATAAAAAACAAAAGAAAAATATTTTACGCACCGTTGGTTATTATAACTCATTCTCCTCTTCTACGATATTTACGTACGTCCACTTCATATATAAAAAATGAATTTTTCTTTTTTATTATTGTTTTCCCACATTTCATTTTCACGTCACATTCTGCTTGGTTGTTTTTGTGACGTACAAAGGAAAGTGTTAATAAATTTTTATGCCACCAAAAAGCGCATGCTCGAGTTCGAGGATTTTTTTTGGTTTTGAGATGTGGTGAGAAAATTGTTGCACAGGAACATTGTCCTGTATGTGAGAGAGCGTTCTCACTGTGGTGAGTTAACTGAGTATGGATTTGCATTTGCAACACGCTTTGTTGTTTTTGTGTTCTTTGCTATTGCAATTTTGTTGTTGTGTTTTTTCTCGGGTGGTTTTTCTTACTTTTTTGAAGGTTGAATTTGATGTTGGCATAAGTTCGTTGGCGAAATAATGGTTGGATGGTGGGGTTAATTTGGGTTGTTTGGCACTTATTGCATGGGGTCACTGATATCGGTTGTGATTTTACCACAATCATTATTAAGATGTTCCAATCGATTTTTATTACATGTTGCTTTTCTATTTTTATTGTTATTGGATATATGTGAATACATCCATAATATATATTCAATACATATACACCTTTTATATTTGAGAATTTTTGGTATGTAACATTATTAATGTGTGTATATGTGTATGTTACTACAGCAAAGTTTGCTCGCCTGCCAGTTTATTTTTATTTTACTCTTTTCTTCTTAATTAAAAATAATACAGTGTTTTGAACTTTTTGTTTTATATTTTCTTGTGTTACTCTTTCGTTTTATTACATTGCGTGTTGCTACTCTGGTCATAACTTGATTTATTTGAACATTGTAGAAAAATATGTTTTCGGATTAGTTTACACCTGCTTTATTTCTTTATTACAATTAATTTCGGAATAAAATTCCATGGTGTTCATATTACAGTATTAAATAAATTTTTTAAGACATGTGCCTAAATATAAAATTGATTAGTTTAATAGATAAAAATTTTCAAAATATATAGGGCGATTTGTTAACAGCTAAAAATAATGGGAATTGCTTGATTCCGTAGTAACCAAAGTTGTATTCTGGTGAACTGTGAACAGAAACTTTACTAACTTGATACTTGAACTACACATCGTCTCAGGAAATTCAAAGTTTATTTGAAGAAATTTAACGGGAGATGCTAAACACTTTCTTTCTTTCTTCTGCGCTTCCACTTTACAGCTTTAAGGTTTATTTTTAAGAAGAATTTAGCTTTTAATTGTAAAAGTATAAAATTGTGAGAACACATTTCTATTGATTTGAAAAAAGAGGTTTAAGAATTTTTTGAAACTAAAGCTACTTGACCTCATATCAAACTAACTCCTCAAATTCAGATTTTTTTTGATTGTGTGAGTAAACTCACCTCACACGTATTGGTTAACGTGAGTTAGACGAATGTCAAATCCATTAAGATTTTCATCAAACTCACTTCTGCCAAAAGAATTTTACCACCGCAGGTATAAATTCGATCGGATCGGTCGACAAACCGTGTACAATTTTTACTTTGTCGTTAGTGTGTAGAGAAACTTTTGACAGCTGAAAACTTATGCTACTTCTTTTTCGTTTTTCTTAATTGATTTCGTTTTCTTGAAATTAAAAGTTCTACGCGCAAAATTTCAGTTTTTTATTAAAGAATCTAATTTTGTATTAAACTAAAAATAGTGAGAATGAAGAAATAAATTTTATTGAAAGTTAAAACTTTAGAAACTGTTTGCAGTCTTTTGAATATTTGTCATCACAAAATTTACTTTGCGGGAAAAGTGAAATAATGGTACATTGCAACAGCTCCTTCCAGAATTTATTTGCAGTAGCTGCTGCCTCTTTCGTAGTCGAAAGGTGCGGAGGTTCCTCTTTCAGATGCAGCTTTGTTGGGCAAAAACCAACAAATATCAAACCGAAAAGTTTTCCCAGGGAATTATTATCACATATGTAGGTATGAAAACTCATCTAAGGAAAGTAGAAGAAATTTTTAAAAACTATGACGAAATTAAAGTTCGCGAATCTTGAAACTCAGAAAAAGTTTTCCAAAAGAGTTTTATATATTAAATACTAGTGAATCTCTGGTTTCAATATCTACATATGTCCCCTCACTATTCCTTTCCTCTAGTTCTAGCACGAAGCATTTCATTTGTAGTGGTCCTCCCCTGAGTGCCGGTCCAAGATAAAAAATAAATGACACGCAATGTATATAGCAGAAAGCAAACGGTATAGTAAGTAAGTCAGTAGTTCGAATGTTCCTACATTGTCTATGTGTATACCCAAAAAACGTAGTACTGGTGCCAATATCAGTTTCACTATTAACATTTCCTACAAGTGTTTGGTGTGTGGTCGGGGCGCTTTATGACCTTTTTGGATTTCATATGATGCTATAATATTTGGCATTCATTTTGTAATCCTTGCGGTATCCTTTTATCGGTGGAGCAACATTTTACAACTTCGGAATAAGAGCATAAGATATTAAAGTTATTATTACACAGAGCCAAAACTGCCTTACAGATTCAAGAAGATTTTCTCTCTGAAACGAGAGAGTCCCAGCAAAAAAAAACTAAGATTTTTCCGAAGAGGTTTCTTATTATTTTCATGTGATAAATCCTTTTAATTTTATCAAGAAGAAAAACACATAAAATTAAGAAAAAAACTTGTTATTCACAAATTTGTTCCTCAATTTCAATTATTTTTGGCACCAAAAAAAAACATTACCTTGAGGAAACCTTTTTGATTTTCTTAGGTTTTCTTCTGAGTTGTATAAAAAATGGATTTCTTGTTAATTTCAATAATTTACCTAATTGATTTTTTCAAAAAAGCATTCCTTATTGATTTCACTAGGTTCCTATATGATCATGTGTAAATCATCATCTCAATTTTCTGAATAAAGATATCTTCTTGATTGTATTAATTTGCTGGTTATTTTATATATATGTATATATAAATAGAAAAAACCAAGAAGAATATCTAAAAAAAACCCCATAGTTTCCTGCTTGATTTTTTCAAAAAGTTATGTCTTATAAAAATAATTAGTATTCCTTCTTGGAAAAAACTGTAGAGATATCTTTTTCAATTTGTTCTATTTTATTAGGTATTTATTAGCCACTTTTTTCTCTGTGTAGGTATTAAAAAGTTTGTCAGAATTTTGCAATGCAATTCAACTCATCTCTTCGTTGTGGTATGCATGGCTGTGTTCTTTCAAAACTATCAACATATTTACTTTAC
The DNA here is from genome assembly GCA_963924685.1 of Dexiosoma caninum. Taxonomy (NCBI): domain Eukaryota; kingdom Metazoa; phylum Arthropoda; class Insecta; order Diptera; family Tachinidae; genus Dexiosoma; species Dexiosoma caninum. The sequence continues at coordinate 89,130,636 of OZ004728.1, read as the reverse complement.
ATATTTACGCTTTAAAATTTATCTACCTTGATAACGATATTAAAGTAATCTATTACTGATATAATCCTCGCTAACAGTGGCTATTGCCCGAAATATGCCAACATGGACACAAATTAAAAGAAAAATATTCAAAGTGGCTTTCTAGTTAAGTGTGTGTTCAGTAGGATAATTTAAAAACTGTATTAAATACAATTCTCTAGTTCCATTGTTTATTTTATTGGAGGATTTTTTTCCTATTTATTTTTTTAGAAAAATTTTTTTTTAGTCCGAAACAAAAAAAGATTTGTGACATGTGTGGCAATGCGAAAAAATATAAGGTTTGCGATTTCACCATGAAAAGAGTAACAATCGAAGAAAGCTTGAAAATCATTAAATTTTCTTGTGAAAAATGTGTTTCTATTTTTCTTTCACAAACTTATCTTCAGCAACAAACAGAATTGCCGAGGTAATGAAGGGTATGAGGGTCAGAAAATAGCGGACTATCTGGGAAAACGAGGGGCAAATTTGACCCCAATTGACCCAGAGCCTTTCTGCGGACTTGCAAAAAGACACAGAAATGAAATTATTAGAAACTGGGAGGAAAAGAAATTCACTGCTCACTGGAATAATAGTGGCGGCTTCCGGATCCCAAATAGGGCACTCACAAAGTCAAAGGGTAGACTTAATCCAGTGTAAGACCATTGTGTCTGAGGTACAACCTTAAACAAGCTGTGTAACACCAGACAACAAATAGTACTTGGATTTCTTAGAAGCCTTAATACCATGTTCACACGGACAGCAATATTCGTGGATCGCTCTCTCATTCGTGGTTAGTACCCCAACTACGATTGAACCCACTTCGTTCGCCATACAAACTTTTGAGAGCGAACCATGTTGGTTCAGAATGAACCAAGTATGAACAAATTAGTATTATCTCTAATTTTTATAACAAAATATCGCTAGTTTATCTGAACTGAAAAAAAAAACAAAATAGAAATAAAAAAAAAACAAAACAAGTGTGTAAAATAAAATAAATGAAAACATTTTCAAAAATAATAAATAATATACATATTCTATAAGTAAATGTGTGTAAAAATGCAAAAAAAATAAGAAAATTGAGAAAACGGTGTGACAAACTGAACCAAGAACAGTCGTGTGAACACCATGGTTGGCAATCGTGGTTCAGAGTGCGAACCAAGTGGTCCATATTGTCGTGTGAACATAGTACGAGGTCTGTTTAAAAGAAAAGGTGAATTTTGAACTTTTTTGAAAAGTCTTCAATATCCATTTTGTCCACTGCAAAGTAATCTCCCTCAGATATAATGCACTTATGCCAGCGCATTTTCCAATCCTCGAAGCACTTCTGAAATGCGCTTTTCGGTATGTCCATCAGATCGTTCTTGGCTTTTGACTTTATCTCACAAATTGTGGCAAAACGCTTTCCTTTCATTAGTCTCTTCAGTTTTGGGAATAGGAAAAAGTCGCAGGGAACCAGATCTGGTGAATAAAGTGGTTGATGCATGATTAGAGTGTTGTTTTTCGCCCAAAAGGTCGTCTCCTTGACTGCTATAAAAACAAATAACGTGCCATAAGCAGTATTGTAAGATATTGAAGCTTCACATTCTGTAATTTCTCCTACTTTCCTCTAGTTCAAGCACAATGCACCGCATATGTAGGGTTCATCTCCTCCGTGCTGGTCCAAGATAAAAAAATCCCCGAACAAATGTGAGCTGGTGCATTATCGTGATGTAGAATCCATGATTTTTGCATAACTTCCTTGTAGTATTCCTTATTATCCATTGTAATCTTTTCTGTCACTGTTGACGCGGGAAAATTTAAATCAAATGTCAATAAACACTACTCCCTCTATCTTCCTTCCCATAACCTAATGTCCTAGTTCCAGCAAATGCATCGCATGTGAGGAGTCATCCCTTGAGTACCGGTCAAAAAAAAAAAAAACAAAACAAAACAAACCTTTTCTTTTGAACAAACCTTGTATAAGATGGATGCTTAATATGACGAGCTTTGCACAATAGTAATAGTATGTATTATTATTATTATGTATTACATATTCTAATTTACAAAAATTTTTATGTTGCAATATACTCTTGAACTCGTCATATGTAAATATTATAAACTAAAATTAATATGTAAATATTATTGTTGTAAATAAATTGAATTATGCGAAATTGTATAATTGCTATTCCAATTGCGGTGGCTACAAATTCAAAAGTCAGCATTACAATTTTTTTTATTAGCATTTCTTCCCCGCAAACTGCGGCTGCAAACTGTGCAGATGTATCAGTACTGCAATTTCACAACATACTGCATTACCATAACAAGAGAAAATATCAGAAACTGAGATTTCCTACACTTATTTTGCAAAAAACCTTTGCTGAATGATCAGTGCAAATGTTCGGAATGCAAACAAAACAGCCCTGTTTTTAGTATTTTCTTTTTTTATAAAATCAAAACAACTGAAGATCTGCACCGGAAAAATTTCATGACGGAAGCGTATTCGCTAGAAATTTCAATTTGAAATCATATAGAAACTTACGCACTCACACTTTATAGCAAAAAATAGTGACAAATTGGCAAATTGCAAATCTGCTACGAAGAGTGAGTTACTCGACTATTATAATTTTTAAAATTTATTAGAAGAGTTTAAACGCTTGCAATTTATGTCATTTAACTTTTTCTTTAATGACATGAATTATCTCAAAGAAGTTGGTGGGCTTTCTGATTTTGGAATTGATTATGAAAACTGAAATTAAAAAATGTGTGACATTTAACTTTATCACATATGTATGTATGTAGTTGTTATTGCTGTTACAAGAAATGGCAACAATAACAACTTTCTATCCTTATTTGCTAAAAGTCTCCATTTTTAATGTTCTTTCAATTTCATTACTCTTGAACTTGTATTATTTTGCTTTAATACGAGTCTTTCTATTGTGAATTTTGCTGACATTGTGTCTGTTCATGTTTCTTTACCTTTTGCATTTGCTTAATGGCTAAAAATAAATATGTAGTTTCTCTCTTTGTATTTTTGAAAATAATCATTTCATATTTCTTTTCCGGCTTCAAGTTATTACTTTGTATTCATTTCAAATGCTGAGTACCATAATGGTAGTGGACTGTCTGACAGGCTGACAGCCAGTCATGTAGCCAGAGTCACTTTAATATTTTTTATTATTATTTATTTATTTTTGTTTTATTAGTTTGGCCAGGCTTGTATCGCCATTTTGATGACTTTGTGTTCTTCCGTTTGTTATTGGCGTTACTTTAGAGAATATTTTAGTTGGATTCACATCGGTTTCGGTTTTATTTAGTCACTGTGTGCTTTAGAACACAATTTGCATGTCTAGTGTTGTTTATGTCTCCAACAGCAAATGGTTATTTTTCTATTTATCCATTTACGTTACGTCTAGCTGCTTCAGCAACAGCAGCATCGTCATCATCCTCATCATCATTATCAGCAGCAGCTCTCCTAGCAACTGTATGCAATTACAATAGCGGGAGAATGAATATTTTTCCCTATAATTTCCTACTTCATATTCTTCTACGAGTAGTTTGCTTTTAGAAATTTTGAATTGCATGCTGGCTTGTGTGTATCTTTTATGTTTATTCGTGTGGTAACAGATGAATTTACATATGTAATTTGCTTTAGTTTCATCAATATCAGTATGCTACCAGCCGTTGCCTTCCACATTCTGATTTTAAATGCAACGTTCTTTTTACGATTTTTATAATAGAATTCTGGTAACTGAAAGATTCAATAAAGTTCAGTAATCGCATTGCTGCAAAATAACGATAATATAAGAAAGTTGAAATTAACAGCATGTCCAGCATATTGTTTTGGCAACATCTGTGAAATCTGTTGTTTATAATTTAGCCATTGATGTTAAATTATGGTTATTACAAACGAAGAATCTAATCATTCTACTTCAGAAGTCAACTTTTATACTTGAGAAATTGAAAGGCAGGCATATTTGCAAGTCTTTTTGGTGTTGGCTAAACGTTTTATTTTTGGGAAATTAATAAATAGAGAGAAATTTTCGTAATGATTAAAAATATCCGCTACAGACAGTCACATATACCACACGTTTAAAAACTTCCTCTGTCAGACCTTTAATTTCCACAGTGTAAAAGGGTAATCAACACCCACGAAGAAGTTGACAGAGTTATAGTATGGCTGAGGTACCTGTATTGCATTATTATGTTCTTCGGTAAACAATTTATACAAGGTGGCGCAAAATTAATCATCCAATTTTGTTTTTGAATACCTTTTTTACTAAATAAAAAATAATTATTTTGAGTGGTAGAATCCTTTATATGGACATGTACAATTTTTCTGTTAATAGGAAAATATGATATTAGCCAAGTGAAGGGGCATTCATTTCTTTAACTTTCTGCAATATTTCTGGCGACAACTGTCGAATATTCTCCTTAAGGGCTGCGATTTTCTGGGACTTGTTGCCATAAACCCACGACTTCAAGTACCCTCAAAGAAAGAAGTGTGGAATGGTTAAATAGGACGATCTTGCTGGCCATGCCAAACCGCCAAAAGGGGAATTGCGCGACCAGGAAATGCTTTCTTCACAATATCCCTTGTGGCTCCTGCTGTGTGTGGCTTTTTTTACCTGGAACCAGCACTCAGGAGATGGCCCCTACACATGCGATTCATTGTGCTGGAACTATTGATAGAGAGAGATGACAGGAGGTGAAGCTTAACTATCTTCCAACTCTGCTTCTTGCACATTCTTTGTTTTATAGCAGTGTTGAATCGCCTCTGATGTCAAGGATACGTATTAAATTTTGATGCTTCGGTTTAGTAGCCATTTTAGTTATTATTTTTACTTCGTCGGTGTTACACAATACCGACGAAGGAGGCGCTCTGATGTGATTGCACATTGCTATCAGCTGAAGACGGTATTGTTCAGTGACCAGTTACTAAGCCTTCGCTACTGAAACCTTCCGACGACAACTGACACACAAAGAAACACTAAAGCACATCAGAAAAAATGCGAGATATTTTTTTATGATTTAGTGTGGTTTTTTTTAGTTTTGTAGTCAACATGCAGACTACTTCAGCCATCGTTTTGCATTGCACCGTTTTCTTGAAACCACATGTTAGCCAAGCCCCGCTCATTCAATTCCGAGAGTAAGAAGTCGCTTATCATGGTTTTGTAGCATTCGCCAGTAACAGTAACCGTATTTCCGAAGGTGTCTTCAAAATACGGTCCAATCACTCCAGCCGCGTGAGCACAGCACCACACAGTAGCCTTGAGTAGATGTAACGGCTTTTCGTGCATCAGACGCGGATATTCAGTGCCCCAGAAATGATGATTTTGTTTATTGACTTAACCGCTTAAAAGAAAATACGCCTCGTTGCTCCTGATGATTTTCGACAAAGATCGTCCTTTCGTTGTTGAGATTGAGGATGGTTCTACAGCAATTCACACGCGACTGACGATCAGCGGGCATTAACTGATACACTGCTTGCACTTTCTATGGAAACACGTGTAAGTCTTTCACTAAAATTCGCTGTAGGGTCTGCTTGGTGACCCATAATTGCATGGAACGTCGTCTGGTTGGTGTTTGTTTGTTTTCAGCTACATCAGCAGCTCAGCCGCTATATTCTCGACAGAACGACCAGTTCGCTGAGCTAACCCCACCGACCGATTATTGGTTAAAAAAATCGACACAATTATTCCACGCTCTTGCAGAGTATAGTGCTTCATTGTTAGTCTGTTTTGTATTCTGCAGCTCTCTAGTTTACAAATGTTTACTTATTCCCTCATAATGAACATGAATTTTAAGGTTCCCATTTTTCTCTTCTTTTAAGAGAAATTGATTAACATTCTTGACCATATTCCTTATAATTGCCAAAAATATTCTCATTTACATAAAAAAAAAGAATTTATTTTGTATTGCAGGCACAAAAGTTTTAATTTTTCTTTAATTCAGAAACTACTGAAAGAAATTTTAAGATTTAAAAACAAAAATCTGTTTGCAGAAATATTGATGTTTTCAAATAAAATATAGTGCCTTCAAGTTACATAATTATCTTTTTCCGTTTGAATTCCATGGTTAATTGCTAAACACATTCACGACAGAACGCTACAAGCTACATAAACTACAAATGTAGTTGACTACATTCGTTGCCTTGTAGTTGGCTACTTAATTATTTTGAAGATGGTAACTACACCGTAGCCTACCGTCTCAAATGTATTTATTCTGACATTTTAAGAAGAAGGAGCAAAAAGGCTTGTTTAAATAAAAACACAATTACAACCCAATTTTACAATATAAATAAAAAAAGGTCAACAAATTTATTTTTGAAAAAAAATTTAATTATACGAGATTTGACCAGAACAGACCAGAACTAATAAGTAAATTTTTAAAATGTTAGACAGGGCTTCTTCAATTCTCTACCACGATATGTAGCACAGGTATACAAGAGCGTTGCTCTAATAATGGCATTAAATATATTCACGACAGCAGGTACGGGCTACAATGTGTCAAAATAAAATGTGCACATTCAAATGAAGACGAGTATTTGTAAGCCATCACAGACTACACGACAACCATCATAGCTGTAGCCAACTTTACATTAATTTATAATTTTGTAATAGGCAATGAGTACATCTAGTGTTGTCAATATAAAACGAAAAATGAAATAATACGAGAGCTTAAAAATATTTTATTTTTATATATAATTTTTTCAAAATTGTGCTTTCTCCCGAAAAAATATATGAAATGTATTATTACATACTTTATGATATTCTCATAAAGTATTATTTATAAAAGCAAACTCAAAAATTAAGGAGGAAAGTATATCCATATAGAACTATTTCGCTAATGCTTACTTAACTCATCAGTGGATTTTTCAAAATTTTTGACTACAAATTCAAGATTCTTATGTTCAAAATTCAACTAATCAATCGAGAATTATTGTTGAATACCGAGCACAAAACCAAAAATGTGTAAACAAAAACATAACTTGTTATAGTTAAAGAAAAAATAAATAAAAAAAAACAAAAAAAGTTATGTTTTTGTTTATAGATTTTAGGTTTGTGTCCCAACTACGAGTATAAGGCAACGAATACAGCCAAATACAGTTGTAGTCTCTGCACGTTGTACCCTGGTGTCGAGAATGTGTTTAATGCATTAGGCATCAGTTGTTCAATTGCAAAATTTTATTTTTCAACGCATGATGAATTGAAGCTCTGGAATTTATAAATGTTATTCGACAGTTGATAAGCACAAAGAAAACATTAAATGATGATAAATTTATTATTCAGAAGAACATAATGGTCCGTAGAAATCGTCGTTGATACGTCAAAACTTGAACAATCGCTTAATACTCATACGATTCACGGAAGGTTACGTAACTGTGAATATATTTACGTGACTACCATTACCTAAACATCAATCGAGGTCTGTCAACTCAGGCAGTAACTATAAGATGAGGAACCTGACTAAACCATGGAGAAGTAAAAATCATGATACCGATCCTATTTTCAGTGGAAGATTGTGTGGTGGTAATCCGGGTAATTCCAACGAGTTTAAAAACACACTTGGATAGTTAACGACATCATCTTGGGAAGTAATGGATTTCACCGATTTCTGCGTCACCATTTTGCGAGCAATTTCACTTCGGACCAATGGGCCAATGTAGCACGTTCGCTCAATCAGTCAAGATTTTTGTGATTTGGTGCAATGTTTGGAAGCGCCTTTCAGATGAGTTTGGGATTTGATACGCTAAACTGACAGAAGACGAAGGAAAATTGAATACAGCCGGTGGAAATGTTAACAAGGACAATGTCCCGCAATTGCTCTCGACACGCATGTTTCTGGTCAGTTTGAACATGAGGTTAAAAATTTACTACAGAGCTTTGCCAGTGCAATGATGCAAGGACATTTGTACTGTGAGTTGTGTTAAGACAGTGTAAGTTTTTGCTCCAGCACATATTCATACAACAGTTTTGAAAATCCCAAATTTTAGCCAATGCATTTTGAATGGATAATAATGTTTGGATTTGGTATAAATACTAGTTCTACCAAAAGTCAATTCCTTATTTTTACTCTTGAAATTTTTATTCTTAAAGAAGAAATTAAATTTTTTACCAGAGTATGTGACCAATAATCATACACAAATTTCTATGTACATATTTTCCTGCCACATATTGTTCAAATAAAAATTTATTCATTTTGTTTGCAGTTTTTACATTTTCTTGTTCATCTAAACGCACATACAATATCTTAGGTATTAGTTTTTCAAACTAATAACGTAAGAATGGAAAAAGTCACGCATTTTAAACGTGTTACAGCCAACGAACCACCTGCAGCTGGAACGAAAAAAGTTTTGGCATTCGTATCATGTTAATCCGCACTAAACTAAACAGCATCAACGGTTACAAAAAGCAACTCGCACTCTCGCCTGTTTCTAATAATTTCAGTCAGATAAAAAGATATTGAGAAATGTGAGAATCTTTATTAGGAAAACAAATCGGAAGAAAAAGAACCCACTTTTAAGAAGTATTTTAAAGTTTATTTATTTCAACAAAATACTTATTGCCACTGAACATTTAGTTTCAAATATCAGAAGAATAACATTTTTCTATTGTAAACAAGAAAGTTATTTAAGAAAATTTTTTATCTCTCTATAATTCTTTTTGTTGTTGTCTTAGACAAAAGAAATTTATTTGCTTAAAATTTGTGCATGCTTGAACATGCTTTTAAAATCTCTTGTTGTAAATAAATATTTAACAAACAAAAGAATATACAATTTGTAAAGGAAAATCTACTCTTTATGTAAATTAGCTAGAATTTTTTAACATTCGATATAGGAGTTTCTATTTCTGTACAATTACAAAGACATAGTATATAAGTATGTGCTAGAGGAAGATGCCAAATCAAACAGATTTCAACATATTATATTAGTTTGTATGTAGTTCGATTGTAATGCAATAATAACTCAAGAAGATCCGACTACTAAGCGAATTGTGGTAGAAGGCTAATCACAAAATTGCAGGCCCTACACAGAAAGAATGAGCTGGTGTAAATTTAAGGGATTTTTATTTAAATTATTGCGAGTCATACTGCAAAGTTCAATTATGAATACTTGTATTTAAAATAGCCGAAAATTAGATTACCCAAAAATTCTTTTGTACGTTTTCAACAACATTTTATACAGAGTATGTATTTATATAAACGTGGATTTATATATTTTTTATCTATGATACCGGCACCTGTGTTATCTGGGTATTTTTATATCCACTTATAAAATATATTTAATTCTTTTCTTTCAAACAACGTGGAAAAATTATAAATAAACGCATTTTATGAGTGTTGGCGGAAAACTGAAATTTCGCGAAACGTAGAGAAATATTTTTCACCTGAAGCGTCATTTATTTATTGAAATGTTTACCTATTACGAATATGGATCGTTTAACAACTTGAGGCTGAGCTCTCGGTTGGATCTGTCCGACTTAGTGTGGTACGTGAACGGCACAGTGTGGCTGTGACGTCCTCTGGTTTCTGCGGGGCTAGGGAACCAAAACGGCACCTACGGTGCTACTTGTGTCGACTGCCCTCTAACCTAACCTAACCTATAAAAAGATATAATAAATAAATTTGTTATGGAAATTTGTCCATTAAACTCTCTATAAATCTAAAAAATTTATATAAATACGGCAGTAAGTATTTATGGCTGGAAGAATCCGTACTTGAATCAATTGTACTGTACTTGATTTAAGAAAATCCGTACTTACCGTACTTTTCACACCTCATTGGCTGGATATAAGTGCGAATGGATAGATTTTTGTGTTGAGTATACAAGTGAAAATTATATTTCTTAAAAATGAAATTTATCATAAAAATTAATAAACACATATACTCGTACACAAATTATTAGTGATTTTTTTCTTCAAATGAAGCTGATATATAATTATGCTCTTAATTAATTCATTGACTTTTTATTAATTGAAACAAAACTGAAAGAAAATATTTTTTCCAAATTAATTTTTAATACACCTCGAATTTTTTTTCTTAAATATTAGATGTTAATTTGTTTTCAAAGTGAATTAGTTAAAGCTGTGATGCCCACACACAAATAGAAATGAAAATGTATTGGTGCTTAAAAACAAAAATGAGAATGAATTGGTACAATTACACTGAAAGAAAACGATTTTTTAATTTCTAATTACATACAAGGTACTCAGCTTAAGTTATAACATTTAAACAAAATAAAAACTTATTTTCCCATCCTACATTGCACATTTTTTTTAATGTATTAATAAATTTATTAAAATGTGTGCATAAGATTGTTAAATATTCTGCAGACTGCAGACTTCAAGACCCACATGCAGGTCACGACTCGCGTGATGGCCACATCTGCTACATAGTATGGATTAATATTGTTGTGGGATGACGGTAAGTCAGATGTAATGTATGTGTTCTACTTTGTACTTAACTCAAATTATTTATTCATACCTTTAATTTCATTTTCATCCAAATTGAAAACTGACTGAAAAAAGCATCTCAGAAGTAAATTTAAAATCAATAATCAAGGCAACAAAAGATTATAAAAAAATAAGCGCAATTCATTCGCAAAATGTTCATTTCGCCTACGGCTTTTTCCTAGAATGCAGAATGAAATTTTTTATGCAGGTACTTTTTTTGTGTGAGACTGTGAATGTATGAAGTTCTCTGTTTTATGCATTTAAAATTTAAATTTTATATTTTAAAAAAGGAATTCATGTGGAATCCTGTTGTGAATAGAATGCAGAGGATGCCAGTGAGTATGTTAATTTTTGTTGTGTTGAACGAAAAACAACACTCACACTTTCATACACACAAACATACATATGTACTGTCCAACATATCAAACGAATTTTACAATATAATAACAATATTATTAATATTTGCAAAAACATAATAATTTTACATAAATAATATCTGAAAAACAACAGTTTAATTTTGTTTAATTTTAATAATTTCTTTAAAATAAAAATTTTCTAAAAGAAATTTTACTCCACTTAAAAAATTTTAGATAATTCGTTTGCAAATATAACCCGAGGCCTCCGATTAATATAATTACAGTGTCTAAATAGGAAATTCAATGAATTATTGTATGTGTGGCATACTCTGAGCCATATCTGGGTAACGGTTGTGCCATATTTTCTGTTGGTATAGTAATATTTGTCAACCCATTGTCTTGGTATACTTTTACACTTTGGAAATCAAAAATCAGACAGTTGAAGATGGTAGAAGAGGGTACAAAAATGTTAACTGTTTACTATATGACTGTGTAACGGGACATTTCTTTATTTCTCTTTCTACTACTTTTCACAATTTGGTGTTCCATATTATTTTTCTTACTACGTCGTCGCCTTCGTCTGAACCAGAAACTTTTATCACCAATGCAAAACCATTTCAATATATTTAATTTTACAGAAAAAATTTTTATTTAGAATTAACACCTTTAATTAGAAAAATAAAAGGTCATCCAACGAAAACACACGATGTTAAAAGAACAAAAAGTCTTAATATTTTTCATTATGATAGAAAGATCTATGAGAATTATGTGTGAAACAAGGGCTCGCCACGGTTGCGGTGCTGAGATATAATTGGTGGTTGAATGTCGTTAGTGTTCCGAATTAATCCCTCCCTTAGGTCTAGAATTGTTCTTGATTTATTGATGTACACTTTTTCTTTTAAATAACCCCAACGAAAGAAGTCCAACGCTGTCAAATCACATGATCTTGGCGGCCAATTGACATCGCCACCACGAGAGCTAACACCGCTATTGAATTTTTCGCGCAAAAGAGCCATTGTTTCGTTAGCTGTGTGGCAAGTGGCACCGTCCTGTTAAACCACATATCGTCCACATCCATGTCTTCCAATTCGGGCCATAAAAAGTTCGTTATCATCTCACGATAGCGAACATTATTCACAGTAACTGGCTGACCGGCCTAATTTTGGAAAAAATACGGCCCGATGAAACCGCCAGCCCATAAACCCCAACAAACAGTCACTCTTTGTGGGTGCATCGGTTTTTAGACAATCACTCTTGGATTATCATTCGCCCAAATGCGGCAATTCTGCTTATTGACGAATCCACTGGGGTGAAAATGTGCCTCATCACTGAAGCAGAATGTGAGTTTGTTTGAAAGTTTATTTGTTTGTACCTTATAAGAGACCAAACCGCTATACCGATCTTCCTGAAATTTTGACAACATTTAACTGGGACTCTTGAATGAATTATAGGACACTTTTTTAACCACTCCCACTTTTTCAGTGTAGGATAAGCGCCAGTGTTGGAAATTTCGAACAGGGTTTCCTGGGAAAACGAAAAATCGAAAAATTTTGTTGTGGAAACCTTCGCCAGATCGAAAAGATCTATAGTTCTATAGATCTATAATTGAGATCTGCCTCTTTCGTCTATATTAGAGCAACATCGCGCCGGTAAAGTAAAGTAACAAATAAAATGACTCTCCGTATACCTTCCCATCACTTCAGCTATTCCCTTTCCTCTGTACACTATTTGCACTACATTACCTGCTTAGGGAACAATTCCTAAACACTGCTCCCAGATAATAATACATTTTTTATTCGTTATTGTGTTTTTAGAGATTAGAATGGAAGACCCTGCAACGATAAGGCTTGCTGGGGTCCATAAACTCGTCTCAACGAGATATTCTGGGAGACGAGACGCATATATAATTCAGATTACTGCAGAAATGTGTATGAGATCATGTGATAGCATCAAGTTCTGTCTGGATATCAAAACTGAGAACTCTTTAAATTCAATTCGAAAAAAAATTTTTGCAACGTCTGAAAAACATTCTGTTTTAAAAAAATTTTAATTAAAATTCTTTTGAAAACAAATCCGAATCCAGAACTTACTATTTTACTTTAATTGTGGATTTATTTCAATTTGCTTCTAATTAAATAACGAATTTTAAATGTTTCAGCCCCAGATTAACCTAATTTTGAGATGCGCTTTCAAATAAAAAGTTATTGTAATTGTATCACTTTCACAAACATTAATTTATTGTAAAGCTACATGTATTCCAAAACTTAAGAGAAGGTCCCCTACAAAACCATGAACACTTCAAACTCTTTAAAACATCCATGAATTCAAAGGATTTTTGCTGGTGATTAAATCATGCTTCATGAGAATTTATGCATTTTTTTTAATGACAAATTGTTGTGTACGCGCCAACTTCTCTGGACCTTAAGCGCACTTAAAATCCATAAATCATAAATCATTTGAATATGAAGGCAAAAAGTAAATTTTTCCTGTTGCTATTTATAATTTTGCGTTTTTTTCTCTGGTACAACAGGCGGTAAATTTGCAGTAGTCAATCATATTTTGCAATATGAAAAACACAAACATCAACAGTTCGCCCATATATGTACTACCACAACACGTACATACAGATGCAAATACAGCATTTTTGCCAGGATAAGAATTTACATGGATACTTGCGTGGATGAGGCAACACAAAAAGTGAAAAATTTATAAATTTTGTTTTCGAAACAAATGTTTGATGTCATGCATACAAAAGTTTATTACGATTCAGTTGGCAAAGTCAAATGGATTTCAATTCAAACAAACATTCAGAAAAGGCACACACATAATCATGTAGGCAGCAAAACATAGAAGGCAATTTATATATATATTTGACTGTGCGCTTTTCCTGTATTAAGCAAGAAAAAAGAGAGCCAAAGCCGCCGAAAAGTGCCGGGAAATGCATACAAAATCAAACAATTGTATGCGTGACCATTAGCACCACTTCACCGACAATCTCCTTTTGAGTGTATGGTCGCATGTGTGTTCTTTTTGTGTGTACACAAACACATTTATATTGAATTTAATTTGATGTATGCAAGTGTTTTTTGTCTATAACGTTAAATTTTCAAAGCTAATCCGCTGGGTACCTTTTATTAAGCCAACAGTAAGTACGCTTCACAATTCTGTTCAAATGCAAAATCTTCTGGAAAAAATAATTGTTTTGAGCAGCAAAAATATCTGAAAGGGAATTTTGTTTAATAATTTTTTGTGTTGGAAAATAATCAAACGATTTTCCGTTTGCTAGAGCGGATTTCAAAAGAAATGTCAACTATGCAGAAGGCGCTGCGTAATTCAGTATAGCACGCACGTACAGTGGGTCCTTCGACAGAACCGAATCGATGCGTATGAACACCACTTGCAGAACGAATTTTTCACATAAAAGCCGCAGGCATAGCAGAAATGCAAACTTTATGCTATCTGAGGAGTTACACAGCAAATAGCTACGGTAATCATCAAGATATACAGCTCTGACTTCTCAGAGCAAAACATGCGTTTGGTACTGTCAAAAAAAATTTGGAAATCGGCGAATGGTATTTCACTTCGAACAAAGAAGGTGGTGATGGCACGATGGATGGTAGTCTGCACGTTGACTAGAAAACCAAAAATAGACCTTGGTTCAACTCCAGTTTCAGACTAAAATTATAAAAAAAAAATATCTCGCATTTTTCTGATGTGCATTAGTGTGTTTTTGTGTGTCAGTTTTTGTCAGAAGGTTTCAGTGTCGAAGGCATAGTCACTGGTCACTGAACAATACCGGCTTTAGCTGCTAGCAATCCACAATCACATCAGAACGCCCTCCTTCGTCGGTATTGTGTAGCACCGGCGAAGTAAAATAATAATAAAAATGGCTACTAAACCGAAGTTTCAGCACTGCTACGAGTATAAAAACAAAGAACGTGCGAAAGCAGAGCTGTAAAATAATTAATTAAGCTTCACCTCCTGTCGTTTCGCCTACTATCCCTTTCCTACAGTTCCGGCACAATGCTTCGCATGTATTAAACCAGTCAGTCCAAAAAAACAGGCCCCTCCAATCAGAGTTCTTGAGACATTCCAGGTCCGGTATGTTGGTCCTCCAGAAAAATTGTCCCCTAGTCCAACTAAATGCTGTGCAAAGCCTGGGATAGCATTCTTCTGCTTGTAATGTCTTCCATTAGTCCTATGCGAGCCAGCTGTTACCTCATGTCCGTGTGAACTGTTATTATATCAACCAGTCTTCTGGGTATTTGTCTTGTTATTCTCAGTATTTCCCTTGACTTCTCTACATTCGTATAGGCTCAAATTTATATCGCTCAAAGTCTGGTTACTGTACCCACAGTAGGATTCATCCAAACTGTCCCATGTTCCCCATTCGCCCGTTACTTGAGTTCAGTATAGATTGTCTGAAAAGGTCCGATATGTGATATATATGCCAAAGTAACCCTATCAGCCTCTGGCTTATCAGTTATACTTTGATGTCTCGGTATCCGTATGATATGCAGATGAGTACAGTAATCGTACGAATTTACCTCGGCAAAAATGTCGTAAACGGTAACTGTCCGTTTATGGGAGCTTCAACTGTATGTAGTCGGTTTTTTTTTAATATTTCAGTCAACAATAAATTGCCGTGAATTAGAAAAACCTATATTTTCTTTAAAAAGTATGAATCATTTGCACATACAAATATGTCGTTAAAACACGAACTTTCGGGATTGCAAATAAAATGCTTCTTTTAACCCATAAACCTTTAAGTATTACAGGCCACGAAGAGCACTTCTGTGTCACACTTGTACATCGCAAATGAAAGGAGGAAAGTAAATAAAAATAAAATTGTACTTCAATTGCATGCAGCAATCCGCAACACATCGCACAAGTCCTCTCTCACACTCAAACACACCTACATAGTGGAAAACATGAAAGTGCTATAATGAGGATATGTATGAATGAATGTGTTACATCGAATGATGGAATGGCTACATTTACATACATTTTCATCTTTGTACTCGTGTGTACATATTTTTAAATAAATGCACTGCCACCTTCCAGCCAGTCAGCTATTCAGTGCAGCCATGCACTTGTTTGGTCATTTATTCATTCATTCTTTTATTCATTCATTCATATCGTGCATTTCTTCGTTGGGTGCGCTGGCTGACTATTCAACATTCATTTCAAATGAATTTCAATGGCTTTGTGTATTCCTAAGTGTAAATTAAACATATTAGCATAATTATATGTAAGTGGTCAGTCAAATTTCTATAGCGGCAGTGAGAATGAGAGCGAGAGTTTAATCAAATACCGTGCATATGCTGCGTACCTCCAGGCATCAACTTGTATTTGTTTAAGTATGTGTCAGGGAAAGATACACACGAACAATCCCTATATACAATGGGATAGTTGATAAATATTCTAATGAAATGCATAAATTGTGGCGAATTGCAGCCAAAAATCCATAACTTCTATATTTATTTATTTGAATATCGTATTTGATTCCCCAGTGAAATGTTGGACATATAGAGACAGGGTTTGCCCTAATAAGAATACACGTCCCAAATGTATCGAACAAAATTTTAAAAAATGGTTTAATAAAGGGACGACATATCAGTTATTTTTGAGATAGAGATAGACCTACTTATTTAATTTTTCTATGCAATACACAAATTTTTAGAGATTTGTTTTTAGCGGTTTGTTCCGCTAACCCCTTTCCACTTTATTTTCAGTTTTGTTCTCAAAACTCCCCTTCATTTAATATATATAATATGGAAGTCGGTAAAAAGAAATAGTAGTCCGCCATTTTGGGCCGTTCACCATACTGATCTCATTTGATTTGAGTGTTTTTCTCATATCCATTTAAGTTTTAATTTATACCTACATATATAGGCGGGTTAAAAATAGTAGTTCGCAATATTGGGACGCCCGCCATATTCTGTTTGCAGAGATTTCATTATATTTTATTCTCCCTTAAGAAAAATAACTCTAATTTGATACCCATATTTTAGGGGTGGAAGAAATGGTAAAAAATTTACGTTTAAATGGCATAAAGTATAGAGGTATAATTTCACCCTATGTTTGATTTTCCTAAGAAGTATAGAAACCGCATTCGAGATTTCTTCTACAAGAAAACATTACGAAAAAAAAGGTACTTTTGGGGATATGTGGTTGGAAAGAGATTTTTCACAATTCAGTTTTTGCCCATTTTACACAACATCTCAACATCGAAAGATGAGTCTGTATACCGAATTTTAACCCTCTAGCTTTAGCTGTTTAGCCTGCCGTATAGATAGTAATTTTTTTTGATTTACAAAAGGTATAATAATAGTATTTTGTATGGAAGTTTTTTTATTAAACCTTCTATAAATCGGAATAATTTTAATTATTATAATAAATTATGAATACGGCAGTTACATACAATTAAGAAATAAGTTCCAAAGCTTCTTCCAACATATCTTGTTTCTTATCACTTTTTATTCTGATTTTACAAATCAATTGATACCAAGCTATTAAAAGGTAAGGAATGATAATCCTGACTGATTTAAAAATTTTGTTGGACGCTTCTTGAGCCTTCTCTGAAATTGTGCTCATTTCTATTTCAATATTTCAGCACCCAAAGCGAGAACTTTACGAACAGCACGGACATATTCTCCCATCCACGAAAGCACGGAAATAGTTCAGGTGTTTCATAACAAAATCATTTATATATATTTTTAATTTAATTTAAAGTAATAAAAATTAATATTAACCACATTGATAAAGTATTTGTTATAGTAGCTGAAGTTCAATCTGAATCTGACAACGTACGAGTAATTAGTAGTGCAACAAGCAAGAAAATATGCGAACAAGAGTATTGAAGCGTTGTTCATAATTACCAAATAACCTCCTTAAAAACTTATCAAATTATACAAGAACAATATGGTAAGTATTTCTTCACAGAAATATTAATTTGGATGTTGCTCATATTTGATGTAATGGCACAGCCAGTTTACAGAACACAACTCGCCGATAATAAACGCTAAGATTTTAACGTTTTGCTTTTTTTGGTTTATAGATCGCGATTATGGACGTTTATGTTAAAAAATGTAACACTTGTCAATATTTTTTGGTTTGTATAACACGATTGAAAATTTCTAATCGTTAGCAGTGAACTTTTGATAACATACAAGCTCTAGCCTAAATGGGGTGTTCCCTTCCCCAGCAAAATCCTACGTTGACTGCCCGTCAAAAAAATTAAGTTGGTTGCTGATGATTTGGTATCACACTTCAGCATTTTCGCTACACTGGAACTTTTTTGTTTCGGTTAGTGTATTTGGTCTTTGGTATTTTTATATTTTATTAACTCTATCATTAATTCCTGCTCGAATTTGTATGCACCACTGCCTAAACGCTCCCACCTTGAGCATCAACGTTGTGCTCATCGAATTGTTCGGTAAAAGTTCGTTGGGTACATTCGCAGTGTGGCACACAATAATGACGAAAAAATTGCAGCAGTCATATTCAGCAAAATTGTTTGCTTGCTGTGTTACCGTATAAAAAAAATTTCATGAAAAAATTAATTGCAATTTTATGGTAAATAATTGTGAATATTTAACTTAAATTATTGATTTTAAAAATTAAACAAATATTTAAATAAATATTAGCTTTATTTACTACTATATTTGAAAACTAAAATGAAAAATGGTAACTCTGTATAATTTGTTCGTCATTCGTCGAATTTCGTCGACGGCCGTATTGTGTTAATTTTCATATGTGTTTTATTTCTGAGGACGAAAGTTCGCAGCGAATAATTCGTCGTTCATCATAATTGTATTCCTAGCATAAATAAATAATCGCCTATGAGTTGCTTCTTTTTAAAAAAGAAATTATTTTCAAACAACAATAACTGCAACGGTGTCAATGATAAATAACTGCAAAATTACCAAGCACTTTTTGAATACAAGATAAACTGAAGTTCGTCAAAAATCTATAAGCAGAATTTTTAAAAATATTACCTCTTTACCGTTTTCATGGTGCCAAATTTATATCCATTCTGTTTGCTTTAAAGTTTTTTCTTCAAAGCTTGAATATGGCTTCAATTAACTGATATTGATTTTCAAATATAATTTTGGTCCACATCCATATTTGGAAAACACTTTACAATTAAATTAATAAAATTAAGTGTCTAAAAAATAGTTTTACTGCTTAAATTTTTTTGCACTGTTCAGATTAAAAAAGATGTATGCATACAGTCAAGGCTCCCATAAACGGACAATAACACTCACATTTCTTTTTGCGTTTCTTTGGGATAGTGCATTATTAAGAATGAAAAAATTACTCACAGAAAATATATTTTAAAGAAAGAAATTTTTTTTTGTCCCACATAAGAACTGCTACCGTATATATTTGTACATTTGTGTGTACATTTTTCTATGGCAATGTTTGTCAATGGTCTTGGCCATAATTAATTAATTTTAGTTTCATATCGGTACCATAAACACCCAATCCACATACCAACAATTTAACTATAGAGTTACAGTTTGTCAAGTAATTGTTTGTACAAAAACAGAATATAAATAAACTTATAATATAGACCAGCTAAACCATATAACAAACATAGATAAATAATCGTAATGAATTTTGACTAACGTTGAATAATTGAAAGAATAGTTACATAAATCTATTGAAACATTTAATTTTTAATTTTGCCTTTTAAATACAATCATTGTCAACCAAAGTGTTGACTAATTATAAGAAAGGTTTAGAAAAATTAAATATTATTAAAATCAAATAATAAAATGTTTGTTGTTTGTTTTGGTTTGGTTTGTTTTGTTCATATATTTCGTAATTCTCAAATATTTTTTAAGAGTTATTGTATAAACATGTGAAATTTCTTAAATTTTTTCGAGAATTTTGTTAAAGGTCTACTGAAGATTTTGATATTAGCTGCATATACACCAGCTAAACATTAAACAAACATATATAAATAATCGTAATAAATCTTATAACATTGAAACAGAATTGATTAATGATTTGATAAGTTAAATTACTGAAATATGGCGGCGGGGAACAAAATTACGACAGCCGATATCTACCGAAATCTGTGTTTAAATTCGATTGCAAAGCTGTCCCCTTTAAATAATTAAAAAAGAAAACAAATATTAATTTTGCTTGTAAATAAAAAATAGTCCTAGTGAGTGGATTCAAGTTGATACTAGAATTATCTCTAAATTCCGCTGCAACACTGCCTCTATCATTCCAAATTTCTCCTCTAAAGAGTGTCAACTCAAAATTTAAAAATTTTTAGTAGAGGAAAAAACAGCGTTTTTTTATCGAATCAGTAGAGAAAAATATGGAAGACTTTTAAAGTGGATATACGAGTATATGAACACTGGATATCGTTTTCTTGTAAACAGGAAAATTGCAACATTTTGAGTTGACTCCCATTAGAGGAAAAAATGTGATATGTTATTTAAAACAAAATAAGATAATACGAACCCATATTTCTATCGAGCATTGGGTAGGGTAAATTAATAATTTTTTAATCTAGGTCTTATGTTAGTTTAGGAAAGGCCGGTAACCATAAAAGTAAGAAATCGAAGCGTATGGATTGAGTCTTCAAAGTTCTCTTTGCGCTACTAGTTAGAGTTGAACAGATAGTGTGGATAAATGATAGAGAGATTAGCAAGAGAAAGAGAGAGGGATTAGGGCATTCAAGACAACAGGCTACCGACTCTTAAATAAAATACACACGTTTATATGAAACGATGCTGTTGACGAAAACAAGGCAACACGCCTGCAGGTTGTTATCAAGACTATCCATGCTGCTGTCGTTGTAGTCAAATTAAACTAATTTCTATATTGGTGAGCGACATAAACACATTTAGTACTGCAAATATAAAAAGAAATATGAACTAAAAGAGAACATATAAATATTTTATTTTTGTAATGAGCAAAGACCACCATAAACGTAAAAGAATGTAAATATTCAAGAAGTTTTAAACAAATAATTTGATTGGTTTTAAGTAATTTATAAAATGTGAAATATTAATATTTAAAAACATCCACCTGATTACGATGTAGCTGGCGTCGTCTAAATAATTAAGTACCGGACTAGAAGGCAACGAATGCAGGCAACTACATTTGTAGTCTCTGTAGCTTGTAGCCTGCTGTCGTGAATGTGTTTAATGCATTACACAACTCGGCTGTTAAAAAGCAATTCTCTCTCTCTCGTATAAAGTTGACACGTTCATTTTTAAACTAAATAAGATTCATTTTATCTATTTACTTCGCCCACGTATAGATACCGACGAAAGAAGACGCTGTGATATAGATTAGCATAATAAATAAAAAATATTTTTTTTCTGGACGAGGAATTAAATCCATGAATCTTCGGGTTGTAAAGTCAACAAGGTAGCTACACCGCCAACAACATCCTCTCGCTGTTGAGAGACAGAAATTATTTCTTGACGCTGACAGAAAACCATGATCTTCTGGTTGTAGACTCAATGCTCTAACTGCTCACTCATCATCACCCCCCGATTTAAAACTTACTTAAAAATGCTCTGTATTTCCAATTGTTTTCCTTTATAATTTGTTACCAACTTTCTTCATTTGACGCATTTTCTTATTATTTTAGGGGAATAGATGCTCATAAATAAGAAAATAATATAGAAATTTTTTTTCATTATGTAAATTCTGAACAGACAACCTGTATCTATATTTACACAGATTTTTTGGAATTATTTAGTAAACAACGTCACTGCAATGCATGAACAAAATGCGACCAAAGTAAGTAAGCAAGTAAGTGAGTAAGTGAATAAGTGAGTGAGTGAGCACTTGCGTACGTGAGGGTGGAAATGTGTGTGCATGCAACCAACCATTTTTGGTAGAACACACAACAGTGCCATTTAACGTTGTATTATACTTAATGCCATTTCAACAACAGACATGACCATATACGTGTTGCTTATAAATGGTAATTTATATGTACGTATGTGCAACACGAGATGTTCATGAGTTGGTTGGTTAGAGATTGTTTTCTCGGCCACTTTATAGAGCCAAATAAAAGTAAATGACGTCAATACCGAATACTGACAATACAACGACACAACAAACAACTACAAAAATTTTTTAACTTAATAAACAGGGTTAGCGACAAATTAAATTTTGTTTTTGTTCATTTTTATTTTTGATCCATTGTTGTTTTTGCTGTTAATGCTCATAGTTGTTGTTGTCGCCTTTAAACACGAAACAAATATTTTAATTTATCTGAAAAGTAGCTGGAAATAAAGGAAATACATTCTCCAGATGAAATGTTCAGGTAGGTTAAGGTGAAGAGCATAACATCAAATTACACTGACATATCTCTCTCTATGTGATAGCGAAATTACAAAAGTTCTATACATACTATAAAACGCGAGTTGGTCGTTAATCTCTCGGTTTGGAGCAATAATGACAAACAGACCAATACACTGAAAATAAAATCCCAATACAAAAACATTGACATATCATGCTTTAAGATCCGACTGCAAATGCCAAAGATATAAAGGCGACCCCCACCCTCGGCAAAAAAAAAAATTTTTTATTTTTCGAAAATGCCGTCCGGAAATATTAGGGTACTTAAGGTGCCTCTGTCTGCACGTTGACTATAAAACCAAAGAAGTCCTCGGTTTGAGCCCAGTTTCCGACTAAGTCATAAAAAAATATTTTGCATTTTTTCTAATGTGCATTAGTGTGCCTTTGTGTCAGTTGTTGTCGGAAGGTTTCAGGGGACAAGGCATAGTCACTGCTCACTCAACAGTACTGGCATCAGCTGATAGCAATCTACAGGCATATCAGAGCCCTCTCTTTCATCGGTACTGTGTACCACCGGGGTAGTAAAATAATTACTAAAAATTGCTACTGAAACAAAGCTTTAAAATTGAATACGTCTCCTTGACATCAAAGGCGCTGCAACATTGCTATAGACAAAAACGTGCTCAAGCAGAGTTGTAAGAAAGTGGAGCTTCGCCACCTGTCATCTCCCTTTCCTCTAGTTCCAGCACAATGCATAGCATGTGTATGGGTCATCCCCTGAGTGATGGTACAACTTGATGCAGAAGAGATTTAGGAAGTTGATATGGTATTCGTATTCGCCTATGGAACTCAATACCCGGTCTGCTACATAAAATTCTCCAAAAATCGTCAAAATTCCGATAAAATACAAAAAAAATATCGTCATTTCAGCCGGGAAAAATCGGACAATGTAAAATGTATATTGTAAACACATATTTTTATATTTATTAAGAAGAAATAAAAAAATAACCTAACAATTCATATCTATAGTGTGTTAGTTTACAAACAATTTATTACCACTTTTGTTAACATATCGCACTTGTGTAACAGTAGAGCATTAACTCAAAATTTTTAATATAAAATTAAAGAACATTTTCTTCATAGAGGATTTTTTCAGCTTTATGTCCGTTGAGTAAATTAAAAAAAAAATGATTTCCTTCTCATTAATTTTAGTTCGATCAAATTCTTTAGAGGATATTGTAGCAGGTAAATACATTTATATTGACACGATCAGTGACGTAACAGATATTACAGTTTTTGTAACTGCAACTTAATAACTGCAAAATAATTCAATAATTACATTATTTTTAAAGAAAGTTACTTGTTGCGCCAATGTTACACCATGTGGTCTGGTCTGTCATCAAAAAACTTCACGTCGTATAGGCCATCACAATAAACGCTAGAAAAATGCATTCGTAGTGAAATTGTTTCTGCACAGAATTGATTTTACAAAATTAAAATTGACTCATTTAGTAAGTGCTTATTTTCTTCGATGTCCTCTATATAACAAGTAGAATTAGTGCATATTTCGACTGCTGAAAATTTTTAATTTTTAAAGAAAAATCGTCAAATCGTCATTTTGCTATTTTCGTGACCATAAATCGTCAAATCTGGCAGCTATGAATTCAAAGATTATGAAATATATTTTTAACCCTTAAGACCAAAATTAAAATTTTATGATATACATATCGAGCCTTTGGTGCAATACCGTAATAATTCAAAACATCGTGAACTGAGAAAAATGCATTTGAAGTTTCGAGCCTTCTTTTTGATGGTATTTTCGTTTACTAAAGTTATTTTTTTACAAGTTTTTAAATAAAGAGGCATGTTTTGTAATGTTTTCTGTTTGTAAATTTCTTGTCATAAAAGAAATATTTCTTTATTGCAAATAAATATTGTTGGAAATAGCTGGGGGCAATAAAGACATTTGTATATGTAGAATCTGAACAGTTAGATAGATAGAACCATGATCTTTTTTTCCATTAGATATATATTTGCCCAAAGATCATTTCGACATACCCAGCTCAAAAAATTAAAATTTAGAGTTACTACGGTATTGCACCAAAGGCTCGATATGTACATATATTTGCTTTTATTTTGGACAGTTTGCCTAATATCTCATTTAAATTGTTTTTATTTGGGTCCTTTATTTTAAGATTTTTTTTTTTCTAATTATTGCATTCTTTTGTTCTACATAATAATATTATTGTAACGAATTGCTTATCCTGTACTATACTCGTGTTTATAGTCTTGCTTTAAGTCTTGTTGTATGGCAGTATAAACAAATACAAATTAAATTAAATATAAAAATTTACTGCATCCTGCACTCTCTTCAGTACGCAGTAAAATTTTATTGGTTACTGCTACAACTAATGCATTGTAAATATAATGCAGTATGCCCATTAGACAGTACCACCTTACAGGCCAAAAAAAGAGCGCTCCGTATTTTTGGACAGAGATTTAAAAAAAAAAATTTTTTTTTGACGAAGATAGGGATCGCCTTTTTGAACTTTTCTTTAGTATATCTTTGGCATTTGCAGTCGGATCTTAAAGAATGATAAATCTATATTTTTGTCTCGAGAATCCACATACGTTCAGATGGCTATGCTAAGATGCATTTTCCAAGGTGGTCACCGATTACCAATGCATGGACCATATTTTTTTCTAAGCTAGAGAGCCGCCAAAAATACAGTCAACTTGAATCACGTCGAAATATAATTATTTTAACTTTTATTTAATTTAGTATTAATAAATTTTAAACTGTTTCTGCTGGAATTGTCGAATTACTTCCTTAGCAAAACTTTGTTGTTTTTTTGCGGGCTTTAATTTTCTGATATTAGGGTGGTACATTAGGATGGTAGAAACAGAGATCTGCTGGATAAATACTAGAATAGAATACTGGAAGCCAATGGCCATTTAAGCAAAATATGCGACTTCTCGAGGCAAAAACATTGACATATCATTATTTCAGATGCGACTGCAAATGCCAAAGATATAAAGAAAAGTTTAAAAAGGCGGCACAAAAAAAAAATTTTTTTTTTAAATCACTGTCGAAAAATACGTTATAGTAGGGGGTGTACGGGGTTTTTTTTAAGTACTGTCTAATACATGCCAGAAATTAAAAAAAAGTAATTTCTAATCTTCGCTTATTTATTTTTTGTGTGTTTGTTGGGTTGCACAGACTTTACATCAGCACATAGCATGTGTATATGTATTTGATTGGAATGCAAAGGGGAATGTAACTTCATCTCTTTGCAGAAATAAAAATTTGTTAAATGAGTATCTCCGCTATAAACAAATTTTTATTATTATTTGGCTAATATTTACCTCATCGGTCGGATACCGAGCATAACTAATTTGTCCAAATGTTTGAATAGCAATTCTTGTAAATTGCAGTGACAAAAACAATGTCCATAATAACATCCATAATACGAGTATTTGCAACAATAACAACGTAATCAACAATATTGTATTAAAACATTTTGTGTTAGCGATGTTGTTGTGGGTGGCGCTAACAAATTAACATTGTTTAGTGCCATAAAATTTGCTTGGCCAGCGAAATGTGATTGAATGATTAAGTGGGCATCTTAGTGCCGAGGCCAAGTTAAAATTGCTGTTTTTTTTTTAGATTTTGTTTTGTGTAAACCGTTTATGATTTTCTACTTTATTTCACACTTTTAAACTTTTAAAAAATATAAATTTGACAATTTGAAATTGTTGTTGCAATATTGCATCTCCCCCTAATGCATGCCAAGCCATTTGAATTAGTAGCACTTTTCCATTTGTGGTCACTTGTGCCATAATAATTACAAACATCATTGTACGTTCACTTAATTTTATATATGGCATTTTTGTTATTGAGGTTTTATGTTTTCTTTTTTTTTTTGTATTATAACGAAAAGTGTAAATAAAACCGTTAAAAATTCTATAAAAATTTCCGTTGCTTTTTTCTGTCTTCATGCACTTGGCCGGATGTTTTACGAGCGAAATATTTTTAATAACTGCTCAAGATTTTATTGCCAATAAAAGGTGAAAACAAGAAAAAGCTTTTGCTTTTTTTATGAGTTTTCTATTTCCTGGCTCTTACGCCGTTGAAACCCATTTCCATGTTTGTCTGTGAAAAGTGTAAAATCAATAAAAAAAAAACATTCTAAAAACTTCCGTCATGACAATTTCTGTATATTTGAGGAATGAAACTTTTACGTGTGTGTTTTTGAAAATATTTTTATTTTAACGACCCAACCGTCAAAAAAGATGAATAACCATTGTGTAAACTAATTTCATAAATGTTATAATGGGCCTGTGGCAAGTACAAGGTGCAGCATGTTTCATATAGGTATGTGTATGTAGAGTAAATTAAATATATCGTTTTCCTTTTGTGTTATATTTAACCTAGTCTCTTACACTTCATTTGGACTTGTTGCAGAATTGAAGATCAGTTCAACGGACTGTTATATTTGGGTATGTTCTGTAAAACGAATCAGCAAAAACTTTTCGTTTGTAAAACGTATACACATACTTAGGTGTTGAGAAATCATTCGTTTTTAAATCGACTCGGTTTACAAAACAGGCGGGATTATTTACGGTAGTATTCTATAAGATTTTCAAGCGCCTCGTTCGATATAGAAATAAATACCGCATGATTTTTTATTATATCAATGATCTCAGAATTGCTGTCAACACTTTTGTTTTACGAAAGCATTCTCATCATAAGTCTAAAAATTTCAGATCTGACGAGCCAATTAAAACAGACCAGAGAATGATTATTAATATATTAACAACTACCATGTATTGTAAAGTATTGTGTTGGAACTAAGAAATTAAGTTTCAATAGGAGTAGTGTTTACGGAAATTCGATTTGAATCATCAGGTCAATCAGGTCAAAAGTGACAGGGGAGACCTCTGCAGGAGACCACTTGGAGGCACTTGAACGCTTTAGAGACGTGGTAAATGTGATCAGTCCATCTAACATCCCTTTGAATTTTCATGCCGCGATCATTAGGGGCTTCTGATTCCTCAATATATTCATATATACCACCCACAAATATGCCTTCACCTCCAGTGAGCCAAACGACCAACCACCCAAAATAATTGGTGTGATGCGGCACATGAATAAAATCACAGGGCCAAAAATCCCAAAATGATGAAAAAGCTGCAGCGTATATGTGTGGTTTGGTTTTTTTTTTATTGCTTGAATACAGAGACACATTTGCAAGATGTTGATTACGTATCAACATTTTTCCAATCGCACTTAGGGGTTCTCTGATATATTGATACATGAGATTGTTGTTGCAGAAAATGCACAATTTTTTTTCTTGGACCGGCATCCAGAGGGAACCCATATCCATGCGGTGGATTTTTGCGAGAGAGGGTGGAGGGAGTAGTGTTTATTGACATTCGATTTGAATTTTTGCCACGTCAAAAGTCTCAGAAAAGACCTCTGCGGTTAGTCTATTCCACTTATGTTTGTGCTGTTCGTAGTGCAATGCGTACTGCGAGTCGCTGCCAAATCGCCCACCAATGAGCCGCCTTATTATCTTACAATAATCTTATATCCCTGTATATTTTACCATATTTTCTGTGTAAACGAAACCTGTATAAACTCAATATCCCATTTTAATTGCGTTGTTTTAAAGAGAATAAATTCGATATGTCATATTCCAAGTATGCAAACGTAAACCGCACACAAAATTAGTTTACGACAATAATTTTGACACACATTTATTAACGAGTGTTATTGTGTATAATTTATGAATTAGACAAAAGCATTTATATTTCCGCACGTAATTGACGTCCAGTGACATATACATATGTATGTATGTATGGAATTCGTATTTGGGGGTCAATATTATTTTTATAAATTGAACATATTTTATTATTAACTAAATACATTGACCAGTTGCGTTTCGCTCCGCCCACACTCAATTCCACAATATCGGCTACTTTGACAGATATTGTGTATTGCATGCATGTGAAACTCAAGTACTAACATGGCCCGAACAAAGAAGTTAAAAATTTATGTGAGCCACAAAAATATAAAAAAAAAACTTAAATGTTTATTGTAAACTAGGTTTTTTTTGAAAAGGAAATCGAGCTTGGAATTAAGCATTTTTACCAACTAAAGTATTCTGAACCAATTTCGAATTGGCGACTTAATGTTCAAGCTGTAATCGAGATGAGTATAAAGAAACGAAAGTTTGAATATAAATATTTATATATTTTAAAAACTAGTAAATATTTTACTTCATTCAACAAAATGATGTTATTAAGTTATTTCGCATGAATATTATTTAAAATTAAAAATTCCAATAGTTATTAAAACATTTACTGTAAGAAATGATATTTTTTATTAACTTGAATTAAAATAAAATAAATATATGTATTTTTTGGAACTTTATTTTATTTCCCCATAAAGTAAGTACTTCTTTTTTGGTTTAAAATAATTAAGAATATAATTTAGAAATTTATATATTTTTTTCTAAATACCTACAGATTTCGAAAATTTTTTCAGACATTCTAATACAAATAAAATAATTAATACTTCTGATTTCTTTAATTTTGTGTAATGTATTTAGGAATTGAATAGTTAAATTTGGCAATCACAAAAGTAAGTCATTCTGTAAGAAGCACTTCTTATGGTAATGTCTAATTTTTTGCTGGGAAGTAAAATTAATATTTTTTTAGACATTTGACAATCTTCTCTACAACTATCTTCTCTAATTCGTGGCCAGTCTTCTTTGCAGTGATAAATTTTAAAACTGACCCGAGCTGGCTGTCAGGAATGCTTGATGTGTATTTTACCAATTATATTTCCAAAAAAGTTCCAAAACACCTTTAAAATGTTCTTAAGAATAGTAGAAAGTGAATTAATTTGTATTTACATGTTTATTTAAAAAACAGAGGGTTACACAAAAGAACCAAAATTCGGTTCTACACAATACCGACGAAGGAGGGCGTTCTGATGCGATTGTGGATTGCTATCAGCTGAAGCCGGTATTGTTCAGTCAGCAGTGACTATGCCTTCGCCACTGAAACCTTCCGACAACAAGTGACATACAAAGACACACTAATGCATGTCAGAAAAATGCGAGATATTTATTTTTATTTTAAAATTTTAGTCTGAAACTGGGGTTGTTTTGGTTATGTAGTCAACGTGCAGACAACGTCAGCCGTCGCCACCCACAAATTTTTGGACAAATTTGATCGATTCTGATGACAAAACATCTCAAGAAATGCATTTTGATTTGAACGACTATTCGTAAAAGGCTTCAATACTAATAACGTGCTACAATTACAATTACAATTATTATATTTTATATTTCTACAATTTTTATATTTTCCAACATCCAATGATTTAGCTAGCGATTATTGAAAAAATTTTCATCTTAGCTTTTGCAACGCGCAGAGCCTTCAATTACATGTTTCTATCGTTTTCATTGCAATTGAGCATCACACTACACGGCAACAATTGCAATAGAGTGTTGTGAAGGGCTGACGTATTTTTCGGTTATATGGAGAAACAATTTAGCAAATATATGTGCGCGTGTTTGTGAAACATAAACAAATTATAACATGTCCGGCAGCCGAACAAGGAGAGGAGAAAATGAATAGCGTTTTCAAACCTGACCAGAGCATAAATTTGCTTAAATCCTAGAAGAAAAATTAAGGTTTCTTTTTTATTGTTATGTATGTCTATTGCCTGTATGATCAAATGTTTTAACATTGATAACAATTGTACTCATTTTTAGGATACCGGAAGAAAATGAACAAGATCCAAGACGCCTAATAAAAATACAAAAAAAAGCTTTAGAATACTTATATTATACAGTGGCTAAAATTTATAATAATTGACAGTGGAAAAGTGCATTAGGCGGACATGGTTTACATTTTCTTATTTTGAGTTTGAATTTTTAAATTTGCAGCTTTTTTTCTTTCTTAGTTGTAGTCAGTGATTAATATTCTATTTACAATAAAGCTAATGAATTGCAAACAAAAAAAAAACAGTAGCAGAAACGATAACGTTTTTAATTAAAACAGTTTTGTGAAATTAATTCAAGTTATATGTTTTCACAAATACAGAGGTACATATACACATACTAAGTTGAGTATGCCATTTGGCAACTAATTAGAATTGCCCTTCCCGCTTGAGTACATTAAACAATCAGCACACCTTTCTCGGATAAAATATTCGAGAATGATTATTGCGAAACGAAAAAGTATTCGTACAGTTCACCCGTCGCACAGTTTGTGGCAGCAAATGTTTCTCGAAGGTTCGATTATATATTAATGCGAATCTTAAGCAATATCGAACACGAAGATTGTTAACGATATTCGCTAAAAATAAAAAGAACACTCTTTCTCTTTCTCATTTTTTGTTTTTTGCTTTTGATTTTTTATAGTAAATTCTTCTTTATTCATATCATGTTGATTGTTTTATTTTTTAATTTTTCCGTTTTAAAAAACACTCATGATCTCTTCAGGAGGAAATCGAACACGCAATCTATAGATTGATAGTCTAATGCACACGCACTAGACTACAGAGGCGGAAAAATCAAAAAACGTTAATATTAGTTCTTTGTGTACTCATTTTAGCGAATTAAACATTCTCGGAAATCATCGCTAATAGTTAGTTTTTTCGAATGTTCGTATTTTTATAAATTTCCGACAATTTAGGGAATATTTTTATAGTGAGAATTCTCCGCTTTAGCGAATATTCGCTTAGAAAGATACTCAGGTCAAGCGTGTTTTTACATCAGTTCGAAACTAGATCTAGATAGATAGATATTTGCTGTACTATACATTTATAATTGGCAATAGGGCTTCCTATATATTGATATTAATGAATAAATAAATAAGTAATTATTAATAATTTTGTGAAATTTACCATCAATACTTCACTTTACAGGTGGTGTTAATAGTACAGCTGTGCTACTTTTTTCAGCAAATTAGACGTTGTTATGTCAAAATTTGTCTATGTTTACATGGACTTTAACTCTCGTAAGGCCCAATGCTGTATGCTTACACAACGACGCATGCGCAGTCACGCTGATTCACGTCTAAGTATGGGTGATAGAAATATAGAGGAATCTAAAGCATGAAAATTCAGTGTGATGTTCAATCGAATGAGCACATTTTTCAGGTCCATAAAGAAGCATTCAATCGTTTCGGCTTTTTAAGATGGTGCAAGACTCACTCCTACTAATCTTTTCCATTTATACCGCTTACATCAGAGCGAAAGTGAAATACGCCTCTAATGTAAGGGCTGATGCTTCTAAGACAATTTTGAAGATACTCTTCCATGTCCAGGAAAGGGCAAGAAAACTTATTGGGGACGGTAGAGTAGCCATCTCTTATGACTCACTGGATCATCGTCGCAATGTGCGCTATATTTCGTTGTTCTATCCCTACTATAATAGAAAATTTTTCCGAATCCCAGCACAATCCTACGCATAATGTATTCATCATTAATGGCGTATCAATTTGTTGTCGATTTGGCAGCGAATCGAACTTCGTAGAGGTCGGACGGCCCTGCAGAGGTATTCCCTGTCACTTTTCAAGTGTTCATAAACACTACTCCCTCTATCCACCTCTCTTAACTTATGTTCCTAGTTGCAGCCCAATATTGTCTTCTACAGGAAAGAGATGACAGGTGATGAAGAGACAGATAGAGGAAAGCTTCTACTATACTTTTGTACGTTCTGTGCTTATAGCAGTTTATGTTCTTTTATTATTATTAATTTCTTTATTAATTTTATTAATATTATTAATATTATTAATTTCTAAAAACAAACAGTTTAAATTTTTTCATACAATTGTTGTCTTTCTTTTCGAAATTTCAACGATATCTCTGACAGTACTGGTCAGATTTAAAAACAATTTGAAGACAGAGGAAAGATAATTTGATTGGGGAATTTCGTACTTCTTTTTTCTAATAAAAATGGCAAAAAAATGTTTGCCACGCAAGTGCCTTCACATTTTCTGAAAATGCTATATCTCGAAAACTAGAGTTTATTGAAACAATCGGAGTCAAGATTCGAGTTGAGCGCCTCAAATAACTTAAAAAACATCTTCAAGTTCTTGGACTACAAAAGGTGTGTTTCTTTGTGTAATAATTAATTCGGTTAAATTTTTTTTTCAAAAATGTTTAGTTTTTATTTATATATTTTTAATACTGGTTAAAGGAATTATTTTCTATTTTTTTTTTATCTGAGACCAGCACTCAGGAGATGACTCCTACACATGCGAACCATTTTGCTGGAAATATAGGAAAGGGATAGTAGGAGAAACGACAGGAGGTGAAGCTTAATTAATTATTTTACTGCTCTGCTTTTGCACGTTCTTTGTTTATACTCGTAGCGGCGCTGAAGCTTCGATTTAGTAGCCATTTTTATTATTATTTTACTTCGCCGGTGCTTCACAATACCGACGAAGGAGGGCGTTCTGATGTGATTGTGGATTGTTATCAGCTGAAGCCGGTACTGTTCAGTGACCAGTGACTATGCCTTCGACACTGAAACCTTCCGACAACAACTGACACACAAAGACACACTAATGCACATCAGAAATATGCGAAATATTTTTTTTAAGAATAAAGTATGTCATCAAAAGGAATTAATTTATTTAAAAACCTTTTTTTTTTCTAATAATTAATTAAATGCGTCAGTTCCAAATTTCAAAGATATTTTTTAATGAATGTTTTATTTATTTATTTTTTTTCTTGTCTTTTTTAATACACACTTTAATATATTTAATCGAATTATAATGCATTTGATTTCAAGCCGTTTCTAATTAGTTGCCAATGGCTATGAAAATGCAAATGTATTTTATATTTCATTTTATTCATTGCCTTAGGTCAACACAAAACAAATGCGTTATTATAAAGTTCATGAAAACTTGACTGGCTGAATGAGTTCAACTAAATGATGGTGAAATTAAAAAGTTCATAATAAAAGAATAATAATAATAATTATGTTGAAAATTTCATTTCGTTGTTGTCATCGTTGTGTGTTTTACTATTCATGGTAAAGTTGCTGTTGTTGTTTTATTTAGAAACGAAATTTTAAACAAAAATTAACATGAATTTACTTTAACTACAAGTGTAAGTGAAAATAATTAAAATACATACTGGCAACTAACAGCTGAAATCGTGGTTCCCAAAGTAACCCTCAAGGTTCGACGACCATCCGCAACTAGTTTTTTTTAACAATAAAAAAGAAATACAACTTCCCGGAGATCAGCAAAACAACAGAGGCGCATATTTAGAAATTATCACTAACTGTTAATTTTCTAAGTAAATATTTAATTTATTCGCACTTGATTATGGGAAACGTGTACGTAAATACAGTGTGCAGCTAACCATATTATGTTATATTATGCTTGTGAATAATTAATTTTTTTTTTTGCTATTACAGGAATTAAACTTGGAACGCTATACAATTGCCCAATTTTAGCGTTGTTTAATCGAGCTCAAATTTTGGCTATCTCAATATCTGGAAAGGGGAATTTGTTGAATGTTTTGTGACGTTAAGACCAAAAAAAAATGCCGACATTTTAATACCCCCATATAAGATCTGGTCACTCTAGTATTCATAGCTGTGACGTAGTATGCACCCAAGTTTTGAGCATTTTAAAAGCAAATTCATTTATCAAGATAAATTCCCTGTTCATAAAAATAGGTATCAGCTGTTTTGTTGCCCATAATTCGATACAAAAGTTAGCCAGAGAAACAAACAATATCGCAGAAAATATTATTTTCGGCATTTCATTTTCCCTACATCCCAATATGCAGGGTTGCTATTCTTTTACTAACGGAATTATTATTGGGCTTTTCCTACCAAATCTTGTAGAAAATTCTTTGTTTGATAGGAAGGTGGCTATTTTTGTTTTAACTGAAGTACCACTGAGGCAATGATTCTCTGTTAACTTCTATAGGAAAGAGATATTGACAGAGATGACAGATAAGGAAGAAGGCTTCGTTATTTTTACAACTCTGCTATTCAAAGTTTTTTTGTAGTGTTGTAGTGCCTCTGATGTCTAGAGATACATTTAAGCTGTATTTTCTAGCCATTTTATTAATTATTGTACTTCGCCGACGATGCTACACAATGCCGACGAAGGAGGGCGCTCTCATGTTCCTTGTCGATTGGTATCAGCTGAAGCCGGTACTGTTCAGTGACCAGTGAATATGCCTTCGGCATACCTTCAAAGAAATTCCAGATATCTGGTAAAAATTAGCATGAGTACAACATTGTCGGTTGTCAAATGTTCACTTTTCGCAAATTTTTTGTCTCTCAATAAAAGAAAAGCAAAGCAAAACAATTATCAGCAATTTCTTTCAATAGTAAAGAACATTAAAAAATACACTGAACGCAGGTAGTAGCAGTTAATTAAAAATTACAAAACAGCAACAAAACCAAAAAAAACTTTTCTGTTTTGTCTTTGTTAATTACAGCGATCATGACTACATCATTCTCAAAGCTCTTAGGACTGACTGACTGTCGCATGGTATCCTAATTCCTAGTATTTCTATTTTATGACTTTTTCGGATACTGAGTTCGAACCAAGGAACTTTGGTTTTCTAGTCAACGTGCTAACAAATTCGTTAAGTTTTCATTTGCACTAGCAGAGCCAACAATTTGAAATCAGTCTCTATAGATCGGAATAACCATGAAATGTCAACAAGTAACAAAAGGTTACAGTTAATTTGTAAACATTCATTGGCGAAAAAACTGGTCACCTGCCTTCTTCAATAGCCAACACAGCGACTTCTAGTCTTTACAGAAAGGAAAGAACATGCTGATGGACTAAGGAATGATTAATAGGCCTCATATGTCAGCCTGTAGAGCTTCTACAGTGTCACTTATAACAAATGCTTTTTTATTTTGCCGGAAAAAGTGTTTTGTTAGAGCTATATTAATTAATATAAGTATTTTGGGTCCGCAGTAGAATGTTTTGAACAACCTCTGTTACAATGATTAATTATTATTTTTCAGACTCTCATTAGGTGCGCTATTATATACATTGCGTGCGTTTTGAACTCTTGCACCTCGATTTATTAACATCATGTGATTCATGTACATTTAATTTAGCCAAAGAAGAAAAAGACTACAATTATATCGAAAAACAGAATTTAAACCAAAAAAGAAAAACCAAGTACTCGTATAATTTCAGCTACATTTTCCAAACTTTGTAGCAACTGTTTTTATTTTAATTTGGGGATACAAAATAACGTTGCGAAATTTTACCAATTATAAATTTAATATTCTGTATTAGCTTTTATTGTTGCACTTTATTACTACAAGCAGAATTTTCAGTTCATTGAAAATTTCCATCTTTTAATAAAAGATTTCTAGAGTTTTTCTTTTCTTCTAATCATGTTTCATACAAAAGAAGATTATTTGCTGGTGGCAAATAAATAAACGTATTACATTGTAATATTCGCACTTCAGCAAAAGCTTTGGTAATTAATAAATTTGAATAGATTATACAAAATTAAAAAAAAAGGTTAAATAAAAAAGTACATTTAAACATTATTAGAATGCAAGTTTAATTAAAAAAAAAACTATTTAAATTTCCGTAAAGGAAACGTTGGTATTATACGAGTATGTACAAATCTATTTAAAATATTCAAATATAAAACCGGAAAGTATCAGTTGAATGTTATCGTATTTTAACTATTAGCCGGTTAACCGATTAATTATACTTCAGTCAACCGCTCGATTTAGTAAAAACCCAACTATCTTTTAAACAGCCATACAGCTGAGCTGTCATATAGCCAATCCACAGGCACATCAGAACGCCCTCCATCGTCCCTTACGAAAATGGCTACAAAGACGAAGCTTCAATATTTAATACAAGCAACCGTTTTTTTAACAAAATGGCTGTGAACCGTAAGATGATACAGTTAATTAGGTCAGGTCAATCCACTAGTGGGTAAAACTCTTGAATGCCGATTTAATAATTCTTTTTTGAAAAACCCTATGTCCAAAAGCGCTATATACGCATTAATGAAATCAGGTTCAGAATTTCTAAATAATTTTAAATTATCTTTATATAAATAGGAAAAGCCATGCGAATGGTAAGAAATGACCAGAGATATCACTTCATATCAGTTGGAGTACAAAGAGGTGCCTGAAAAAAAAGTTTCTAGTTGTTCAACTTACTGCATCAGGCGTTTTATCTTCACCGCATTCTTCGCAATTCTTACTTTCTGCACTTTATCTGCTATCCGGGGACCAAATGACGGCTTCTATTCAAAGCAAAATTCCAAACAAAATTATGTTGAAATATATAAGAATTTGGCGCGATATCGAATACCGTAACAAGACACCTGCAAGACATAGTGCTAAAATCTTAAAGCCTGAAACACATCCAAAGCAGCAGGTTACCGACTACAGCTTATCAGAAATGGAATACTTGTGTACGAGATTTATTATTTCAAGGACAACAAGGTTACATGGCTTTATTACCACCGTTGTAGCTGTGGCCAACTTAGGTTAATTTCTATTTTTACTCTCCGTTTACCTTCCACCAGTGGCGAAAAAGTAAAATTTCGGTATTAATATTTCATTGCTGCTGTTTAGGATTTTATTTTTCTTTCCGCCTGCTGCCTATTAAACGTCTTGCTGCCCCTTTGTTTTTTCTTTTTATCATGCTTAAAGCATTTTGAATTAAAACCAAATTACTTTTTCTTATAAACTTTCAATTCCATTGATACAAATAGAAAAAAAACTTTTCAATAAATGTTCTCAAATCGTGATTAATATTTTAAAATTGAACAATGAAAACGTACGTCAGTCAGTAAGTTCAATTGAAAAGAGCAGTAAAGAAACGAGGAGAGTATCGTGAAAATCTGTAAATCCGCTTACAACTACTTTACGCATTATGCCATGAAGGGAAATGCATATGTACATTAATCACACACACTAACACTACACTTAACGAAATATCATACGTAATAATAAAGAAATAATTTAAAACGAAACTTCAATATTTAATATTGCTATAAAAACAAATAACGTGCAAAAAGGAGTGTTGTAATATAGTGAAGCTTCACCTCCTGTCATTTCTCCAACTATGCCTTTCCTCTAGTTCCATTTATTACATTGAAGAAAATTCTATTGGAAATATGAATTTTCATTAAAACCAAAGTTATTTTTGTAATATATTTCAATTTAACTAAAACCATGTAGAATTGAAAAAATGTCCTTAATTAATTTTAGTGAAATTGAATAGAATTCTTCTAATTGAAAAAAATGAATTACATAAAGCAGGTCCATTGGAAGAAATTTCATAGATTTCAGTAAAAAAAATCTTAAACATGAACATAAAAATTATTGATGCGCGTGTTACGAATTCTTTTACAACATATAAAGAAAGAAGATTGTTTGAATTCTTTATTAATTTATTTTTTTTCCCTGACGATGCTAACCAAGGGTTAGCAAAATATCGAGAAAACATATTACTAAATAAATTAAAAATTTTATAAAAGTAAGACCTGCATTGCTAAATAATTTATTGTTAATATTTAAATTTTTTTGTAGTATTGCCTCCTTATTTTTGTTTAAAAAAACGCTAAAGAAAAAATACGGTCAAATATAATGCTTCAAATAGCAGATATTGTGCATAAATCGCTAAGTTGTCAACATATAAAAGATTGAAACAATGAATATTAATTGTTCAATAAAAATTAAAAAATATTTTGATTAACTAATAAGAAAATTATTAGTTAATTTGAATGTTTTTTTATTTATTTTCAATAAATTTCGTCATCCCATTACCCATTGAGGGTGGCGATGGCACGATGGATGGTAGTCTGCGCGTTGACTCCGAATCCAAAAACAAACCTGGGTCCAACCCCAGTTTCAGACTCCAGTTTCAGACTAAAATTTTAAAATAAAAATAAACATCTCGCATTTTTCTGATGTGCTTTAGTGTGTCATTGTGTGTCAGTTGTTATCGGAAGGTTTCAGTGGCGAAAGCATAGTCACTGGTCACTGAACAATACCGCCTTCAGCTGATAGCATTTCACAATCACATCAGAGCGCCCTCCTTCGTCGGTATTGTGTACCACCGGCGAAGTAAAATAATAATAAAAATGGCTACTAAACCGAAGCTTCGGCACTGCTACGAGTATAAACAAAACAAAGAACGTGCGAAAGCAGAGCTGTAAAATAAGTAATTAAGCTTCATCTCCTGTCGTTTTGCATACTATCGCTTTCCAATAGTTCCAGGACAATGCTTCGCATGTGTAGGAGTCATCTCCTGAGTCCCAGATAAAAAAAATCTATCCGTTAAACCAGTTAGTCCAAAAAAACAGGCCCCTCCAATCGGAGTTCTTGAGATATTCCAGGTCCGGTATGATGGTACTCCAGAAAAATTGTCCCCTAGTCCAACTGAATGCTGTGCAAAGGCAAGGATAGCATTCTTCTATTTGTGATGTCTTTTATATAGTTCCAGCACAATGCTTCGCATGTGTAGGAGTCATCTCCTGAATGCTGGTCCCAGATACAAAAAAAATAAAACCCACTGTTAAATTGAAGAAATTTGTTCAAGATGAATAAATTATTAATTTGCGAATTTTAATAAAAGCTGTCGTATACTTGATTACTAATTTTGTTACTAGCCTACTTTTATTCAATTCTACACCCCATTTAACAGCATTTAGTTAAATGTTTGGTTCAGTGTATGAGTATGTATATGGACCTGCTTCCATACACAATAAATATTTTTTTCTGTAAGTACTTCAAATTATTCGAATAAGTAAATACGAATTTATGTGAAACATATGAACAATATTTTTCATATTTGCTGCTTATGCCGGTAGTTCATATTGGAGCATTTCATTTTCAAGATTTCGTTTGAAGAAAAGTATTAAAGAAAAGTAAGAACTACTTTTTTTGAAATTGCATAAACAGTAACAAATGTTAAATTTATTTTATTAAAGAAAAAAAAACTTTTTTCTGTGAATCAATTCAAGCGTTTAATGCATCGTTGTAAAACATCTGAAGTTTTTTAGTTGGTGATGTATTTCGACTGGAACAAGCAATTTTCTATTTAAAGAAAAAGTAAGAAAGATTTGCAGAACACTTTTATCAAGAAACATTTATTAGTATGTACATACATACAGATTTTTAAATTAATTATTAAGGGTCACTAAGCATGCCACAAGGGGCAACAAAATAAACTTGAAAAATAATAAGCAAGCGTATAATGCTTCAAGATTTCATATGATTGATGTAAACAAAAATTACATGATCCTTTAACAATTAAATTCTTGCCAAAAGAATTAAAAAAAAATATTTTCCGAAGAAGCGAAAGGCGTAGAGAGCGACGGTGTGTTTATTGCAATTGTAAAAATGTTTCCAATGTCGCTACAAATTTTTTTTGTATCTTTCTCATCCGTATCCTGTACCACCAGGGATCTCTTCTCAATCAATCTGAATTTGAAACATACACATACATACACAAATTGAAGAAAAAAAATAATAAAAAAGCATGCTAACAAGCGGATTTTTTCTTTGTAAAATGCCAAGAGCAATTGCAGTGAAAACTCGTTTCTGATTTGTGCTTCAGCTGAAGTGAAGAAGGCCCAAAAACCTTTTGGGAGTCAGTACCTCATGAAACTGTTAAAAAAATATGTACAAGAAAAGATGTAC
Source organism: Dexiosoma caninum (assembly GCA_963924685.1). Taxonomy (NCBI): domain Eukaryota; kingdom Metazoa; phylum Arthropoda; class Insecta; order Diptera; family Tachinidae; genus Dexiosoma; species Dexiosoma caninum. The sequence goes on along the minus strand of OZ004728.1, from coordinate 89,090,853 downwards.
TGCTTACCACAGCAGTCTATAAAAGTAGTAGAAATCCTCTAAATAGTTCGCCAGGCAAACTTGCCCGCATATAAAGACTAAATGGAAGGCACTGCATCAATTTTTATTTACGCACTTAAACTTAGTGTATGATTTATACATATTATGTACATATGTGGTCCTTATTTATTGACTTTAATTCCTCTACTGCCCATATATATTCGTATCACTCTTATGTCCTGCTGTTTGCACCTGCAGCTGCTGGTGCACATTCGATATACTATAAACATGTTGTCATTGCTGTTCCATTTCTTTTAAAGAGGACGATTTCTATGGCAATATGTAGGTGCAATTTAACATTGTTCGACAATACGAGTAGAAAGACAAATATGGAGAAAAAATTTAAAGAAGTTACATGTACTAGATTTTTAAATTTTCTTTTGGCAAAATTCTTTTTGCTGAAAATTTAAAATATTTCCAGATAAGAATAAATGAATTGTACTCTGCTTTTATCAATATTTATTTAATACTTTAATTCTGCCAATTTCGTATTTATTTTATCAGCCTAGATTGTCGAATGATTGGTGTTATCACGCAGTGTTATAATTAACAAGACAGTTGTGATAAATGTTGAGGAAAACGGATTGACAATAATAAATTAACTTATTTGAACGTATATTCTGGGAGTGGGGAGCAGACAATTAGGTAAGATCTACGGAGATTATTATCTTGAAGTTATAATTATATTATTTTCCCACTTAAACTTGCAATACACGTGTGACTTTATTGTGGCCTGAAATAGATTCCAATATAATCTGGAAAAATCTAAGAATCTTAAAATATTTCCACAATAAAACTCGTTGCGTGTACTTCCTGTGAACTCTAACATCTTGCCCATTTAATCTTGGAAATTGAAGATACTTTTTCAAAGAAACAAACATTGTTTTTCTTTCTTGGCACTTGGATGCTGCATCATAATTTTCTTTAAGTGAAGAGCTACCACTATCCCGTACTAAATACTGGAAATATACATGAAACCCATTATACCTATTTTGCAAGTAAATTGATATTGCCCGAGTAATCGGAAATATATTAATGTTTGGGAACACTGGAGTAGAGTATAACATATATATGTATATTCAATTTAACTTGTACTCCTGCGTACTTTTCATTATTACCGATTCTGTAATTACGATTTGGGCTAAGCTTAAACATATGTAATCCTAAATTCATTCATAGTTTGTATTTACTTTTTATTCACGTCTAATTTCTTAGTTATAACTATTCAATCGCGTTTATTTAATTCACACGTCACTCATAATTATTTCACCATACTCTTTTGATCGATATTAATTAGTTTTATTAAAAACCACCACGTACTTAATTTCATCTGTTTTTTTTTGTATTGATTACTTTAATTTGCAAACTTACTTACTTACTTTTCATTCGTATTGTTACAAGAAGTTTACACATCAGGGTAATAAATAAGGAAAAATCATATATACCTATGTAAATGGAGTGATTAAAGTTCTCAAAGAACTAACATTGATGGTGGCGATGGCTGAAGTAGTCTGCACGTTGACTCCAAAACCAAAAATTTCCTAGGTTGAACCCCAGTTTCAGCTGATAGGAATCCACAGGCATAACAGAACGTCCTTCTTCGTCGGTATTGTGCAGCACCGGCGAAGTAAAATTATTACTAAAAACGAAGCTTCAAAATTTAATACGTCTAATTTAATTTAAATCATCTATAAAACAAAGAACGTGCAAAAGCAGAGTTGTAAGATAGTGAAGCTTCGCCTCCTGTTATTTCTCCTACTATCTCTTTCCTCTAGCTCCAGCACAATTAAACGCATGCGTAGGGGTTATCTCCTGAGTGCTGATCCAAGAAAAAAAACATTGAAATTAGTCAACTCCCCAAAGGAATGAACTAATATTCCAAATAAAAGTGATCCAAATTCCAAGTGAAAAAGTTGTTTTCAAATAACTACAACCCATTCAATAATTGAACTAATTCTAATTAAAATAACATATTGAAATTCCTTTAAATTTCTTTATTTTTTGGGCTTAGTTTATTTCTGCTTAAGGACTTAATTCGTACGGCATCCAAATGGTAGGAACTAATGCAATAATGAACAAAGTTAGTTCATATGAACAATGACCCCAAATTAAGAAATGAACTAGGACCCCAAAAATTTAACTGAAAGCCTAATAAATTTCCAAAATTACTGATGGTGTCATATATATGAAATTGAGGACTAGTTGATTTCTGTTGCGCGGACTGAGTTCGGACTACATGAGGTGAACTTTGAGAAGACTTTCAGAATTTTCTTTCCGTCCAGAAGGCACTGGAGAAGGGGAAAGATAGGAAACGACTTCGGTCGACGGATCGAGAATGGTGTGCCAGGTTGGATTTCGGTTCTTTTTAGATGACCGTACCATACCGGCTTTCAGAGGGCCAAGTGTATTTCATTGTATGTGTGAGAGAAATGCTATACACAGAAGTCCTATACTTCTGGGGTCACGCAGAACTTCTGCATTCTTGTTGAGATAATGCTATCCACATTAAGCCGTCAGACTCACACTACTCTAATCTGGGTTCCGGCACATATAAACTTCTTCTAATGGACTCATCATATGCGGTTTTGGCCGCACTTCCGTGTAGCACTATAAAGAGTTCGATCATGATGCACTATCTTCGGAGGGCGAAGAAGACGAGGACTGGCTGAACATAAGTGGGCTCGCAAGGAAGCTGTGGTCACTCTTCGGCGATAAATGCACGAAGCAAATAGTGAATAGGGAGCGGTGAAGCATCTCACAGCTAGTTGCGGTATTGATGGACCACAGGTCGAACGGAAGACATGCCGGTAGGGTGGGTATCACAATATATTCTGTCGCAGCTGTTGGGAAAAGGATAACAAGGAAACGGCGTTCTGCAAGTGTTCGTCATTACACGTAGTGCTGTACCAATTTTTGAGCAAATATGAATTGAACGACCTTTTGGATGTGTCGCACATGGGTCGATGGATCCAGCGGTGGATATCTTACATTCGTTAGGACTCGGATGAGTGAGTGGTATTTTTCGGAAAGGTTTCTGGAGGAGATTCTACTCGCAGGCAGCCACGTAAACCAGTCTACCAACCATCACAAAGTGGCCGAATTGACGCACCGAAGTGGTCCCTGCAATGTTTTGATTTATTATTTTGGTGTTTTTCAGCTTGTTGTACATAATCGACTCTGCAGTGGACTGCAATGAATAATTTTTAAAAGTGAAATATTTTTATGTTTCTACAACAATGAATAAGAAATTACAGTGATCCCGCCTATAACACGGCACTATAATGAGGCGTTTTCATATTGCGAGATTTGATGTCCTAATATAGAACGCGGGGAGAGTACACTACATATTTCCGTACTGTGTAATTTATAATGATTTAAAACTAGATCCATTATATTGAGCTTTGACTGTATTTTTAAGAGTTTTTTTAATGGTGTCTCTAACCAAAGTCCATCTGAACTGCGGGTATGAATAATCTTCAGTCATTCATACTATTGATTGTTTGCTACACTTGATATAAAATGCATTCATTCAATTGTAATTGAAGGCTCTTCAAAGGAAAAGTGTTTTATTCAGCAGTAACAAAAACAACAGCAACAAGAACAACAAATGGACAAATTAACCCTCATGCCATTGACAAAGAGTATAAATAGATAAATATTATTAACAAAAAAGGATAAAATATGGAGTGAAGAGTGTCCAAAGGATTTTACTGTACGGAACGGGAAAGTGTGTTCTAAGCCAAAATTTGCATGAAATGCAGGAGTTCAAATAAACGAAAGCAAGGGACACTGTGAGAAAGTAATTAAAAATTAAGAATATTTCTCTGAATGCTGGGGGCAAATTACAACATTCGATTGTTTGTCTCCGTGCTAATAATTAAATACTTAAATACTGAAATCTTTATTCGAAAGCCATTGCCATTTACTTAGAAACAATTATCATCCTTGTTATTAAAAAGCACTTCAAAGGTTCTGCTTAAATAATTCAATTCTCCTTTGCTTTTGTTCAAATAGACAAAGAAATTGTTATGACGAAGACAATTTTCTGAAGATGTTGAGAATGTTTTGGTTGTTCCTCAGCTTTTTTGTTTAATTAATTTTCGTGCGATAAAATTGTACCTGCTCTGGAAGAAAAGACCACACAAAAAGATAAAAAAGTTTAGTGTGAAAATAACATAAAAACTTTTACTTCATATTCTGTGTAAAGAGTGTATAAAAATTAACGCAAGATTTGAGTTTGCCTCCATTTGAAACAGAAAAACAATTTTAAAAGAACCTGATTCCAATTCCAAAAAGAACCTGATGCTGTGTAATTTATTATTCAATTCCTCGTAACAGACTAAAGACTAAAAATTATCTTCTTAATGAAATTGAAATCGTGCATTCATTTTAAGGCACCCTTTATAAAAGTTTGTTTTTCCTATGATTTTCTTTAAGTTAAAAACAAAATAAGAAACTTTTGTTTATCTCATTTTATGGTACTTGTTGATATTGTTTTAAAATATAAATTTAATAGTTAAAATAAGTAAAAAATACATCCTTTTGTCGTCACTTTATTAAGTATTTAAGGCAAAATAAGTGACAATTAGGCAGTCAAATAATTGGTATTATTAATTTTTTTCTTGCACCAGTGCCCAGGGATTTCTCGTCAACACATTGGTTGACAATGGTCCCCGAGCAGGTACCTGATTCTGAGTGAAAAAAACATGCAATCCTAAATCTAAAGATACTGTAGAGAATAGGCAGATGGTGAAAGTGGTAGAAAGATAAAGGTTAATTTTTGCACAATTCTGCAATTGAAGGTTATTATAAGGCAAAGTTGCGCCGTCTCAGATATTAATTTTGACGCATGACTTTTAATCCAAGGCTTTTAATCCATTTCATTCATTCATCAGCACCCTCAAATAAAGATGTATTAATAACACTGCCCATCGCTGAGTTAACTCTGCCAATGACAAAACTACATTACAAATGACAAAGAAAAATTATATCTCAATACAAGTTAAACTTCAATGCGATTCAGAATTAATTAGGTTAGGTAGGCAGATCGCCGGAAAAAAATTAAGAGCATAGTTCGGGGTATAGAATGTAATAGAATAGGTTAGGAAGAAATGCATCGCTGAACGAGGATGCGACTGTGCAACAGGCCGTCCAGACAAATCAAGAGAAGGCTGCAAGATCTGCTGAAGGTACGAATCTTTAATAAGATAAACTAAAACACCAATACCAAATTTCGATGGCGGTAGTTGAAATAATCTGCACGTTGACTACAAAACGAAAAATTTTCCTGGGTTCAACCCCAGTTTCAGACTCATAAAACCATTTCGCATTTTTGTGTCTTTGTGTCAGTTGTTGTCGGAGGGTTTCAGTGGCGAAGGACTGGTCACTGGTCACTGGTCACTGAACAGTATTGGCTTCAGCTGTATCCAATCAATAGGCATATCAGAACACCCTCCTTCGTCGGTATTGTGTAGCACCGGCGAAGTAAAATAATTACTAAAAATAGCTACCAAAACGAAGCTGCAAAAATTTTATACTTCTCCTTGACATCGGAGATACTACAACCTGCTATAAAAGCAAATAAGTGCAAAAGCATTGTTCTAAGATAGTGAAGCTTCGTCTCCCATCATTTCTCCTACTATCCCTTTTCTCTAGTTCCAGCACAATGCATCGCAAGTGTAAGAGTCATCTCCTGAGTGCTGGTCCAAGATAAGAAAAAAACAGGCACAGTGATCGGAGTTGTATAGATTCGGCGGCCAATAATACTTCCAATTTAGGTCTCATCGTGGAACTTCTATTACGGCTCTATAAGTATGTCAGAACTATTTAGTGAGAAAATGGGAGCGGTTACTCATACCCCCTACCCTACTAGTGGTGGGTGGTAGGCTGCCACCCACATTCACCCCACGTAAGCAAAAACTTGAGAAAAAATTTACGAAACTCGTTTTTAATTCATATGTTAACAACTTTTTCAGAAGATTAATTCAAAAAAAAATTTAAATTAAATATAAAATAATATGTAATAAAAAATTTAAAAAAAAGGTTACTTTGTTACTAAAAAGCAACCTTAGTATTAACAATTTTTAAACTGCTATAAAAAAATAAATACGCAATATCTTTCAATTCTTTTTTTTTTTTTGTTTGAAAGATAAAATATCGTTTTATTTTTAAAAGTTTATAGCTCAGATTTTGGTCAACTAGAATTGCCGCAGTTGCTACGCAATTGTGGTCTGCTTTTTTTAAATGACAAAGATGAGTAAAAGTGAGCAGACGATATTGCCAATTTTATAATCTTAGAATATTAACTAATAAACCAATAAAAGTCCCATTGGAGATTTCAGGGGAGAACACAACTAAAACTATAGTTGAAATTTAAATATATGCACAGAAAAAAGTAAAATCAGGGTTCAATTAAAAAAAACGAAGATTCAATTAAAATAATAATTAGATTTCAATTAATCACGAAAATGCAGAATCAATTAACACTTTGAATTTAAAGAAATTTTAAATCTTGTCCATTTTGAGTGCACTTTCTTGAGAGAACGTGGATTAAATTAAATTATTAATGTAAAAAAAAAATATTTCTGAACAAACACTTAATTGGGAAAAATAAAATTATTATTTTTTCTGTGTGGACGAACGAACATTAACAATGACACTGGAAACATATTAATTTTATAACAATGCATAACAATTCAAACACATTCTAATTATTTTAAAATTTATTTTTTTTTGTATCTGGGACCAGCACTCAGAAAATGACTCCTACAAATGCGAAGCATTGTGCTGGAACTATAGGGAAGGGATAGTAGGAGAAACGACAGGAGGTGAAGCTTAATTAATTATTTTTGCAGCTCTGCTTTCGCACGTTCTTTGTTTATACTCGTAGCAGTGGTGAAGCTTCGGTTCAGTAGCCATTTTTATTATTGTTTTACTTCGCCGGTGCTACACAATACCGACGAAGGAGGGCGTTTAATACATTTTAATTCAGTATTCATTTTGATTTATTTCAACATAAATTTTTTTTCATTTGTTTTAATTAATTCAAAGTTTCACTTTTTTCACACTACAAAAACAAAATCGCTCTCTTTATAGAAGCTGTTCTTAAAGAGTACAGTTGAAATAAAAGAAAAATTACTATAAATATTAAAATCTTGTTTTTATAAGAAATATAGATGACACATTTGGTCACAAAGTTTTGACTTTGATTTTTTTATTTTAGACTGATCGCGACGGCGCCTCTCACAGCACCAGCCACCAGCACGTCGCGAGAGGCAGCCTGCAGAGTTTTATGTTTTGGATTTTTATCAGTGCACGGATTTGTGAGTAAATGAGCCAATCCGTATCCTGATTTTTATATAAACTTGTGAGAATTTTTATTTTTTTCCCTTTATTCTAAAAATGAAAAGTAATTTTTCTTATTATTGTGAAACGCAACCAAAATTTCATTCATTAATTTTTTAGCTTTAGTATCAACGAAATGAACATATAGGCCAGCTATACATACATAAATTAAAAAATATATTCTTTTAATTTATTATTTTGAATTACAAATTCGACTTGTTTTGCTCTGACACTTTGAGCCAACGGAAGCAACAATAAAATACCATGTTGTTTTTACCTTGTTGTATTTATTGTAAACTTGATACCAGCTGCACGTCATTTAGCCTTTTTATTTATTTATTTATTTTACATACATCTATGGATTCATGATCCTTACAAATGATATAATGATATACAGTACATAATTAAGAGTTTAAAAATACAATTAAACTAGATTTGACACTATCAACATTAAGCGAATAATCAATATGGTTATACAATTTATTAAATTGCTTACAAATTCTTAACAATGGTTCCGAATTAGCATAATTTACTCTGAAAACTTTAACTGCAAGCGGATAGTAATGACGTGTAAATCGTGAAGGAACATTAATAAAGATATTGCTAATCAAAAATTCAGAACAAACATTTCCTTTTAGCAAATTTAAAACAAAAGTAACATTAAGCATAGTCCTGCGACTCTTAAGGGTCGGCAGCTTTATCAAGGCAAGTCTGCTAGTATAAGGTGGGAGATCCAACGGATTCCAGCGAAGCCCACGTAGACCAAATAAAAGAAACTGCTTTTGAACGGATTCAATACTATTGATATGAACCATATACGTTGGATCCCAAATTATTGAGCCGTATTCAAGAACAGGTCTTACCAGAGATGTGTACAATTGCTTTGTAATGTACGGGTCGGAGAACTCCTTTGCCCATCGTTTTATAAATCCAAGAAGACCGCGTGCTTTAGCAACAGTAGAAGAGATATGTTGTATAAAATTTAACTTGGAATCAAGTAGAATGCCAAGGTCGGAAATAATATTTAAATTGTCTAGCGAGTAACCATTTAAAATATATTTTACGCTTAAGTTACGTCCACGGAAGAAGCTCATACATTTACACTTTTTATGATTTAATTCCATCAAATTACGATTACACCAAGAGCTAAATGCATCTAAGTCCTCCTGTAGGTAGTGATGATCAGCATATTTTCTATAGCTTAAGAAAATTTTGACGTCGTCAGCATACATTAAGACATGACAAAACTTCAATATTTTCGGTAGATCATTTATAAATAAAGAAAACAAGAGCGGCCCTAAATGGCTACCCTGCGGCACACCAGACAATACAGCAATCGGCTTAGAATAACAGTTTTTAAAATGAACATTTTGAGTTCTATCAGTCAAGTACGATTTTATCCACTTAAGACAGTTTAATGTAAATCCCATTGAGTCAAGCTTTTTCAAAAGTATTTCGTGATTAACCTTATCGAACGCCTTGCTAAAGTCGGTATAAATAACATCAGTTTGCTCTTGTTGTCTAAAACCACGATGAACAAGTGATGTTAACTGCATAAGATTTGTAACAGTTGAACAACCTTTACGAAACCCATGTTGGAAAGGAGACAATACAGATGATACTTGATGAGAAAGAATGTCAGTACTAATTTTTTCAAAAAGCTTCGGTAGAGTGCTCAGTTTAGCAATGCCTCTGTAGTTTTCGATATTATTTTTACTACCATTTTTGTATAATGGAATTATGAAAGAGGTTTTCCAAACCTGCGGAAAACATCCAGTCCTTATTGATTCATTGAAAATAAGAGTTAGTGGGGTCGATAAAGCTTCAGCACATCTAACTAACAGACAACTCGGTATTCGGTCAGGACCACAGTTAAATGAAAATTTCAGTTTTTTTAAGGTATTAACTACGGTAAGTTCATCAAGAAGTGGTATTGAAACAGGTGGATATGGTAATTCAGATAGTGGATGAGAATCTGAATCAGCAATCTTGACATCAGAATATGTGGACGAGAAGAAATCCGCAAACAAATCACAGATTGCAACATCATTATCGGATTCAATATCATGGTAATTCATCACAGAAGGAAACGAACTCGATCTTCTTTTGGAATTTACGAATTTATAAAATGTTTTAGGATCACATTTTAAATTTTGTTTGACTTTAATTAAATAACTGTAATAGCAGGAGCGATTAGCTGAGATGTATTGAGCACGAGCTACAGAATACTTGGCGTAATCAGCAAAAAGTCCAGAGGATTTATATTTCTTGTAGAACTTATTCTTTTTATTTTTTATAGCAGAAAGAACTTTGGAATTCCATGGCGGGCCAGAACGATTAGAATCAAAACATTTAGGAATACATTGATTCATGTACAGATACATTCTTTTGTAAAACGTGTCAACCATTTTGTTAATATGTATTGAATTAGTATTTAAAGCAGCATTCGTAAAAAGGTTCAACCAGTTTGTATTAGACAGAAGCTCATCAAGCCTATTATAGTTTGTTTTCTTGAAGCAAAACGATTCTCTTCTCTCTGTTTGAAATGATGACACAGAAACACGACTAGATGCAACAGAAATTTCAATTCCAATTGTAGGATGATGTAAGTCCTCAGGCAAAGAGATCGGGTAACAGCGATCAATGGAGATGTCACTCAGTACATTTAGGAATATTAAATCAAGTAGTCTCGAATTTGCGTTGTATAAGCCATTTAATTGGCAAAGATTCAAGTCTAGAAGAGAATTAACAAAATCCATATGGTAAGCATTACCTCCAACCATTCTCGGAATGAAATAATTAACTTCAGAAGAGAAGTCCCATGATAATAAAGGCATATTAAAATCGCCAAGAGCAATAACGTAATCGTATTGATTTGCGGCCTTAACAACATTCCCAATAGCTGTTACATGTTTCATGTAAACCACTTCAGGTGAAATTGGAGGAATATATGAACAGGTAATAAACATTTTCATATGTTTTAACTTAACTGCAACACCAATAAACTCGATGTCATACAGACCTTCACTATAAAGAACATCAGAAGATAGACGATTAGAAACTGCAATCAGAACACCGCCACCTTTGATAAGATTACCACGATCGCGTCTATAAATTTGATAATTTCCGCAGAAAATTTCAGTATTGAGTACATTATCGACAAGCCAGGTTTCAGTAAAAATAATAACATCATATAAAAAATCAAAGCTTTGGTTGTAAATTGAAGGTAATTTTGTATTTAAACCACGAACATTTTGGTAAACTATAGACAATTTATCAGGTAAAATATTTAGTTTTTTGAAATTGTCAGATTAGACGATGGAGCATTAATTTGTGGTAGGTGGACTATATCAGAAGGGACGTTTTCACTATACACGTATTCACGTATAAGTGCGTTCTTCGGCCAAAAATCTGGATTAACAACTGAATCAAAATTTTCTTCATTAACAATAATTTTGAAAGAGGATTTACGTCTCTGATTAGAGTACTTAAATTTGTAGACGGATAAGTCAATATCATTACCAATTTTGAAACAAATATAACGTTTAACAGCATCGGTACTTGTATTAGAATCAAAACGAGCAGCAAAAATAATCCTTTTTGGTGGAATAACCTTTAAAGTTGGAGCAGTAGAGGTATTATAAGCAGGAACTGATGGGTTTAAATTAGTAGGAATACAGCTGTTTTGCAATGGTTGTGGTGAAACTAAAATTGTTCCCGAAGATATTTCACGAGTTTTAGTTGAGCTCGCGGTGCCACATACGGAAGGAACTGATTCAACAAAATCATATGATGGAGTTAATACTGGAGTGGTTACAAGAGATGCTCCAGAAATATCGATACGAACTTTTCGATTCACTGGAAAATCTACCACAAATGATGAATGTGCTCTCGCTGACGACTTACTTGTACGTATTAATTAAGTTTCGGAAACGAGTTTTCTGAGAGAAGGAGAAATACAGCACTTTGTGACCATGCTCCAGCGAGTAAAAGGTCCTAAAGGAACCAGTCCAAAAATAAGAGTTTTATTCCATTTTATGTCGAATGAAGGCGAAAGAAATAATAAGGAAATTAGATGAAATGAAGTATGTCTTAAATCATCTCAAAAAGCCAAAGCACTTGAATGCTTGAGCTTTGGGAATAGAAAAAGGGTATTCAGTCCAACGAAAGTCACTCTGATTTTTAATGCCAAGAACATCAAACGCTTCTGATTCCTTAATAAATAAGCCATCCAGAACTACAGACGATGCGGTATTTTCGATCATACGCTTAGTCGTAAAGATCCCGTATTGGTTTTCATAGGCTTTGAAATCGGCCCTACTCGCATGACATAAAATTACTGTTCAGTGTGTCGTTCATAAACTCTATGATGGCCCCATTAACAGCAGTGTTAGGTCTGCTGCCAAAAGAATATGAATGTTATCATTGTTATTGTAAGGTGAACTCAATTAAGCACATCTGACAACAACAAGTGACCGTACAATATCTGGTCAATGACAATGGTACGTGTTCTTACGATTGTCAGAAGTGTGACAATATTATTGTCTTAGAATTCACGGACTATACATTTTGTGACAATGTTGACCACAAAAATTGTGAGTTCACACGGCTGTTAAACATTTTATTACAATTTTTCTGTCATTATTGTAGTATGTGACAATCGTGTGTACATAGCTTCAGTCTTAATAAACACAGGCAACATTTTCAATTATCGATTGCAATCTCTTTGTGGCACTTCAGTTCCCCTTTAACTGAAGAATGAGAAGCAATACGCAATCAAAGACATTAACAACCCGACCTGGCCAGCAATTCATCATACTTTCCAATGTTATTATTTCTCTCACTATCTGTTCGCATAAAAGTCCCTCGATAATTATTCAAAACACTAATAAAAACAAGCAAAGTGTATCCTTTCAACATTTTCACCACTGCAAAAATGGATAATTCTCAAATTTAAATAACTTTATATTCATGAAATATTTATAACACCAAAATAACTATTTATTCATACGTATCGTAATCGCATTTGTCCATTCAATGTCTAAAAAGTAAGATAAAACTCAATTGACTTTAATTAACTTTACCAATGAAAACACTTAAATGTCTTTTCAAAATGTTCTTTTTCTTCTTCTTTAGTTGGGTTCTTGCTTATCATCTTAAAATTTAACTTTTTTGTGGAATAAATAGTTGTGTTCGGGGTTTTTCGTTTTATTTTTTACTTTTTTGTGGATGTTGTTTTGTTAACGAATTTGTAGTCGGTCTTAGAAAAACATTAAGAATTAAGTTTAAAGGTAAACAAGTTCGTTTCTATTGAAACATGTATGCACTGGAAAAAAAGAAACCAAAAGTGTAAAATTGAAATTATCGCGAATAAGAAGTAAACTTTTTGTTCACGTAAAATGTTCATTCCCCTTGTGGTGAAAATTGCTATGATGAATTTTAATTTTAATTGGTATGATGAATTCCAATTGAACTTTTAATAAAGAACTAAAAATACATAGGTCTACATTTCTTAAGTGTTAAATTGTTTTTCTAAATATTCAGGGGCCAGTTAACTAGTCATTCGCATGAAAAGAATTGCATTTGAACAATAAAAGCGCAGCTACGCGACAACAAATGTTATGGGCTGCATGCGTCCCATTATTGTTGGGAAATTATTTACGAGTATTTTGAAAACGAGAGCTACAACTGATAGTTGCTCGGTGTAGAAATATGTAAATATTTTACATAAGACACATTAAATTACTTTATTTTACCCAAACGATACAAATGTGTAAAAAATGTGTGCATCCTTTTATCAACACAACAACAAAATATGGGAATTTCGAATTTGCTTCTTTTTACTCCGTTTACACTAAAATAAACTCTCGAAAGAAAGAGCTGCCACACTTTTTATTGAGTTGTAATATTTTCCTTAGAAAATTATACTCTTTTTAACAGGAATGCAGGTACGCTTACGAATGGACCGAGGATGATATAACGAAAATGTTAGAACTCCAAAAACGCTCCCGAAGTAGAGATAAGACAAATAATAAACAGTTTCTTAGCAAAGGGTCTGCTATAAGTAATTTTTTTTGCCAACAAAATGAAGTAAAGCCATTCGAAATTGATATTTCCAATACACAAGATTATGATTTGGGCTATAACTCTTTCCTTTTGGGCACTTAGTTCATTACGCCATAAAAACAATTCGCATTTTTCTGATGTGCATTAATATGCCTTTTTGTCCGTTGTAGTCACAAGGTTTCAGTGGCGAAATTTGTCGCTGGTCACTAAACAGTACCGCTTCTGCTGATAGCAATCCACAGGCATATCAGAGCGCCCTCCTTCATCGGTATTGTGTAGCACTGGCAAAGTAAAATAATTACTAAAAATTACTACTAAAAAGTTACAAAATTGAATACGTCTCCTTGACATCAGAAGCTCTGCAGCACTGCTGTGCAAAAGCAGAGTTGTAAGATTGTGAAGCTTCACCTTCTGTCATCTCTCTCACTATTCCACTTTATTTCTTATTCCTGTCCATTGTGCAATATTTAGCTGTTAGCATACATTCTATTGCACTATACACAGCACTTTTTTGCAGTGTATTTTGATTCAACAAACTTTTAAGAAAGATAATGTTTTTCTTCGTGTCTGTCTTAACTGAAGTAATCTAAGTTATAAACACTTACCAGACACAATACTTAAAATCTGTACGTGAAACAATATAATTTTTGGATTTTCTTTAACAACTAATTTTTAGATAAGAAATTTGTTTTCTCTTGTTTTTTTTTTTTTAAAGGATGTTGCATGAGCAATGATTCTGAGCAAATATTTACTAATACTATTTTGGGCGGAAATTGAATTAAACTTTAAGAAAATGGTGAGAAGTTTAAATAATAATAGAGTGAAAATTTAAAATATTATCTTTTAAAGTAAACTTCGTTACGCAAGACTCAATAAAAGAGTGTTGTACAATAAAAAAGAATTGGATAATTATTTTCTCTTGGTGTGTCCTTTTATATTCAGATCTTTCTATGTTCTAACTTTCGTCACAATCAGTTCAATAGTTGCGGGGAGATATACATTGGACATAAACTTCTTCCTTTTTTTTATCTGGTACCAGCACTCAGGAGATGACTCCTACACATGCGAAGCATTGTGCTGGAACTATAGGAAAGGGTTAGTAGGAGAAACGACAGGAGTTGAAGCTTAATTAATTATTTTACAGCTCTGCTTTCGCACGTTCTTTGTTTTGTTTATAATCGTAGCAGTGCTGAAGCTTCGGTTTAGTAGCCATTATTTTTATTATTATTTTACTTCGCCGGTGCTACACAATACGGACGAAGGAGGGCGTTCTGATGCGATAGTGGATTGCTATCAGCTGAAGCCGGTAGTGTTCAGTGACCAGTGATATATCAACAATTTCTATGTTATCTTCTAAGCTTAATGGTTTGTTTTTATTTATTATTTTTCTATTTCGATATTTCGTCAATCATCGCTTACATCTTCAGGAAATTTGTCTTATTTTTTATAAAATTTTTTCTTTTTGAAATTAATATAAAAATTAGTTTATTTTTACATAAAAATTGTGTAAAGAATATGATTCAAAATATTTTAAAATATCATACAACATTAACAAAATATGTAAAATTTAAAAAAATTATAACATTAATAATAATAATACATAAATATATAAATATATGTAAAATATATATAATATATAAAAAAATATATATATTTTTATACTCAAATCCATCTTCGTTTTGAATGTCATCATAATCGGCTAGATAATTTCGGAGAGATCCTTTTAGCTGGCCAGTTAAAAAAACACATACCATAGAACTTCCCCGGATGTGCACAGAATAACAGCACCAAGCATTATAGTGGTCGGATAAGCAGATTGGTCACTCATACAATACCAACAAATAAACACTAGTTTTTAAATACATACTACGTAGACCCGGTCATCATTGCAGGTCCCAGGTAAATAATTAAAATTTTACAAAAGTAGATGTATACATATTAACTGAATTTATTTTGGGAATATCTCTTTATATACATATATAGGATTCTACATATTTCTATTTTTAGACTTTTCTTCTCTTCTACACAGCAATAAGGTTCCTCATGAAAACGCTCAAAAGTCTCGTTAACTGTGCAGCTGTGCATTTTTCCACTACCGAAAATAAACTGTCAAAATTTGTATGGAAATTAATTTGCACAAACTTTGTAAACAATATTGACTCGTAAACTTGCGCTGTAAACTTGCGCGGTAATCGCCAATTGTCTAAAGACCGACAAATGTGGTTAGGGCCACTCCCGCATGAAGTGCCCTGCTTTCGACTGAAAATAGCGGATCTAGAGAGAAAAATTCGATAAAACCCGTAATCCCAAGTGTTATTCACAAGTGCCTATGGGATGAATGACACTACCGCGGCTCGACCTACACCGTCTCCTTACTTCCGTTGTGGAAAGAAAACGAAATAAAAACAACATCCTCGCTAGTGGCCAGCGAACCAGCGGAAATGGAGATTGTTGTGGACTTAGAGCCCGATGAAGCCTCGAACATCACTGCAGAAGAAGAGGGTGAACTCCTCACCTCTCCTGTTCATGGCTCAGGAACTGAGTAAGGCCGCTAAAAAGCGGCTAAAATACTTCCTGATATACATGATATTGAGGAAGCAAGGAAGCTTGCTCAACAGTCAGCTGCTATGAGGGTACAATGCTCTAGCAACACAACTCCGAAACATACGAGACCAAGTTCTGTCGATTTTGTGCAACTGACAGATTGTCCTGCCCTCGGCAGACAGGGGTTTCCCTTTCTGGGTGGAATGCAGGCACCTCCACACAACCTGTGGAACACCACACCCCAAATAGTGCTTGGATTACTTAGAAGTGTTACGATTTTGTCTAATATGAAGGGCATTTAACAATACATTATTTTGGTCGCGGTGACTCGGGCCCAATAATAATAATAGTAAAACAGCATGCCGTCACGCTTTTCCCACAAACCAACTCTAGTGTTAACTTCTCACAAATAGCAACTTGTGCGAATAATCTGAGCAACTCAGTCTTTCGCCTATCTTAATGTATTTTTAAACACAAATTACAATTTTTAGACATAAATTTAAATTTTTCGTATTTCATTTACTTCCTGTTCGTAGAAGCCAAGGTGAAACTATTCGTTCGCCATTTATATTGAAAACAAAAACAATTTGAGTTTTTTTATTGTTGTTTTCAATATAAATGCCGAAGGATTATTTTTAATCGGCTTCTATGAACAGGCTGTTAGTTTATTTTTTATATTTTATACAGGGCGGCGCAGAATGAGCTATATGGTTTAAATAGTTTATTACTTTTTTATTTATGCCATTATTATAATTTTTTTTTTTATTTCATTGTAGATTTTTTTTGCAATTAGCTTTGAAAAATGATATCCTGTAAGTGATGTCCATTTTCTGCTTCGCACATACGTGCTCTTTTTAGCATATTTTCCCTTTCCATTTTTCTTTTTCGCAAAATTTCGGGTGTAATGGCCATGATTTCATTTCGAATGTTGGTTTTTAGTTGGAGTATGGTTCTTGGTTTGTTATCGTACACTCTTTCTTTCAAATATTCCCAAAGAAAACTGTCAGGAGCTGTTAAATCTGGTGAACGTGGAGGCCAGTTAAAATCGCTTGTGTGCGAAATAATGCGTTCGGCGAATATGTCCCTTAACAGAGCCATATGTCACCTGCAGTATATGCCGTGGCTCCATCTTGTTGAAACTACAAATTTCAATAGTTTTCCACAGCTGGCCTAACAAAATTTTCCAACATCGTCCGATATGCACCACCGCTGACAGAGATTGAGGCACCACTTTCATTTTCAACAAAAATTAGCCTTTCGGAGGATACACAGTACACTTAAGTGGGTGTGGTTGTCGCTGATGAACTGCTCTTGGATTTTCCGTAGCCCAAATCCTGCAGTTTTTCTTGTTGACATACCCATTTAATAGGAAATGGGCTTCATCGCTTATTACCAAAATGTCCAATAAAATGGTTTATTGCTGATACTGTGGGTGCAATGCGCACATTAAAATGACGACGATATGCACGCTGTGTCAACACAGTAGACTGTTGGTTTGAAAAATTAAATTCAATTCTTTTTGTACGTTGTTCGATCGTGTAATGATTCATAATTAATTCCCCAAGTCTTCTTCACAAAATGCTGAAAAAAAAACAAAGAAGAAATAATAATTAAAAAAGTTATAAATAATTCAAACCATATAGCTCATTCTGCGCCACGCTGTATTACGTTTGCTAATACTGGTAATGCAGGTAGACCCTGTATTATCTCCACTTGTCTAAATGCTTTTCTGACAAGTCGCGCAAATATACATAATATTTTTCATGAAATTATTTAAAAGTGTTGTATTGCAATGCCCTCTGGTAAACAATATTTTTTGTTTTGTTTTCATTTGCATATATTAAGCGTGATGATGGATTACCGACTCGTGAGCATCCTACGAGCAATTGCCCATGTTAGAAACATGGTGTTTCTTGTGACTTTTAGATAACCATAGCAAATGCAAGACGTACTGGAAATTGGTTTCAATCAAATTCAAATAGTATATTTGGTGAAATGATTGGTAGTAGGCGATTATTTTTGCATTCGCCAGTTAATATTGTTGCTTCAATTACTCGTATATTGTCTTGTAATTTTTTTTAAGTCACTCTTGTTCCATTACAAAGTCTTGGTTTATTTAAATTTCTTAAAAGAATTATTGGCACACCAACATTCAATTGCAGATTGTGAGGTGAGTCCCAGGTAAATCTAGTGAATTTTAAAATTCGGTTGGATAGTTCACAATTTCAACTGCCCAATAAATAAATAAGGTGATCAAGTTCAAAATCTAATAACTCCAAAAGTCTTCGTCAAATTGAGATGAGATATTCGCCAATTTTTATAGAGTTAAAAAATGTATCGGATACCGCAAAATTTAATAAAAAGGTGTAAAGTTGTTCGAAAAATATTGGTGTCGAAAATTTTCCAAAAATAATTTGTTGTCAAATCAATTTTCAATACGAATTAATTTTTCTAGACTTAAAATCCTTTACGAATGCTGCAAATTTGCTTTGAAAATATTTGGTTAATGATTTTGCGTATTTTTTACATTTATCATTTCAATTTCCAAAATGCCAGCGAAGTGGCCACTGATATCCCAGTCTAGATCCTTTGAAAATCGAGCGTTTTAAATTGGCAGCAATTTTTCGGCGGCCATAACAATTAATTTGATGTAACGCTAAAGTGTAAACGAAAACATTTAAAAAAAGAAAAAGGTCTTTCAATAAAATTATCACTTTGTCCCTATTATTGCTATTAAATTCACATTGTAAATGATTGTCCCCTGGCCACCAGAGAGATAAACGATGTAAAAGAGCAAAAACAAAACATTTTCCATCTAAAACTTTGATTTCAATCAATTTCTATCAATACATGTTCTTCAAGAATTTATCTTTCAAATATTTTGTAAGACCTTTTTTAGTTTTTATGACCAATTTTGTAACGTTTATTACTAGCAAAGGAAGCACATTAACATGCAAAGCATACGCACAAGCACAAACATACATATGCTCATAAGAAAATTCATGCTATTGTATCAAATAATTTATATGTGTTTGTGTAAGATTTTATTTCTAGCATCCACTTCCGTATATTTTTGCAAATTCTGTTTCATTTCTTCCCAAAACGAAGTAGAAAATACTAAAAGAGAGCGCTGCAAAAACAAACAGGAAATAAAATAGAGACCGTAATTTTCGTTCATTTAGTTATATTGTTCCATAGCCGTTCCACATAACAATATTTTACGACAAACGTGACATTGTATCAATGGGATTGATAAGAAAACATATCAGAATCATGATAGCTCCCCTCCCCCTTCCCAAACGACTTCCGTCCTTTCAACACCAGCAACAAATTCTGCCCATCAATATTTTTCTATTGTATTTCAATTTTTTGTTTGTTTGTTTGTTTTTTTTGTTATTACTTTTGTTGTTACCACTTTGAATTTTACGGCCTCGTCACCATTAGATGAATGTTTAAGAACCTTCAACGTAGTTGTCGTCAACTATATGGCTTTTGTTTAGTTTTGGATTACATAAAGGCATATTCACTATCAGGTAGGCGCAAGCAAATTTTCCTTAAAAAAAGGCAAATTCAATCATCGGAATGTGAAAAAGCCGTTATAGGGCAAATTCAACAATGTGTTGTTACTTTCAACTCGGTTAAGTAAAATGTTATGTCTGAGATTAAAATCTTACAAATTGTGAAAAACGGAATCTCAACGGATCCAGAATTGAAAATGTTGATTATGCAATCTGCAGAAAGATTTCTTTTGTAGTCTCAGAATCAGTGTCGAATGTTTTAAATGATAAACAAATCTTATGGATCGAACTTGGTTTGATGTTCTACATCCAAAGTTGCTAATGGTATAAAAGGATAAGAGAGAGGCCTCTAGCACCGCGATCACGCTGATCTATTGTGCAGTTCCCGAAGTTAAAGAACATCTGTTATCATTAAATCCGTGCCCAAGTGAAAGATTAATAGACGCCAAAAGAGCGTATTTACGAATGTTTTGTTGAAATAGTTGTTTGTTCTCTTAATGTATATTCTAAAAATCTATAGAATGCTACGGGTAGATGCGAATATAATACCTATGTCACCTATTTCTCGATGCACTACACTACATACAAATATTTCTCGTACCTTACAATCAACAATAATTGGTGTATGCACCAAAGCAATAAACCACAGGGATCCTCAAAGACAGCATCACCGATGCCATTGGTCAAATTCAGCCTGATTTAGGCACAAAAAATTTTACATTTCGAATGCGCTCCACCCAGAGAAGCCGTGGCGGACATTTCATAGGTCTTTCAAACGAATAAAACATATCGATGACATCTCACACACTTTTTCTTTTATTTAAATTTAAAGATGGGAAGCGCTTAATGAAAGAGCATATATCGAGCTTTTGGTGCTCGAAAATTTGAATTTTTTGAGCTGGGTATGCAGAAATGATCTTTGGGGAAATATATATCTAAAGGAAAAAAGATTATGGTTCTATCTCTAACTGTTCAGATTCTACAGCTACAAATGTCTTTATTCCCTCCAGCTATTTCCAACAATATTTATTTGCAATAATGAAATATTTCCTTTATGACAAGAAATTTACAAGCAGAAAACATTACAAAACATGCCTCTTTATTTAAAAACTTGTAAAAAAACATAACTTTAGTAAACGAAAATACTATCAAAAAGATGGCTCAAAACTTGAGGGTGGCGATGGCACGATGGATGGTAGTCTGCACGTTGACTACGAATCCAAAAACAGACCTGGGTTCAACCCCTGTTTCAGACCAAAAATTTTAAAATAAAAATAAACATCTCGCATTTTTCTGATGTTGCATTAGTGTGTCTTTGTGTGTCAGTTGTTGTCGGAAGGTTTCAGTGGCGAAGGCATAGTCACTGGTCACTGAACAATACCGGCTTCAGCTGATAGCAATCCACAATCACATCAAAACGCCCTCCTTCGTCGGTATTGTGTACCACCGGCGAAGTAAAATAATAATAAAAATGGCTACTAAAGAAGCTTCAGCACTGCTACGAGTATAAACAAAGAACGTGCGAAAGCAGAGCTGCAAAAATAATTAATTAAGCTTCACCTCCTGTCGTTTCTCCTACTATCCCTTTCCTATAGTTCCAGCACAATGCTTCGCATGTGTAGGAGTCATCTCCTGAGTGCTGGTCCAAGATAAAAAAAAAAAAAAAAAAAAAAAAAAAAAAAATGCATTTTTCTCAGTTTACGATTTTTTGAATTACTACGGTATTACGCCAAATGCTCGATATATTGTAGTAATATTTTGACCGACTCTTTGCAAGTAGAGCAAGAATATTCATTTGACTATGTGTTCATTTTATAATTAACACAATTCAATTTTATGTACAAATTGAAACAAATGCGGCTAAAATATATTTGAGGAAAGTACTGAGTTTTGCTGGGTACACACTATGGTATTTTGTGATATCGCAAGTAAACATTAGAGAGTGTACTAGTAGTCAAGAATGATAGAAATAAAAATTATCAAAATCTTCTGCACATGTAAGAAGTCTGACGTCACCCAAGGTGTGTTCTCATCGGGTAAAAAATTTTTTGGTGTCAAATTATTATATTTAAATGTAAACATAACAGTGGACCATATTGTTCTTTTTCTATTAAAAGAATTTAAAAGCAAGCAAATTTTTAATTACTCCTACTATTAATGCCTTAGCATTCATTCATAATAGCCTGCAAAAATTATATTTGTGGGAACTTATTCATCTAAAATTTCTTTCAAAAACTACCTGTTTGCAATGTAAAGTTCAAATGTTTTCTTTATTCATATTTACGGGTATAACTCGCTTGCAAAACATTACCCATATATTTCATTTTGCTGTATATTCCAAAAAATTCAACAATGACATACATATGTAGTTATAGTCTAAGATATACATTTACAAAATGTCAGTTTTTCCCACAACAGCACAACTGTTTTTTCCGTTATTTTGTTTTCACTCACCCAGTGCACACTTCCTGGTTGCATTCTTATTACTCTCTTCTATGTTTTTTTGTCTTCTTCCTTGTTTGAACACACTTATGTATTTAAAAGTCTTTTTATAATTTTATAATATATATATTGTTTTTTATCTTGGACCAGCACTCAGGGGATGACCCCTACATATGCGACGCATTGTGCTGGAACTAGGAAACTAGGTCATGGGAAGGAGGATAGAAGAGTAGTGTTTATGGACATTTGATTTGAATTTTCCGACGTCAAAAGTGACAGGAAAGACTTCGGCAGGGAGTTTGTTCCACATACGCGATGTTCGAGCGAAAAATTAGTTCTCCCTGTAATGCGTGGTGCGATTTGCCGCCAAATCGACCACAAATGGATGCGCCCTTAATGATGAACGCGTTGTACGCTGGAATGAACTTATATAACTTAAGACTCAAAATTCGTTGTTTATTAAACAACCGATACAATATTTTTTTTTGAGAATTCGCTCAGTAAATTTATTGCATGGTTGTCAACTATCACATAACAAAAACATTTGTTCAATGAAATTATAAATTTCACATATAAAAAAGACTTGATAACCCTTAGCAGGGAACTACTGCGTCATCGAGAGAGCAATCATGCGCAAGTCGTATTCTTATGCCTGGTGCACATTACGCCATTTCGTGACATCATAAGCAAATATTATAATGTGTAGTGTAATTTTCAAAATTTATCGTTGTATGTTATTGCGTTGCAAACTGTTTATGGCTCTAATGTAGATGGTTGTCAAAATAATATGACAGCATTGCAAGAACAAAAACAAATTACCTCCGTGTATACATTTCGTTGCATTTGGGAAATACGGAAAACATGGTACGTATTAAATAGTTATAAATTATTATTATAAATTATTATTATTATTATTATTATTATTATTATTATTATTATTTACTTATTATAACTAATAACAAAATTTAATAAAAGGATTGAATAACAAAATATTAATTTACTTAATATATGTACATATGTATAAGAATATTATGAATTGAGAATTGCTTTATTTATTTATGAATTTAAAGAAAAGTCAACAAATTGAGACAAAGAATTAAATGGACGACATAACCTCCATTTATAAACTGGAATGAACCCAGGTATAGAATACATTAGTGGAACGGATATTAATTATATATTATAATATAATATTTTACGATTATAATAATTTTACGATTATCCATTTCTATATTAACAAACAATATTAAACAAGTCGCTAAATTGCTAAAGTAAATACATGACGTTATGTCACAATTCGTTCTAAATGTTTCACATTGACACAACAGAATTGTGTCTTATAATGTGAAGGGCATTGTACACATTTCAAAACTGGGATCACAAATGACAACAAAAGAAATGCCAATTATGTATTCGGCATTAGGCACTCACACTTTGTAGCAGAAAATTGTGACAGATTGAGTTCCGCTAATGTCAGTTGCATGCAGACAAATTCACGGTATATCGCATTGCCAAAATCCGCATTTCTAATTCCAAAGTGTTGTGAACGCACTATTTGGGTTTGCTTCATATATTTTCTATGAATATGAAAATTTTTTTTTAGCGCGCTGAAGAGTCCAAGTTAACATCATTCGATGCTTGTTTTATTAATGTGCATTAAATTTTATTTCATCTTATAATCAAATGCTAAATTGAATAATTTTTAATTAGTCAGAAACAAACACTTGAAGATAATTTGGGAAGCAATTGAAAAAGTAGCTCCTCAAAATATTTTCCATTATAATTTGTTATATCTATTTTTGTTGGGATAGCTAATAAATTCATTCAGAATTTGCGTATTATAAAAAATGATTTTTTTTTCTGTTAAATTGCAAAATCTTAAAATCGTTTCAATTGTATTGTCTGGTTTGCAGTATTTTCTGTCTTTCTGTAATTTTAATATACTGAAATATAAAAAAAGGAAAACAAAAATAAAACTGAAACTGAAAGAAAAGTAGACACATAAAGATGAAATAAAAACAGTAAAATTGCAGCTTGTTGCATGTCATTGTTGAGGTAAAAACAGCATTAACAGTCGAGAATAACAGCAATAAATACAAGTTAAGAAATACAACAAACAACAGTGTCCCTTATAACTTTATTTTTATACTATTTATTTATCCAGAATTTCCTTCGCATCCTGACCATATTCCTGTCTTGTATTCAAACATTTTATTTTTCTTTTTCACCATTTCTTTATGTTTTTCTTTGTATTGTAAATATCAGTGTAAAACAAATATTAAATAGTTTTATAAAATATATCGTACTATCTGTGGGCAGAGAGAAATGTTTTTCTTTAAAAAACCGTGCGAGGAAATGTTAACAGGTCTATACACTTAACAGTGGGGCAGCAGCAAAATACAAACGGTGTTTTTCCTTTCTTTGAAAAAGAGGAACTTTTAACTGGGATTTTTAGTTTCAAATTATCCTTTTTGTTGCGTTCTTATCCAACATTTTGTACGAAAAAATTTCAATATCGAATATAAATTTTTCACTGTCCAAAAGTTTGCTGCCACACTCAACTGTATAACTGTGGTATTAAGTCTATCAGGTTTTTATATAATCGGCTAATCTTTCGTTCATTTCAACAAATCAAAGTATATTAATTATTTATGAGTAATATACAATAATAATATGTATATTAAGTGCATCTTGAATAATGGGTTTCTCTATCCAACGCTGCAGTTGGGTCTGCCGACATGGCCTCGAAGTGGGCGAGTTTAAGAATCCTTATTCGACATTTATATAGCGAACCACTTTCTACAGTGGTTCCTAACATGCGGAACAGACGCAGATAATAGCTGATCCCTTTTAAAACCTTGAAGCATTCGAAAATTATATTTTTCCTTGGTTTGAAATGTAAATCCAACGTTTTTACTATCTTTTTAAATTTATAATCCCTTTCGCTTTTAGGCGATAGAATTGAGCACAAAATCTTATAGAACTCCGGCCCTCCAAGACTAATTAAGAAGGATGTTTTATCCTCGTCCTTCTGTATCTTATTTAAAGACAATAGATGGTTTAGTCTGTTGATGTATAAGGTGAAATCATTACCGATGGTATATGCTTCAATTGTTCCAATCAATGCAAATGGTGTTTCAGACATATTTTTTTTCTTTGCCTCGTCGCCAAATGTTGTGTCCGATTTAATTAATCTTACATGGACGATTGCAGTTTAATTACTAAATCATTAAATCTTTTATTATCAGAGAATAATCCTAACGGTATAAGTTAAGTATAAAACAAAGATAATATAAAAATAATGAAAATAACTTATACCGGGTGCTGCGTAACATACATATGCTTCAATGTCAAATGGCCATAGGTCATTTAAAGGCGACAATTGCTCGCTTCGTCTTTCCAAGTAGGCACTCAGAAATTGTTACGAGGAGACCGATGACATCCGGGGACCCTCTGCTAACCTCTTTACTAGTAATCGTTGATTGTCCGCGACTATATGAGCAGCTACTCTGTATATCTACGAAGCCTCCCACTATCCGCAATATGTGGAAGCGCCCGAGAGCCCTCAGCTATGCTTGCTTAATTTTTGAACCTGGCAATACACTTCAACAAGACCGTAAATTTAATTTTTGCGTCAATCCACTCCCGGATAGGACATCATAATAATAAACAATTCAATTCTTAAGCTAAATCTGACAAAAGATTTAAAAAATATAAATAGTATTTTTTTAAAAAATTCTAATATATCTTTTATTTATTTATTTAGTTTAGTTTTGAACCAATTAATCTGAACTTAAGCTTAAGACAGCCTTCTGATTTCAATATTGTGGATCAATAATTTCTCCAAGTATCCCGTGTTATAAAAGAAAAATATGAAAACCAAAATAATATCGCCATAAATTCAAGATGGGGACTAATTATATATCAAAATTATATGTCCAAAAAAACGGTTTTAGGAAGAATCCAAAATAAAAAAAGAAATGTATTGGAAAAAATTATTATGGATAGATCTTTATTAGTACCGAATTTATTCAATTAAACTAGGTAAGATGGCGGAACGGTTGTGACTTACACTGCCCGCAAGTTTTAAGCAATTTTATTTTTCAAAAATCATCGTCAAGAGAACAACAACCGACTGTTAATAAGAATAGTATGATTACTAGTCTTGACAAGAATTTTAAACCCACATTTGCAAAGAAAATTTTAAAGCAAATTCGCGTAAATTTTTAAAATTATGAATTTATTAATAAAAAAGTATGAGTTAATTAATATTTGAAAAGCAATACTTGATCGTGAACGTACAAGTTATAAAAAGACTGAAGTTAAGCACTTTAAAAATCGCTAAGTTCCCCGATAGCTAAACGTTGATTTTAAAAACGCTCGGAATTTGTAGAGAAGATTTAATTAAGAGAAATCCAATGTTCAATGTTTCAATTGAACAGAAAAATCGGCGACAATGATTTTTATTTATCAGCCACCGCCGATATTTTTGGTTCGGCTTACTTCTCTGCCCACCACTTAGTCCAGAGGTTATACTCTTTTGCTAGTGGCCCACTTTTCATAATAATCAAACTGTAAACTACTTTAAATTTCGGGCAGAGCAAGACGAACAGCATGATTTAAAAAAATCGACGCTAAAGGCTGAATCTTGCTCGATTGTTATTTAATTTCGTGGTTGATTTTGTAATTTTTAAAGAATGCCAGGAGTTTCTTAAAAGTCTTAAAAGAAAAATATGTGATGAAAATCGATTGTTTTAAGAGACCTGGGAAGGAGAATATTTTGTTATGCCTAACGAAAACAATGCAGCAACTTGGTTAATATGCCGTGACTGTTACTTTAAAGAGATATAATATTTCTCGACATTTTACTATAAAAGACAAATCGTTCGACGAAACTTTTTCTCCTCAATCAACCTTAAGAAGTGAGAAGTTGGCTTCTTTAAAAAGATCATTGCAACAACAATAAATTGTTATATACCTGACACATGAAAAACAAAAAGTAATTTTCTTTTATATATTTTGTTGATATTCTATTTTATTTTATCTTCCAATATTCTCTGTCTAATTAATGAACACTCCCTCTTCGCAAATTTAATTTTCGGTACATTTCATTCGATGTACAATTAAGCGGTTAATCGACGGAACGACCGTTTAGTAGAGTAAAAATTAATCGTTTAACCGATTAACTATTAACCCATTGAATACCCTACTTATAATATCGTCTCACGTATTTTATTTAAAATCTTAAATTTCATTTCTATTCAGTTCTTCCTTCCTTCCGGAAAATGATGAGCAACAACAAAAGCCACAGGTACACTGTGTACGTATTCATTTCCACAAACACAAATAAAACTAATGCATACACACACACACATACAATCATCGTCATCAACAATATAATTTACAGTTCCTCCTCTTGCATCCCGAAGGCTTAGAAAAATCCTTGTGGTTTGACTAACAAATAAAAAAAATACAGTGAAACTTCCCATAAGCGTTCACTCGCCGTCGACTAAATTTTTGTCCGCTAATGAGAATGGCATAATATAATATTGTAAGATAATTTTCAACAAAAATGACAATTGCTACCGCCAATGAAAGATGTCCGCTTAGAAGAGCTGTACGCGAGCTTTCACTCTATATATATATATATGTATATATGTATATATGGCATATAAAACCAACTTATATGTGAGCGCTGGTGGAAATGCTAAAAAGGAAAAATGTGTTCTGGAAAAGAACAGCAATTTTATTTAACTGCAAGTAAACTCATAAAAGAAAAGAATTATGCGTGGGATACGCTGTATGCAATTTAGCAATGTTATTGTTGTTGGCTTGCTTTTATCTGCTCCGCATACAGCGATAAATTTGAACGTATGTTTGATATTTCCGCTTGTACGAGTCTTTCAAATTAAATTACGTTCAAGAAGGCGTTGCATTGGAAGCGCATAAAACAAGAAGAGTAAAATAACTTTTATGCGCAAAAATAATAGATATTTCTAGCGCTTTAGTTGAAAGTCTATTATGGCTGACTGCAAGAATGATGAAGGTAAAAATAACATAAAATGTGCTGTTGCTACATAAATATCATAGAAATATTAATATTCTCAACGCATTGGAAAATGTGAAACTCAAAAGTGATTTTCAAAAGCCTACATCTTTCATAAGGATTAGGAATGGAGGTAAAGCAACAAGAAAAACCAATAAATTAAACCTAATATGACGAGTTTTGTATACTCTACTCCTGATAAAGAAAAACTATGAAATTAAATTAAAAAAAAGCTTGCTTTTTAATTAAAAAGTCAATTGCATTAAAAAATATTTTATATATTTGTAGTCTTAAATGATCAAAAGCTCTTTCGAAATAAATTTCCCACAATTAATAAGGACTAGGATATTATCATTTCTTACAAAACGGGTGATGACAATCACTTTGGTGAATGTTTTTCGAAGAGAGGAAATCAAAATTTGCAATAATTAAGAATAGAAAATATTTTAAGTTTAGCACCCGCCCTATGAAAAGGAGTTTACCATTCCCCTATAAAGTGTAGTATTATTAGAAACGAGAATTCAGTCCTTTCAAAATATACACTTTTTCCACTCATTCCATAAAATATGTAACGTAGATTACGTTACATTACTAATACTTATTTCCAAACCTCCCAAAAACAATAAACACACATCCAATATACAAATCATCTACTCAACACAATAGCAACCAGTACACTAACTAGTTATAGTCATTACAACAGTAAACACACAGGCCACATGCAAACCATGGACACAAAACAACAACCAGCATACTACATAGCAGAACAGCATAAGTACAACACAACAATAAACCCATCAACAAAGCATCCATACAACAGTACCAATCTATACAACAGGATGGAAGAATTCTCGTTTGGTTGATATTTGTATCCCCTTAAGTAAACAGCTTTGGGATACGAGAATTGATTTTCTTAAGCCAAAGATTTTCCCGTCCGTATAACTCCGGAACATTACAGTGGGGCTGTGAGAGTTTCTAGAGTCGATTGGTCTTTCCTTACTCGAACGTCCGATCCTAAAAACCTGCTATAATAACGAACGTCGGCCTTGGCCATAAATAAATTGCGCAGCGGCTTCGGCTGACCGTTTACTACAGCAGTTTCGACTGACTGTTTATCACAGCGGCTTCGGCTGATTTGTTATCACAGCGGCTTCGGCTGACTGTTTATCACAGCGGCTTCGGCTGACTTGTTATCACAGCAGCTTCGGCTGACTGTTTATCACAGCGACTTCGGCTGACTGTTTATCACAGCGGCTTCGGCGTACTGTTTGCACAAAGTAGTGACCGTAGAACCGTAGTAATAGTGCTCTAGCTCTAAATACTTATTGTAAATATTTAGTCGTTAAGATAAGTATGGGCTGTCCACCGACACCATCACCAGTAGCCAGAAGGACGTTTGCCGCATTACCGAGAGCTGCCGATATTATCCCCCTATTAGTCAATACTATAAACCCGAGCTTCTGCGAGAACCGCTGGTACTACGCACCGATTTTCGAGTCCTCACCGATTGTTCCCAAGAACACCCGAACTATTCTACGAGTTGCATAGCTAAGGTTTGTGGATTCGTAAGTTCACCTTAGACATCAGCAGACGACGTTACAAATAAAAGACCCAACTAATTGACTAGATTCTGTTTTCTAAGCTCGATGCAACTTTAAATTGTAAAAATAACGTACACAAAAATTAAGTAAATGTATGATTGATTTAGTTTGTTTCTTAGTAATTATCACATGTAATTTTGACTCCCCATATAGTCAGAAACTATCAAAAACAATTTCCTATGAGCACGAAGGACATTTTATTTAAAAAAAGTTTTTATAATTACACCACTTAATAAAACAAATAATCACCAGGCAAAGAATGCGAAGATATGTGAAAATTTCGTTGTTATTTTTTAATTTGGTTTTTTCGTTTAAATATTAATGTTAAAGAAAACTAATACAGAGCAACATTGTTCATCAGATATAGCCCTAGAATATTTGTGAATAAGGTTTTTCTCTAAAATAAATATTACTGAAGTTATGAAAAATTAAAGCGAGTCATAGTGAGAAAAATAGCATTTTTAGCAAACTTTGTCGGCGCAAGGCACGCCCAATAATTATGCAAACGATCTAAAATTTTTTATAAATTTTTTTTTTCTAATTTGGAACCAATAAGGGGTTTGCCAAGTGAAAATACGAAAAAAAAAATTGTCCATATAGCTTGCGGTCACACTAATGTATATATGTACGTTAGACCGTACCTCAAAAATAAAACCCCGTACAACCCATATTATAAAGCATTTTTGGACAGGAATTTAAAAAAAAAAAATTGTTTTTTTGACGAAGATAGAGATCGCCTTTTTAAACTTTTTTTTATATCTTTGGCATTTGCAGTCGGATCTTAAAGAATGATATATTCTGCATCAATAGCCATAGACTGCCAATATCCCCTTGTAGTGTTTATCCACCAGATCTCTCTGTCGACCACCCAAATGCACCCCCTATTATCAAAAAATTAAAGCCATCATAAAAACAATAGATATTTGCTAAGAAATTAATTCGATAATTCCAGCAGAAACATTTTTAAATTTAATTATAATAAATTAAAAAATTAAGCTAAGATAATATTGTTACGGAAATACAATTATTACCAGCAAATTTTTAAATCCCCCTCGTATAATTGTATTTCATTAAGACGTTCTGGATTTTCATCTACTGGCAACACAATAAACAAACACACCTCACATATCAAATCACATATGCAAATTCTACACAAATGTCAAATTTGCTAGACAAAAATAGAATATTCTAACAAGCTCTAGTGGCAAATGTCTTGAGTATAAGTAAGGATGATTGTGAACAATCATTATGTAGTTGTAAAAAACACTCTTAAAGTGAACATTTAAATTACGTGCCTGAAAGTAAACTATAAATTGTGAACATTATTCAATTGAATTAGGATTGTGAAGAAATTATTAAGAAAAAGGACAAATAAATAAAAGCTTAACAAACTAAATTGTAAATTGTAATAAAGGAATACAGGTCTTAAAAGGTAAAACGTATTAATTCCTTGTTTTATTTTGCAATCACGAATTTAAGTAAAATACACGTTTTACAGAAGTAAAACGTGCAATTTGTTGGAAATTTTAATCAACCATATTTCTACGTGATTCAAGTTGGCTGTGTTTCTGGCGGGTCTCTAGCTTAGAAAAATATGGCCTTGGAAGATTCATGTACTACATGTACAAAATGTTCGGTGTTTTATGAATGCCATGGGTAAGCTCTGAAAAATAAATACGTTTAGCAAAATAAAGTATCAAATACAGTAATTTTCTTACTATCCTGGTAATGCGGCTTGAACACTGCAATGCTTCCAGTTGGCCTTGTGTATAAAACTTCAAGCATGGAGGCTCTGTCACTCGCGAAGTTTATGAAATTAGTGTGTTTGGCAATTCATTTTAGGCTGCTCATTAGAGATCACTTTAGTATGAAGCGATTCACATGAATGTTTGCCGTAATTGTAAATAGCATTTGTATTTATTTGATTTGAAGCAAACGGGATAGAGAAGTCAGAAGCGTGTAGAAATCGGACTACAAATATCGCCGATTCTGCAAGAATTATCGAATTACTTCCTTAGCAAACATCTATTGTTTTTTACGAAATTTAATTTTCTGACATTTGGGAGTACATTATTGTGGTAGAAACAGAGATCTGGTGGATAACTATTAGAAGGGGTTACTGAAAGTCAATTTCTATTGATGCAGAATATTGGGTTCCTCGAGACAAAAACAGTGATGTATCATTCTTTAAGATCCGACTGCAAAGTTCCAAAGATATAAAGAAAAGGTTAAAAAGCCGCCCCTACCTTCGTCCAAAAAAAAAAATATTTTTTTAAATTACTGTCCAAAAATATGTTATATTCGCTACCCTATCCCCTACCTACGGATAATTTTTTTTTGTCTGTAATGTGGTCCGGTGTAATGTACGTGTTCTACTCAACTGCTGTTGGGGATAAATTGACATTTTTTCCTATATACTAATCTAAAGCAAAAGGTTATTTTATTATATTCAGTTTTAAATAAAATTGCTTTAGAGGGGTTTTTTACTTTTAACTTATGTAATTTATAGACCTGAATTATTTTAAATTTACATCATCTATTGAAGCAAATGGCGAACAGAATAATTGTAGTGTGAACACTTCGATTTAATATTTTTAAATATCTACTCAAACATGTTTATAATTGATAGTGTGAATACGACATGACAGAGCTAGAAAACTATCTGCAATTAATCCTGAGGGGAATGATGACTAAAAATATCTTTACTATACATTTCGCGTTGGCCATTATGTATACTTCTTTATAACTCTCATTTTGTTTTATTCAAAATTAGGTCAAAAGTTAAAAAGTTTATATAAATTTTAAATAATGTCACTTTGTTACTTAACACAACACACAAAATTGTCATTCAAAAGGACGTTTAAATCCTCTCCCCAATTTGTTAAGTATGTTCGATAGAACAAAACAACAGAACTAAGCATGCGAATACATTTTTACCACTCACAATACTTTTACATCGTTTCCTCATCGTGTTTGTGATGGGAATCCACAATGCAACTGATTGTTGTACATTTCAGTGGTTTAATTGGTTAAATTTGAACATAAAAATATGTTTTACGTTCGGTAGATACTGAAGCAATATGCAGGATGAGTACAATTAAATAGAAGTCGACAATATACATATATAATTCACAAAGGAAAAGTAATCGTAGCGGATTGTTGAACACAAAGATTAAAATAATTCTAAATCCAAAAAGCCTTTTTGGCATAATAAATACTCTTTGTTTGATTTTATATTTTCGTACAAGTCATTCAATTCATTGATGGTGGCGATGGTTGAAGTAGTTAGCAAACACGTTGACTACAAAAAGAATACGTCTCATTGATATTAGAAGCAAATGCATCGCATATGTAGGGGTCATACTCTGAATTCTGGTCCAAGGTAAAAACAAATTAAGCATTGCTCACATTTTCACCAGTTGGATGATTTTTATGAACTGTAGAGCAAGTGGAAACAACTTATCAGGTCTGGGCTGAAGGTAATATACAAAACAGAAATATTATGTTACAATTTAACACCAAAAAAATGCAGGTGCCCATAACTTCTTCGAAGAACCACAAAAAACTTGTAATCAGAAATTTTTCCATTATCTCAATGGCACACTGTGACGCACATCTTACTGCTCTAGGTATTAGCTGCTTGTATCATCTATGCTCATACGGCATTCACGCTATCAAAGATAAAATGGGAAGTTTTTGAAAATATTATCTATATGGAATTGGTAACCCTATAATTTTCATGTGCCAGCTGCTTAAACAGCTGATGTAAAAATAAAATAAAAGTACAAATCTACTATTGAAAAATATAAATATTGCTTTTCCATTTTTTAAATCATTTTTATATGTGTTAATTTCTTTATTTACCAGTTACAATTATATATGCATAAGTGTCGATTATATTGCTAACTGTCACATTTTCTTCTGCACTTTTTCGTCATATGGTGTCCGTTAAAAGTTAATCATACATTGTGAAATAGATTTTTACCTAACCGACCAATTACATTTTAACCAGACATTGCGAAAATGACCGTAAGAAAAATAGATAATTCAAATAATAATAAAACTATTTCATGCACTATCCATGTCCCTTTTGTCTTCTTTTTTTTACAAAGTCAAACAAATGAGATAATAATAATTTTAAACCACGTTCAGTGCATTAGCAATATAATAAAAAAAAACAACTGAACACACGCAATTTACATCTTTTCGAAAGAGTTTTATTTTTAAACCAATAAATTTTAAGTGTTTTGAAAACAACTCAATGTATAGGGAAACTTTGACAAATCAACTTGTTTAGCTGTGAAACACCTAAAACTTGTTTAAATATGGCAATTGGGGTAGCGATGGCTCAAGTAGTCTGCAGTTTGATCAAAACCAAAAATTTTCAGACTCATAAAAAAGTCTCACAATTTTTCTGATGTGCATTAGTGTGTTTTTGCGTCCGTTGTTGTCGGAAGGTTTCAGTGGCGAAGGCATAGTCACTGGTCAGCGAACAGTAACGGCGTCAGCTCTAACCAATCCACATGCACATCAGAACGCCCTCCTTCGTCGGTATTGTGTAGCACCGGCGAAGTAAAATAATTACTAAAAATGGATACTAAAAAAAGCTTCAAAATTTAATACGTCTCCTTGACATCAGAGACACTCCAATACTGATATAAAAAGAAATAACGTACAAAAGCAAAGTTGTAAGATAGTGAAGCTTCACCTTCTATCATTTCTTAAACGAAAAACGTGCAAAAGCAGATTTGAAAGATAATGAATCTTCACCTCCTGTCATCTCTCTCATTATCCCTTTTCTCTAGTTTCAGCACAACGCATCGCATCAGTAGGGGTCATCTCCTTAGTGCTGGTCCAAGATAAAAAAAAAATCTGAGCAGCATATAAGACTGAAGACACTGCAAGCAGAATTCAATTTGGTTTATCATTGCTATTTTTGCACCCTCATTTCTCCCACTCACCCCACCCCATTTCCTCATTATGCAGTATATTAAAAGAGAAGAAGAAAGTGCAAATATTTTTAATAAATAGAGTAAAAAGGGCAATTCTCTTTTTGAGAATCGAAATCACTATAAATTTGTTACAAAACGTATTTCAAATGTTTTGTTGTTCTGTTTGCTGTGCATGTACCAAAAAATTAATAAATTCTTTTAAAAAGCACAGCAAAAGATTATTTAAATTGTTGTAGTTGCTTCATAACGAACAATTTATTATTTAAAACGCTCTTTGAAAATCGTCTTTTATATTTAAATAAACACTTTTTAAACGAGTTTTTAAAAATTTATCAAGTTGCATACTTTTTTTTGTTCTTTTTTTTCCTCGAACCAACCACAGATTTCCTCCTACACTTAAATCTTGTCGGTTTTTCTCTATTTTGTTTTTACCATTTGATGACACAAACTATTCAGCATGCAAAGTTCACCAGTTCACAAGTGCAAACAGGCTAAAAAGAAGGTTATAAAAACTTGAAAAAAATAGAAAAGAAAAACTTTTTAAATCGTTTTGCAATAAAACAATAAAAAAATAGGAATAAATTGTATATATGCAGTTGCTTTTCATTTCAACACATGCATAAGTCTAAAAATATAAATGCATTCATCTACTTATAGGTGCGTCGGTGTGTGTGTGTGTGTATGTATGAGCCTTAGATATGACGGGTCGCTTTGTAGTTTGGGTGTTCGTTCATATGTTTGAATAAATTGGTTTAGTTGCGGAAACGGATATGTTTCCAAGAAGAACAAACACAAATTCATAAATTATACACAGACAAAAACAAACAATTATAGATAATAGTTTGCCCTTGCATGTTTGTGTAAATATAAATTAAGGCTGATAGCTACTTTACAAACTCAAACTTGAAGAAAATTAACATTTAAAATACTATTCTTAAGTAAATTGCAACCGTCTTATATAAATTCCATATGTCAATATTTTTTAAAAAGAAGAACTTTTTAGAGGAAAAGAATCAAAGTATTGAAAGACATACCCAGCATTGAATTCATCCAATGAGATACATTTCTGCCGCCCTAATGTCATATAAATTCATAAAACAGCATCACGCATTCAAACACAAATAATAAACGATTACACTTACAGTTGTTCAACTTTGAAGTGCCTGAATAAATGACTGACATTGTTCTTCTGTTGACAGAATTTGCACTTTTAGTCTGAAGTTTATGTTTAACTTTAATCGGTGTTGCTGGTTGAAGCAAACTAGAGTCTGCACCTTTGGATAACTTTGATGAATTAATAAATTGCGAATAGAAAATCAAGCAAAACAAAGCACTTTTATTTAAGTACATTGCGCAATTTGTATAAAAAATAAAAGATATGTAGTATATTGGTATACCACTCATGTTTGCCCATGAACAGCGTTGTCGTTTTCGTCACTTTTTTCTCCAATATGTACATGTGTGCTTTTCTTTCATTTTGGTTAGTTTTTAAAACAAAATTAACACAATGATAACGGTTATTATTGCAGTATTGTTATTCTTTTCGTGAAGTTTTAATTCACCATTTCGCACATTGGCGGCAATATGTTTTCGTTAACTTCATGAATTCCATCTTTGTGGTCTTGAAGCGATTGTATGCCATTGTTATAGACCTCGTCGTCCAGCCTATATTATATATGTTGGGTACAACAATTTTTTGGTCGTGGCAACGCTGCCTAATATGTTCCGTCATGTTTCTGTTTGTGTGAGTAAACAGCATTAGAGCCTAACACAATTACCATGGCATCGTTCTTAAACTTGGACAGTATTATCTATTGTCCAATGGAATACTGATGTATATGCAAAGGTATAAATTCAGTTGATCAGATGATCATTCAGAAGAAGTAGTTTAGATAAGTTACAGATTCTTGAATTAATTCTCAATTAATTTGCAACTCTTTCCATGAAATATTTCATAAGATTGAAATTCATTATTCTGTCCAAGACATTACAGAAAGATCGTACTTTTCAGAGCTCTAGTAGCTCTAGCTATGTTGAAACATGTTGGAAATTCAAAAATGTTATTTCATGTAAATGTTCCCCGCAATTTTGGCACAGTTTTCGGCCGGTATCTCACCAAAGGCAGCCGTAATGTGTTCTTCCAGGACTATAAATTCAAATCCTATGATCTTGGCGACCAAAACCGAAACGTGAAATTAATTGCTCACCAAACTCGCCTCTCAACATGTTCAAAATATCTCGTTCCATGTGGCATGTTATACAGTCTTCTTGCTTCGTTTTTAGGTACAAAAAAGCCGGTAGTAACTAACTATAATGTTGCTATTTTCATTGTTTTAAAAGAAGTACGGTCCAACGATACAGACGGCCCACAATCCGCACCAAACGGTTCATTTTTCAGGGTCCATTGACAGCTCTTCAACAGCCTCTGACTACTCCTCACAACAAATTTCACAATTTTGTTTATTGTTGTACCCATTGAGCCAAAAATTAGCTTCGTCGAAGAAGACAATTTTTCAATCGAAAAGTGAATCTGTCTCTAACTTTCCAAAAGTCCATTCACCAAACATTCAACATTGTGGTACGTCATCTGACTTCAATTCTTTTAGTAGCTGTATTTTATATGGTTTCATACCGACGTCTTTACGTAAAATCTTCCAGCTGGTCGAATAACACAACCCCAATTGTTCAAATGGAGACGAATTGACCTATCGCAATCTTCATTGACAGTGGCAGATACAGCAGCAGCATTATGCTCGATACGCACTCTTCGCATATGGATTGTTGCATTAATATCCAATAAAGTGAAACTGGCGCAAAATTTGGTCACAACAACTTGAATAGCCTGTTCTGTGGGTCGATTATGAAAACTATAAAATGTTCGTAATTTACGAACCCATTCCTCATACAGCACGAATTTTGATAATAAAATTCAATGATTTGCAAGCGTTGTTCGTTTCCTAGTCTATTCATGGTCAAATGGCAAACCTTACTGAACATTTTTGACATTGCCACGTGTCACGAATATTTTTATTACAGTGAAAAAATGTATTTTGAAAATCCAAATAGTAAAAAAATAACCCGATATTAATTTAAAAGACAGCACACTAAAACTAAGATTTTTAAGATTAAAAAATTTAATTTTGTTATTTGCAAATTCGAGTTACTTGAAATTAGATTTTGTATATACACACAATTGTTTCTTAAATCAAGAATTTATTGAGAATGTGGGTACTGCAAATAAATAAGCATGACGCATATTTCTTTTATAGAAATTTTTTATAATTTATTTGTAATTTTCTCTTTCGTAAATTGAGTTTTTCTGTAACATTTGAAAATCGAAATCTTAAGGGCATAAGCGTCAGAAGTGGCCAACATAAGACAGTGGAAAATTTATTACGAAAAATGTTTCTTTTTTTGACCTTTTGATAAATAAATGCAATTTGGTTTAAGTTTCAAGGAAATCAAAAATATCAACAATACTGGAGATTTGTATTGGGGCACACAAAAGTAATATTTCTTATTATGGTTTCTTTTTTCTGTTTTTTTTTTTAATTTCGTATCAACATTTAAATATTTTTTTAACAAATAATCAGAGTTTTTATCGGTAGTCTTTACACCAATTTACTAGTCTAGGGAAATATTCCGGCAACAGCTGCTGGTGACGCTTGATATGTTTCCATACGATGGTAAATAACATAACCGTCTGACACTTGTCAAAAAAAACAAATTAGCATGCCGTCATTACCACTTCAAGCAATGTCCGCTTTAAATTAAAAATATCTAATATTGATTAATGACCTAATAAGGATGTCCTTTTTACCATGATTTAATAACTCTATAAATTTGACGTTTAAATGAATTGTTGGTAACAAAGTTTTTATTTACAAGCATTTGTTGGGATGTGTGGACTACTTTAGTTCACCGAAGTAATACGGTACGAAAATTCGAGTAAAAACCGTTCATAAAATTTTTCTGAGGTGCATTAGTGGCCTTTCGAATACATTCGGTACATCACTACATACTCTTTAAAAATTAATGCAGATACTTAAACAAAAAATAATTACAAGTTTTCAACTATGTGTATTGTTTTGTCATTAAAATAGCTGTATAAATCTGAGTTGTATAAATCGCGCTGGCGATAACATAGGGTCTTCCATTATGCGATTTCTATCTTAAAATTTAAATAAAACAAAGTGTGTGAGATATAATTGAAATTTTGTATTCACTTGTAAGACCTATTGATGCCATTATGTGTGGAATATAACATCGTTCAAATGGCCGCCACGACTTCTCTGCGTGTAGCGCATCCGAAATGTCAAAATTTCTATGACTCTGACACATAAGTCAGGCTGAATATGACCGGTGGCTTGGGTTATATTGTCCTTTAGGAGCACTGTGATTTGTGGCTCATACGCAATTACCTGCGACTTAAGAAAACACCACTAGAAAAAGTTTAACGGTGTCAAAATGTATGATGTGGCACGCAGCCCTGTCCTGTTCAAACCGCGTATCGTTAGTATCCAGATCATCCAAATCAGACCAAAAGAAGTTAGTAATCATCGACCTATAGCGCTCGCCGTTAACAATAATGACCAGGCCAACATCGTTCTCAAAGAACAATAGGCCGATGACGGGTCCAGCCTAAAATCCTCACCAAATAGTGACTTTTTCAGACTGGCTTAAACGCTCTTGGATCTCATATGAATTGGTATCGTCCCAAATTCGACAATTTTGTTTTTTCACGTACCCATTCATCCGGAAATGTACAGAACAGAACACCCATTTTAATTATTTGCACATGTTGTTGAATGCTATATCCGTCCATGGTGATTTGGAAAAACAGACTGAATAAATGAAAACAACTTTGACAGATGGCCGTTACATACTGTCAAAGCTCTGAACTGCTTGTTGGAAGACCATATAAGTACATATTTACAAGCCTGGTATTAGATTAAAAAAATTTTGTCATAATTCTTCACACTGCACTTTTATAACTTAAAAATAAGTATGAAAAAAAATATTACGAGATCTGAAAATATACAAGTGATCAAATTTTGTTTGGGTAACTTATTTTGCTGGTAGCCATTTAACGTTTATCCACTACCCGCCGTAAAAAAAAAACATTATTCAGTTCATATCACTGGCAACAGCTGGTTTCGATTGTATTTAATTGTACAATTTTGAGTGTCGAAAGCATAATTTTATTATTTTAACTGAAAGTAGTTGCTTCTGTCATTTCGATATCAAATATTTATTTCTCTCTTATCAACTGACGGAATGTTTTAAATTAACACACTAAATAGATGGGTTGTTCACAGC
Source organism: Dexiosoma caninum (assembly GCA_963924685.1). NCBI lineage: Eukaryota > Metazoa > Arthropoda > Insecta > Diptera > Tachinidae > Dexiosoma > Dexiosoma caninum. Next base: position 89,050,982 of record OZ004728.1, on the reverse strand, counting down.
AGGCATATTTTTCGTGTTATTATTTTAAAACGTATGACTTTATGACTACCCTCTGAAGCTCCCAAATATCTCACTTGGTGGGAATTTGCATTGCCTGAGTGGCACTTTTTAACAATTGCTTGGCTACACTATCTATACTAAGGGGGCCTTGATTAACCCCAAATCTGTAAAGACAATTTTTTTTTACCAAAGCCGACGGTAAATTTTTTGCATATGCAATGTACCGCATCGATACCACACAGAATCAAGATTCAATTAAGAAAAATGAAGATTCAATTAAAATAATAATTGGATTTCAACCTATCAGGAAAATCGTAAATTCAATTATGATATTTAATTGAAAAAATTTAACGATTTTTTTCATAAGAAATTAATTAAAAACTTTTTAAAATTCTATGAAAACATTAATTGAAAATTGAAGCTTATAAGAACTATTCACGCACAATTAATATGTTATAGTTTTTTTACCCTTTTATGGTATCTTGAATCAAATCTGTTGATAGCACTGTTTTGAGAGACTAACAAAGTCAGTTAAAATAAACGTGATTTCAATTAAAATTTTTAATCGAAAAAAAAGAATTTACTGAAAGAATGAATTGGAAAAAATTTAACAATTATTTTTTCTGTACATTAAAAAAGTATTAGCGAACAGTGAAAGCGAGGGTATTTGACCTGAACTCTCCCTCAATAGTGTTGACAGTTTAAAAATGGTTTTATTTTGTAAAATGTGTAGTGCTCTTCTCCATTAAGTGATAAACTTTATAATGACCGACTTAAGGGAACAAGTTCATTGAATAACATTCCCCTGTAGTTATGATAAAACAACGAGACATACCACACGTTGGGCCGATGCTCAAGTAAGTCAATAACGTTTACTACTCTACAGTCATTGCGAACCCTCTTCTGTACGTGACAGAGTAATTTTAAAATGGACTTTTAGCATAGACCTCACAGTTGTATTACATTTACTAGTTCATATACATACGTAGATAGTAATAAGATCTGAAGAGGTGAAGCATCTCTTACAACTTCTGAGACAATCGCAGCTGATGATTCTGATGTACAAGCAGGTTCGTTTCGAAGCTCTCATGTCTTTGAGCAAGAATTACTCACAGGAAAGTTTACGGGCCATTAAGTAAGTAGAACACCTAAGAGTCGGTGAACAACACTGAGGCTTTATGACTGAGTGGATATAACCCATTGGGCAGCACTTAGTCGGTTCCAAAGCTGGGACAGAGGACATTTCTCAGGAGATCAGTTCTGAGTGGGATGCTCAGACACCTGGCAGTATTCTTACAACATCTTAAAAAGACAAGGCACTTATTTTAATACATGTTTGAAACTTTCGTTAATCTTTTACTCAGTCGTGTATATGTGTGTATGATGCAATAACTTTGTACAATATTTCAACACTTGTTTCTTTTCTACACTTTGCCTTTCCAAAGAAAAAAACAATGTCACCAATTGTTGGAACGCCTTAAAAATAAAACCAATACTTTTCTTTTAAATACAAATACGCCGTCGCTTAATTTACAATAAATGTTTCTCGTACAAAACTTATGTTGCAATAAAACACAAAAAAAAACAAAATATTGCAAATTATGTGATCATTAAAATTTCATTTAAATGGCCAAATTTAACGAATTAAATTTTGAAAACGAGGAAAAGTTCTGGTCAAGAGATGTTCTTATTTAATTTGTTTTATCCTTTTTAAAAACTGCAACAAGCAATCAATGAAAGTAGTTACGGCTGGGAGCAGCAGGAGTAAAGAAAAATTAAAATAACGATGCAATATTTTCGTTGGTATGTGTTTGTGTTTATTGGTTGGAGTGCCCCCCTAACGAGTTGCTAAGAAGTGGAATGATAAAGAAAAGAAAAATGGGATACTTTCGGGAATTAACTAAAAACAAGAGCAAGCATGACTACTAGTTTTACTCTACAAACACACATTCGTCCTGAGAAAATAATATTTTTTTTTTGTATTTTATTTTATAAAATTTATTTCGCACATATAATTTCTTTTAAAGATATTCATACAGAATTTTTTCCTCCCTTTTTAAATTGTGGTTTCTATAGTGATTTTTTCAGTTTTTCAGTTTTTCATTTTGTTTTTCATTTTGTTTTTCTTTATACTCATAGTTTGCATCAACATCCGGTTGTGTGTTGTAGAAACGTGTATTAGCAAGTATTTGTCTGTGGTAAACATGTACTTAGTTCCTTTGGAGAGCAAAAGCGAGCGGTGCGGCGTGTGTGTGTGTCTGTCTGTGGCTGTGTTTGTCAGTCAGTGTATTTAAGACTTTATTTTTTTCAAATTGGGTTTGTGGTTTTGAATTCATGCTCTAAGAATGCCATGTATATTTATTATTTTTATATTCAGGGTGTTCAAATTTAAGATAATAATGGAGCCGAATAAAAAAGGGATCAGGTTAAAACTTCTCATTTCCAACGATTTAAAACGTTGCGTAGTTGAAGAAAAGCAATCCGTTCTGTAGCGTAGAATGCCTAGACAAGACGATCAATTTATCCAGAAGCCGATTCATAATACTAATAATAATAATGGACAAGAATTTATGGAAAATTTTATTATAGAAAGCTCTAGGGAACTTCTCACAATTTTAAAGATTATTCAGCGGAAAACAGTAAAACAGAAAGTACGGCGGTAAATACGAAATCGCACTTGATTCCAGTATGGGATCTCTGAGCGCTAAATACTTAATTTTAGGCATATTAATTCACGAATTCATACTTGAAATAAACGGAAAACGATACTGATTTAAGAAAAACTGAGATCGAGTATAAATAAATAAAAACGAAATATACAAATAGTAATTAATACATGGAAGTGTATAACAGTATTTTAGGACATTGATAATTTTAAATTTTTAAATTCTTCCATAGCCAACTTTGTCAGGTGCCTCCGTTGCCTAGTTTTATCAATGTAGAGGTGCGCGTTCGTTTCTTGCCTCGTCCCTGGGTGTTTCTACTTCTGGTATCACAATGGGCCTAAGCTCTAGATTAAGTGGTGCGTTCTCCTTCGGGGATGGTTCGCCACCTAACATAACCTAACCTACTTTGTCATACTTTAAGTATCATTTACATATGCTACTTATATAACAGCAATAACTTTACGACGCAATTACAGTAGCACGATCCATTTAAATCAGGTGACATCACAACGGCAAGTGATTATATTTTTATCTGTTAAAATGTCAAAATTCTATACAAACTCATTTGTTTAACAGTTTTTATTATTATAAATTTATAATTTTTTTTTTAAAAGGCAATCAATAACGTAATAAAAGAAGAAACACAAACGATTACTAAAATAGTTTTTTCCCTACCTTGATAAATTTTAAATTTCACTTATGATGGTTTGTCAAAAGTCCACAGAAATGAGCACCACATTTTTGATATCCACAAGTCAATTTTATTTCCAACGATTGATGTAATTTTGTATTAGTAATTATTTCGCAATAGCTATTATTTCTTCGAATACAATGTCAAAAATAGAAATGTTAACTACAATTGGTTACATTTCATAATCCATACAACAATAATACATATTAATAAATATTACAGTTTTTTTACACGGATTAGATTCTCGTCGAATAGGCGTTTTCGTTCTGGAGAGTGTGAGCCTAACAGCCGCTCTAGTGAAGAATCTGAACTAAAACCATCATGCGTTTAAAACATCATGAAGTGTGTACCCTATCCTACCCTACAGTATTGGAAAAGTTTTCAAGAGTTACCCTAATTTAAAAAAAAAAAAAACTATTTTAAAATGTACGTTTGTATTTTTACATACACGCAAATATACAATCTAATACACACAGAGCCATGTTAAATAATTGTATTTTCGTTTATTTCGTTACTATTTTATTATTTTATTATTACTTTTTCCGTTTTATTTTCTTTTTTGCCACGTTTTTATATGTTATTTGAATAGATTCTCGGCTGGCTGAATGGCTGAACAGCAGGCAAGTAATGAACACTCAGAATCAGTGTTGTCAGTTTCGTTTTTTGTTTTCCGCCAAATAGCTGCTCTAATATCACCAAAATGGCCAAATATCGCCAATATATAAAAGTATTTACTTTTAGTTGTAAACGTATTTTCATTGCGTCTTTGCAAATGCTTTAATCTTAAAAATTTAATTAATTGACTTATTTTATCAGAAAACATAAAAATTAAATTTTTTTATAACAATTAAAAACGGAGCTTAATATAACAAGTACATAAGTACCTTCTGTATATATTAAAACACAAGTAAAACACGAGTAGAAGGTACTTTTTGGAAATATAATTTTTATAAAAAAAAGGGCGAATCATGAAAATAAATAAATAAATATTTAAAGCTTTAACCTCGAGACCAAATCCTAAAATCAGATCGCAAGCAATTTTACCAAGTTTTACCTTTTGCTCAGCATTCTCGTTCGCACTGAGTCTTATGGCAAAATTTTCGTTTGTTTCGTTGTCGATGCCATTTGTAAATATTTTTAATTTTAACGATTTGAATGTAATTTCCAATAATTTTTAATTTTATTTTGTATTTACTCTCTGCTACATTTGATATTTATTTTTATATTGCTGACTAGAAGGCATGTATAAATATGAGTGGCAAAGCAAATTTGCTTTAATGTGCCAATGTAGATACAGGGTAGGCCAAACGTCATCAAGACGTTTATAAATTTAATAACTTTTTCGTTTATATATGTATACTAGCTGACCCGGTCCGCGTTGCTGGCCCTAAGCAAACATTAGTGTTGTATTACCACAGGATTTATTTATTTAAAATAAAAAAAAGCACAAAAAATAAATATATGTCTATGGTGGTGCAATATGAAAATTGGATTTTGAAAGGCCCTCCACCCGCATACCGAAAATCAAAAATCAGACTTCACAGTGTCACCCGCCTGAATATTCTGAAGATTCCCTGAAAATTTCATCAAAATCGGCACAGCCGTTTTGGAGTCCATACGTTACATACATACACACATCCTGTTTTATATATATAGATATTATTTCTATTACACCTGGAGTAAAAATAAGAACCAAAATCATAAATATTTATTATTTAAATCAGGGATAATTATTATGAGTGATGCATGTCATTTTCATGGTATGGTGTCCAGAAACATTTTTTCTGGCAAAGTAATGAGGTAAAATACTGATTAACATACTCTTCACTACTTCTACTTTAGCTTTGTAAATAATTGCTTTAACATGGGGATATCATTAGAGGTAAGTACTTACCACTCTCTTGGAGTAATGGTGAACTTGTTAGCTTGGTAAATGTATGTGATTGAAGCTTTAGAAAATACATAATTAACGGTTTGAAGTTATTCATATTATTTTGCAAATCCTCTTTAACCGACTTAGAAAAGGAGAATGTTCTCAATTTGACTGCATTTGTTATTTGATATTTTTTCTCATAGGAAAGCTCATACCTCCCGTGTGTTGTAATCGGACACTAAAAAGTGTAAAATAAAAATTTTCCAGACTTAAGTTGATTTTAATTTTTTAAATCGAACTTCTATTTTTATAAGTTAATTAAAATTTGTAATTGACAAGAAAAGTATCAACATACACGAGTTTGAGCTTTTTTTTATTTTTTTATTTGAGGGTGGTGATGGTTGAAGTAGTCTGCACGTTGACTACAAAAGGAAAAATTTTTCATGGGTTCAGCCCCAGTTTCAGACTCATAAAAACATCTCGCATTCTTTCTGATGTGTGACTTGTATGTCTTTATATCAGTTGTAATCGAAAGGTTTCAGTGGCGAAGGTCACTGAACAGTAACGGCGAAGTAACATAATTAATAAAAATTGCTACTAAAACCGATGGTTCAAAAATTTAATATGTGTCCTTGACATCAGAGACGCTACAATACTGCTATAAAAACATATAACGTGCAAAAAGCAGTGTTGTAAGATAGTGACGCTTTACCTCCTATCATTTCTCCTACTATCCCTTTCCTCTAGTTCCAACTCAATGCATTTAGAATGCGCCATATTTGGTTCAGACCGGTTAAGCCATTCGTAATTACGATTCTTGATAAGATCTCTTTTAATATTATGTAAAATGGCTTTATAGCGGGTTTACTATAAAGTCAAATGTTTAAAAATTGAAACTAAATGCAACACAATTTCTTTCTAATTAAATAAAAATCGATATGTCGCAATGTTTCAGTGTGATTTGATTACGGAAATATCAGTATTAAAAGTATTATTTAGAAACAGTAGAGAGTTTTTGCACAATAATAGTTACCTCTGTTTCAAGTGATAATAAAGTCACTACATAACTGCTTCTAAGTAATATAGACGGTATGTAGTATATGCTTGAAAAGTATGATGTTTTTGTAGCTGTAACGCATTCTCTATTTTTTGCTGAGTACATCTGAAAAACTCATTAGGCCTTACTTCTTTGAAAGTGGATGGCAATGCTGCAACCGTAAATGGAGAGAGGTATCGGTTTAAGATAGAACATTTCTTGCGTTCTACTCTTGAAAACAGACATGAGACGTGGTTTCAGAAGAATGAAGTCACTGTCTGAAACGCAATGCCACTTCAAATCAAATTTTTCAGGGCAAAAAATTTCCAGAAATTCGGAAGTTAATAGGCCAGCGCGGTCGCCAGATTTCTCCGCAGTCGACTATTTTCTTTTTGGGTTATTTGAAAGAACGTACATATGTGAACAAGGGAGAGAAAAAATTAGTATAATTACACCTGAATACTCGACTAGACAGCGGATAAAATTTTCGAGTAGGGCGCGATGGAACATTCAAAGATATATCGCCACATTTGGCGATAAAACGCCTTAACTGGCAACACTGCTCACAAACAGGCTCTTCTAAATAACACACTAACATACACTAATGCATGCAAATACAGAACACATTACAACATCACGCATAGAATAGTTGAGCGACTTGTTATGCATTTTAAATAATTGTGTTTTATTTTTTTTCTCCTCTTCTCCGCATTTATTAATTTCTTTTTCTTTTCCTCGCTATTTTTCCACTCAACTGTTTTTTTCTCGGATTTTCGTTGTTATTTAGAGTATTTTATTTGTACTTGTTCCATCGTACCCCCAATGCAACTCGTAACAAATTACATTTGGATACTCTGAGAACATAAAGCTGTGTGTGCAAAATAAAAGTTGCCTATTGTTCTTCCTTGTTTACGAAGTTACTTTCTTGGCAACATGCGCGCCCCTGCACCAAAAACTGTATTAAAAATAAAATATTTTTATGAAATTTTTGTGCTTTATTATTGTAATTTTGCATAAAATAGGTGATATTAAAATTCTTTGTGGTTCATAAAAAGGAAAAACTCCAAGGATTTATAAAAATTTCGTTTATCATAAATAAGACACTAATATTTCTTTATTTCTTGGAACAAAAAAAAAAGTTATTAAAAGTTTTTGAATATATGTATAACTATGAGTGTAAAGTATAGAAACAATTTTGTAATAGAAACATGGAAAGATATAAAAAATTACATTTATTTACAGCAGAGTTATTTCTATTGTACTTTTCTATGATTTATAAACCAATGCGCAGTTGGAGTTTTTCTAAGATAAATGTTAACAAACAAACCATGGAAATTTGTGAAAATATTGTTCTGTTTTTCTTCTCGAAAGCTAATAAAGAATTGAATTTCTGTATTTTGTGTTCTCTAAAACTGCCATTTTACTCTTTTAAGATATTATTTATTTGTACTAATGTTGACTCCTTGCCGCTTCGAAATTTTTAAATCGAACAACAAACTGTATACAATTGTGAACAGTTCGGAAATATAAATGAAAAGAACGCTGTTTCAACAAAAGTATCTACTTATATTGATTAGGACACTATTGAAGTCGCTGGCAAAGTCAACAAAAAGTCCTTGAAAAAGTATTACATCTAAAGAAATTGACTATACGGTGTGCTTTATTCAGGAAATTATTACCTACGGTTATTACTAACTGTTACCCTCTATAAGAAAAGAAAAGTGGTAGGGATAACAGGTGGTGAGGGATATACAGAAGAAAACTTCAATACTTTTACAGCTCTCATTTTGCTTGTTTTTTTTTTGGGGGACGCATTAAATTTTCTAGAAGGTCTGTTTAGTAGCCGATGTGCTACACAATATCAAAGAAGGTGGGCGCTCCGATGTTACTTGTGGATTAGTATCAGCTGCAGCCGGTACTCTTCAGTGACCAGTGACTATGCCTTCGCCACTAAAACTTCCGATAACAACTAACAGAAAGGCACATCAAGAAAATGCGAAGAATTTTTATGTCTTATGGCGTTTAAAGGGTAAAGTGAAATGCACTTTAAGAGAATCGAAATTACTATTAGACAGATACTGAGCTCGAGCCCAGGACCTTTGGTTTTATAGTCAACGTGATAACTACCTTAGTCATCGCTTCCTCATTTCGTTACCACGATTCCGTAAGTACTCTATCACTAAATTATGACAACTGATTTTTGATGAACACAATATAATAATATTGACATTAGCGATTCGTTATTTCAGCACCACATACCAAGATAATAACAAAAGTCCTCAATGAACTAAAATCATATTTCTCCCAGATGTCAATCTCTCAGGGCATGGGAATCTATTCAGTCTAGTTTTAAGACTGCGTCATTGATGCGTATGTATGTATATATAATTTCGTGATTGTGTGTGTGTATGTGTGTTTGTATTTATGTACATATGAAAACCTCTCATAAATTAAGAATGACAATTAAATTTGGTGAGGTTAAATCGATTTTGGTCATTTCATTTAACCAAGGTCGTAGGCGAGATATGACGGAAAAAATACCTTATGAAGTCCTTGTGTTACCAAATTCTCATCATGCATTGCCTTTTTTAAAACTTTTCTAACTCATTCGTATGCTACAATTTTTAATTTATGTATTTCGTCATATAACGTTGTCGAAAGTCTTACAAAAATTACTTTATTTTCATAACTCCATTAAAGTAATAAGGTTGCATAGAATATTTATGTATTTCAGGCCACTGGTCAAACGTTGAATGCGTGTCAGTCGTTCTTACATATTTTTTGAGAGTTTTCATACAACGATATTTTACTTTAATATCGACAAGCCCTGACAACTGTCTTACAAGAGAGCGAAAAAAGGTCATAAAAATGTAAGTTTTGTAGTTCAAATTGTGTTTTTAGCTCAGTTTTTTTTTCTTATATCCCAATTTTTAATCTGAACAAAGATAATATTTTACCAATGTCATATTGGAGGATATCTAGGAAAAGTTAAAAAAAACGATTTGAAAAAAATTTTGTTAAGCCCTTTCTATATTACAGAGAAAAAAATAAAATAAAATTTCTATTAAAAAATTTCTGATATCAATTTAAAAATTGTTTAAAATTTCACCAGTAAACAAATTTGTAAGGTTATCACAGCGGCTTCGGCTGACTGTTTACAAAACATAGTGACCGTAGAACAGTAGTAATAGTGCCTCAGCCCTTAGTACCCATTGTAAATATTTAGTCGTTAATATAAGTGTAGGCCGGTCACCGGCACTATCACCAGTATACCCGAAGGACGTTCGCCGCATCACCGAGAGCTGCCGATATTATCACCCGTATAGTCAATAGTATAAACACGAGCTTCTGCGAGAACCGATTCCAGAGTACTCACTTCACTTTACAAGGTAACAATATGAATTTTTAAAAATAGAATCGTAAAGAGTACGGTTCGTGTACAAAAATACTGTGTACGAAGGTCTACAAAGCAGAAAAATTACAACAAAAAAATATATATTTTGTGGAAAACATGCGTACATATATCTGAAATAATATATACAGGGTGGCACAAAAGGGGCTATATGGTTTGAATTCTGTATAACTTTTTTAATTATTATTTTTTCTTTGTTTTTTTTTCAACATTTTGTGAGGAAGACTTGGGGAATTAATTATTAAGCTTTCGAAATGAAATCATGGCCACCTTAAATTTTGCGAAAAGTTATGGAAGATATGCTAAAAGGAGCACGTATATACGAAGCACAAAATGGACATCACTTACAGTCATTTTTCAAAGCTAATTGCAAAAAATTCCCCAATAATATACTGTATTTTAAAAAAAAATATTATAATAATCGCATAAATAAAAAAGTTATGAACCATTTAAACCATATAGCTCCTTTTGTGCCATCCTGTACAAATATTGATTTTAATTAGGTAAATACAGACATATGTACGCAGTGTCTTATTTCGAACTCATAAAATATATTCGTACATAGTATATTGATCGAAATCCATTTATAAATTTCAAATCGGTTGATATTCTACTAAATTAGAGGCAGATGAGCATTGATGCTAACTTTTTCGGACCAAAACACACTGTTCATTCTTGAAAAAGCGTGCTGAATGTATTGCATGCTTGTATGCTTGTAAGTACATTAGACCGTACGTCAAAAAAAATTCGCCGTACATCCCCTAAAACAAAAGGATTTCAGAAAATTATCTTAATATTTTTTATTATGATAGAATGATCTATGACTATTAAGTGTGAAATAAAATATTGTCTAAATGCTCGCCACGGCTTCGGCGGCATAAATCTATTCGATGGTCGATTTTAGCAATGACTCGGAGACATAATTGAGGTTCAATGTCGTTAATGTGCCGAATTATCTCAGCATTTAGCTCTGGAATTGTTCTTGGCTTATAGACGTAGAACTTTTCTCTTAAATATTCTCAACGAAAGAAGTCCAATGGTGTCAAATTACATGATCGTGACGGCCAATTAACATCGCCACGATATGATATAACACGGCCATTGAATTTCTCGCGCAAAATAGTCATTGTTTCGTTGGCTGTGTGCCAAGTGGCACCATCCTGCTGCAATCACGATATGTGTATCGTCCTGGTCCATATCCTCAATTTTTGGCCACAAGAAGTTCGTTATCATTTCGCGATGGCGAACAGCATTCACGGTAACTGTTTGGCCGACCTCATTTTCGAAGAAGTACGGACCGATGACACCCCCTACAGACATACAATTCTGCCGTTTGTAAGCACATTTAGTCGATTATGCTGACCAGAGAAATCACGAAGTGCATTTTGATTTGAACGCCCATTTTCGTAAAGGGCTTCAACAATCTTAACGCACTGCTCAATTGTGTACCTCACCATGGTTGAGATTATGAAACACTGAAACAAAGAAATGTCAATTAACATCGTGCAATATAGTTGGACCACCCTTTATTTAATTTTTGAAATGAATGTATATAATAGTGACAGAATTTTCAATTACAGGCTTGAATAAACTCCAAAAATATTATACAGTTAGCATCACTGAAAACAAATTTTGGTATATTTTTAGAAACGCTTGCTCTTGAGATTTGGAGAGTTTAAAAAGGATAACAAAATAAAAGATCGCCACAAATGCCTTATTCTTTTTGTCATAAATACCAAACTTTTCGGTACAATTTTTTGAGCGTTTTTTTAGTTTTTTTAAGTTTACTTTAACTTTTTCAAGTTTTGTGTTTAACCACAATTCATGTTGAAAATAGAGTTGTTTCTCGTAGCAAAAAATTAATAAAACAAAATAAATCCTTTTAACTTTTACTCGTATATAAATATTAATCGCACAAATAAAGTCGTTTTAAATCTTTTCCGAAATCCTTTCAACTTTTATTTTAAGGATAGTACATTTTTTTGTCTCATATGTAGGCATATGCATACATACGAGTACATATGTATTTTAAATGTTTAATAATATGTATTTATATACTCCAAGATATCTTCCAAGCACATTAAAATATAAAATAACCATAAGCAAAAGGCATGGTTATAATAGAAGACCAAAAAAGGTCCTTTGGGTTACAAGGAAAAAACAATATTGAATATGAGTTGTCATGCCTTTACTACACGTAAGTAAAATTTTTTTTGGACCGCCACTCACGGAAGGTCTCTACACATACCAATGTCTTGCGCTGGAACTAGAAAGTGAGGCTTTGATTGGGAGGGATTGAGTAGTGTTTGTTGTGAACATTCGATTTGAATCTTCTGACGTGACAGGAAAGACCTCCTCAGAGAGTTTACTCCACATACATGCTGTTCGGCCAAACAATTCGTTCTGTGTGGAATGCGTAGTGTGATCAACCAAAATTGGATGCGCACTTAATGACTATGTGTTTAGAAATTAACCGGATTCAGTAACAAGTTCCTCGATTTAATTAGAGCACATCCCATTCGACCAGCGATAAAGCATCGAAACAAATCTCACATTGCGAAAAGGCTAAAGTGAGTCAGCAGTCCCTACTGCCCCCAGTGCATTTCTTAACCCTTTTTCATATCTTTAGTTCTTATCATAACAAATTTAAAATTAAAAACTATGTTTTACATATCGCTTCCTATTGCAACGTAGTCAAATTCCAAAAATAATGAAACTTGGCAATATGTCATTCGGATGCTGATGGCTGTGTAATTAGGGTGTTGGCCCTGCAACGAGAAGGACCTAGGTTCAATTCTCAGCAAAGTCAAGTAAAGAAAATTTTTTTTTCTTAGTTTTCTGTGTTACAGCAGCCTCTTTTGTCGGCATTTATGTAATAAAACGGCGGTGAAGTAAAATCATAAATAAAATGACTCCCTTAGAGTTGTGCAAGAATTAACTTCGAACTGCCTACCAATTTCGCCACCAGGCTATTCTATCTATCTATCACTATCGCTATCTCTCTCTAGTTATGCAATGCATATGCATTGCATATGTAGGCGATATCACACCCAGCACTGCTCCAAGATAAAAAATTTTTTTTTTTTAATGTACGCTTTATGATGTAGATCATACCGACACTTTCTGCTTTAACCTTAGTTCAGCTTTGGATAAAATACAGTGAAGTCGCGATAAAATGATCCAATTAAAAGAAAACCAGTACATTTTGAGAAGGACCGTCATATTTCCGAATGGCATTTAATTTCCCTTTAAAAATGTTTTCCCATGAAAATAAAAGACTCGTATGTGAAATATTTATTGTGTATTACATTCCAAAAACCAAGAATTTATCTTTGAGAAACTGAAAGTTATTATGCGAATAATTCTCTGATTTCCTTTTGCTGTTTTTTTTTATGTGTGTATGTAAGAAATTTTGATTGACAGCTGAAGACAATTTAAAAGCAAAGACTTAAGGAAATTTCCAAATTATTATGCAGTTGAATCGGAATATAACCACTATACTGTTGAGTTAGATTTCAACACTCTCTAGAAAAAAAATACAAAACTAAGCTGTTGATATTTTAGAGCTTTGAACAAGTTCATATTTCAGAGTAATCAATTTAGGGGGAAAAAGTGTTCATAAAACTAAGATTTTATTATTTTTTACTAATATAAATTATTCGACCTTTTTTTATTTTATTATAACTGCTTTCATCAATCATCAAAATCTGACTACGCAGTATAAATTTCTGAAGAGGGGTAGCTGTATTCTCCCGATCGACCCGCCACACACGTTTGGCACGAGTTTTCAAATGAAAAAAGAATCATCAAAATCTGTCTACTCAGTAAAAAGTTATGAATCTATTAAAAAGAGATCACAGTGTAAACACGAGCATTCCAATTAAAAATAATCTTAAAAATCGGTCCTCGCAGTAAAAAGTTCTGAAGAAACACACATGAAAAAAATACAGTCGAATTGGGAACCTCCTCCTTTTGTTAAGTGGGTTAAAGGGAATTGAATTCAAGAAACAACCTCTAACTGCAGAAACGGGTCGACCGATTTCAACCGGGTACGTTGGAGATGGTCTGTAGATGGTTTATGTGAACTTTGCACGAAATCGGGCCAGTGGTTCCAGAGATATGGCATTTCGATTTTCCTATATATTCCGATACAAAGGCACACTACCCACCCCAAAAATTAATTATCAAATATATTCACCATTTGTTTACCAATTTACAAAATTATTTTTGCATATGAAAGAAGTTCACAAAAATTTTTTTAAAAAGGGGTGCGGGCTGTGAAATGTGGGTGCCAAAAAAAATTGATTATCAAATAACTTCGGCGTTTGTGGACCAATTTTCAAAATTAGTGCAAACACTATTTTTTCTTAAATAAATTTCTGTCTTGTAGTTTGTATTTATTTGATTTAAGTTTCGATACTTGAATAATAATAATCTAAATTTTATTAAAATTTTTTATATATTTATATTAGCCAATGTAAAACGTTTCACAAATTTCTCTAACATAACAAATTTCAGCACCAAAAATATATTTTCTCTTTCTACTACTGATTAAAGCTGCCTTGGTGCTGTATTTGATTGAATCAAATAAGCTAAAAAATCAGTTCAGAAACAAAATCAAAAGAGCTAAAAGTCAACTGAGCTACTGAACGAACTAAACGGACCAGCTCACCAAAAAGAGCTGAACTGAAAAGAGTGCTCACTTCAAAGAGCTCATGAACCCAACTCTATTCAATATGTAAACTTCTCTTGCCATGTTTAGATTCACTAAGAACGGATTTTTGAATAATCTAATTTTAAAGGTGTAAAAAAGAGTAAAAGGGGTAAAACCGTGTAAAATCGATAACTTAATATCTCAGATACTAAGACAGATAGCATAAAAATTACAAAAGCATATAAATGCTGCCGAAAAATAAGCGGAAATGTGCTTCGTACTTTTAGTGGATAAAACTAAAGAAAAAATTAATTTTAGTATTTCTCTTTGCAGCCATATATATTCCAAAGTAATGGACATAGAACAATACTTTTTTCTGTTATCTTTTCTTCGAGTGTGCGAGGTTACTTTTTCGAAAATCGAGTAAAATTGTACCTTTGTACTTTTATCCTATTTAGGTAGTGGTTATGATGCACATTTTTACTATCTTTAAACACCGCCATGATATGGGATAAAAAAATTAGGACGAAAATGTAATATCCTAAATAAAATAAATGTAGACAGTGCCAAACTTATAATAAAGAGTAACAATTAAAAAAATACATTTATATGAATGAAAATAACGCCTTTCCTCCCGAAGATTTACAGGTTTAGAGAACGGATCTCGTAAATTAATGCTTCAAATTAACTTAAAACTAGGAAAATAAATAAAAGCAGATAAAAAAAAGTTATAATAATAATATTAAAAACAAAAAGAATAAGAATTATCCTCTATGTGTGCCTTGAACAGTTTCTGAGAAGAGGTTGTGTCTTAGAGATATGTTCAACTCAAAAGATGGTACTGACTCTTTTATATAACCAAAAGGAGATAAATAATTAATATTAGATCAACTAAAATCTTTCTGAACTTCATAAATAACTGAAATAACATTATTTGCCTGAAAAGAAGATCTTGATATAAAACTTCTAAGAATCTCACAAACATAAAGTCCTATTAGTGTTATTTGTATAATAAAAGTTTACTATCAACCGGTAGAGTTTTTATTACAAATAATTTTAGTGAAGAAACCCAAAATTTTGTTTGTTTTTTGCAACACTACGCGAGCATGCTTGTTAAATTTTAAGAGCTTATTAAAACTCACCCCCAATTATTCAAATATGAGCAGATGTGAATGTGTAATAAATAAATATAAAAGAACCTTAGAATAATAATATAGTGCGCTAGTCTATCATTATTGCGCGTATTCTATATTTTAGATTCCTAGAAGAGTGAGTCTCTTGTCGGTTTCACCACAATCAGTAAAAAATGTCTTATGTGCATGTGTAACATTTACTAAATAAAATAAATAATATTTATTGGAATTTATAGTGGAAATACAAATATAAATATGTGTGTGTGTGTGTCAGCATGGAAATATATTGAATACAAAAGCTTTACACATGTATGACATTTCAAGGAAATGGAATTTGATAACAAAGTCTGTTGATTTTATAAAAACAGAAAACAAAAAATATTCTCTTCTTTTATTACTTCTTTATTTTTGCACAACAAACTTTTCTCATATAAAATTTATATCTCACATAAAGTCATTTGTGTGTGTAGACAGTGATGTTAACTCTACAGTATTTAAACTAGGGTAACTCCATAATTAATTTCACAATAAATGAAAGCAAGATATTTTAGTAAATTGTATATAATTTTAATTTTAATTTTTTTATCTTCGACAAGTACTCATGAGATGTCCACCGAATACGTTTGGCTAGAGTGGATAGAGGAAGCAGTATTTGTGGACATTTAACCTGTACTGTCCAACACGGCACTTGGAAGGAAATATTTCTGAAGGGGTTTATTTCATATTCTAACGGTTCAACGGAAAAATTAATGTGTGTTAAAATCGATCACAAATTGAAGCGCCTTCTAGACGAGCTCATCGTACCTAAAAAGGTTCGATATCATTAGAATACATTGAATAACATGAATACAATGAGGCCACATCACCGAATCTTCAACGAGTTAATAGCGTCGGCCGTTCTATAGTCAGCGGTAACACTTTTCCTCTCATGTACGCGTTCGAGTAGCTTCAAAGCACTTGCACATACATGCATGACAGCTATATTTCATTTTCAGACGGATTCGTATCGTATAGATAGTAAAGGGATCAGATGAAGTGAAGTATTTCTTGTAGTCGAAGCTCGTGAATCCTTCTTTTGCGACTTGAAAAATGTGACGGATATTCATGCTAAAAATATCAAGAGGTTATGATTTTTTAATATCTATACCACATGCATATAACTATATATGATGTGGTTATATATAAGGATACATATATATATGATGATCCCTACACTTGCGATGCATTGTGCTGAAACTAGAGGAAAGGGATAGTTAGAGCAATGACAGAAGGTGAATCTTCTTTGAATTATCTTGCAATTTTGCTTTTGCACGTTCTTTGTTTTACAGCAGTGTTGAAGAGCCTCTGATGTCAAAGAGATGTAGCAAATTTGTTTTTTGAAGTTTCGTTTTTAGTAATTATTTTGCGTGCATATGGATTGGTTACAGCAGAAGCCGTTACTGTGCAGTAACCAGTGACAAAAACTGACACAAAGACACACTAATGAACAACAGAAAAAATTCCAGATGTTTTCATTGTTTGGTCTGAAACTTAAGTTGAACCCAAGCACTTTTTGGTTTTGTGGTCAACGTGCAGACTACTTCAGTCATCTCCACCTTCCAAACCCATTCTCTAATGGGTATTAATTTACTTATTGTTTCTACATTTGTACTATTGCAGGATTATTCGCCGTTAGTGCCATTTTGGAAAAAGTCCCCCGAGGGTCTAACCAAACTTAAATTTTAAAAATTCTTAAAAAATTTCTCAAAATCAATTTGTGTACTTGGAATCGGAAGTTCGACAGAGAAGAAATTAAATAATAGAAGTGTAGAAAATAGGGAAGCTCAGGGGTACCGCCCTGAATTTATTATAAAATCGTTCAATCATAGTATGATTTCTGGGAAAACTCAACATAAATCGAGAGAAGTCATCACCCATACAAAGAGAACGGAAGTTTTCCATCGAAAATACATTAGCTTTGGCTATGTGGTGAAAATTAACATATCAGGACTGCTTAAGTCAAGCACAGATACGTACATATATCGAGCGGTTCCCAAACTTTCTGATAGTTCAAATGAATAGCACTTCAAAAAGTGTAGTAACAGAATTTTTAGAAGAAGAAAAAAATTTCGAAAAGTGACTCTCTTCATTTTTTCTGCATTATTCAAATGTTGGAGAAATTTTCTAATGGGAAAATTAATCTGGTGCAAAAAGTACAACCATATTCACATAAATACAAAAACGTCAAATCGTCTACTAGTGCTATCGATAAAAAAAAATTAGTAACTCTCAAAAAAAAATTTTAAATTGATATTTGGAACTTGGGATACGGGCCGGCACCATGGAGGCAGCTACAAACTAGGCGGACCCAGACGTTGGTGAGTGAGGACTGTTCTGAATGCGGAAAGCGGTTCCGGAAAAGAATCTACCCAGAAAAGGAGGAGGGAATTTTTTAGTGGTAACACCACTCGACGCAGATGACGACGGTCTCTGTAAGTGTGAAGGCATTTTCAACCCTACCTCACAACCCAAAAAATAAAAAAGCTTAGCTTTGGCACGTGTATTTTCTTTTACGCTTTTTAAATGAAAATAAGTAGGCAAGACTTACAAAAATGTTAATATTGTTTTGTATTTGATTCTTTCTGGCTTTTCTATCCCTTTCTATCAATTTTATCAAGTCAAATAAACTTTGTAACGAATCCCACCAAAATGTGCCTCAGAGACACATACAAAGAAATTACAAATTATTTTTGTGAATTTATATTCTTTTCTTATATTTCTTTTAAAGCAAAGCTCGTTTCATATTGCGAAATAAAATCCAACGTTCTGATCTTGGTTTATACTTTATAGTTTCTTCCAAATCAATCTTTTCTATAATTCTCTTTATTTCTTCTGATATAACTACTTACATACTTATATATGATTACATATCATTTTTAATTTAATTGTGGGAAAAAGTTCTTTCCTCCCAACTTTCTCATTGAAAATCAGACAACAACTGAATAAACAGTGCAAGATTTTATGGAATGGTGGAAATTTAATGGGAATTCCCCTTAGTTTAATTTGTTGTTTCGCAATGTTGCCGTAGTTGACTAGTAGGAACGTTATGGCAAGATTAAGGACATTTGTGGTTTTACATAAATAATTAAACAAATAGAAATTAAAATATAATTAAACATTTGTTAAAAGAAATAAAATAATTGTTAGTACTAACTCAAGTAACACCAATAACAATAACAGAAATATAAAATAGTTATAACACTTCAAAGTGAAATATGTGTCTGAGAGGCACATGTTGACGGGATTAGGATTAATTAATGAAAAATAAATGACGTGCCATAAGGGCTTAACAGTTCTTAGTGAATTCTCTTTATTAAAAGTCGATTAAGTCAGTCACAAAACTATTTTAAAATATTGTTAATACCATCTTGGGCATCTGGTCTTAGTCACGTCGCCCATTTTTGTGCATTTATATTTTTCAAATTTATTTGTAACGTATTGTCCTGAATATGTTAAGTTTTTAAAAACCACACAGTAATTTCAAAGAAAAAAATTAAACATCACTGTGAATGTGTGCCACTAAATTGACAGTCCAGATATTTAAACATTGAAATCTACAACTTCAGCTCATACAAATGTAAATTTTACATTGTGTTGGTATGTTGGCAAATTTATTTGAATGTCAATAGATTTTCAAAAACTGCTGCTATAAAGTGAATATTTTCATTTGTGTTCCTACGACTTTTTTCAGTACTTCAATACTTGTTTGATCATTTCGTCAAACATCGAGAGGGTCACAAATACAAAGTAGACAAAAATTTTATAAAATTATTTTGTGAGATGAATTCCTAAAGAATTTTTTTAACCGACTTCCAAAACGGAGGATTTTCTCAATTCCACTGTATTTGTTTTTATTTGTGGTACCTCAGAACAATTTACTGGGTAGACCGATTTTTAAGATTCTTTTTTAATTGGAAATGTCGTGTTTACCGTATGGTCGCATATTAATGGCGGGCGGCTAGGCGGAATACAGCTCCGCCTACACAGAACTTTTTACTGGATAGGTCGATTTTGTTAATTCTTTCTTTATTGTAAAGCTCGTTCTTACAGTTTGGTAAAATTTATATGGCGAGCTCATCATGGGAATACAGTTCCCCTTTGTGGTACAATGCAAATATTAACACTTAAAATATAAAAATAATAATGTATTTAATCTTTTTTATTTATTAAAAGGCAAGTCGAGAATAAAATAAAAAATTTTAAAAGATTAACTGAGACACGAAAATGTGGAAAATAAAAATTTAAAAAAAAAATTTTAAATTAACGAAAAATAAAAAATTAACAAAATTTTATTTTTGCGTTTGTATCCATTAAACAGCTGGAAGATAATTAATTTCTTAATAATAATGCTCAGAACCGTATCCAATGCATTGCACCGAAATTAGCATGGAATAAAGCAATTCTGATACAATTCTATATGTATGTATGTATATACATTACACAACTTAAGAACTTGTCAACAGATCGGAACCATCAAAAGCAAGTTTGCCTCACTTACATGTTGTGATTGCATCGGCGAAGTGCAATCATATGCCAAAGCACGAATCATATTGACTGTCATACTTTTGCTTATATTTAAGTTTACACAATACAGGAGTTTGCTTTTTTTACTGAGTATTAAGACTTCTTGACTTAAATACATTCTGATGTGACACAGAGTTAGGACAGCTCGAAACACCTTATCAAGGTGCAATTTATAGACCAGGGATAACTATAATTTGATTTGCCACCCGTGTGCACTGGTAGTGATACAGGATTTTGTATCTCCGTGTGCCATGGGGGCGGTAGTGATCGTCTTAATTTCACTCAGTGTTGAGACCACCGTGGAATAAGACGCTACGCGTAGGTGTCCACGTAAATCTAGAACACATCTGTATGTATGAGCAGAATTATTCTCATATACGAGTATTACGTCCAGTTTAAAAAATTTAAAAACTGTTGGAAGACGATCAACTCAAGAAATATAACTATTGGAATGGATCATGAACATTGCCGTGATAGCAGAAGAAATTATGACTTTCGTTTCGAAAGAATTAACTAAAATCCAGTTACATCAGAGGCAGCTGGTAAAAAATTTTGTAACCATTTATGGTATTTGCGTGAAGTAACTTCGGCTTTAGCCTTTTTTGATGTGAGATTGGATGCCACTACAAGAGCAAATATGGTGAAGGCGCTAAAAACAGAAGCAAAACTTAGCGCGAAGAAAAAGGCGATGCTCGATAATAAAGATTTTATAAATAATTTTTCAAAGATTGATATTATTACAATGTTTTTTATTTTCAGGAAAATCAATTGATTTTTCCATTACAAGTAAAAGTATGCATTTTTTTCACGGTTAAAAACAGATTCCTCTTTTTTAAAAGAAGACCCAGAGAAATGGGTCGGTGAACGGTGAAGTTAGTGGAAGACTTTTAATGGCTTGATAACGAAAGATGAAAGTCAGATGGCATATGTAATGCAATGTGTTCATGACCATCGAAAACTTTTCCCTAATTGCACAAAAATTATATTAAATAAAAAGTATGAAATTTAAACACTTTTAAAATTATACTTTTTGGTTGCACAGAATTATTTTTCTGTGTAGTTTTTAGCTTGTAGATCATCATGACGTACAAGTGTAATGGAATAAATTTTCAACCGTAAGTCGGCACGGCAAGGCGTGGTTAAGGGGCGTGAAATTTTTGGAGAGTCATTTTTCATCCGGCCTCAACTTTTGAGGAATGAGACTTAAACATTTTCATAAAAAAAATTTTTTCATACAAATAACGGACACCCTAATGTACATATATAATACAAATTAAACTCAAACAATAATGATTATTTTCTAATCAAAAAATAAAACTCAAGGAGCAATCATTATTTTTCAATCAAAAAATAAAACTCACAGAATAATGATTGTTTCAATCAAAAAATAAAACTTGAAAAATAATTATTATTTTTTGAGTAATAAATAAAATTCAACAAATTTTGTCCTCTTTGTCTGTGGTTTTGCACAAATAAAACCGCGCAGCGTGGATAAACGTAAAACATTTTACTTTTTATTTAATATTCTACGTGCAATATCTCCATATATTTATAGTCTTTGGTACAACAGTCTCTGAAGAATCCCCACAGCCTCTACAGCGTGTATTGAACGAAATGCACATTCTCTCCGCTGGCGTGCCGATGGCCCAGTTTCCCGTGCAGACGGTCGTAAGTCAACTAATGGATACACGGGAAAAGTTCGGGACTTGTCGAGTTCCACGCAAATCATACCGCGGTCACAGAGCTCTTACTATGGCGCAGCTACAGATAGATCCCCACCTCTCCTGAGCCTTCACACTGAAAAATTCATCTATCTGTCCCTTTGCAACAGCAATTATAGCAGCAGATGACATGAATATTGTAGAAATTATAAACGGAATTACAAAGCAGATAATGTGACGACTACAAAAAAACGACGTATGTAACTTGAAATGCTGAAAAACATTCAGTACATTGACAATACGAAATTCATAGGATGTTGCGAAAACGCGTAGAATGGATTTTCAGCTTTAGTTCAATGAGTCAGTTAATGCTCTCTGTCTCTCTCTCTCTTTTATTTTAAAAACGATAGAGTGAGCGAAAAAAGAATATAATGCAAAGTACATATGTATGGGCGAGATTAACGTGTACGTTGTTGCTCTAAGCCGAGCGTATTTTTTGTTCGTAGAAAATTCCTTGCACGAGAAAAACTGTTTGCGAGCTGATTGTTCTTTAAGAAAATGTGTAAAAAAAAGTAACAATTAAAAGAAAGAGTATTTTTTTTTTTTGTTACTTAATGAAAAGGTAATGCTATGAAACTAAATGAATTAGTTCTTTGTTCTTGGCTCTTTCCTGGCTATTTTTCTTGTCTAACAGCTGTGTTTACCACCACGTGTCAACGTGGCGTGTACATATGTACTATATGTATGGACTACAGAGTTAAATCAGTTTACGACAACGACCGGCTCACATCGCTAAGCAAATCTACTGAAAAAATGTCGGCAAATAAAACGGAACCTGATGATATATACTTAACAGGTAAAATTCTTCTTGGGTAATAATTTGAATTTTTAATTTTATTTTAATTATTGTTTTGCTCCAGAATTGCTTTCCCGCCAAATGGGTCAACTTTGCATAAAGGAGGTCTTTTCTGATGTAACATTTATTGTGGAAAACCAATGGATTCCGGCACACCGTGTTATATTGGCTGCCAGAAGTGAATACTTTCGTGCCCTCTTGTATGGCGGCTTATCAGAATCCAAGCAGTCTGTAATAAATCTTAATGTTCCAGTGGATGCTTTTAAAGCATTATTGCGATATATATATTCTGGACACTTACCATTGACACAAATGGATGAAGATGTGATAATAGAAACATTTAGTTTGGCCGATCAATTTTGTGTTTCAGAATTACCGTTAGCTATATTGGATTATCTAGGAAAGCATTTAGCATTAACTAATGTTTGTGTCCGTTTGGAGGAAGCACGATTTTATAATTTGGATAAATTGAAAAAAGATTGTTTGCAATTCATGGATCGCAATGCTAAAGATATATTGCAGCATGAGTCTTTTACAAATTTATCAAAGGTAGAAAAAATGCATTTTTATTTTTTGAAAGTGATATTACATTATGTACACATATGTACATACATACATATATATTTTAGGAATCGCTGGAAGAAGTCTTGATACGTGATTCTTTTTTCGCTCCTGAAGTTCAGATTTTTTTAACCGTCCAGAAATGGTGTAACCAGAATAAAAATATTGATATTCAAGTAAGTGAAAAAACATATGAATTTATATTGTATGCAGACATACTTGCGTTTTTAACAAGGTATAGGTATAGTTATAAAGCGTTATTTTTAAAATATATGGACTAATTAGGAAAAATTATAATCTAAGGTACCTAAATGTGCAAAGTTATAGACAAAATTTATTTTTTTTTCCACACAGAAATAAATTTTAAATTAAATATTTAAATGTGAAGACAATCGTGGTTTTTGACAAAAGTACAAAGAACGGCCGGCAACCCCGAGCTATCCTAAGTTTTCAGTGCTTGACCATATGTGATAAAATTTTAAATTATTTATTTCTTGTTATTGAAAGACCTTTTTCGTTATCTGCGCAATATGGTTTTAATGTTTTTATTGGTTTAAAAGTTTTATAGTTTAAATTTTTTCAATGGGAGGCTTTTTTTTGCTTAAAATAATTTTAATGCAAATGGAGAACACTTTTGTCAACAAACTATTTTATTTTGTTAATGATATTTCTTTTATATATATATATTATTTAAAATATACGTAGATATATGTTACTTAAACTATGAAAAACATCGCAATGTGACAAAAAACTAGTAAAAAAATGAACTTAATTTTCTGGTTTTTTGAAACGTGATTTAGAATCTGGTCACACTCTCTGCAAGGGCCCAACCAAACGTAAGCTATGTTAAAATCGGCGTATAGTTTATGGTCAGTTCTGGTAATTCTACTGTGAAAAATGTACCTCGGTCTGCATTGGAAATGATCGGAAATGTCGATAAAAGATTGTTAATCGATGAGCTCGATCAACTGTTTGTTGAAGCGTGAATTCCGCTATTAATAATAATTATACTGAAATCACTTTATTATTCTCCTGAAGTTATTTTGTATTTTGTATTTGATTATTTCATTTTCCATATTTAAAATTGCATAGTCAACACTTACATACATATGTAAAAAAAATGTGTTAAGCGATACTGTCGGCTATTGCAAATATCAATCCACTTATAAAAAAGGGAAAAAGAGCAGGAGTTGGCAGAATCGGGTATGGGTGCGTTTTGTCTACCTCAGCCCTGCCGATATTCCACTATTCACAAGAAGAAATCTAACGATAAATACATCACAGATCATAGAGATTTATCATGCTTTGAAGTAACAAATAAATAAGAGCAATAATATCAAAAGAAAAAAACTGAAGGTCCTATCACAATTCAACATTTAACAGTGCAAGAGACAATATTTTACATACATAGTTGAATTTTAATCTTTTTGCAAAAGTTTTCAAGTTTTTCTAGTTTCTATACGAAGTATGTAATTGTTAGTTTGCATTAGAAACAAATAATCCGATCTGTATATATAAAAAATAGCATAACTTTATCAACTTTCGAGCGATTTTAACAAATGAAGTCTCATTTCTCTTAGAAAATTTTTAAGAATATTGCATTTTTTGAATGGTGTGATAGTATATTTTCATACAGCTGTACAGTTTATAGAATAATGGGAGCAGAAAATCTTTGGCTCGATTTGCACAGGATATTATTTGATCAAAGACCCGTGGTTTCTGGGGATACGATTTTTACGATTTTACGAAAAAAATTTATCCACCATAATGTACACACATACATACATATGTATATACACACAGAAAAAAATTCCAATATAAAGTTAGCATGACTAAATGTTCATTAAAATCTTGTTAATATTTCCTGCAAAAATGAATTGAAATTTAAGATTGATTTCAAAATTAACTTAAAACAAATTGCTCAATATTTTTCGTAATAAAAATAACGTTGTACAATGTTAAATACAAAAAATACTTTTTGATATTGAAATTAAAGTTTTGTCAACTAAATCCCAACTACTAAATCCCTTTACCCTTTCTCCCAAAACCTTATTTCTTAGTTCCGGTGCAATGCACCGCATGTATAGGTATCATACCCTGAGTGCCGGTCCAAGAAAAAAAAATCAATACTTCAAGATTCAAAATTTTCGTACAAAGACAGACTAATATAAAACTAACTGTTCATGTAGTTAGAATTATACAATACAATTAGATTATTGTGCATTACCATGTGTCCATATTTTATAAAAAAATGACAAGAATTCCAAGTATATATACTACGTATATATGTATATTAATGTATACGGTTGCACAATGCTGTTTATTAAGTAAATTATAAAATAGATCTTATAAGTTTCACAGTCGCAAAAGAAGTAAAGTTTAACAAGAATATTAACTGAATTTATTTTGGGAATATTTATTTATATATACGATTCTAATTTATTTTGTTTCATTTTTTAATTTTTTCATTTGATTCAAAATGCATTAGTTATGCTGGCCGATGGCAAGCCTGGTGTAGATGAGAATAAAAAAGCTAAAAATAGAAATGTGAGTATGTTATAAAAGTAAACTCATGGATTGTTATGTTTTTGTTTATGGATTTTTTGGTTTGTATGTTTAATGTTCAAACAATTCTCGTTTGATTAATTGAATTTTAAACATATAGATCTTGGGTTTATATTCAGACGTTGGGAAAAATCCACTTATGAGCTAAGTAAGCGTTAGCGAAATAGTACTATATGGATATACTTTCCTTCTCAATTTTTGAGTTACTTTTGTAATAAAATGCTTTATGATATTTTTCATATCATTCATTAAAGTTTATAGCTAGGTAATAAAATGTACAAAAAAAAAATGAGTAGTTTAAAATACGAGATCAATCATTTATACGTACATATTGCGATTGGAAGATAATTATCATTAAATATTAATTGTGTTAATTAGTGATTATTACAATTAAGGTACACTGTATATAATACTAATAGTACCGATAATAAACTTTATATGAATTTATATTAAAGAGAGTTTAAATTAAGAAACGGTTAAAGGAATACTGTTTATTTCAGCAACACTAACATTGAATCAGGTTAAATGAAGTTTGAGCAACGTCAAATAAACAGATGAGAATTTTAAATCATACTTGAGGCAGCTTGAAACAGGCAAACATTTTGGTACGTTCGTTTATGAGTGTGAGAAATAAATAACCAAATTTAGAATCTCATTCTTAATAAATCTCATAAATGTACATACATACATATATGATAATTTTCAAACCCTGACAAGATGCCACTATAAAATAGGAACAAAAATAAAACGTAGCGAAAAAAAAACATAGATACATATGAACATATTTGAATAAAAACTCAATGATTAATATTTCAAAACTTTTTAGCACTTCCTTACACAATTAATTTCTTTACTTACAGACTGTCCTTTCGCTTGTGCGCTTTCCTCTGATGACAACTGGCCAACTATTGCATATAGTTCGCCCAACGCGTATATTAAAATGCAAAGAACTACAATACGCAATACTAGAACAAATTAAATCTAAAGATTTACCGTTCCGGAATGAATTATGGCCTGAGGAAAATGTTGCTACTTCAAAATTTGGTTCGCATACCATTAAGGGTTGCTACTCTGATGAGCTCTTAAATGGCAATGTTACCAATTACAACATGAATAAGGGCTATACGTATCACTATATTACCGATGCCAATGATAGAAGTATAACTGTAAAGTTGGGCACTCCTTGCATTATAAATCGTATAAAAATCTTATTGTGGGATCGTGATAAACGCTCCTATTCATATTTTATTGAAGTCTCTAGGAATAAAACACAATGGGACCGTGTGATTGACTATTCTCCGTATTTGTGTCGATCATGGCAATTTTTATATTTTCAACCTCGTCCTGTGCGTTACATCAAATTGGTAGGCACTCATAATACAGTTAATAAAGCATTCCACGTAGTTACTTTGGAAGCAATGTACACTACAAATTTTCCAAAGGTTATCGAAGGCCTTGTGGTACCCACATATAATGTTTCCACTATTGAAATGAATGCGGTAGTAGCAGATGGTAAAAGTAATGCTTTAATAAATGGCAACTATATTGATTATGATGAGTATTGGGGTTATACTTCCCATGTTTTGGATACTGGTGGAATTTTAGTACGTTTGGGTGAGTAAACCACTTTATGTGATATTTCAAATTAAGAACTTTATCATTTCTTTAAAGGACAACCGTACATAATTGGATCAATGCGTTTATTGTTGTGGGATTTAGATGATCGTGATTACAGTTTCTATATTGAAACGTCAGTTAATCAAAAAGATTGGGTTATGGTAGTTGACAAGCGGGATGAAACAGTCAGATCTTGGCAAAACGTTGCTTTCATTCCATTACCAGTGTTGTTTATACGCATTGTTGGTACGCGTAATACAGCCAATGAAAACTTTCACTGCGTCCATTTAGAATGTCCGTCGCAGGATCCTGATTTTAAACAACGTGATGGTGCAGAAGAAAAGATGGAGTGCGGGTAATGTATCGGGATTCAGCGGGAGAAGCACCCATACCAGAAATCAACCGATCCAAGTAGAAACATCTGTACTCCTTCAAATCGACACTAATTCTTTAGAATATAATAAATCAAAAAAATTTAATTTTAGAAATATTTTGTTAGTTGAAGTTAAGTTTCAAACGGGGCCAATTGAAACGATCTTTCAGTTGAAGTTAAGTTTCAAACGGAGACAATTGAAACGATCTTTCAGCAATAAGAAAATAAAGCAAATTGGTGATTAAATATTATATGTCCCTCTGTTGTAAAATGTAAATATAAATAATATATATAATATGATTTGTAATATGTGAACTAAAGAAGTTTTATTGTGCTGCCAATAGAACAGAAGCTGTACAGTGAAACTGAAGTCAGTCATATTTTTTGTTTGTTCTGCGATATTGCAGCACCCCTTCAGAAAATGATAATAGTAAAGCTGTACTGACAATGTCACCAAAATATCCCTAAATCAGTAGACGAAAGTAATGATTTGGAAACACTTGGCATTTTCTTCTTAAAGGGAGTAAATGCCTTAAATGTGTAGCTATTATGACACAGCTGTTGTGCTACTGGATGCTAGAATTATTATTATATCGTATAGTATTATTGCACATTAAATACCCGATAGGCATTCGACATTCATATATTTAGAAAAAAAATAACTCGTTTTATTAGGGTACCATTGTAAAAACATAAACAATAGTGAAAATACTAAAAATCATTAACAATACACAGAAGCGGTAAGCATTTTTTAAATAAATTATCTTTTAAGATATAGGGTCGAATAGGACAAAATTGCAGCAGTTATATACTTGTGTAAATAAAAATATAGAACAAAAATATAAAAACATATGATATCTGTATTAATAAGAATTTTGCTTATTTTATGTAAAAATATGTTTATGTTTTGTTTTTGTTAAATAAAGCAACTATTTTAAGACATTTAATATCTTTAGATATAAGAATTTTTTCACTTAAATGTGAATTGAGTATACATACCTATGTATGTTGATGAAAAAGCAAAACGGATTTTAAATAGAACAGTCGTTCCTTCGCGAAATTTTCTTAGAATTCTTCTCAGATTACATTTCTCCTATACTTTTTAGCAAGTTTTATGGTCCCGAACAAATTCACCGACTCACATACAAATGTGTATTTTAATTAATTTAATAATTAAAATTAATTAAATAATTTAAACAATGCTGCAATAATTATTGTATCATGCCCAAATGTAAATATTAATATTATATTTATGATTCAGTACTGTTTTGATTAGTAAATAAAACGTTAAATTATTAATAAGAAATTGTTAGACATGTTTTAGCTTTTTCTGGCGTTGTTTTTATAGCTGATTTAGCATTTATTTCTCCAGCTCCTGGGAACACTGGTAACAATAGTAATAATATCAATATCTAATTGTGTTATATAATATGCATAATATGCACATGGGAGACATTTTAGGTATAATCGGTAAATAATTGGAAAGAGCTAAATATAAATTTTTGAAACTTCGGTGCCACGAAGAGTAATAAAATTTTGTCTTTCATTGTTTCGCAAATTAATATATACACAATTTTAAGTAAAAATACACCAATATTAAAGTACAGAAGTAAAATATAGATATATATATATATATTATATATATTATATCCGAACCGTTTATTATTACGGTACGGAGGGAGGGTGGCGCCGTTGGCATTATCGATTGTGCGGATTTGTCAGTCACGATGTCGCACTATCGAGTGAGCATCGCGCATTCGCTGTGGAAACATTTTTTAAGATTAATGTGATGGACCGAGTGTAAATTTAATTCGTTCGAGGGTGCAGAGATTCCGCGCAACTGCTTCGGCTATGAATGCCCCACGGTCAGGGCCCTATCGATCCGAAAACATTAAACTGGTTGAAAGCAGTCTACGTGAAAAACCGCGACTTTCAATACGGAAAAAAGCGGCCTCACTGGGACTTCCAAGAGCGATTTTTTATTTAAGTTTGAAAATATAAACCTGCTACCAGACACCCTTTATATATACATATGTTTTGATATTTTTTTATACCCTTCACTTTAAGTGTAAATGGTATATATAAGTTTGTTATTCCGTTCGCAATTTCTTTAATATTTCTTTCTGAAGAAAAATTTTTATATTTTGAGAAAGTTATGAATAGAGAAGTTTTTAGAGCCATGTCCGTCTGTATGTGTGTCCGTTGAAATGCCGTTTGTGGCCAAATTAATCATCACATAATCACGTCTTGGTGTCAATCGGTCAGTAGTAGACCTGAGTCTCTGAATATTTAAAGTCAGGCAAATCGTTTGAATAGTTTCCGAGATACTGCCGAAGAACCTCGACCACGTCGTTTTTTTTACTTGACATTTTAGTACAAAAACTTCCATAACTTCGAAACGCCTGGAACGATTGTAAAGAAATTTAGTTCGCGTATGTAACTAGGTGAACTACTTATTTGAAATACCATTTGCACTCAGCTCCAGATATGTTCATAATATACAAAAAAAAATCAAAAAAACACATAAAGCATGGTGCCAGTTTTTATTAACAATTTCTTAGAAGCCAAACCCTTTCATTTGTTTGCTGTTTTTATAAATAATACATTCATGCGAAAGAGTAGCATTGCTTCTTGAGCATTTCTATATGCAAAAAAAAAAACTTATTTTGATGAACAGTGTTGGCACGAAATAATGTTGGGATAGAGTCGACATATAGATGATTATCCGATTTTTATTTATATATATTTAAAATTTTACATTTAAAGAAAAAACAAAAAACTGGGACAAGTTTAATTGAATTGATTGTATAAAATACGTAGTAGGAAAGACTTAATTGTTCTTCGCTACACCTAAAAAATTTATAACAAATAATTTTTTTTTACAATTTCAGTTAAAAAATATTTTACAAAATTTCGAAAAAGGTAGAATGTTTTCTTACTTCTTACGTCTATGTGTGACTGTTTTTTGGACACTAACGCACACTAATACAAATATTGCCGCGGATAGTAATGCGTGTAGCATCGGCTTAACGAAAGGAAATATGAAATCTAACAGTGAAAATGCTGAAATGACTATAATGACGGATTATGTAAGCGAGTCAATGGCTTTGAATGTGATTTTTTATTTTAAAAATATGTTCAAATAAATACGTGCTATCGAGATGCTAACTATTCAAAACTAAAATACGCCAACTGAGCAACCTAAATATGCCAAACTTTCAAATTACAGAATTTTCTGTTGCTTCATGAATTATTATTCAATTTAAATTCATAAACTGTTTTTTTCTTGGATGTAAAAAATGTATAATAACTGATTTTTCATGGAAATTTATTTATTAATCCGTTAATGAATGAAATGAATTAAACTACATACATATGTATATGTATATAAATTTTAATGAATTCGGCAGTAAGAATTTGTTGCATTAAAGACGAAAGCCCCAAATAAAATCGAAAATGCGTTTTTGCATATTTTTTACCAGAAACAAATAAGCGTCTGAAATTTGTACGACGAAAAAAAGTTACTTACAATAATAGTATCTTCTTTGCTGTAAAGCTACCAAAACCGTAAAGCTAAATACAAATGATGACCAAAGCCAACAAATACAAAGTAAAAAAACAAAAACAAACACAAACTTTATTCTCTTTTTAGGTCCAGTGTACTTGGACTCGTATTAGCTCAATACAAATACATTAAAGCAAATACAACTGTTGTTGGTACGCTAAGTACAGGGTGGCGCAGAAAGAGTAATATGGTTTATAATTTTTTTATTTACGCGGTTATTATAATTATTCTTCATCACAAAATGCTGAAAAACAACAAAGAAAAAATAATTATTATTCTTAATACTTTTTTTTAACCTTTTTTATTATTTTAACAATCTATTTTTTTAAGCTTTAAGGTTTTTTCTCTTTTTATTTATTCTCTCTTCAATATTTCGTTAACCTTCGGTTAACATCTTCAGGAAGTTTTTTTTTTTAAAATAAAAAATAAAAAACTTCCTGAAGATGTTAACCGAAGTTTAACGAAATATTGAAGAGAGAATAAAATAATTATTATTATAAAATTTACCATTTTTTATTAAAATAAAGACTTTGTTTAACTGTTACATTGGCTTTGCTTTTTGCTTACTACTATATACGTATAAAATAGTATTTTTGACCCAATTGAATTAGTAAGGGGCTTGGAATTCCGAAAATAAAGATTTAAAAACAAATAAGAGCAATTATGGAAAATTTTCAAGTTATAGATATTTATTAATCAAAAAGTTATAGTTTTTCGGTATTCTTTTTAGCTGTATTAAGTTAATTTTTAATTAGTAGCAGATATTTTAGAAAATATTTATTTAGTTTTAAATATTTACGGCCTTATGTATAAAAATTATTAAAGCTTATAAGAGGTCTTTCGACAAAAATAGAAACTTATCAACTGAACCGCTTATAAGCTTCTAATATTTTTTATACATAATGCCGTAAATATTTTAAAATAAATAAATATTTTCTGAAAATATATGCAAATTTATGAAACAGTTGAAACTTGAAAGTCTTGAATACTGCAAACAAAATTTTGCTTATTATTTTATTTTTTACAATTAATTTAAGTTTATATACATATATATATATATATATATATATATATATATATATATATCAGTCGTATAACCGAGGCCCGGCAAGCATTGGGCTAACGCAAGGCTGTATGGAAATCCTCTCACAGAAAGATGATGCTGAGGATATACAACTCGAATGTAAAATTTACACTGTTGTATGGATGCAGTTCCCGCGATATATATTCCACATAAGTTTTCCTTAAAAAAAAGGTTGAGAAGATTTTACATACGTATATTCTGGTGTAGAACAATATTAAATTGTCAACTATGGTCAGAAAGTGGTAAACAACTTATCCAGTTCGAAATACGCAAACTCATACGGAATTCGATTGGACATACATTACGTAAACAATGCAACGATATTGGTAAACAGTCTATACTCTATAAACAGAAAGGCAGTCGACCAATAGGCTGACCAACACACGCTTGGAAGCGAAACAGAACTATCCCACTTACAACTGCGTTCGAATGAGGTGAAACACTGTGCATAAGATCGATTTTATGGGACAATTATTGTGTCGGGCCTATGCTCCTTGCAGCAGTAAGAGAACGATATACATACATATAATCATGTTAAAGTTTTATGGAACTATATTAAATTTAAGTCAATATTGCATAGTGCGTGTAATAGGCTCAAAAGTTCAAAGCCCTGAAATCGTTCATACATATGTATGTATTTATATTTCAAAATAAAGAAGAAAAATATTTTGACACATGCACATATTATGTTATACTATGCAACAATATCTTTGCCAAACACTTTATTAAAAAAAAAAACAAAAAACAAAACATTTATGCCATACAAGAGTAGGAAAAACAAACTTTTGCTGAAGGAAATAACTTATCATTTTATGTTCATCAACGACAAGATGTGTTAAACTATAAACGATAGCAAGTACGACAATGTTTGTGAGAGTTTGAGTTTATATATCCCGTCGCTCGTTCATTCAATTTATTTCAGCCCGTTTTCATTCAACACATGTTGGCTGACATATCGGATACACTTCATTCCCTTAGCCTTACACTTGTTGGGCCAACTAATTTGTTAGGGGTATGCTTTAAAACACACATATAATAGTAACAGAAATATTTCTAGGCTTTGTTCTCTATTTTATTTGTTTTTATTTTTTCTGAATACCCTTTTCCAAGAAAGCAATGGTCCACGAAAAAACAAATATATTTATTGTTGTTCAAGCAGAAAGTTAATGTTTTAGATAAATAGTATATCATGCAGGTGTTACAATTAGCTCAAAGATTGTTACCGAAGAAAAACACTTCGCTAAGAATGTGTATTACTAAGGTGAGGAGTGACATAACCCATGATTCACGCCAGCATCAAACTGGTGAAAAAGTAGAATTGGCTATTTCTAATACTAAATAAGAAAAACTCTAGTTACTACACAGTTCATTTTTATAAATTTTAGCAATTTTTAATTTAAAAATCCATCAACAGGTGACAATGTTCACACACACGACTTCTATGATTTTGTCTTTTCTACAAAAAAGTATCAATCTCACACAATCTAAAATTCGAATAATAAAAATATTCAGTATTTTGTTGACACTACTATAAATGAAATCTTGTCCTACAAACTTGGTCTATAACAATTTTAACTGTTTCCCATGTGTGAGATAATTATTGCATTAAAGTACTATTTTTAAGGCATTTTTTAATTCTACCAGACCTACAAATATTATTTCTGATAATAAATTTTTTATTTTTAAAATGAACGAGTTTCGTAGTTTTTTTTTCACACACTTTTAACTGGAAAGAAAAATATTTAGCCGTTCTACCCAACAATACTGCTGGTAACAGTTGAAGAACTTTATTTTTTGTTTTTTTTTTTTTTTGTAAACTTTTGTTACTTTTATTAATAATTTTGTGAGTGAGTGAGTGAGTGAATTAATATGTTTAAGAGTGAGTAAATGGCTTTATATCGTATATGCATGTACATATGTATGGATGTGTTTGTAGCTATGTATGCGTGTAGGTCTTAACATGTAACTGTGTAAGTTTATTTTTTCTGCAACATTAAGTTGTTGCTTTTATTTTGGTAAATGAAATTTAAGCGGTTTTTCATGAAAAATACATTGACAATAATTTAATTATTAAAAAAAACAGGCCAAAGAAGCATTTTAATAAACATTAATAATTACAATTTATTACACTCATACTCGTATGTTAATTGCTTTATATTACTTAAGTTAATAAAAAGTATATGAGCCAGAAGATAACAAACGGGTTAAAATTATATTTATTTAATCATGATCACACGCGTTGTGCACGCATGTGCACGCTGGTGCATGCCTTTGTATATTTCATTTTCTCAAGAATGCTCAAATAACTATTTTTACAAATTACAAAATTAAACAAATTCAACTGCGTAAAATTTACGCCATTCGACATCGAGCAAAATTTCTATATATTTTAATGGAATCTTGTTTGAATCGAACGCTCGATCTAAATAGCATTCAATTGATTGTATCTCTCTCAAGAAATAAATATGTATATGCATTGACAATTGTTAAAAAAGTTTGTAATTTCATGTATTTTCTATCATTTTCATTATCTTTGGCTGGCTTTCCTCCGATGTTTTTGTATGGTTTCCCTTGTGTGGGTTCCGCGGCATAGGAGCATCAGGGCTAATGAGATGACTGATGCGCTGGCAGGACTGTGTTCGGCCTGTTCGCCACTTACCTGAGTAAATGTACAGATAAGTGCATGTTCAGCAATTTTTTAGTATATATTAAAAACAATACGTTCAGAAAAAATTATGGTAACAGTGCAGGTAAACAAAATTTACCTAAAAAGCATTTTAGAGGATACATAGTGACAGAAAATAATAAATTTTAGGTTTTTTTTTTTTATCTGGGACCAGCACACAGGAGATGACTCCTACACATGCGAAGCATTGTGCTGGAACTATAGGAAAGCTATAGTAGGAGAAACGACAGGAAGTGAAGCTTAATTAATTATTTTACAGCTCTGCTTTCACACGTTCTTTGTTTGTTTATACTCGTAGCAGTGCTGAAGCTTCGGTTTAGTAGCCATTTTTATTAATTTTTAACTTCGCCGGTGCTACACAATACCGACGAAGGGGGTGTTCTGATGTGAATGCGGATTGCTATCAGCTGAAGCCGGTATTGTTCAGTGACCAGTGACTATGCCTTCGACACTGAAACCTTCTGACAAAAACTGACACAGAAAACACACTAATCGACATCAGAAAAATGCGAGATGTTGTTTTTTAAGTCAAAGTGCGGCAAACATTGACATTTTTTACAAAAATAATTTTAAAATGACAAAAAAGTTAAGCATTTATCTTAAATGTGGGGGTACGGAATGAGCACTTAAAAAATTTGTATTGAATTTTTAGAAACAGTGACAAGAAATATTAATTTTACGCAGTTCAGTCAAATATGTGTAAGTGTACATAGTAGTGTAGTGCACAAGTAAGTAAAGCAAATGATACACGATCAATGTTCCGCCTCAATATTTGTCATTGTGTGCGTTATTTAAAAAAATAGTCATACATATACGTATACGACGATCATAAATATCTTTATCCGGGGATAGAGTACCATAGAAAATTGCACCCTAAACCAATCGGGACACTTCCCGTCGACTACTTTGTATGAACAGCACCTAGATTAGCACCAAGTCGTAGCAAGGCAAATGTCATAAAGCTGACTATATTGGACAAGAAACTACTCTTCGGGTGCATCTTTCGGTGGCAACCATTGTTGTTACACAACCCCAAGTGTGCGAGGAGTGCACGAAGTGCATTTCGACCTGGAGTTCGACTTGAATACTCAGATGCATCACTCAACAGACTTAAATTCCGGGATGCAGCACATCAGCTATTAAAACCATACTTCGAAGGAGAGAGAAAAAAACGGACTCTTCGACATTCGCTTGGAAAACCAGTCTGATCACTACTGTGTAGTTAGCGTGTTGGCTCTGCGACCAGTAGGAGCCGGGTTCGATTGCTACGCCGTCCCAAGTCAAAAAGTTTTTTCTGAGTTTTATGTGCTACAGCACACTTCGTCGTCGGTAGTTGAGACGTCGGCGAAGTAAAATAATAAATAAACTGGGGAGCCAGTAGCTTAAAAATAATACGTCAAAATTAAGATCAGAGACGCCGGAAATGTTCTTTATAATTAACACGCAACTGCAGAGTTGCTCCAGAATTATGTTCTATCTTCCTACCACTTGCACCACTCTAAACTACTCCTCTCTCTACTTAGTTCCAGTGTAATGCAAATATTAGAGCTCGCTGATCCGTGTATATAGTTCTGTTTTACCTTTCTAAAACGTATATTTTGCATTTTGAATTCGTGATTGCAAAATAAAACACCGAATTATTACGTTTTACTTTTTAAAACGTATATTCTTTTATTTACTATAGTTTACAATTTAGCTTGATATGCTTTTATTTATTTGTCCTTTTACTAAATAATTTCTTCACAATTTTACTTTAATTGAATAATGTTCACAAACTGTAGTTTACTTTCAGGTACTTAATTTAAACGTTTGTTTCAAGAGTGCTTAACTGCTTAATAATTGCTCACAATCAACCTTATTATACTCCAGACTTTTGCCACTAGAGCTTGTTAGAATATTCCATTTTTGTCTAGCAACTTTGACACCTGTGCAAAATATTCCAGAGATCCGTTAATTTGAATGTACATCTGTATTTTTGCGATAATTATCCTTAACTTTTGCGGTAATTATCCTTAACATTTGCTTACTATTGTTGGATTAGTGTGAATGTGTGTTTGTCAGACTATGTAATTGTTTAATGTGTTGTCAGTCGATGAAAATCCAGAACGTTCTAATGAAATCCGTTTATACGAGGGTGATTTAGAAATGTTCCGGCAATAAATGTATTGCCGTAACAATATGTATTTGTACGTACTAGTGATTTCAATATTCGCAAATACGAATGCGAAAAGTAGCGCCCATATTCGTCGAATACTAATATTCAATCTGAAATTTAGCGCCACTCGATATTTCAAATTTAATTGAAAAATCTTCCCTGTCTGCTACGCTACTACAGCTATTTGACATTATCTGAGTACCGCATTGCTTTCTCACTGATCGTATATGAGCACAAATAAGTACGTTTTAGATTTTACTGCTTCTTGTCTGTAGAAACACTCAGGATCTAGGCGATCTATATCGATAAGACTAATGCTCATGCTCTAACGGGTTATATATAAATAAGAACACTTTTTTATATTTTTCTTAATACGTTATACAGGTATTTTATTTTTATTCATTTTTAATTATTTTCCAGTTTTATTACAGGTAAGTATTTCCTTGTTTTTAAGATAAATAATTTATAGTTTCTTGATGGTAAGTATGATTATATACTATGTATGTATATATATTTTTTTTTCTATTTATGATTTTCTAAATGTTGCAATTGTAGGTAAGTATTATTCAATTTTAGTTTTATTTAAGGTAATTCTTTTTATATTTTTTTCAGGGTAAGGAGTTTAGCTTTAGCTTTATGATACACTTTTTCTATTTATGTTTTAACTATAAAACTTTTAGATTCACAGGTTTATAAATTCCACTGTGCACTTTGTATATGGACGTTCAAAGTTTTCTTTCTTTCTTTCTGATTTTTGTTTGTTTCTTTTTCTTTCTGTTGACGAATCTGCAGTTCTATTTAATGGACATTATTGAGCAGTGTTGCCAGTCTGTTCACTGTGTGCTCCCCCGCCCCCAAATGGAAGTATGTCGGTAGATTTTATCTGGGGTAGCGCATGATAAGCCCGCGGGCTCCCAATTTAGAGTAAACGAACACACCTATTACTAGTACGTAAACACGTACATATATATCGTAACCTGAAATGCAAAAGAGCGTAACAACCAAAAAACTCGAAATTGAGTTTTCAATGGATATTGGTGCAGCTCATGAAGAAGGCATATGTCTTAACAAATTTTTAGATCTCTATTTTTGAAAATAACGACTTTATGAAAGAATTCAAAAGGTCGTAACAACAAGTGATTGTTTTTCACAATTCAAAAATGTGCCAAAAGTGATAAAAAAAAATTATAAGTACTTTCCTAAAATATTTGCCTTATTTTTCGTGTAGAAAAATAAACTCATCATTTTATTTGAATGATATTGGGAAAAAGTCATATTTGTTACCACAACACTTTTCATTTCGATTATATGTTGTCTCTCCATAATACTACTCTACGATTAGCAGCAAATGCATGATTATATTTTTCTTTTATTAGATTGAATTCCAAAAATATATTTCCTCATATGTACATAACATATATATATCAATTAATAAAAATATTTCAGTTTTATAATCTCGTTACAAATGCACTTATCGAACTTCTAATAAAGCATTCCATGCATTTATATTTCTAGGATGCAATATTATGGCGCGTTGTATTAGTTTCAAAGAACGTTGTTCATCCAGGGGTTTTAGCGCTCTACTGGCGGTTAATAAACTTTCTGAAGCTTCAATAAAATTGTTTCTGTGCGTAAAAAACAAGTATTTTAAGTTCATACATTTATTATTATTGAATCTTAGCAACTTACGTTTTTGTTTTGCTGCCATGCAGCAGACTAATTACACTTAAGGCAATTTGACTGGTGGCATTACGAAATTGACTTCTATGCTCATAATTATCCAATAGAAAATTGGCCAAAACTTTACGCAA
This sequence comes from Dexiosoma caninum, assembly GCA_963924685.1. NCBI lineage: Eukaryota > Metazoa > Arthropoda > Insecta > Diptera > Tachinidae > Dexiosoma > Dexiosoma caninum. The sequence continues at coordinate 89,012,020 of OZ004728.1, read as the reverse complement.
CTCGGCACATTGTGGGAAAATGTGAACTCGTTTGATAAGATATAAAAGAGCTTTGTGAACTTGGTGCTAAAAATACAGAAAATAAATGAAACTTAGAAATATTTTGATATTATAGCAGAGTATGTTCCTTAACCAACATTTGCTTTATAATATTGCGCCGTTATGTAGGCAATATGCGCTTTATGTTCTTCAATATTTTCATATTTCTGCAAATCAGTTAATATGGTTTCCGACAATTGATTATCTTGGTGTAATATTCCTAAAGCGCAAGCAGAATATAAGGCTTCTATGGGTGAATCTTTGAGTAGTATACTTAAAATTAAAATGCAAAATAAAAAAAGAAAAGTTATAAAATATTGAAAATAAATAAAAAAATTAAAACAAAATTATACTGTACAATGTTTACTCACCACTGGTATAATATGGTTTTTGTATCGGCTTCACCCTGAAATTCGTATACCATTGATGCCATAGCCACTAATATACGAGCCGCCTTATCATCCTCAATACCAGCAACACTCTTCAGCACAGAACTATAAACCGAGTAGGATTCTTCATGTTGCCCAGCTTTAAAATATGCTAAAGCTAAACCAATTATAGGTTTAAATTCAGCCTGTGTTACCCTGTTGAAGGCATTAATCGCTTCGTTGGGTTCATTTAACTTTAAGTATGCGTATCCTAAATTTGTGTACATAAGATCACGCTCAGCAACTTTTGCACTGTTTTCAGCAGCTGCAGCATAAGCTTTTGCGGCCGATTTGTATAATTTATGACGCTCACAAAGAAAACCTTGAAATGAATAGGCGGAGGGTGATGCATTATTACCTTCGACAATATTATACCAACTAACGGCATCCAAAGCTGCTGTTTCAGCATGCATAGACTCAATGGCATATTTATAGTGGCGCAATTCATATTTTTTCTTGTCTGACAATATGTTACATATCCAATGGGCATAGCCGAGAGAAGCTTCTGGGTGAAAGTCGAACTGTTGGCAATGGCGGTACAAATCTACAGCTTCAATTTCATCAGCGATAGCTTCTGCAATCATTGCTTGACCTATCCAGCCGTTAGGATAAATGGGAGACGATTGTTGTGCCCTTTGAAATGCCTGATTCGCCAGTTTTATTTCCTTAACTTTTAGATATAAAACACCCAAATTAGTCCAAGTTGTATATGATTTACGGTCTAAATTTAATGCTTGTATAAAGCAATGTTGGGCCAGAGGTAAATTATCTAAAACTATTTCACATTTTTTTAATACATTTTAAGTCAAAAGTTACTCTGTTACATACTTGGATGCATGTTAATAACACCTAATAAATTCCAATTATGCCATCTACTGGGCTCTTCATTAATAGCCATTTGACAGGCTTTTGCTGCCACTTTTAAATGGTTCAAGCTCTCTTCGGCCGTCAATTGAGAGGCGTAATAGGAACACAAAGCCAACTCATACCATATATAAGTATTCTGTTTAATTTTCAATGCACATGCAAAGAATCTACAAACGTTTACAATCAGTTGGGTTAAGTTCACAATAAAGATTTTCTAATTTCCATACCTTACTGCCAAGTTTAACAAGTCCCTCCGTGTCAGGCAAACAATATCTGTATCTCGTTTAGCTAACTCGCCACTAACGTCTAGGTTAGCTAATGATTCAGGCAGTTGTGCTGTCACCATAAACACGTGTGCAGTCAAACGCCATAACCAAACCATGGTTAAATGTTCCTTATTAGAAAAACATCTAGAACATTATACATAGACTTAAAATAAAATTAATTCATACAAGTACGTAAATACATATAGATAGGCTCAAGTAGAAAAGCCCTCACTCGTAGTTTTTACAAAATTGTGTTTTTCGGTGGTTCCAACACATTTCACACAAATACATCTCGCCAAAATTTATAGAATACTCTAAGAAATAACGGCTTTTAAATAAGCATTTACATTTTGATAGTTGTATTGTAATGGAAACAGTTTCTATTATCCGTTAGGTAAAATGTTTCAATTTTAAATAGACTGGTGATCGATAACACTCATGTAGTCAAAATTACATGTGATAGTTGCTATGACACAAACTAAATCAAAGACAAAATTGTAAATTACAGTGACAAACATTAGCAGAACGGAAAAACATCCTGTTTTCGAAAAAACATTTTAACTAACGCATAAAAAGGGTTTCAAAATATGGCAATTCATACATATGCAGGTATCTAACAATTAATAGTTTCTATTATGTTTTTACCTTCTCCTGTAGAGTTACTATTATTTGAGTTAAGGCCTTTCTACTTGAGACCAACGATATATATGTACATATATCGCATCCTATATCAAAATTTATCTAAATCACTTTTTATAACTAAATGCAAATTAGGCTAACGTTCGTAACGCTGTTAGTTGGTAAGAATTAGACATGAGACAACATTCCCAGACAACAAAAGAAAATCAAGTCGCCAAACTTTTATCATCAGTGTTTTTTGTGTATTTTACACATTTCACCACTTGCCACGTGGCTCTGGTTGCTAGTAAATTTTAAAATATATATACAAATTCTTTGTCGAAATTGAATACGAGAATTATGGAGTCTACATACACAACTGTTTTTTTTTAGTAATTTGTTGAGTAATTACATTACCTCTGCAGCATATTTATAGCTTTTTGTAAGTGTTGTTTAGCTCTGCCAAATCGATATTCCAATTTTAGATTATTTGCTATTCCAATATAAGCTTCTGATGCACCCTTTAAAGCAGGCAAGTAATTTTTATTGTCTTTAAGTAAATTTTCAAAATCTTCAATGGCTTCTGGAAACATTCGTATTGTTGTTTTCATGACAGCTGTTTGTAATTTTGCATACAGATTGTCTGGCTGCAGCTCAAGAATTTTTTGAAATACTCTTATCGACGAGTTATATGAACCTCTTTCAGCATAAGCGTCACCTAAGGTCTCCCAGTATTTGATGCAAGCGACATCATATTTGATAGCACAACGGAATGAATGTATCGCCTTAAATACAAAATTATTGACATAAAAATTGAGTGTTAGAAATATGGAAAAAACTGAATATGCATATGTTGAATATGAATAAAAATCGAATACCTACCTCATCATAGCTCCGAACATTTAGGTAATGTAAGCCCAACATATAATAAATATGCTTAGATCTTTCATAACTTTCTAGATATTTTACAGTGTTCAGCAACATTCTCAAATTTAAATCCTGAAAAATAAACTATAATAAATAATGTTTCATCTTCATATCTCAATAATTTTTACATCTTCTCCCATTTGCTGATATATAACGGAAAGATTTTCAACTGCTTTATCGTTTAAAGGATTTAATGCTACGCACTTTTCAAAGCACTTTCTTGAGCGTACAATATCATTAGTAGCAAAGTATATTCTGCCCAAATAATAAAAACATTGTGAACTATATGGCTTCAAACGTGTTGCTTTTAAAATGGACGTTAGAGCATTACTATAAATTTGCATTTCGTAATAACATTTTCCCATTAAAAAAAGAACGGAATAGTTATCAAAGTTTGCCACTTGTGATTTTATGTAGTCAATAGCTTCGGAGGCAGAACTGTAATCAAAATCTTAATTAAGCTTTTTGTTCATGCTTTTATTCATAATTTGAGGTAATGAAACTTACAGTAAAAATTCCGTTTTACTTAAGACATCAAGATTAGAGTTCTGGAGACTCTCAATATCTCCCAATTTGTAATAGCATCTGTGAATATATGTATGTATGTATCTTATTTCAAATTTATTATACTTTATATGTATTTGAATTCTACCTAGCCAATGAGTGATCTCTTTCCGTAGAAGGTTCTTTACATTTAAGGATTTTAATGGCTTCATTTAATTTGATTCTCTCTTCGCTATATGAAAGACAAACAGCCAGTTGTATACTGTCACTTTCTTTAACTTTATACCATTGTAACTCAGCCAATTCATAAGTCTCTAAATGCATTTCAGTCAAAGCCAATAATTTGATTGCCTGCTCATAATCTGGTTGAAGTCTTTGAACCTTGTATAAAAGTTCTCTTGATGCAATATATTGTTGTCCATTATAGAGTTTAATTGCTTTAACAAATAAACCTAAGGTTGAATTTTCATTTAATTCTAATAGTTTTGAAGCATAAAAATCTATTGGATTTTTCAAAATGTCGAGAATGGCATTATGCGTAGAATTGTAGTGTTCACAATAAATTTTACAAATCCATTCATAGGCGTATAAATCTTCCGGATATAAATTCACCAAATTGCAAGCTCGTTCTAAACACGCCTCCAAATCATTAAGTTTGTATAATAATTTTAAAAAGCGCTTATAGGCTAATAAAAAAAACACTGAGGAATCTTCCAACAATAGAGACTCTAGAGACGCTTTAAACTATAAAAAAGGTCAGTTAATATAGATATACTATATATATACTATATACATATATATATACTATATATAATATAGATATACAAGTATAAACGCATGATAAAAATGTTATTTAAAATTTACCAACTTTTCGTCTCCAGTTTCCAACGCTAAATCATGTTGTATCCAAATAGAACCTAAATATTTGTATATTTTTAATTTCTCTTCATCTTCTGTTGAGCTTAATAATATACGTTTAAAGATGTTAAAACATTCCTTCGTAACTTCAGTATTGTAGGAAATATTAAAAAGTTTCTCCCAATAATCGGAATGCTTTTCACTGAAAATTTTTGTGTATAAGAAAAACATGCATAAATAAATGTAGGTGTACATTCGCATATTTCTCATCAAGAACGTAAAAAATGTGTAAATTGTGTATAAAATTTAAAAAGAAGAAAAACTATCGTCTCAAATGCCGTCATATCGACTCAATCTCGTGATCGATTCGTTATATCTAAAACCTGATTGAGGTCTCTAAATTAGTGGTCGATCTGCTTTTTTGTCAATGCTTCGTTTAGCGGCTCATAAATCACTGAATCCAATATTAACAATTAATTTCATTTGTCTCAACATTGCTTTGTTGCAGTCGCTCACCAATCTCTATCTGATGTTGTCATTCAACGATGACTTACAGTGCATATGTAGAATCATCTCGCCCCCTTCAATATCACTCCTCGCCATCAGACTCTCTAAAAATCATTTTTAATTGACTAATCAGTTGGATATGCAAAGATATGCTACGTTTTCCAAAAAACAAAGACTACTTCATTGACGGCAAAAATAAAAACTTTGGACTTTCAGGAATACAAAAGTGTAACATCTACTTGTGTGTATGTTGGGTAAAACTTACGGCACCAATTCAATCAATTGATCAAGAATTTTTGGCAACTCCTTAATTGGCGAACAATTTAACAGACCCTGCAAAGCCACAGTGGGAGGGTGAGGTGGGCTAAACTCTATTGCCTTGCGCAAATATTTAGTGGCAAGTTGTTTGCTTGAATTCTGATAGGCAGCACCCATTAGTAGATGCCCCATATAACTATTTGGCTCCAGCTTTAGAAGTTCCTGGTACAGCAGAGAACAACGAAAGAGATATAATATTTAACATTTTTACTTTGGCCTTAAAACATACTTCACATTTTATTATAGCATCTTGATATTTCAATTCCTTTATAGCTTCTCGGACTTCTTTCAGTAAAGCTTTTGTTTCCTTCATAGACATTTTTATAAGATTATGATAAAAAAAGAACGTACACAAAAAGTTAAACAATAAACTGCAGCAATATCCAATAACATCTGTTTTAATCCTCCGCATTCACAATAAAGACAATACATTCAATAACTCCCGGCCCTGACATTTCGATGGTGCCACTTGGCAAATAGATTTTGATTGCATATTTCATGAAATGAAAGTATAGAATTTCAAAATCAGATAATACATGAAAAAAATAACCTGCATTTTGACATATTAAAAGTCTAGTGAAAAATTACACTAAGAGAATTTTTAAATTATATGCTAGTTTTGGAGTAAAACACTTGTTTTCCCATACATTTTTCATGAGGAAAACTCCCAACAAACCTTGTTTTCCAAAACATGTTGAAATTTATTTTTATTATTATAAAAGCAGCTCATTATTGATGAATGACAAATTCGAAAAAAGTGACAGTTATATTTACCATTCATAAAAAAAATAATGGCTACCACTTGGTTTTCGAAGAAATTGAAACAACATAAAAAAATGTAATAATAAAATTAGTAAATTCGTAAAATATAAATAAATTGTGTTGCTAAAATTATGTTAAGTTGTTTTCTGTTGTTCTTTGTAAAGAACGTAAACAAAATAAACGTCAAACTGAATACGAACATTCGAACACTAAACCACATACAACATAATGGAAACCCTTGGAAATAATTTGCTGAAAATTACCTTTTTTGCTTATAATAAAAACGTACTACAACCTATTTCGCGCCGAGAATCAACTTTTATTTTTCATTCTTGAAAAAAATGTTTTTTTTTGGTAATGATTGCAAAATACTGGTGTTTATCCCATATGTCATCTTTAAATGCAAATAAAACATTTGGATTTATCTGCTATATTATTGATTTATTGTATTATTTTCGAATAAAATGGTACACAAATTATTAAATTTTTTTAAAAATTATATTTAATTTAATTTATATTCGTATTATTTTGTTATAAATCGTAAAATAAAAAGAAAGCGCCGAAAGAGAAGTTGCCATAAAATGATTTTCTTCATATGTGACAGCGCATAGAGAAAGGGACCTAAGGGTAAAAAAAAGCAATTTTCACTTTTTTTTTTTTTGATGTGGACAACATCTGAGCATCGAATGAGACCGATCCCATGCCCCAAAAGTGTTCCCTCCCAGAGATATGCGCGTTTTATGAAAGTGATGGTACACCAAAGATACACGTATTTAAATCTTTAAAATGGCTCTCCTGAACAAAACCGGGTTTTACCCTTAGATCCCTTTCTATTTTGCGCGTCACATTTTTTTGCTTAATGAACGTTGCTTTCGCAACTGGAATGCAATTACCAAAGCGGTCATCTGAGCTGTAAAGTCTAACATGAGTGAATTTGCCTTTATAAATACGGATATTAACTAGGCGAATTGATATCATACACAGTGGTGGAGAAAATTGTAGAATAAATTTATGTGTTGAGCACTCAATATTTTGTGTTCCAAATATTAGTCATTTTATGTTCTGTTTGGACAACATGGGTACTTTTCCGGAACTTCTTGCCATTAACATGCATTCACTTAATCTCTTTCTCATCGTTCGCCTAGGTACTTCTATTCGAAGGTCCTTTCTTAGATCCTCACACTGAAACAGGATTTTTTTGCAAAATCGAAGTAAATGCTTATCTTGACGTAGGGTTGTTTTTCGTTCTCGTCCTTTAGACTCAATACTTTGGTCGGAATGGATTGCACTGAAAATCTTCTTTAACGTTTCATAATTTTAGCTATTTCTTCCATTATTTTCCTTTCCCCTCGAAGAAATTATATTAAATTTTTCGTCAACATCATCTCTCGAACGAAGGTTAAGATCTGATTAGATTTAAATAAAACTTGATCTGCTTAATATTTAAAAATTTATTTGGAAAAACCTATTTTTCGGCACCGAATCGGTTTAGCATCTTAAGAATGCGTCACATTTGTTCCGATCCGGAATACTGACATAGTCAGAATCGACTTTTAGGACTTTAATTCGCCAAAAAAAAAGAGAATAAAAACTCGATTTTAGGCGGTAAATTGTGGTAAAATGAGCAACTTCCACACAGCACAGTGGTGAATTGTATGACCAATAATTATTTCGTATCATGTAAATTTTATTAGTTAAATTCGGACTGAATTCGGTTAAATTAATCCTTTTATAACTTTACAAACACAAAATATATGAAACATTTCACCAATTTAAGTGTTAAACAGTTACCGAATGCTTACTGAACTCAACTAATAATTTCATTTTAAAATTCATGTGCTTATTTTAAGTTTGTGTATTTTATCTTTTTCTTTTACAATAGCCATTTTACTAATAAATAAATTTAGTTGTCCAAAGAGCTTTTATGCCACAAAATTTTAACATTTTGCAAAAATATCAGAGCTGCGAGTTTTCACTTCAAGTGAATAAAATGCCACTTATCAACTGAAATAAGAAGGAAAAAATGTAATTTTAAATAAGCAATTGTTAATTTATATAATTTATTTAAAGAGATATTGTTCGAATTTATAATATTCAATAAAATAAACATTTTATAGATTGAATAATAGGAAAAATTGAGATTCGGCAATGTTAGATGTGTAAAAAAGATAATTGTGCTATAATAATTTATTGAAGCGTGGAAGATATACAAGATAAAGGTTACTTTGGCTTAATAATTTTAATTTTGTTAACTTCAACTTAACATAAACATTATACAGCAGGAACAAATTCTTACCTATATCAGAAAGTTCTTCGACATCCCCACCTTCGTTGGCACCGTCAATAATTGTATCCGCCTCTTCTTGACTTGTAAGGAATGGTGAGTCAGCAATAGTAGTGTTTAAACTATAAAAACAAAAAAAGGAAACAATTATGAAGAAATCTGATTATTTTTTTATATGGAAAACCTACCAAGAAATAGATCCTCCATCCAGTTCTTTCTTGATTAAACCTTGCCAGAATTTATGAGTTTCACTTATCACATTCGTGGCAAAAGCTGCATTTTTGGCGTCACCATTAAAGGCAAATTGATTTTCAGGTTTACCATCAGGAATCTTATAGATTTTGAACCATTCAACTGTGGCTCGCAATAAACCAGGGAAATTTTTATCGACATCGGTAATATCATTCATTTTATCAGCCAACGGATCATTAACATCAATGGCAATAATTTTCCAATCGGTTTCACCCTCATCAATCAAAGCAATGGTTCCTAAAATTTTAACTTGCACAACTTGGCCACGCTTAGCTACGCGATAGCCAATTTCTAAAACGTCAATGGGATCGTTATCACCCTTACATCCAGTGCTGGGCTCAATATGATCGGGATTTTCCCAAGTTTGTGGAAGCGCGCCATAATTCCAAATGTAACCTTTGTGAGGGAAACAGTTGGCAACAAAACGCAATTTTCCCTTTTTAACGTCTTGTTTAATGGGATTTAAAGAATTCTCCAAGCTAATCTATATAATTGTTATACAAGTAATTTATAATTAAAATGAAAAAATATTTATTGGACACTTACCTCCATTTTAGCATTTGTCCAACGTGGCACTTCAACCACCATGTTGTATACATCTTGCTCCGCATTGGCATATAAGGGAATGTCATGAAGGGGTGAAACTCCTTTACCGCAAGCAGTTTCTACAAGAAATTAAATAAAAATTAAAAAAAAATTTAACCGACTTTAAAAAGTAACTAAAAAGTAAAAAAATAATACAATTTTGCGTGCGTAGTAGGAACAAATTTTAATAGGCCTTGAGGAAATATACTGTATTGAATTTATTTAATCTTGAAATTTTGTTCAAACAATTTTATTTATAAATCACTTGTTTTTTAATAGGATCGGCGTGAAATTAAATTTTAACATTTATAACCCTAGACACTAACCAGCGAGTTTAACATAGCAATGTTAAACATTTAAAAACGATTTTTACTTTAACATTTAAAACTAAACATATTAAAAAGCAAAAATATAATGAAAAAATTATCAGGACTTCTAGAAGTGTCTAAATTGCTGGTTTGTGTCTAGGGTATTTATATTTTATAATTTAACTTCACGCACATCACAAAAATTAGGTAAGTGGGAGACGTTTTGAGAGTAATGTTCTTGTTCTTCTTGCACGAAACAGCCGCACTTTCTCTTCGGCTGAGTTTGGGCAATTAAACAAGCAATTAAGTGTTTAAAAAAATACACTATAACAAAGTAACCAAATTACCGTGCACTCGGGTTAACGTGAGCTAATTAAAACCGTTGTTCACCTTTTCGTATTTCTTTCATATTTTTCTTAGTTATAAAATGGGCTTTTATTAAAATATTTATTTATATATTAAATCATATGTACGTACAGGAACATGTTAATGTGTAACATGATAAAAATTAGTTCTAGTTACAGAGCTTTATTTCTAAGCTTGTTCACCATTTAGGATAGTCAATTATAAAAAATATTTCTACATACTCGTATAATGGGATTCCCGCTTAAACTTAAGCGCATAGGTTTTTATTGTTCAAATTATAGAGCTTTCAAATTTTGTTAATTTTTTTGATATAGAATAGTTAATTAAAAAAATTTTTGTTCACATTAAGCGGTTTTTACATTATCGTGACTGCACATAGATTGTCGTTTCCATTCTGTGGTAAAAGCTCCATTCGTTTACCCCAAAATTTGTGAAAATTTGCATTGGGTTCTACTGAAACCGTTCGTATTCACAAAAATTTACAAAAGAGGGCACCATTGGGAAGAGTAAAATAGCGGTTTTTTCTGAGTCTGCAAAGTTTAACTGAACGAATTTTCGGCAATAGAATCCACTGGACCAGCTTTGCGGCTAAAAGTTATAAGCTAACACACATAACAGAAAAATACAGTCAAACTGAGAACCTCCTTTTTTTCAAGACAAAAAGAACTATGTATGTTAATTCTTCATATTATCTAATTTCTAAACAAGGAAACAAAGATCCCTTTACAGCATTTTCACGTAATATTAAATGCTTTAAACAGTTTGTATGCCATAAGCTACATATATTTCTTAAATGCCGATACACAAATGTATACATATGTAAATACGAGTATGTATGTATGTACATAGTACATACATTTCAACAATGAAGAAACATCAAATCCAAAAAAAAAAACTAAATAGACATTTGACATGGTATAACACTATTACAACTATACTATTAAAAATCAATACTAAGGACACATAAGCTATACAGTTTTTTTAATTAGAACCAGAAGAGGCGTACGGGCAATAGTGCCTTTCCGAAAATTTAAAAAAGATAAATCTGAGTACAACAGGACATATAGGTTATATATTATGGTGGGTCAATTTGTTTGGTCAACAGACGCATTTTGTAATCTACGAAAAACTCTAAGAAAATTTCCCCACGAAACTACGAGTATGTGGCTTTAAAACAAATCAAAATTGTAGGTACAATAGAACCGAAGATATTAAATTTTGAAAATGCAAAAACGTAATGAATGATGGGATTTTAAGGGAAGTTGTGCCCCCTGCAGACCTGGCGGGCTAAAAATTTATATTTTTCAGTTTCTTAGCTAGAATAACAAGTACACCTAATTTTTATGGCAATCGGCGACAGACAGGAAAATTCATGATTGATTGACACGGAATTACCCAAATGTGAATTTTGATGTCTCTCGGCGGGAGCAAAAAATTAAAAAAAAAAATGTTTTCGTTTTCAATGTAAATACACGAACGAATTTTTTTTATGATTCTCTAAAAACAAACAGTAACTTTTGATTGATATAAAATAACGTAATACCTATGTCCTCTGTGTACTGTTTTTAACATAAAACGCCAAAATATTATATATGCGCATACTGCGTATGCAGCACTGGCCCTCAACAACAAAAATAAATAAATTAATTAAACCAACAAACTTTGTAAGCAAAATTTAAGTAAAACTACTACATCAATTGGATTTACTTCAGCGATGTTCTACTACAATTTCATTATATTTCAGTTGGTTCTAGTTTTATGTCGTTCTGTGGTTCTCTGATATTATAATACAGTATTTGTTTATATGAATTAAACATGTCGGCAGTGAAGTGTATGTTTTGAAATGTGAAAGGAGATTGATAGTGCTTGAAATTATTATGATACTTTCTTTGTAAGACATTTTTATTGTCCTTTATTAATACAATATGCCAGAAAAACAGACCAATAAACTATTGTAGTACATATTACATATTCGAAATAAGATGAGTTTGAATAACTCGCTTTCCTTTATATTGTAAATAGATAACCAGTTGCGTTTCGCTACCCACTCTTATCTTATCCAGCTCACGTGTTGACTAATGATGTGAATTGAGAAATACACAATAGTTTCCGCAATAATATCAGTGAGTATATCCAAGACAATTATTAAACAGCATTTCGAATATCAACAAAATGCAAGATTACAGTAATTTCAAAATAAAACTATACATTCAGTATTAAAATGTAATAGATTAATATCCATTAATCATACGATCGAAACTTTGAAATTGTTAAGTATTAATGAAAAATTATAACTGAATAAATCTTACAAATAAATTTTGTCCAGAAATTGAAAATGGGAGATACACCCGATTATTTCACCGGCCAGACATTGTTTTTTTTTTTGTTTTAATATTTTTTTAGGAACACAGAACCATGATCTAGTTGGGAATCAAAATTGCAACATCCAGATAGACTTATACTGACGCACTAGGCTACAGATTCACCTAAGAGAAGCTCAGCCATGTAACCTCAGAAATATTAATTACTTCAGATTACAACAAGATCATACTACGATGAAGTTAACGCTTTTTTTTAGAAATAATTTACTTCGGAAGACATAAATTTATTAGAAATACAATTTTAAAAGAAGCAGTTAAGAAATTTTATTTCATAAAAAATATTCATCTTGGACTATTCAATATGTGCATTTTTAATATGAGTATTCTCAGTCTTTGCAAACCAAGAAGTCATTCAATACAAACGTAAGAAGACATTCTAATTTGATTTGATTATGATTTGCTCGTCGTCAGGTTTCTAAATATTTTATACCTACGGCAGGATGATATATCCGGACACAGGGGCGAACAGACGCAATTTTCGATACAATTAAAATCTGCTTTAAATCAAATTAGAACACATACAGAGATTTTATTTCAAACTGTTCGGGAGAACAACGGCAAATGAAAGCATTATTTTTCTAATTCAATAGATTTTTACTTCTTATTCACAAAATAATCCAAACTTTTACAGTAATGGACGTAAATTACATAAGCATGTACATAGTATGTAAGTATGCCCGAACTATTGCTACAACTATTTATTGACTTTTATGGAAGTCCCATTTCTGAACATATTTATTTAGTGATAACAGCTAAGTAATTCCACTTAAATTTTTCATAGGCTTTTCAAGCAAATGCAAAATTCAAGGTCAATGTCGTTTTTTTATCTTTTGCTTGTTCATTGTACACTTACTAATATAAATGCTATAATTTGCTGAATTTGGTGCACCCTTTTCCACAATATGATATTGTGACATGGTTTTATTGTTTATTTCCGACTTATTTTGTTTTAGTTTTATAATTAGTGCTGCAGCAGTTGTGACCACAGACCGTTTCTGTTGATGAAATTTTGCTGACAAGTTAAATTTTTTCACAGAAGCTAATGTTAAAGGAGCCGGTTTATCCAACACGTTGTACAAAGTTGATGGAGAAATTTTTGCGAATAAAAAACGTGAAGGGAATAAATTTGCCATACTAATGTATATTATTTAGAAATGGCGTTAGAAGAACACTTTCCAACACCTACTATTATTTTGACATTATTGAGACCACAGTTGCCACATCGAAAGCTTTGACTCGGGTTTGTTTTAAAATGCCGGTTTTCAAAAGAGAAGTCATGCAAGAAGAAACGGCAGTAAGGATTAACGTTAATATTATTACACAAATTATAATTATTACATTTTGTCTCCCTTTCAATAGATATATCTCCCCACAAAAAATTAAACGTTGGAGGTTGTTCTATTATTTGCTTAATGCCGCCAAGATGCTGCATTAAACCCTTATTTTTGTTAAAGTTCTTACAAAAAATTGTTAATCGATGCTTAAAATCTACCAAACTATGTATATGCATCTGTGATTACTTGCTACCTGTATGAAGAAAAATACCGTGATTACACTACAGTCAACAGAATTTAAAAATTCATTGGAATTATATTCACCAATACATTTGTTCTAATATATAACTACTTCCACCAATGACATTTTGTTCTACATTTCTTACTACTAAACTTGCGGTTCTTTATTGGGTTAATATCATCAGCTGTCAATCCTTCAGAAAACAGAATCTGGCATCACATTTTTTTACTCAACCATTTTTTTCCAAAATTAGCTCATCTGCATGAAGAAAATCTTGTTAAATCGTTATCTGACAATTTGCATGACGAAAACGTGGTTATTGTATATTTAATATGAAGTTTGACAACTGGCGATGGGAAATTATATTAGGTCCGTACGTTTACTTTTTGGGTAAAGTTTGGTAAAATGAGAGTAAGCTATAATTACTCTCAATAAGAGAGCAAAATGTACAAAAGTAAGAAAACGAAAACCATAAAATTTACCAGAAAAAAAGAAATGTCAATTTTTTACAGCTCTGTTTATATCGGAGATGATATTTGACAATTTTAAAATTGTACTTTTTTGACTCCAAATGTACTAAAAACATAAAAGTTGTGTTAAGTTTTACTATTATTAACTATTAGTAACAGAAAGATAAAATAAAATAAATTCTTAAATATTGAGAATTTGTTCCGAAATCAATCAAATTAAAGTAATACTGAAGGAGTTCCTATTACTCGAGAGACCACCTCGTTGCGAGACAACCAACGTGTTGTTGAAGAGTTAAAAATTAATGCAGTTCATTACAAAAGTATTCTTGAATTTTCGCAAATTCATCAATTTTACAGAAAGGATAATTTTACTCGTTTGTAAACTTATAATTCGGACCATAGTTTTTTAAGCTCCGTACGACTGAGTTTAGACGCGAAAACATTTAGTTTGGTAGCATGTTACGGGTGTGGAAGAGAGCATCGTTTTTGTGTTCGGTACTCGGCGACACGTTTTAACAACGACATATGTTGTCTTTGCCGATGGATAGAATTAATTTTTATGCGGATCCCTGAATAGTTTGTTTTAATATTTGTATATTTTAAATAATTGTGGGCAATTATATTAAGAAAAAATTCACAGATGATGGCCCAATCCAAGGTTCTGATGGATATTTCTATTTCATATCATATTACATTTCTTTTTTTATATACATATGTACATATAAGAATATTGAAATAAAATCAACGTAAAGAATTTAAATAAATAGTGTTTCATTTCAATTGTTATATTAAGAAAAATCGAAAATATATTTTTGCTATAATTAATTTAAATTACTGAACAATGTATAATCATATGAATATACTTTGGTACTTAATATTTAGTGGAGTAAAGTAGTACTTTTGCAATGCAAAGTGTACTGAAAAAAGTACAATTGTACGAGCTTGATTATCCCTAATTTTCATTCAAAAAAGTACAATTTTAAAATTGTCAAATATCTTCTCCGATATAAACAGAGCTGTAAAAAATTGACATTTCTTTTTTTCTGGTAATTTTTATGGTTTTTCGTTTTCTTACTTTTGCACATTTTGCTCTCTTATTGAGAGTAATTATATCTTACTCTCATTTTACCGAACTTTACCCAAAAAGTAAACGTACGGACCTAATATTGAGCAAGATCTATCTATCAGGTCTATGCACCCCTACAACAATGAACAACACAATAAACAACAGGTATTTTCCTTGTGTAAATTCACTTTGGGAAGTCAAAAATAGAACACTACTCCTCTCTTAAAAGTAAACACACTCAGGCTACAATACCATTAAAAACATTAATTTCATTTATATATGAGTTAATTGTTTCTACACTCCTCTCTCAAAATAAAGAAATAAGTAGAATTGTTAATTGCACACTCTCTTAAATTAAATAAATGAATAAAATGTGAAGAAATTTTGACAGTCAAGGATAAAATACTTGTAAAACACATGGCGAGTAACACAAACCTAATAAATAGACCTTGATATTGAGCTGAAAAAATAGTGAAAAAAGAAATAATCACGATATACATGCTGTCAAGTGAAATTTTTCGTTTTTTAATAGTACAGCGTTATTAAATTTAATTATTTATACTTGAACTTCGATACTAAAAAAGCTGTGTCTTTTATATTTAAAAGTATTGTGAGCATAAGCACAAGAAACGTCAAAAATTATTTTAGCTGACACTGCGGTACTGAATATTCATTGCAACAAACTAACGTCATAGAGACACGCATACATTTACCTACGAACACTGGAATTATCATAAAAGATAGTGCCCCTTAAATAAAGTGATTTAATATTTGAAAAGTATTTGTAATTTGAACAATAATGAGTACTGAGAAAAAACCTAGCAAATCGGTGACTGCTGCTCAAGTTTCTGCATCTCCAAGCGATACCAATCTCACTATTGATGACAATGCTTGTGTTGTGTGCTTTAAAAATGTTGATCTTTTCTCTGTAGGCGAATGTGACCATCCTGTTTGTTATGAATGTTCAACACGCATGCGAGTGCTATGTCAGCAAAACGAATGCCCAATATGTCGTCAAGTACTATTGAAGGTAAATGATATTTATGATAGTGGTTTGAGACGGCATTTCGCAAATAAACGCATAGCAATGCCTCAGTATTTTAAAACAGAAGTGCTATAACATTGATAGCAAAAAAAGGAAGTAACTGTTGCAGTAACTATTAGCAGCAAGACAAAGAGTGCCCCGGTAATTTAGTGAGTAGTGTGCTAATTTATTAGTTCTAGGTTCGATTCGAGCCTCTGCTAGGTCTGGTCTGTATTACTACAACACGTGAAAATTGTTGCACAACAGGTATCAAAATGGGACCATAATAAATTATGCCCAAGTGGGCTGGGACCTTTCCATACCTTCACATCCAGCAACCTTCCGGACATAACCTAACGCGATGCATTATGCTGGAACTAGACAGAGATGACAGGTGGTTAAGTTTCACTATCACACAACTCTGATTTTTCACGTTTTTTGTTTAGCGCCTCTGTTGTCAAGGAGACTTATTAAATTTTTAAACTTTCTTTTAGTAGCCATTATTTTACTTTGCCGAAGGAGGTCGCGCTGATGTGCGTGTGGATTACTATCAGCTGCAGACGGTACTTTTTAGTGACCAGGGACTAAACCTTCCGACAACAACTAACACAAAGACACTAATGCATATCAGATAAAATGTGAGATTTTTTTTAACGTGTAGGCTACTTCAGCCACCGACGCCCTGACAACTCAAAGCTATTTCAAATCAAATTCATTTTCCTGTAGTTCGATCCTTCAGTAGCCGCTTAGTTTAGCAGCAACTGAAAATGTAAAGGTAATAGAAGGTCCCAGTAGTAGTGATATAGACCAGAGTCTCTGCTAGGAATTGATAAACTAGCACACTACTTACTAGAATACCGAGGTACCCCAGTCTACCATAAAAAAAGTAAAATATAAGTAGGTATGCGTTATGGAATTGATAACAAAATTTTGTAATTTCCCTTTAGAAGAAATATAAATTATAGCATGTATTCGCCGCCCCTTATGGCCGTAATCTCATCCTGCACCACGCTGCAACGATCATCCAGGCTAAAACTAAACCTCCTCTGTCCGATTTCGAGCCATTCGTGAATACATCCATCAAGGCAGAAGTACGCAGTATCCTCTCCACCACCCCTCGGTTGGAGGGCCAACACATAAATAATGCAATAGGCCCCTTATTCGCCCTGTCCCGGACAGTCACGTGCCAGGACAGCTTCGAATCAAGGTGAATACCCAGATACTTCGCGCTGTCAGACAGCTCAAGTACCGTCCAATTCAATCTGATGATCCCCAACGACGCCTGCAACCTCTGTGCCACAGTGTCCAAGTGTACACCTGAAACCGCCACCGTGGCATTGTCGCCGTACGCTACGCACCTATACATCGCGGCGTCCAACTCCCTCAGCAAAGAGTTCAAGGTCAGATTCCACAGCAGAGGAGATAATACTCCCCCCCCCCTATATATGGTCACCCTAGATCGAGCTTCTCAGTTGAAGATCGATCAGACTTTCAGTCTTCAGAAGGAACGAGGACAGACAGAATGGTTTGAAATCCTTCGAGGTTGTGTGTCTAGTCCGCCTTCCCTTAGGAATGAACACCACCAAGTACTCCATAGCCTCGGAACATAAGACCACCTGAGATAAGCAGTGAAGATCCGTATCAGCCATGGTACCACAATATGCTGGTACTGCTTCAAATGCGCCGGAATAATACCGTTAGGTCCGAGCGATTTGAAAGGTTCAATGCTATCCATCGCCGAGAAAGGCCTCCCCCTATCCACAATTGTGGCTGGGGCCATTCCACCAAGGTGGTCCGCCGTCATCCCTGTGGACGATAGGTCTACATTATTGCCGCGTGGCGTGGCCCATGGTGCCAGTTAAAGCAACCACCTCCTCGATACCCTGCCTATCCTAAATGGACGGAAGGACTGACAGAAGATCGCCAAAGATATTCCCCTGGCGATCGCAGTCCATTCTCCTCCTATTCAACCTGGGTGTCACCACCCGCTCCCGAATTCCAATGTGTATTCCGCATGCCTGGCAGTCATCAACGTAATGTCCAGAACCTCCTTCCTATTCAACGTAAGAAAAGTCGGCTCTGAACACCAGTTGTCTATTTCCAAGTCACTATCGATTATAAAATCAAAAAAAGACTCACCTCTTGTATTCACATCCGAGCTTCCCCAGACCACATGGTGGGCGTTCGCATCCGCCCCGATTATGATCGGCCAGCCTCTTCGGCCCGCCATTTCCACGAGTCCCAGAATCTTTCCGGAGGTGATTTGCATTCGTGGGGCATGTAGCTGGAAACAAACACCTTGGTGCACCCATCTGTTTCTCATGCTACCGCCACCGTGTTCTCATCGCTGTAATCAGATAGAATGAAAATATGCAGCCTACTCTTAGCAAGAATTCACAACCTGATCTTAACCAATGCAGCCATGTGCAGCAGACTGTATCCGCTCTTCCGCAACCCGCAAACCTTGTTCTCTCGGACCCCGCGCCATCCGCAGGAGCAACGCAGCCGAGGCTGCTTTGGTGTCCGTTTTGGGATCTCCTTCCCCCCGCGTCATTTCCCCTTATCGTCACCGCGGTAGATTCTGAGAAAGAAGACTCCGAAACCGTAGTACATCTCCCCCTTTCTCTCCCGGTTAATCGAAAGAATTTCCTGATTCAGCAGTACTGAGATCTCTCTGAAGCCCCCCGAGGGCTCCGAATCCCGAGTCACCAGTGTTTCCAAGCCTCATGAGCCTAAGGATATCCTCCTTCGCACTCTAGCTAGGGAACTAGGCCCGCGTGGAATCTCCTTTACGGGACTATGTCCAGTTTTGCTCCCTCCCACGGCTCTTACAGACGTCCGATCCCTAGCTTCAGCAGCAGAACCGATCACTCGTCCATACACCGTGTGTAGGCCTCCGCATTATCTTCCACAACCCTTCCGAGTGCCGTCGGTACCCCCGCTGCCGCATGCTGGGGAGGGTGTTAACACAGTTCCTGGAGCCAAACTATGTTTCTTGGTTGCTTCCCCGGATTGAGACGCTGGAACTCGGGGACCTGAGGTTTTCCTCTTCGTGGCCCTATCCACAATTTTCCTGTTGGTAGCTAATGTATGGCGCGAACTATGACAGCCTCGGAGGTACTTGGTTTGACATCCAGAGGTACCTGACTGCCCGTTCCTACGCATGTGGTGGGCCTGCGTTTCCCCCTGTCCCCTCCTGCAGCTTGTTTTGAGCCATTCGTCCATACCTTAGTTTGGCCTGGCCTCTCCGCCAATCTATTTGTGCCTGCCCTTGTCCTTGTCATTGTCCGTTGCGTCCCTCGTTCTAAGGTCTGTCCGTCCGTTTTTGAAATGTTGGCCTCTATATAGGTTCCACGAGTATAGGGGACGGGAAAGCTATCCAAGTCATAGCCCCCTTTAACGCGGAGAAGGTATTCGTCTACCTACAGAGGTGCCCAGGTGTGAGTAGGGCTCCGTTCTAATACAGCCTATTTCCCCCGGCTGCAAAAATCCGATAGGGACGGGTCGCTTAACACCTCTGTTTGGGGGTTCGTATACGTTCTGTACAGTACCTAAGTCTCCACGTGATCCGAGGAATCAGGCGTAAGGCCCGGTCCACAGACCGTACTTAACCCATCACATCACGACAAGGTAGTTACCTAGGTGTTGGCTTTCGTTATTTAGGCAATGAAAATCTCATTCGCAAAAAAAGTATTATGACTTAAATTTTAATTCACCTACTTACTATTTACATTAGACATACAGCAAATGCGCTTTAGATTTTTAAAAGAAAATGTTACACACCATAGTTCTATAAAAAGAAGGTAGCACATTGCCAGAATGTTATATCTCTATACAGAAATCAGATCATTTTTAGAAATATAAGTTGTGTGCATTTACTAAAAATTTTTACAAATTTGTAACAATTGTTTCTAGAAACGTTCATTAACTCAAAAAATTTGCAACGAGAGAACGTAAAAAATTGAGAGGCAGAAAAATTCTTGCAAGTTTTTACAAGTAAAATTTTTACTTGCAATAATTATTCAAACAGCTGTTTTGCGTTTGTGTTTACAAAACAATATTTCTAAATTAAGTTAAAAATAAAAATATTTTGGAAAATTCAAGAAATTGTAAGTAAATGTTAACTTTTAAAACGATAAAAAGTATTAAAAAGATAACAAATTTATTTTTGTGTAACATGAGGGTGGCGATGGCACGATGGATGGTAGTCTGCACGTTGACTACGAATCCAAAAACAGACCTGGGTTCAACCCCAGTTTCGGACTAAAATTTTAAAATAAAAACAAACATCTCGCATTTTTCTGATGTGCATTAGTGTGTCTTTGTGTGTCAGTTGTTGTCGGAAAGTTTCAGTGGCGAAGGTAGAGCATTAATGTTAGACAATAACTAATAAAAATTCTCCTTTTCAACTAACATTTGCTTGCGCGTTAATGTAGTTTCTTAATAGTGTTTATTTACATAAATAGTTCTTCATAAAATCATATTAAAAAATACTTAATATTATATAATTATTATAATAATAACGCAAAAAGGTGCCAAAATAATAATATCTATTAACGGATGCTTATCTAACACGCATTAAAACAACATTTTATGAAAATCGTTTGGAAAATAAAACACAAAGTTGGAAATAAACATTTTTGCGACCTCATTCTGCCGTTATTTCCTTGGTATATTGGTATAACGTATCAACTAATTAAAAATAGATATTTTATTCATTCATTTTATTCAAAAGTAGCTAATCACCCTTATCGTGTTTAGCGTATTTCGACTACGCCTAGTATTAGATTAAATAAAATTGCAAAACTTTTCATTATTCTATTACAAGCCATACTCGAAAAACGCCAGTCACGACAATGCTGAATATAAATGACCATAATCACAATATTTTTATAATAATATACATATATGTATAATTTGTCCAAAAAATATAGGGGTAGTTATTAAGTACTCATATATACCTATATATTACAACACTACTTTAACTTGCAAGTTTTAGCTAGTAAAGTGTTCATTTACTGTTTCACATTTTTGAGAGTGATTTTGGAAAATTTCTTGTTACTCTCTCGTTGCTAATTTTTACTAGTAAAGTAAATAAACACACCTATAGTCTCAAATATTTGGTTTAATTCGGTCGTCTTTATCGTTATACTAGAGATGGGTATAAAAAAACGTCCGAGGAAATAAAAACTTTCATCTTTTAGCTTAGTAATCGCATCGTTATAAGTTTTTTTATGTTCTCATTTACATTCTTAATAAACTATATAAATATATTTTCTTTATTAATTGCAGGTGATATTTACTTACGACAAGTTGCCCTATCGAGAATTAGAGGCCAAAAATCGTTCCGAGTACTATAGCAAAAAGTATAAAATTGGTTTCTACAGCAGTGAAATTCAACAAAAGTTTTTCGAATTATTAGATCATCCATGTCCAAAGTATGGCTCATACAAGTTTCTTGAAAGTTCGCGCACTTATAAATTAATATTTTCTTTTTTCAGATGCAATTGTCCACCTTATCGCACATTTCAGGGACTTCGTAATCATGTGCGCAAAGAGCATGAGCTATATTATTGCGACCTTTGTGTTGAAAATTTAAAAATCTTTGCATTCGAAAGACGTTGCTATACCCAAGCTGAATTGGGACTGCATCGAACCAAAGGAGATCCCGATAACCGTTCTCACCGTGGACATCCTCTGTGTGAATATTGTAACAAACGGTATTTGGATCGTGATGAGCTATTTCGCCATCTGCGACGGGAACATTACTACTGTCATTTTTGTGATGCAGATGGCTGTAATGAGTTTTATCGTGATTACAATGCTTTAGCGGAACACTTTCGACACGACCATTTCTTGTGCGAAGAAGGTCGTTGTGCCACAGAGGAATTTACTGGTGCATTTCGAACTGAAATCGACTACAAAGCTCATGTGGCCAATGTGCATGGTAAAGGCATGAACAAGCAGCAAGCCAAACAAACCCGTACTTTGCAATTGGAAATAACTTTAGGACCACGAGGTCGTTCAGGACAAACTGAACAGGGTGTGGCAAATATGAGAACAAGAAGGTAAACTTAAAGTTTATAGATTTTGATAGATTAATCTCTAGTTTAATATTTTTATAATTGTCATTGATAAAATCAGCAATAATGATATTGAACCAGATTTAGAAGAATCATGCTACCAAGTCCTAAACGCGAATCAACACCGCCCTAATATAGACCCTTGCAGTGAACAAGAATTTCCATCTTTATCTGGCGCATCATCAACAGGGCCCAGTGTATCATTAACACGTGCACCGCCGCCTGCTATATTAAATCGGAGCCGAATCTCGGGTTTGGCTCGAACAAAAGAAAACTTTCCAGCTTTAAGTGGTTCAGGCAATAATAATAGTGGGGGCGGTGGTATGGTAGTGGCCAACAGTGTACACCCACCTATAGCCAATGTGATAAGAAAACAATCTGCCAGTACTAGTGGTGCAATACCACGTAGTACTGTGCCCAACAATATGCCTTCAGCAAGTTCAAATGGGATGATAATACATGTGTCTAATCGACCATCATCCTCATTATCCGCAAGTAATAACAATTCCTCAGTTTCTCATAAAAAAACAAACGCTATGGATTTTCCGGCCTTACCCATATGCAAAACAAAAAAGAATCAAGCAAAAGCATCATTTGTGGAAGATGATATGTCGCCCACTTCAGGAATGCAACTGTCAATGTCCTCTGTTGCTTCAAAACATCGTTCGCTTGTCGATGACTATGTATCAGTTGCAAATCCTTCTAACTTTCAAAAGATTCAAACTGTCCAAAAAGAGGAAATCGGATCAAATTCTCGTAAAGATGCTGAATATAGAAATGCTCCAAAGTTGACCTCGCAAGACTTTCCATCGTTGGGTGGAGGTTCTTTGGTCAAATCTAATGTTCCAAATAATTGGATAAAATCAACAATCAGTGATAAAAAGCAAAAAGATTTGGAAAATCGTAAAAATAAAATTACTCCTGCACCTCTCTTACCTAAGCAACCCAGTGTTGTCAATCAGAACAATAATTTAAACAATAAAAAAGATAAAAAGCTCAGGGATAAAAAAATGAAGGAAGTCAATAATAACAATGAAAATAATAAGAAATCGAGCAATCATTTAACCAACGGCAATAATAAACAATCACCTCTACGACCACCTCCTGGATTTATAAATAATACTCCATCAATAAAGCCACCACCAGGATTTCAAACAACAAAAGTTACTGTTAAGTCTGTAGCAAAATCTCCCAATAATTTAACATTTACAAGCTCATTGGGTGAAAGTTATAGCATTTTACCAGCTCACTCATACACAGCACCACCCGATGCTGTAGAACGAAATCAGGTACATGATTCTGTCTCAAAAAGTATTTAATTACGGTAATGAAGGGTGGGCAAATTTGATCTTAGGAAGTAAATTGGCTTAAAAACACACCTTTTTTGACAAATTCAGTTTTATTGATATCAATGTAAATATAAATATGGAAATTAATAATGTACTATGATGTCCGACAAACGTCCACCTCTACCACGTCGGCAGACGTCCGTTCTTTTCACAAAATTTTGAACCACGTTTTGCAATAAAACATCGCTTCTTTCGTCAATGCTGCCCCGAATTTCATCTTTTAGAGCGTCTGTTATATGTGGTTTATTCACGTAAACCCGACCTTTCAAATTGCCCTAGAGAAAATAATCCAGCGGCGTTAAATCACAAGAACGATGCGTCCAATTGACGCATCGCGGTCGCGTAATTTCTCATGCAAAAACTGAATTGTTTGGCCGACTGTGTTTCTTGTGGCACTGTCTTGCTAATGTCAACATTAGGCAATTGTGGCCACAAAAAATCGGTTATCATGGTTTGATAGCGCAGGGAATTCCCGGTGACGCCGTTTCCTTTCGAAAGAATACGGTCAAGAGTGTAGCGTTCTATGGTTAAAATTTCCCAACTTTTTACTAAATAAATGTTAAAGGATGACAGCTCAATTGTTGACATTTTATCATTTGACAGCCAATTTACTTCC
Source organism: Dexiosoma caninum (assembly GCA_963924685.1). Classification (NCBI taxonomy): domain Eukaryota; kingdom Metazoa; phylum Arthropoda; class Insecta; order Diptera; family Tachinidae; genus Dexiosoma; species Dexiosoma caninum. The sequence continues at coordinate 88,987,627 of OZ004728.1, read as the reverse complement.
TAAGTTAAAATTTGCCCACCCTTTATAACCTCCGTTTTATTAATCTATATATATACATATATTTATTTATTTATGAAAATATACTTTACAAATGAATTTGTAAAATATAAAAAAAATCGCGAGTAACGAGTAATACCGGCGTCTACGAAATTCGTCGTGCGTGGCGAACTCTGAAATAGATTTATTTCTATTTCCTACGCCGACAAACAAATTACAATAGAGTTGTCGTTTTTCATTTTAGTTTTCAAATATATTGGTAAATAAACTAAATTTTTATTTTAATACTTGTTTAATTTTTAAAATAAATAATTTAACTATATATTTGGTGCTAATACCAATATCTTCAGTAACCAAATTCTTGAAAAAAGCTAAGAAATTTCACATGTTCATACAAGAACTCCCAAAATATATTTGAGAATTACGAAATATACAAAGAGCTTCTTTAAAAATTGCCCTTATACAGGGTGGCCCAAATGAGACCTAGTGATGTTAAACACGTGTAACTCTTGTAATAACGGTTTTTTTAAATGATTTATTATTATATGTTAAATACATTTTATGGAAATTTAACGTGACTATGTGTGAAATATGACATCAGACAAATGACCACCATTTTGCTCGATACAGGCATTGGCTATTTTTATCGCATTTTGCATTACACGGCGTAATGTTTCTGGTTACAGGCGCCGTATTTCGTCTCGAATATTCTGCTTGAGCTGTCCAAGTGTCTGTGGTTTGTTAACATACACTTTGTCTTTCAAATATCCCCATAAAAGAAAATCGGGCGCAGTTAAATCTGGTGAACGAGGAGGCCAAGGGAAATCTGAATTTCTTGAAGTTATGCGTTCACCAAAAATTTCACGCAGCATGTCCATAGTTTGCCTAGCAGTATGCGCAGTGGCTCCATCTTGTTGAAACCACAAATTAGGATGTTGCTCCACCATTGGCCGCAAAAAGTTGTCGATCATTGTTCTGTAAGAAGCCCCGGAGACCGTTTCTGGCGTTTCATCCTCATTCTCAAAGAAATATGGGCCGACGATTTTTGTGACCATAACACCGCACCAAACAGTGCATCTGATTGGGTGTGACTGATGCTGATGTATTGCCCTTGGATTTTCGGAGCCCCACAACCTACAGTTTTGTTTATTCACATAAACACTTAAATGGAAATGCGCTTCATCCGTCATCAAAAGATTATTTAAAAAATCATTTTGTGTGGCTAATTGTGTAAAGCGAATTTTAATGCGTTGTTGTGGACTGTACGTATTCATTTTAAATTTCCAAGAGTTTAGTTATAATCTGCAAAAAGAAAAAATAAATTGTGTTAAAAAATAAAAAAGTTATTTGTGTTTCACATCAGCTGGTCTTATTTGGGCCACCTGTTACAACAAACATTTTAGTATTTGATTTTAAGTCTAGAAAAAAAAATTTTAAAAATTGAATATATTTAAAATCGAATAATAAAATGTTTGTTGTATAAGGAAAATAATTAATTCCCAAATAGCTTTTGGGAGTTCCTGTATAAACATGTAAAATTTCTTAGCTTTTATCACAAATTATGTTAAAGGTCTACTGAATATTTTGGTATTAGCACCAAATGAAATGCTGCATATGGACAAGCTAAACCATATAACAAACATATTTAAATAATAAATAATTTAAGTTAAATATACACAATTATTTACCATAAAATTGCTTTCTAATTTCTGTTAATGTATAATTTTTTCAAGTCAATTTTTTAAGTAATTTTTTTTATACGGTAACAGAGTCAGCAAACAACTTTGCTGATTATGACAGCTGTAATTTTTTCGTCGTAGTTGTGCACCACATTGCGAATTTATACAACGAACTTTTACCGACGAATTCTTTGTGCTAGACCAAATACGTTCTTCGTCCCAATACTGTTCCCAGCATCATCTCCCAGCCCAAACGGCTAAAGCAAGACGGTTAAAATACGGTATATAGAGTACTCTTTCGATGCTTAGATCCACTAAGGAAGGATTTTGTAATATTCTTATGCTATGGGTGTAAAAACGGGTAAAATCGATAACTTAATATCTCAGAAACTAAGACAGATAGAATACAAATTACAAAAGTATATAAATGGTGCTGAAACATAAGCGAACACGTGTTTGCACTTTTTGTAAAAGTGTTTTTCGTATAAATCAATATGTAAACAAAAAACCAATAAATTCGTGGTGGTAGCGAAGCAGACCGCCTTAATCAGTTATTAATAAATTGTTAAAAGCCTTTTTCAAAAGTATTTTTGAACGTTTTGAAATGAAATAAATGAAAAAATAAAATGAAATAATTTTTTTCAGAAATTGGTTGAATTTTTTAAAGATGCCTTAAAAACTCCAGAAGGCTTACAAGAGTTTCGTTCTATATCGCAAAAATATCGTGAAGGTATATACAAGACGGATGCCTATTATGAACATTGTCAAGCGGCTTTAAAGAGCAAATTCGATAAGATTTTCCCCGAACTTTTAGTATTATTACCAGAGATAAGCAAACAACAGGTAATATTTTTTTAAAATTGGTAAACGTTTTTTTATAAAATTATTTTAACATATTAGGCTTTGTATTTGGTGCATCAGCAACGTATAAATAATTTATCACCACTACAACGCAAGTCACTGCCAAAACTAGAAGTTTGCTCAACGTGTAAACAGGTACTGATGCAAACTGATTCAGAAAGTCATCGTAAAATGCATTCTTTGATACAGAATTTTCCCAGCTTGAATAATTGACAAAAGACTACCTAGGTAATTGATTTTTTAAAACAACTTGAAATGTTTATAATGCGAAAAAAATTATTTGTTCTTTGTGACAAACTGTTTATAAAAGATTTGTCAACAGTTATCTTAACTGTGCAGACACCAACGTAAAATTAAGCAAAGTTTTTTAAATTGTTTAGTTTTGTGTAATTTAAAATATTTTTATAAAGATTTAAATATGTAGCTACTTTCACACCACATTCAGTAACTCCTTCAATTCCTTAAATTGCATGCACAATTTGCTGTTATAAAATTGTCAAAATATTAATGCAATTCATAATTAACCATTTACGTAAAATTCAAGTTTAATGATTTTCTGAACTACGAAAAAAATACATAAATAAAAAATTAAACACGTAATTAGAAAAGCAAATTTTACGAAGTAGGAATTTAACAATTACTGATTTGGTGTAAACTCAGCAAGTATATACATAATTAATTTTTATTACTAATACAATTTCAAGGTACTTTTATTTTACTGATTAACAGTTTAATAGTATATTTAACGATTGTTAATTTAATTATATGTAAATGTTTCTTTTATTTTTCATTTTCTGTATGTAGTATGTATTTAAGTATATTTACAGAACTTATATTTATTTTTTAAATGTAGTATGTATTTTCTCAAATCGCTTTAACACAATAACGAAATCAAAATCACATAACATTGATGAAAACGAAACTACGATAAAAGGAATAAATATAACACATACTCTCTGAAGTACGTATTTACTTATACGTTAAACGATTTTTTTTATGAAATAATGGAAAAAACTGAATGGTAAATATAAAATAAATAAATCTCCTGAAGATATTAACCGAAGGTTAACGAAATATCGAGATTATATAAAAATAATAAATAAAAAAAAACCTTAAAGCTTAATAAAATAGATTGTTGATATAAAATAAATAAATTCAGATGAACTTAACATTTATCAAATTATCAAACCATAATTTGATTGAATTTGTTACTGCAGTATGCATAAAATATTTTCGAATTTATAAAAGGTTTAGAAATTGAATTTGGTTTGAAAATGATTAGGGCAATTAGTTCTTAAGTTTCGCTTAAGTCCAAGAAGATATTTTTGAGGACTAATTTTGTATTAATATGGAAGTAAGTTTTTCAAATTAAACTACGCTTTTATTAAAAACTACAAAATATTTTAACCTTTAAATGTGCGAATTTTTATTTGATTTGAAAATAATTTTTTTTTAATTTTATTATGGTCTATAACACAGAATTGATGGTTAAAAAAATATAATACTGATCTACTGTGAGTGAAATTAAGAAAACGCTCACTGATTATATATAAAAGAATTATAATTTCCTATTATTCCTGATGATGTTAACAAGCTGTTAACGAAATATCGAATAATAAAAAACAAAATAAAATATAAAAAAAGATCTCAGGCTTAATAAATATATATCAAAAATATAATAAAAAAGGTCAATTAATAATATAATTAAAATAATTGTATATTTATATAAAAGTATCAGAAATAAAAGTTAACAATAATCGTGTTGTACTATTGTGTGTGTGTGTGTGTTTTTATAAGCATACACACTTAATGAAAAAAAAAGGATTTTGTTTGTTGAAAAAATGTAAGTATAGTAAAATCAATTTTATATTAACATAAATAAATATTAACATTTTATATTTATTATTTATATTGTTCTAATTGGCAGTAGTGGAAGCTGCGTAATGGGATGCATGGGAATCGATAAATTGCATCGTTTCCCGAGAGATGCAAAAAGGTAAGTCTTTGACTTTTTGTTAAATACATAAGGAATATGTATGTAAATATATGAAGTTTGGGCTTAAATTAAGCTTAGGGCACCCTCCGGGATCTACAAAAAAAAGTATGCCACTCTATACAAAATAAAAAAGTGAGCGGAAACCTTTAGTTTCCGAGTTATGGGCCTCCGAAGTTCCATTATAAACTTCTGAATAAAGGGTGTATTTTCCATCGAATATGGACAATATGGGTATCATGTTGAAAAGATATTTATTTATATTATTATTATATATTTTTGTAATTTTAAGTAAAAAATAATTTTTTTTTTCTATTTTTATATACTACTATTGCCGCTGAACGTGCCGAGAATTAAAATAATCTACAATCAATCGGTTGACCTTGGTAAGAATTGCATCACTTCCTGAAGGATGAGCACAGGTAAGTTTTTTTGTTCGTTAAAATCACTAGTAAAATAAAATTTTCGTCTTAAATTTCCTATAGTATGCTGCTCCAAATTAAACAAAATTGTCTAAAATCAAAATAAGCTAAACATTTTTGTTTAATTTTTCGCAACTTCAGTACAGGAAATTTATTCCCATTGTTGGATTTTATTTGGAAGGGTTATTGCAATAACATCATATGCCAACCGAGTTTAAGTCCCTCGTTTACGTGCTTTCAATGTTGACTATTACCGTCCCCATATTATTGTAAAAAAACATATTTTTGTTTTGTATATTTTCAGACAGTGCCAATTTGTTCACCCAGAAATAAAAAAGCTACCCAAAATTCAATTAAATAAAAATTTTTGTAAATATCATTTTTTATTTGTAAACTTTATTCTAAAATGATTTAAGTGAAATAAAAAAAAATATGTACATAATATTGTATTATTTTTTTGTATGTGTTTTCATTAGTTGCTTCACATTATGGTATATTGTAATTGCGATAGATAGTATATGACGTGTTACATTGCAATTTACTTGAATAAAACTAAATATTGAAACTAAGGAAGATGATGAGTTTCATCTTAATAATTATTTTTTTTTTGCAAACGTATTAAATTTTCTGTAATAATTACAAATAATAAAAAACTTGGTTTTATCTTCCAGCTTTAGCATAAATTTCATTTATTTAACTAACTAAAAACTGCTTTAATGCCATTTTTTTTCAATATCTGACGATTTATATCAATTGAGCAATTACAAATTTGACTTAAGATTACAATATGTATATGATGCAGAGTGATCAAAAGATTACAAAACTTCACAATTTGGAAAGAAAGTTTCCTGAAAGTGTCATCTGATTCAGAATAAGAAAATAATAATAAAAACAATATCTTAAAATCCAGCAGTTTATTATCGTTACTATCGTTTGATACAATGATACGTTGGGCGGCATCTTGAGTAATTTCTGCTGATTCGAAAGAATTTGGTGTTAGTATTTGTTCAGTTACCTCTAAATTTTCAATACTTGTTGCTTCTAAGCGATAAAAGCCATTGTCGTCAATCCGGTGGGTAAATCGTCGGTAACCGGAGGGAAGTTGAAAGTCATGTTTCTTGGTGAGATATGCATAACAAAAAGTTAAGTGTACGATGAGTAATAAATTATTTAGTACAGAACTTAACTTTCGTAAGGCTTGATATGTTTTAACCGCATAAGTACATCCCGGTTCCTCACAACGACGAATTTCCTGGCTATGTATCAACTGAACATGTTGATTAAAGTCGGATTCCCGAACACATAAGTAATCGCATTCCATACACTTAAATGGTTTATCTTTTAGAAGACGATAACGAACAAGCGTGGCTAAATCACTGGCAGAAGAACAAGTCATATCACACAATCTGCATTTGAAGCAATTTATGTGCTTTATCATGTGTGACCGTAATAACTTTTCCGAAGCAAAGTATATGAGCACATTGATATTTTTGAGCTGAAAATGAAAAATTTGCCAAGCAATACATAATGGAAAAAAATCAATAAATTGTTTGATTATATTGTTCTACTTACTATTATTATCTGGTTTGACGTCTGAGATGATCAAATAGCGTAATCTTTGTTCTAAATAACAATGAAAACGGGTCAATTGTTTTTTGTTCGAATGTGTGCGTATGTGTTCTATTAGGCGATATTTGTTATCCATTTGTTTTTTGTAAAAGTTCCAATTATGTACATTATTTTATATCGTTTGTCTTGAAATTCTACATTTGATACAAAAGTTCGCTCACAGTCGGTCCAGTTAGAAACCAAATCTGGTATTTTGTCAAATTCTCTTGGTGAAGCATTACATCGTGGAATTTAGGCACTGGTATTCCCCTCATTTGATGGTGTGTGGAATAGTTTGTACGTGGTGGTGAATATGGTAAATTCATGCCAAGCTTTGAGGACCAAAACCTGGTCCAAATGCTGAATTCGAGCCGTACATCATCTTCTGATGCAATTTCCTTGTTATATAATTATTTTGGCATTCAATGAAAAGCATCCATTTGTTTTGCTGCACTAATGCCTTTAAAGAAAATGTGTGATATTGTCAAAAATAGGTTGTTGGAAACCAATTTATATATTTAAATAAGATACTTACCTATTGCTTAAAATATAATCCACATTTTTTTGCTGAAATAACAAGTTAATTCAACAAAATTAAACAAAGTTTACAAAAATGTGATTTTTGCAACAATTTTGTCAACACAAATTCTCTTCTAATAATTTTTTAAACAGATGTTAAACACAGCAATTTATATTTGTTGCTTTTTATACATTGATTATCCCATTGATTTTCGCCTCAGTTCATATTTTGGCCAACAGCTGATACGACGCTTTTACAAACGTCACTTTTGAGTCCTCTGTTTGGACCTCTGTTGTGCACGTGTTTTGCTTAGTTTTCAATTAATCTTAAAGACAGTGAATGTTTTAGTCACAAAATATTTAAGTTGAACTAACTTTAAAATTACAAAACAAACAAAAAAAAATGGAATTTAGTGTTAATAAAATAAGAAGGAATGCTCAACAGCTTGTGTCCTTAATTAAGGAAGGAAGTCAAAAATTACCGTTTTTGTTTAATTTTTTGGAGAAAACGGTAATTAGTGCAATAATTATTAAAATACCTTTAAATGTACCATTCAAATACACAAGTTTAATATTTTAAATTGGGTTAAGAAATTTAAATTTACTATAGCCTGTTGGTTATTTCATTTAATTTATTATTTATTTAATCGAACCCATAAGGGCATTTTTGATTAATAATATAACTAGTAATGAACTAATAATATGTACGATAATTCTTTGTAGGTAATAGTTAAATTAGCTAAAAACATTGTACAATGCTCGTTTAAAACTTGACTAGCATCTCAAGCATTGAAACTTCAACTTCAGAAATATTTTATAGAATTGTAAATATTCTTGATGAATTCTTTTCAATAAACTTTATTGCTGGCGACACGATTGTATTTTCGAAAATAATTGTTAAACAAATAAATAATTTTAAAGATATAATAAGTAATATCCATTAATGTAATTGAATACTTAAATTTTATGTAATTTTAAACTTTGTTTCGCAGTCGGCAATAAATGTACTTCCAAAACGTGTAAAAGGTGTTGGTATCTATGCGGTCATAATACCTATAATGTTTCCAGTTATTCCGGACATTGTTTTTGATTTAGCACATTGTTAAACTGAAATGTAGGTTTATGGCTTCTTTTTTTAAACAATTTTCCTCATAACAATATATGTATATGTTTTTTAACAAACCTTTAAGCTCAAAATAGAATATATAAATTGTTATTAAAATAAATAAGGTTAAAAAATAAGTATTAAAAAATCATCCTCATATCTTAAGAAACCATTTAATTTCTATTTTTCTGTCGCTACCCTATCCGCAATACTACTAAGAACGTATATAAATTCTTAATTGCACAACAGGCATATATGCATATCAGGTATATAATATTCTAATTAAATTAAAGTAAAAGTAAGAATTTGTTGATACATAGTCGTAAACTCAATAACATAAGTATTATAGGAGAAAAACTTAAAAATTTTGTTATTTACTTTTTTTCTGATGTGTATTTTGTTATAATTAAATATTTTAAAGAGCTACAAAAGCTGTGATATAGAATTGTTGTTCCGATGTTTAAGTACATCATTGCTCAATGACACAATGGTAATACCAATTGCTACTGCATTTGAAGATTGCTTATTGCTGCTTATTACAAATGCCCTTGAAGATAATGACTCTGAAGATTACAATAAATATCAATACAAGTGCATAGCTTTGGGAAAACTTATGCATTTATCTCCATGCGTCAAGCGGTAAGACAAATTGTTTTCATTCATCCATGTTCAATTTAAATGTGGTACTTTTTTTTCTAGATATGCACTGTCGTACTTCTTGAACAAGCCGCCTCCGTTTTCCCCATCTCGCCTTGAAATATTGCAAAAAAAAAAAAAATCTAAAACTGTTTTCGATAAAATCCCAAATAAGTTGGATTTGGTTAAATGTTGTTTTTATTTGTTAAAGTCGGACACGAATTTTTTTCAAGAGCTTTGGAACTGGTCTGATTTTTTGACTACTTACGTTGATCAGTCTGAAAATGAAAATCCAATTTTGAAAGTATACACTAACCACATTATTGCAATGTTAACAAATATGAATGATACATTAAAAGATAAGTTAAATGAAAAGATACCGGAGGAAATACTTATTGAGTTTTATGACGAACAAGAGGCTGTGAATCTTTTAAGTTTGCCGTGCCTTATGGATAATGATTTAGCAGTGATAGCAGAGGATAACATTTGTATAAGCGAAAATTCAGCTTTGTTTGTTACAAATATTGAAGGGGTCTTTTTACCAATTTTTAATAGAGAAAATTACAATTTCTATTCTAAAGCAGAGCATGCAGAAAGGAATGTTATTCGTGTAGAATCAACTAAGAAAAACTTGCGGAGTATTGCTCTTGGTGTAACCTCATGTAGAGCTATATGCCTGTCAGGTCCAGTGGGTTGTGGTAAAACTACATTGGTTGAGCACTTGGCTCGCATGACTGGAAGAATTGCTTTGAAAAAACAAAACGTTAAAACCGATTTTAATTCCGGATTTCATGAAGTGATAGAACCAGTTAACACACTAAATATTTGTAAAAAACGAAAAAATTCGAACAATGACGACAGAACGACCACAACAGAAAATGGATTTTTGCGAATACAATTGGGCGATCAAACTGATAGCAAAATGTTGCTTGGTCAATATCACTGTACTGACGTGCCAGGAGAATTTATATGGCTACCAGGTGTTCTTACGCAGGTAAGCTTATGTCCTTTTTTTAAGGTACATTTTAATAAAACTTTAAATTTTATGAAAATACAGGCTGTCATGAATGGTTATTGGTTGCTTTTGGAGGATTTAGACAGCGCTACTTCCGACACGTTTACTTTATTGAGTAGTCTGCTTGAAAATAATTACTTAAGTGTACCAGGATTCCGTGATTGTGTTAAAGTTGCACCAGGTTTTCAGCTGTTTGTAACTGTAAGGTAAATAAATTCTATTTTTGCATTTTGTTCTAAGCCAAACGCTAATTAATTACGGTGAACAACTACGTAAGTTTAGTTAAACAAATTATAATACAAATAATACTATAATTTTCGCTTAATGTAGAAGTAGTAATAAATATAATAGTTTAAATTGTATTGAAGTACATTATTCAAATTATTTTCGTTTCGTGCAAAAGAAAATCGGCTTTTTGATTGATAATGATGCACTGTATCAAAATACAGGTTCCTGCAAAATTTTACACGTCTGCAATCAGAAATTAAGTTAATATAAAAAAATCCGGAAACAAAGAAGTTAGTTTGAAAGTATTTTGCTTCTACTGAAAATTATACAACACAATGCCGAATGAAATGAAAAATGAACAAAATGTAAAATTATTTAGGAAAAAGGTTGTAAATTTTGTCAAAAATTATTTAGTTTAGAACACATAATACTTTATTTTCTATATGTGACAGCGCATAGAGAAAGGGACCTAAGGGTAAAAAAAGCAATTTTCACTTTTTTGTTTTTTTGATGTGGACAACATCTGAGCATCGAATGAGACCGATCCTATGCCCCAAAAGTGTTCCCTCCCAGAGATATGCGCGTTTTATGAAAGTGAAAGATACACGTATTTAAATCTTTAAAATGGCTCTCCTGAACAAAACTGGTTTTTACCCTTAGGTCCCTTTCTATTTTGCGCGTCACTTATATGCAATGAAATGTTAATCTAAAGTATTTTAAATACTACTCAATATCTTAATAACAAAAAAAAAATATTATCATCGTAACTTAGGGCTTTTGCGAACTCATATGACGATATGTAATTAATATTGAAAAAAATATATACTTTACACATATATTGATATTGACCTACACATTTATTTGTAAATTAGCAATATGAATAATTGTTTGTAATTTTGTACACTTTTCTTTTAGAACACACAAATCATCATCTTCTAACTTCTCACAGAAGGCATTATTTTCTTTACTTGAGAAACATTTGTATCCCATTAATATATTGCCGCTATCTCGAAATGAACTGTATCAAGTAATTAAAGAGAAATATTCCAAACTGGCGACTGTAGCCAATCGAATGGTAGATGTTTTTCTTACATTTTCCAGTGGAGCTCATCATGTAGCCAACAATCTTCGTGAACAAGAAGTGAAGGATAATTCAAATACTTCAGATTCGTTTCTGCAATTGTCCCACGAAGAAATTTGTCTGACCCAACTGATAAATTCGGGGCGATTAGTTTCAACGCGCGATCTTATTAAACTTTGTCAAAGGTCAAACCCTACGTTTTCTGTCACCAGTAGTGAATGTGCATATTTTGTTTTTCAAAATGCTGTTGACATATTTTGTTCTTATTTACCTAACAGTAAAGACAAAACCAAATTAATAGTTGGCATTGGAGCGAAACTGGGAATTATACAATCACGTTGCGAATACTTAGCAGATGAGTTGAAGCCTGAAATTTCTTCCGATAGCGAACGTATTAAAGTAGGGAGAGCAGCACTTTCTACTCGTCTAATATCCCCATTAGGGGAGCAAAATACAATATCTAACACAAATGACTCAACAGAAGACCATTGTTCAAAACGACTTAAGTTGGCGAATGGCGGAGAAAAAGTAGTCCAGCATGCATCCTCAAAATGCTTTAAATCAACAGCAACTTTTTCATTTACACGTCTAGCATCCTGTTTGTTGGAACGTATTGCAGTCTGCATAGCAAACGCCGAGCCAGTTTTATTAGTGGGTGAAACAGGTGTAGGCAAGACGTCTTCTGTACAATATTTAGCAGCTAAAACTAAACACAAATTAGTTGTTGTCAATATGAATAATCAATCTGATGTTTCTGATTTAGTTGGCGGCTTTAAACCTGTAGATCTGGCATATGTTGTAGCACCAATGAGAACAGAATTTGAATTCTTGTTCAGAAATACGTTCAACCAGTCAAAAAATGAGTCTTTCCTCACAAAATTTTGCATTTGTTATAATCAAGCTAAATTCTCAATCGTTGTAGAACTGATGTTTAAAATCGTCTATAATGTCTGTGATAAATCAAAATGTAATGCACTAAGGGATAAAGATGCACTCTTATTTCCGCGCTGGTTAGCTTTGAAAATTAAGTTAGATAAATTGCACAAACAATTAAATAAATCGATTAATATATCTTTTGCATTCATACCTGGCTCATTGGTTAATTGCATTAAAAATGGAGATTGGATTTTACTGGATGAAATAAATTTGGCTACAGCCGAAACATTGGAATGTTTATCCACTATTTTGGAGCCGGACGGGTCAGTTGTATTACTAGAAAAAGGTGACTTTGCACCCGTGAAACGCCATTCTGGATTTCGAATATTTGCTTGCATGAATCCAAATACGGATATAGGAAAAAAGGATTTACCCGTTGGCATTCGCAATAGATTCACAGAATTTTTTGTAGATGAAGCCGAGTCCGATGCCGATTTAAGTTTACTTGTATCCGACTACTTATGTGCTACAGGCATACAAACGAAAAATGTAATAAACATCGTTAAATTGTACAAACGACTGAAGTCGTTGGCAAAATTAGAGCTAAACGATGGCCTTGGAAATATACCTGTTTATTCCCTTCGTACCCTTTGTAGATCTTTAACAATTTGTGCCAAAAACCTGTGTGGCTCAATCGAAAGAAATCTTTACGAATCTTTTTGTTTAAGTTTTTTAACACAACTTGATACTCAGTCACATAATTTAGTACAGGACCTAATAAAGAAGGCATTGCTTAGCAATGCGAAGGCTATTTTGCAGCAAGAAATACCAAAACCTGGCGAAAATTACATAAATTTTCAAGGTTATTGGATTGAATTAGGCCCCAAGGAACTACAAGATTGTAGCAGCTACATCTTAACAGAAACTGTCAAGGAAAACTTGAAGGATTTAGCACGTATTATATCAATTGGAAAGTTGCCTGTGCTTCTGCAAGGACCAACATCAGCGGGAAAAACAAGTTTGATTGATTATGTTGCAAGGCGAAGTGGCAATCATTGCCTACGTATAAATAATCATGAACATACTGATCTGCAAGAATATATTGGTTCCTACACCAACGACGTTACTGGAAAGTTGATCTTTAAAGAGGGCATATTGGTTCAGGCAATGCGTCACGGTTATTGGATCATACTAGATGAACTTAATTTGGCATCAACTGAAATATTAGAAGCTCTTAATCGCGTTTTAGACGATAATCGCGAGATTTTTATACCAGAAACGCAAACTGTTGTAAAAGCTCACGGTAATTTCATGTTGTTTGCTACACAAAATCCTCCGGGCTTATATGGAGGCAGAAAAAGACTATCCAGAGCTTTTAAAAATCGCTTCATCGAACTACATTTCTCCGATATTCCTCGAAACGAATTAGAAATTATTTTAGAAAAGAAGTGCAATATTCCAGCGTCTTATGCCCGTAAAATGGTTGCTTGTATGGTGGATTTGCAAAAGAATAGAAAATCGACTTCAAAAAATGCTTTCACTTTACGTGACCTCTTTAGGTGGGGAATTCGTTATACATTGGCGGACAAAAAACTATTGGATGATCAAAAATATGATTGGAATCAACATTTGGTGGAAGAAGGTTATTTAGTGTTATCAGCAAAGATTCGTACGGAAATTGAGTTGGAAGTTATTCATGAAACTTTGTACAAAAACTTTAAGAAACGAGTGGCTTTGAGCAGATTATTTGACATAAGTGAAAAACAAGAAAAATCTCTCGTCACCAAATATATACTTGATGATATACAAAACTTTAAACTGCGCAACGATATCGTTTGGACACGTAATATGACCCGAATGGCAGTATTAACAGCGAAAGCATTACAGTTTGACGAACCCGTTTTATTAGTTGGTCCAACTGGATGTGGCAAAACAACAGTCTGTCAATTGTTGGCAGCTATTCGAAAAGTGAAACTACGAATTTTAAACTGTCATATGCATACTGAAGGAGCAGACTTTTTAGGCGGCTTAAGGCCATGTCGGACAAGTGACAGTAATGACCAACATAGAAAGATTTTTGAATGGGCGGATGGCCCCTTGATACAATCCATGCAAGAAGGTTCCTATTTTATTGCCGATGAAATATCCTTAGCCGAAGATTCAGTTCTCGAACGTTTAAATTGTATATTGGAACCAGAACGTACAGTTTTATTGGCAGAAAAATGTGGCATCATTTCAGAAGGCATATCAGAGGAATTTGTATTTCAGGCGAAACCTGGATTTCAATTTTTAGCAACTATGAATCCAGGTGGTGATTTTGGAAAAAAAGAACTTTCCCCAGCATTAAGAAATCGCTTCACCGAAATTTGGTGCCAACCTTCAAACTCTAGAGATGATTTAATAGCGATTGCAAAAAATTGCATTATAAAAAATTTAACAAATTTACAAATGGATGAATTTATCATATTAAAAATAGCCACATATATAGTGGATGTTGTTTTTTTCATCAAAAATGTTATTCAAAAGTTCCAATTTTCCATAAGAGATATTTTAGCCATGTCGAATTATATTGTAACAAACGCAGCTATGAGTTTTCCAGAGAAAGCTATTTTTGGCTTAGAAACAATATTTTTAGACGCGTTAGAAATATCATGGCACGAGACATTCGAAAAACTAACATCAATTAAAACTAAAATAAGGGAATACGCAGTTCATCAAGCGGATAAAATATTAGGAGAGAAGTTCACTTTAATTGATGTAATGAAGAAAAAAGGCGCTGCGGTAGAGTTTAACGCAGACAATACTTTTGGTATTAAGCCTTTTTATATTAACACCAATATTGAAAATAATGCAGAAATGCAGTTAAATACTGGACAACACTTTTTATTTGAAGCACCCACTACCAAACAAAATCTCTTTCGACTCTTATCAGCCTTGTCGTTGAATAAACCAATTTTACTGGAGGGTCCACCAGGTGTTGGAAAAACGTCAATTGTCGAAAGTTTAACAAAAACCATTGGATACAATATTGTACGTATTAATCTTTGCGAGCATACTGACCTGGCAGATTTATTTGGAACTGATTTGCCAGCTGAGGATACCATATTCAATATAAAATCAGAAGAAAAAAAAAATGAAGACTTAAAAACTGCTTCGTTTCAATGGCGTGATGGTCCGCTACTAGCTGCGTTAAAATCTCCCAATACTTGGATCCTATTAGATGAATTAAATTTGGCTCCACAGTCCGTTTTAGAGGGCCTTAATGCTATTCTTGATCATCGTGGAGAAGTATTTATACCAGAACTGAATAAAACATTTGCCCTCCATAAGCAAACCCATGTGTTTGCTACTCAGAATCCGCTAAAACAAGGTGGAGGTCGAAAAGGTTTACCCCAGTCATTTCTCAATAGATTCACGAAGGTGTATATGAGAAAGCTAACTACTGAAGATCTATTATATGTTGTTGAAAGCAAATATAAAGCTTATTTCGATGAACTGAAAAATAGTTTTGTTAAACTAATATCCACCTCAGAGCGAACATCTAACAATCTATTTGACATATACAGATCACTTAAACAAAATCAGGTAGAGATATCTGACAAACACACGAACAACGATACTGAGCTTTTGGAATTTGATTTATCGTTAAGATTAGTTCGTTTTTCGGAATTGTTAGACAATGGCACATCAACGATGGAATTTGGTTATAAAGGTGGACCCTTTGAAATCAATTTAAGAGACATTCTATTGTGGTGTGATTTGTTAATAAATCCCAACACTGGATTCGTTGTCAATAATCATAGTTTTACAAGAAATTTTAAAATTTTTCTGTTAACACTTTACGAACGCATGAAACTAGTGTATTACCAAAGAATGCGATGTGATCAAGATAAAAAATTTATACGAAAAGCATTCCAATCAATTTTCCAATGTGATTCGGATAATTTGAATTCTATTTCAGAGGATGTTGCTCTTTATTGGACTAATGAGAAGATATATTTTAATGATATAGTTATAAATCGTGATACTCAACCCTTGCATTTTGATAAATCTTTAGAATGCTCTCCATTATTACTGAGATCGCAACGTGAAATTTTAAAAAATCTAATTGAGTGTGTTCATATAGAGAAACCTGTCCTTTTATGTGGTCACACGGATACGGGAAAAACTAAAATCGTAGATTCATTCTGTTCGATATTAAATCAGAAATATAACTTGGACAACATCGACGACTCTGTCACTGGCAGTTTTCAGCAGGTAATTAATTAGTAATTGAGTCATATTCTACTTTTATTTAACAAAGTTATTCCTTTATTTATTTATTTATATTAAATTTTTTTATATTCGAACTTACATACAGTAGTAGCTCACAAAAATATTTTGCATATGTAAAATAACGTATATTTAAAGAAAAAATGCAATTTAGCTTATTGTTCCTCAAAAAGTAATAAATGTTTTATTGAATATCACATAAAAAAGAACCTAATATTTAATTCTCTTTTATAATAAATTAAAAAATGTCATTATTACACTCTCTTTTTTATAAAGTCTAAAATAGGCTCTATGTTTTAAGGTCACAAAAGTATTTTGCTTATTGAGATATTTTTAATTCTTTTATTAAAAATTAAATATTTTATTTTAATACTTTGTATGGTAGCCATTATTAGCCAGAACTGCTTCAAGACGTCTAGGCATTGATTCGAATAAAGTTCGGCATTTTTCAAGAGATATATTATTCCACTCTTCTTCCAATACATGTTTTAAAGAGGCTTTCGATGTATTGTTGTGCTCTCGGACTTTTTCATCCAAATAAGCCCAAAGGTTTTCTATGGGCTTCATGTCGGGAAATTGCGGTAGTGTTTGGAGGTGCTTGGTATTGTATAAAAGCCATAGTTTGACGTCCAGGGCTGTATGTTTTGAGACATTATCATGTTGAAAATAATATCCATTTCTAGAAAGGCCCATTTTTTCAGCACTTGAATGCAGATTTTCCTTCAAAATGAACAAATATACATGTCTGTCCATAATTCCATTAATAAATACCAACTTGCCTACTCCGAATGCCGACATACAGCCCCAAACCAAAAGAGAGCCACCACCATGATTTACCGTTGGTTTTATATTTTTTATATTTAAGGATTCATTAGGCTTGCGCCAAACCATCGCATTGGCGCATCTGACCCAAAAAGATTAAATTTACTTTCGTCACTGAATATTATGGTTTTCCATAAATCGAAAGTTTTAGTTTTATGAAGTTCAGCAGAAGATAATCGCTTCTCTCTGTTGACTTCAGAAATGAAGGGCTTTTTTCTTGCGACACGACCATGAATGTTATTGACTCTTAGAACTCTGCGGATAGTTTCGTCACTGACGCTTGTTCGCAGGATGTTCTTTAGCTTTGCATTTTTGGTGCAGATAAATGTTGATTTTCTTTGTTTTCCTTAAGAATTTGCCTTTCATTTCTGGATGTCAACAATTTTGTGCGACCTGTTCGAGCAATATTTGCAATGCTACCGCGCTCTTTTGCCCTTTTGATTATGTCTTCTATCGTTTGTCGACATCGATTAAACATATCACTAATATATTTTACGGGTTTTCCTTGATTATAAAGGTATAATATAATTTTCTTTTCTGAAAAGTTCAATTCTTTTCCTTTGGGGATTTTGTAGCTAAAACTTTACGTCTGCGTGCAACAATAATGAGAATGCAACTCATAAATAAAATAAAACATTACAAGTCCTATTTGAAAAGCAAAGAAGAAAAAACATAAAAAGACATCAGCAACATATCAAAAAATAACGGTGCCTGTTAAAAAGCAAAATACTTTTGGGAACTTGAAATTAGCGTTTGTACGGCTACTCTAAAAGTAGCCGTACCGACGAAAAAAAGTCTACTTTTTAATTCATATTTAAACAGCAAACCATTGCATACGGCTACAGCTCCAACTTTTTCAAGTAGAAGTAGCGGTAGACGCTGTATTATTCCGAACCATTTATATTTTATAGCTACAGCTACTTTTTCAAAAAATTAAAGCGCCAACTAGATGTAGCCTCTTTGCTACTTTAACTAAGGTATTGGTAGGGTTAGAAAACAGCAAAAATATTCTACTTAATTTTTTGCTTCAATTTGAAGAGTAGCCAAAAACGAAAACTTTGTTTCTGGCTACTATGAATATTTTATGCTTGGAGCCACGCAATAAAAATATTTATTTCTGGCTACTTTTCGACAATAAGAAGAACGAATAAAGATCTTGTGTTATTTTGTTTCGTTTTTTCTTTTGTAATTGTTTCACACACTCGAAAATGGGGCAGAATAAAGTAAATTGGAAATAAATCTTAAACTATAAAAATTGTGATTTTTTTTTGTTTTTCTAACTTCACAACTTCACAAAATTAAGTAGAATATTTTTGCTGTTTTCTACCCCTACCAATACCTTAGTTGAAGTAGCAAAGAGGCTACTTCTACTTGCCGCTTAATTTTTTTGAAAATTAGCTGTAGCTAAAAAATATAAATGCTTCGGAATAATACAGCGTCTACCGCTACTTGTACTTGAAAAAGTTGGAGCTGTAGCCGTAATTAAAAAAAAGGTAGGTAAAGTAGGAATTCAAACACTGCTTGAAATTGCGTAGGTAGTATAAATAAACCAAAAAATTCTTTAGTAAGCTGAAATTTGTTGTTGTTTTTCTTGTTGCAAATTGTCATTTAATGTGTGTACATATGTTTTGTAATTAGAAAAAAATGTGTAATATGTGAAATAGTTTTCGTGCTATTTATGAATAAAATTAAAATTTGTACTAAAAAATATAAGCAAAATATTTTTGTGATCTACTGTACATATGTTAGAAAACTATATGTAATAGGATATGAAAATAATAAAACTTGTAATTAAAAACTAAAAAATTAAGCCCTTGTGATATAAACCTTTGAAAAAGAAAGTTATCAAAATCAGGTATGGCGGATTACACATTCCTGAAAAGCTTAAATCATAAAGCAAGCGAATAAAACTTGAATAAGTTGAAGAAATTTAAACTGACGTAAATTAAAAGTTCAGAAATATTATAAATTTTGAACTAGACTGAAGAGAAACTTAAGAGAACTAAAGAAGTTGAGGGTGCTCCCGTAGTCTAGTGAGTATATCAGTTTGGGGCTTCTAGGTTCGATTCCTAGCAGAGACTGGTCTCTTTCACTACACTACCATGATTTAATCATAATCTGATTAAACTATGACTTCAGTCTGTACTTAAACAAAATTTGCTTCGATGGAATGACAATGGAAAGGAGGCAGAAATGAGGGAATGATCCTAATTTCTGAGGGGTGCGGTAATAATAATTTCAGTCTTCGGATAATATTCGAGAATCTTCGATATTGTGTAGGAGGGGGAATCGAAGCTGTATATAGTTTATTCCCTTTCCATGTTTGGACTCCTGTAGAGAAATAATAATGTTTAGCACAATGACACGAAAAATACCATAAAAGCCCTGCTCCGGTCACCGTGATCTCAACAACCAGAAAAAATTCTCCAAATATCACGATAAAATATAAAAAAGGGTAGTTTCGGCTTTGAAAGATTGTCGAAAAAATCGGACAATGAAAAATGTTACATGTTAAATTTTTGACTTTCAAATTTTAAAATTCTCTCATTTTTCTACTAAATCACTCACACTTTTAAAATTTGATGAGAAACAAAGATCGTTGTAAGAGAGTGAAGCTTCACCTGCTGTCATTTCTCTATCTATCCCTTTCCTTTAGTTCCAGCACAAGGCATCGCATATGTAGGGGTCATCTCCTAAGTGCTGGTCCAAGGTAAAAAAGAACGATTTGTAGGCACTAGCTATCGTACTTTGTGTGGACCACAGATTAGAATGCCTCGTATTGACGCACTATCTAGGGTTCATATTGGTTATCAGCAATTAGTTGGCACAATCGAAAGCGTAGGTGTGGATTTTAAATATTGTGCAATGCAGTATATAGATTCTGAATTGTGTGCGAATATGAAGGATTGTGAGATAAGTGAATGGTGTTGTTTGTAGAAATAATGATGGAAATTGAAGGTTAGTCGTACGCAAAGAAATGGAGATTGAATTTGTTATGAGCATTCATGAACATATGGCACATTTGGAATTGGACAAATGTTATATGAAGGATGCATATTGGTTTCCTAATATGAGTGAAAAAGTAGGGAAATTCGGGAGGAACTGTCTCAAGTGTGTTATGTTTTCCATTCCATAAGAACACTTCATAGTATACGTAAGGAACACAAATCGTTCCATATCATCCATCTGCATCATATAGGGACATTGCAAACGAAAAGGAAATATATTCTGGTGATTACATTTACTAAATTTGTAAGATGGTCCTCGATTTATCCACCATTTGGTTAGATACATGACGGATTTTTTACTTATAAGAATTTTTGTGATTTTAAGGGCCAAAGGAATATGAGACATGTGAAGGTAGCAGTGTATTCTGCTCAAGCAAATGGCCTGGTAGAAAGCGTAAATAGGACTTTTTTTATGAACGTTGTCAAAAAGTAGTGAGCCAGGAGCTCATTCGGAGTGCAATGGGGCATTATAGAATTTGTATGGAATAATATGGTGAATCGCTGAACGGGTAAAATGACAAATTTTATCCAAAACATAAATACAACTATTGGGAGCAAAAAAAAAATTAATTCCTAAATTTAATGGTTCATACATTGTGCACAAAATTTTGCCGAATAACAGATTTTAAAATTGCCAGATTACTCAGATTGCCTATAATGGCGTAATAGAAGAGTGCAGTATCAAGCCTTGGAGGTGTAAAGATTTTATTGTATAAAAAACAACTCTTACAG
Source organism: Dexiosoma caninum (assembly GCA_963924685.1). NCBI lineage: Eukaryota > Metazoa > Arthropoda > Insecta > Diptera > Tachinidae > Dexiosoma > Dexiosoma caninum. Next base: position 88,966,773 of record OZ004728.1, on the reverse strand, counting down.
GCTGTTTACCGAAATTGCTTTGTTCGTTGCGTTCGTACATTTGTATGAAAAACAAAAACCCTACAATTGTCTTTTTTTGTTTTCAATATAAATGTACGAAGGGAACGTAGTAATCGATACAACCGACGGTCCGACGAATGAGGCGATGCTAACGCGACAACCAGTCGCAGGTCCCCGAGTGAAGGGCACTATCTTTGCAGAGCAGAAGTCGTTGTACTGCAGATCCATGCGCCTGGCATCATTCCTAATAGGTCAGTGTCATCGTGGAATCCTCAAGGCGGGTGCCCTCTCGCCAAACCATTCCTATTCTGTTGCGGGACTCGGCGATCTCACCGGTCCACCATGGCGGTCTGCGGTTCGGTTGCCTCACAGAAGGCACACAAGACAGTGCAGTCACCTCCACAAAGGCGCGAGTCAAAGGACATACTGTCCCCTCAATGACATTGTCCCCTTAATGTTAAAAATTACTAGTCACCTAATTTTGTATTTTTTCAATATTTTGTTTCATGCCTTTATGTATTTATAAAAAAAAAATTTACAACAAATTGTTGATATTTTTCTTTCAATTTATAATTTAGATCGATCTAAATCGTCATCTTGAAGAACTTTCTTTTCGAGTTGAGTGTATCTATTTCAAGATAATTCAAAGTGTAATTCTGGACAGTTCACATACAATTGAAATGATTGTCACATTGTTAGACAGTTGGAGCACATATAGTGTTTTACGAAACTATAAATGCGGTAAGTGTTGAAAAGGAATGTGTTATGTAGTTTCCTTACCACGTACAAATTGATTTTCCAGAATTGAAAAGTAATTCATTTGTCTCCGAAGAACTTGTGAATTATCAACGACGAATAGATAAACTAGATGACGTCATTGAAGTGCTTGAACAATACGAACAACGTTCTGCTCATGGAAAGCATATCGCAGATTTACAATTGATTCGAAGGAACTTGAATAATTTGGCATTTTATGTGAAAAATACGAAATCATTAAACACTGGAGGTTGCTTTGAATGGGTAGATTCAAAGATAGTCAAATCGTTAAAAGATGGTGAATACATTCTACTTGAACATGTAAACCTTTGTTCCTCAGCTGTATTAGACCGTTTGAATCCTGTTTTTGAGCCTAATGGCTCATTGATGATGTCTGAAAAGGGTGTTACTGGTACTGAAAATGCGGAAGTTATTGAAAAAACGGACAATTTTAGGGCATTCTTGACGCTTGATCCCAAAAATGGTGAACTATCTAGAGCCATGCGTAACCGTTGTGTTGAAATTGATTTGAATAACCGACCACTTCATTTGGACGATAAAAGAGTAACGATTTTCAACCAAGGAGTACGTAACATAAGTGCTATAAACTGTATTATTAGCATACATGACAATATTTCGAAGCTCACGGAAGTAAATAAATTAACTATATCCCATCTTATGCATACAGCATTTTTATGCGCATCGTATATGCGAATTGGCTATGCAATTGAAAGAGCTATTTATATCAGCGCTATGGAAGTATATGTATATTCAGCTTCTACTGACTTGTTGGGACATGGGTTAGACTTTTACCAAAATAAGTTGAGAGAAATTGTCGTAACGGAGTCTGCAAAGTTTAATAATCAGAAAAATATATCGCGACAAAATTATTTAAAACATGCTGTATTAAAATGCAGTTCTCTGTCAGAAATTTCTTTGGTGAATTTGCAAATTCTTCCGTTAAAAATAGTTTTGGACAACCAGCTAGAGCCCAGCAAAACTCAAGAAGCATTATCAACAATATTTTCAGACTTTGGAAACATGAATATGGAGAATATTAACTTTAAAGAACTGTCAAACTATTTGATTTATATAGTTTATGAAAATAGTTCGTTTAAGGATCTGCGCTTCCGTTATCTGCAATTGCAGAAGTGTCTTAAAAATGAAAGTAAATTATTAAAACTATCGAAAGCATTATACAATTGTATAGCAGGATTTGATAAAGGAGGTGTTAATCCATGCTTGCCTTGGAATACAAAAATGTTTCCTCGAATTCGTGATTATGAGAAGGAAACTTTAGAAGCACATGGATTCTGTTTAAGTAGCACGCTGATAATTAAAATGTTACTGACAAAAATACCTCAAGGGGTTGTAACAAAAATAAGTACTATAAATGCACTAGCGTACTCCCAAGCCGTAGCTAGGCAATCCATTACCGATAAGTTAAATAATCCTTTCTTGGAAAACTTTTCCGAGTTTCTGTTTTATCTTCGAAAAATACTCGAGTGCAATATGGATTTGGCTCAGTTAGACATTGATTCATATATTCAATTAATCACTGCCATGCAATGGTTCAATCGTATACTGAATGTGTCGAAAAGGAATCTGTATATAAATAAGAATACTATTAATGCCGATTTGCTTGATCAGCTTACGTTACATTTTAAATGGTTGGATAAGTATCTACTGAATCTTATTAATAAATTATTGCCTGAAATTGCAACAATTTCACCGGATCTAGACTCTTATCATCAAAAACTTTTGAGTCATGTTAAGGCCATCAAGCATCCTTTAAATATTTGTCGTAAAATCTATGCAAAACATTTGCTAGAATTTCAGCCCTTCTATCAAGAACGACAGGTAAGTTTTATATATTTTTACTTTTTCCCCTTGGAAACATAATATTAGAATTTTTGCCTTAAATTTTATTAGCCGTAAGAAATTTATTATTATTTGTTTTGTTCCTGCTATATATGATATATGTATGTAACCATCTAAATATATATTGACTGCAATATCTTAACATAATATTCTATCCAAACTTACGTGGAGCAAACAAAACAATTCACTTTCATTTACCGAAATCACGCACTAGTCATACGTAAGAGAGTATACGGGTGGCGATGACTGAGTAAAAGCGAAATAATTAATAAAAATAGTTACTACGCATCGCTTCAAAAATTAATATGCCTCCAGGACATGAAAGGCGCTGCAATACTGCTGTAATAAAAAAAAGTGCAAAATCAGAGTTGTAAAGATAATGCAGCTTCCCTCTCTCTGTCTGTCCCTTCCCCACCTGTCATCTCTATCCCTTTCCTATAGGAGGTAACATCTATTATTGCCTGAGTGTTACTTCTCTTAAAAAATATACGGAGCTTTGCTAGGTATATTCTTTTGAGCGTAAGAGGACAGTGACAATAAAAATTATTAATTTCCCAATTGTGAGGCCCACAGTTTATGGCTCAACGGAAAAATTCTGTAAGACTCAGAATATGAAGAAATTTTGTCAAAACTTATTTTGGTCATGACTCTTTTTGTATATCGATAGTTCTCAGGGTTCACACTATAAAAGTTTAAAATTAATTCAGGGATACTTCGCGTTTCGGTACTTTTTCTTATGGTACTTCTTTTTTTTTCTGTCATCAGTCCTCTAACACTTTTTCGAACAGAAGCAGTAAATTTAGTAAATGGCCAAGTATATTGGAAGTTTCTGAAACAACATTTCTATTTTGAAAATTTTGAAGAAGCACGCGAAGAAGCTTAAGGTGCTGTTGGCTGACCAGTTAGTGGGTTAATATTGCAACCAGAAGACCCGGTCAGCATAAACATTTTTCTATTGTATTTGTGCGTTCAGCGACCTCAATCGGCACATGAGCACAGGTCCAAGAAAAAACGTGACAGTACAGTGCCAACTTTATTCGCTCAGTTTTTCATCGTTGCACTGTGGGACGTATCACACAGTTGTATTCCAATTTCAATGGAATAAAACCAGGGAACTTGTTCCCGAATCCCGCTTCCCTGAAAACTTGTGGCGAGGCTTTCAAGAATAATAAAAAATTTAAAACATTGGTTCTCTGATAAAAAAACACATACATACATATATTGTTCAAAGTATTATCCACTCACATTTATAAATAACATTTGAACTATATATTTATCTTGATTAAAACAATTGTTATTTTTTCTTATACATATAAGTAAAGGGTGTCTGGTAGCAGACTTATATTTTCAAACTCAAATAAAAAACGTTATAATTGACACAAAGTTTTATTAAGAGCATTTAACGATAGAATGGAAATGCGGATTTTATTTTTTAAAGAGTATGTCATCCAGATCCTTTTTTAAAATTTCTTGAATAATCGCTCTTGGAAGTCCCAGTGAGGCTGCTCTTTTTCGTATTGAAAGTTGCGGATTTTCACGTAAACTGTTTCAACCAGTTCAATGTTTTCGGGAGTCCTTGAAGATCGACTGAGCCCTGGCCGTGGGGCATACATATACGAAGCAGTTGCGCGGAATCTCTGCACCAACGAACGATTTAAATTTACATTCGGTCCATCACTTATTTGCCGAATGCCGAACTTTGGACAACATTGTCGACGAGCAATTACGTAAGAATCATTACTCTTAAAAAATGTCTCCACAGCGAACGCGCGATGCTCACTCAACCACTGCGACATCGTGACTGACAAATCCGCACAATCGATAATTCCAACGGCGCCACCCGCCCTCCGCACCGTTTATTCCTTTTTGAAATAATCGTATTTAAAAATATAAATTTGACACCAGACACTCTGTATATGAACATACTTATATTATTTTTACTATTACTTAAATATTTGAAATATTAATTATAACGGAGTTTCGTTCCGGTTTTATTATCTTATCATGTCATATTCATTACGTTAGCTCTCACTATCGAAGCCAACGACCAAGGAAGGAAAAAAATATGGAAAATTAAGTTCAGCAAAATATATTGATTAAACCCAATGTGGGTTGTACCTCAACATCTAATGATTTCTTTTACTTTTCCTTCTAAGATATGAGGAAAAACAAATTTTCCAATAGTATTGGCCCCCTTGAACAAGCGGACTTCCTCGCTGGCTACTATTTATTTATACATGTATCCTAATTTTCCTGTATATGTGCTCCTTTCGGTTTCACTTAGACATGTATTGAAGATTTAAGTTATGTTATGTTATAATTACTAAAACTGGCGACTAAAAACACAAAGCTTCAAAATTGAATACGGCTCCTGGCACTGCACTGCAACACTGCTATAACCAAAAAACGTGCTAAAGCAGAGTCGTAAGATAGGAAAGCTTCACCTCTTGTCATTTCTCTAACTATTCCTTATCTCTAGTTCTACTACATGTGTATGAGTCATCTCCTGGGTGCTACTCCAAGATAAAAAACTTTATTGTTGGGTATTAGAAAATCAATTTAGGATTACTTTAAATTCTGTCAATCGAGGAATTTTTTCAAAATTTCCAGTGCAACAGATATTAGAGTGGCCAGAAGTATGAATCCGTCGGCAAAGACACATAATACAACCCACAAAGGAACGTTCAACAAATCCTTATATATTCCAACTATATATAAGTATATTCCAACTGAACTGAGCAGAAAGTTTAACCAGGACGGCAGGTCTCAAATTACGGCATTCTATATCGAACGAAATTTTTATAGATTTTAATAAAATTTTACTTGAAATTTCGATTCGAATAGAAACTCGTAATTTGGCCTCAGGACACTTTGTCTAAAACTAGCACAAATCCTAGAAAACCAGGACGTATTGCAGCCCTAAACAGATATGCATTTAGCTTTCTTCTCTGACTGGATAGTGTTGATGAATGACGGTACCTCCTTATATCATTTCTGATAGCAAGTGAGATATATGCAGCTCTAAACATCTATGCGCCGTACCATCCAAAAGAATAATATGAAAGAAATCCTAATAACAAATGTGTGACATGGGCCCAAATTACGAAATTGGATATCCAACACATTTTAATGTGAAATTTAGCCCTTGCTTATAGTAACAGCGGTTATAGACTTCGTGAGTATGTTGTAGGTATTCTTTATTTATTTTATATCTAATTGTTCATTTTGGTTGACCATTTGTCGTAATTATGTAAAATGTGAGAGTAAAATTTCAACAATTAAAAAAATGTATGGGTTCGTATACAAATTTGACATACACTTTACACAATCAAATAAAATTTTTGGCAAAAAAATTCTTGATTTTGATCCAAGATTATACATATGCTAATTAAAGTTTAGACTTTATATTAAGTATTGAACTTACTTTAGGCAAGCGTTTTTATAAAAATCCAACAACTTGACCAATCACTTCGGATAATTCCATTATACGGTCATTTTACTCCAGAAGATATAATTAGAAAGTTCATTGTACAAAAGAGTATAAGTACAGGGAGTGTGTACTCCATACTATCGAAATACCATACCGCAATTGACTTAAAAAAAATTGGAGACATCAATTTAAATCACGATCATGGGAAGATTATACCTGAAAAATTAAAATATAAATTACATGAATTTTTAAAAAGTTTAGTAGAAAATACTAACAAACATATACAATTTACTCAAGAGGACATGGACGTTATAGAATTGGAATTAAATAAAATAACGAAAATGAGTGCCACCAACTCATCTTCGGCCGAAAGAAGTCAAGACAACTCAGAAGTCAAAATGTTGCATGAAATTGAATTATTTTCGATGGCAGTAAATGAATACTTTTTCATTAAACAGCTTATAGCAAATTTGGAAAGTGCAGTTATGAGAGATGAAGTGGTGAACTATGAATACAAAATTGACAATTCGCTTTTAAACGGCACTATTATTACCTTGCTAAATACTTGCAAACAGCCGTACTATCAAAAATATCGCGACTTTTTGTTTAGTTTCAACGATTATATGAATCACATAGATTCTTATGAAGAATTTGAAGAACTTGTTCTCTATTTGAGCGGAGGCTACAAGCACTTATCAGCCTTAAGTAGATTAATTTCAAATTCTATCCACCGGTTACAACTTGAAAGCCTAAATTCTCATCCTAGTTGTATACGAATTCTTTCTTGCAAAGAAAATATTGACAGTCGAAGAACTTACGAAGGCCCGTCATTTACAAATACAATTACAAATTTATTGTACTCTGGTGAAAGTGGTTTCCTTAAAGCAGTACCGTTGTGTGATCTGAATATATGGAGAAACTGTTTAAGCAAGTTATGTGAAATGTTTTGGCACAATTCTACGTTGATTACTCCCACTTATAGTATACAACGGAATAATTATATGAGATCATTACGAAATGCGAAAAAACTTTTAATTGAAGTGAAATACGTAGAGTTTCACTGTACTAATGAAGCTCATGAAAGTTTATCACATTGTTTTTATAACTTGATCTCAAAATTAAAAGATACCATTACAAAATGCCATGAAGAAAAAGCGGATAATTCAGATGCAATCGCAAATCAAGTGGTTCTGTATAAAACTTCCTTAACGAACGCTTTAATTGGTTGTATTGAATTGTGTCTCATGCCCTTTACACCGTTAGTAGATCCTGTCGAAAAGAATCGATTAAAGCACAAATATGTGTCGGAAGATATTGATTGCTTTAATAATATAAAATGTTCATATGATTTTCTCAGAATAGCAATGAAATATAAGAACTTGGGCGAGGAAATATATGGAGCAATATCTAGGAAACTGAATTTATTCACGGAAAAACAAAATAAACTAAAGGAAAATGTTGCACTGAGACCAGATCAGTGTTTATATAGTAGTTTGGTTAAAGATATAACACACTTTTTAACTACTAATTGTAATCCAGAAATTCTGGTTAAACTTTTAAATAACATCGAGGCAGCATGGAACGTTTTATACCGAAACACAGTTTCAGGTTGTTTAAACGAAACTTTTGAAAGTTGCCAAGAAATTATAGGGAAGCTGAATTTATGGTCTGCAAATTGTCAACGCTTTCTACACCATACTTTGAAACCGTATTCACTGTATTACCAGGATTTCGTGCAGCCTCTGGAGTGTGCCATACAACAATTACATTTTGGCTTTGAAGGTATAAAAGATGTTCTGGTTCAGCTTGAAAGCAGTATGATTGAGGAGATCCGTGGATCTTATAGCAATATTAATGCCAACAACAAATTGCATACTGTTTTGAAAAATATTGTTGAATTTCCAAGTAACCAAATGTTAAACATATATAATGTTACCTCGACCACAGATATTTTAAAAAATCGTTCGCCAGTTTTTAGTGTACTTAATAAAATAGCTGGCTCTGAATCGGATTACTTCCGTTTGCTGAAAGCAAAAGTTATCGAGTTACGAAATCGGGTTGTTATCAGCCAAATTATTAACCAAGAATTGTTTACAGAATTCGACTTTGCATTCAACATAATCAATCAGGTTTGGCAAAGGGAAGAGGAAATAAGACGACAAAAACAAAAAGAGGACGACAGCCTTTACCTCACAAAAACAAAATGTGAAGCAGAAGATGAGGAAACCCAAGAATTGGAGGAAATTGATGAAATATTTCCAACTGCAATTCATGAAGATTTTGGTGATTTTATACAAGAAGACACCTTAGAAAATGTAATAAAATTGAACCAAAGGAGACAAAAAAAAACGAAGAGAGAATCTGTTATTATCGAAGAGAATGATTATTCCTTTATCGCCAAGAATTTCATAGACTGTTTAGTTAAATATTCTCAAACATATTATTATACCAAACCTCCTTCTGATTTTCCTGAGAAATTAGAATTTGTTGATCCGTTTATGCAGCGGTTCCAAGTGTTTGTAAAAATTTATAAAAAGTATAAATTATCTGTAAACGACTGGTTAGACGAAGAATGTTTTAATAGTTTTTATTTTTGCATTGCCAACCAAAAGAATATGGTATCTGATAATACAGCAACTAGTTTAAAACAAGCGAAAACATATAATTTCTACAAGGACTCAAACATCGAAGAAATTCTATCGTGTACGGATGTACTCAACAGCATCGAAGCAAAAGTAGTAGAACAACTTGAGTTATATCCAGAACATGCAACTCTGATTGATATAAGGAAAATAATTCAACGCATCAGGTATTTACCAATAACAGCGCCTATAGTACGTTTCAATGTCGGTTTTCAAATATTACGTCAAAATGTCGCTCTTTGGAATGAAGTTGCTCATAGAAATAATAACTTTAAAACAGAAGAACAAGAGGTCGCCCAATTTGTTCAAAAATGGACTCGCCTAGAGTTACAATTTTGGCGTAACTGTTTAATATTTACGGGTGAAAAGGTTGAGTCCAATGCTTATAAGTATTGGTTTTTCATTTATAACTTAATCCACGAATTTATTGCTGAGCGAGAAATAGATAATTCTCTAGCAGACATTAAGTGCACCATGAAACGTTTTGAGGAACACGAAGTTGTCGATGCTGCAACCCCCAACAATAAAAAGTTTAAAGTAGAAACTATAGATGTAATAAATATTTTAAGGCAATTCGTAGAATCTTCATGTTATGGCGATTTTTGCATAAGAATGCAACTCCTTCTAGCTTTTCAACTTTATCTGCACAATTTTATTAAATACTGTACGAAGGATGCTAAAGACACTTCTTACACACAAATTGCTGATTTAATATCTGGCCTTCAAAATTTACAGTTGTATTTTGAGCAATTTTCCGGTGAAATTGAGGAATATAAAAATTCTATCAAATCACCGATTGAAAAGAAACTTAAAGAATTGGTTAAAATTGAAAGTTATAACAAAGATTTGTCTTACATAAGTATGCGAAATAATGTCGCTCGTGTTCATCGAAATCTTAATAAATTTCTTAAGCAGTACGAACAGGGATTGAAAGAGAAAATAACGGCGGTTTTCCAACCAAAAGACTGTACAAGCAAAGATTATAATTTCGCAAACGACAAAGGAAAGGATTTGAGATCTGAATCCAGGATGAAATACTATATGGTCAACGTTAAGTATTTTGTTTTGGGAACACAGCAGAAAAATAATGGTCCTGCAATGATATCGACTGCATGCGCACCTGATTCATATAACTTGCTTTCAAAAGCAAATCATTTATTTAATACGTCTCGCAATGTGGTGAAGAAAACTTTAACAATGACTCAATATCCGAAACTTATAATTGCTTTGGACACTTTATTAACGCAGCAATTGGAGCGGTGTGATCATTTACGAAATTTATCGGTTGATAGATCAAAAGAACGCACTAAACAAAAGTTGGAAGCTAAACAAATACTTCAACAAAAACGTAAAGCACTAACGGATCTCTTTAAAATATTGTCGACAATCGGTGTTAATTACAAAACTGGTCTAATGGAATTATCAATGAATGGCGAACTCGAAGATGTATTTTTGACACCATTCTGTATTAAGAGCCTGCTCTGCAATTTGAATGAGAAGCGTGTCCAACCAATATTGCTACAGCTAAATGAAAACTTGAATATATACTTTAACAAATGTGTATTCAAATTGAAATTATTGCGCAATGTAATGCTCACTCCTTTATCTGAACTAGGACCTCCTAATATTGAGCGTATAAAAGGTTACGCAGTTGACTTGTTCCTTTTGGTACAAAACCAAAGAAGGCTTTTAGCGTCCACTACTAAAAGTATAAATGATTATGGTGTTATGCTACAACAGCTGAGAGATTTGAGTGATGTAAATTCCAAAAGCATGCTGGATGAAAGTCATATGAATTTTTGCAAATTCCAGGATCAACGTTTTGTTTTAATAGCAGTTATTTCCCGCATACGCTACGTTATCGAACAATATAAATTATATCTTTTGCGTGTTCCATATAATAATGCTGATGCAGAATTCACCAACAAATATACACATGACTCTTCTATGTTTATGTCAGATTGTGAACAAATATTATCCCTAGCAAAATCAACACTAAATAGCTTAAACATCGACAGCAACGAATTTATTTCTAAGAATAGTTTGAATGACTACAAAAATTCTTACAAGCAAATGTATGCTTTAATTCAACAAATTTTGAAGAACTTGAGGATTTGCAATGAAGAATATTTGCCAATAGCTAAACCTCTTGTCGATCTTTCATCGTATGTGTGTGGAGCCATACTAGAGGTTTTCGAAGAGTCAACTAATGACACCTCTGATTGCCGTTTCGAAAATATCGATTTGAAACTTGATGATTTAATTCACGCTGTGCTGGTTTCTCTACAAAAACTTTATAAAAAATATCAATCAAATAGTCGATCAGATGAGGAGAGTGAACTTCAAACGGAAAACAAAGAAAAGCCGGTGCAGGATGATATGGAGGAATTAGAGAGTCAGCACTTAAAGGAGAAACTTTATGGTGCTCTTATGATTGATTGGAATTTGATGGATATTGAAGAAATCAATAAGCAGTTATTGAATATTCTGCTTACAATTAAACTTTCTCCACCATCCACTGAGAAAGTCGTTCACATTCAGAAACTACTGACCGTACAGCCTCTTCTTGAACAATTTAGTTTAACGGCAGAGTACTTTTTATACCAACAGTTGGCGGCGCATAAAGTATCAGTTAAAATATTGTCGGTAATGTTGACCGTATTTGTAGAAATTGGCATCAAGGGTTTCTGTGTTCCTCAAGATCTTTTGCAAGATGAAGAAAATGAAAATAAAAAAGACCAAAAGAAAGGTGAGGGATTTGGATTGGAAGATGGAACTGGAGAAAATGATGCTTCTGACAAAATTGAATCAGAAGACCAGTTAGATGATGCAAAACGTCCTGAGGATCGAAAAGACCAGAACGACAATAACGAGTCAAATGATTGTCAGGAAGAAAAAGGCATTGAAATGAGCGACAACTTTGAAGGTGATATGCACGATATAGAAAAACAAAACGATGAAGAAGATGATAGTGGGCAGTCTGAAAACGAAGAAGAAATGAGTAAGGAAATGGGTGAAACTGAAGAAGGCGCGGACAAATTAGATGATCAAATATGGGGTGACGAAGAAAATCCTGATAACTCAGAAGAGGAAAAAGATATGGAAAACGAAGAAAATGGAAAAGGAAGCAATGAAGAACCTGATGTTCACAACGACACGGATGCAAAGAATGATTCTTCGAAAAATGACAATAGAGATAACCTTGAAAAAGATGGCTTAGATGCCGGAAATGAATCCAGTAATGAAGAGAAGAAAAAGCAAAAAGGAAAAGATATAGATAATGTTCTGGATGAAGAAGGTGATCAGGATCAAGTCAACCCTTATCACAATGAAATGGAAGAACCTCAGGAGCCGGAAGATTTTGATTTAGAAGATATTAATGTAAATGAAGATGATGAGAAAGACGAAGATCAGGCAAATGATAGCAACCCGTTCGATATTGATACAATGAAAGAAGATATGCAAGGCATCGATGAATCAGAAAATCAAAATGAAGAAAATAACGAAGAAGAGAAAACTAACTTTGGCGCTGATGATGACACCAGTAATGACAGTGACTTCAATGACAATGATAAGGAGGAGCTTCAAAACGACAAAGGCATTAGCGATGAAGAAAAAATTAATGAAGAAGAAAGTGAAGAGGTTTCAACTGATGCTAATGAGCAAAAAAGAGGTCAGAACGAAGATCAAAATTCTGAAGAACAAGATGAAGAACTAGAAAAAGAAAATAGAAATGAAAAACACGAAGAATACGAACAATCTAAAGAGCATCCCATGAAGGAGGAAAATATTCAATCTATTCCCGATGTTGAATGTAAAGGCTCAAAAGATCAGGCACTGAATGAAAAAAGTGATAAGGACATAGAACAGGAACAAAATATGGATGAACAAGATACTGGTGAGGAGAAAGAAGGCATTGGTCAAGCACTAAACGAGGTACCATTAATCATATTCATATATTTTCATTTAATTTAAATTTATTACAACACTTAAGAAAAACGAAGGTGGTCACCAAGGCATCGCTGAAACAAAGGAAGCTAAAGCATCAGAAATTAACAAAACCGATGCACACTCAAAAGAAAAGAGAAAACGAGGACAAACTGATGAAGATAGATCGATAGGTAATATATACGTTTTTATTTAAAATTAATACAAACGACAAAAGATTAATATTTTAGGAAGAGCTGATCAAAATAAATTAAAACGACTCAAAACTATTGACAAACTTAATGAAGAAGATGTAAATGAAATGGAAGATGATAATGAAAAGGAAGCAGATGAATATCAGCATGTTAAAGAACCAAAGACAAGTGATAAAATCACTTTAGACAATGCAACTGAAGAACAATCTAAAAAAAGACATCATCAATCTGAAGAGGAGTCAATAAATGATAATGAAGATGAACTCCTTGACGAAAACCAATCAGATCTGAATGAAGAATCAAAAGAAGATGAAGAAGGTAGACCAGATCTTGAGGAAATAAAAGCAGAAAAAATAGACTCAAAGTCGAAAAAACCCTCGAAATCGGAGAAAAAAGTTGAAAATTCAATGATTCAAGAACAAATCGAAGTAGAGGGCGAAATAATTTTAACTAGTACGACATCACGAAATGATGATACCATTGCACACTGCAAGTAAGTATTCTACAAAACTTAATGTTAGAAATAATATAATGCAACTGATTTCGTACAGAAATTGGAAATATACTCCCAGTACAACTTAAAATTTGTACGTACATTAGGGTGGATCAAATTGTATAGAAGAAAAAAAACTGTGAAGTCGTATAAGAAAAATGAAATCTACGGAAAATTATAAGAAACTTTTCAGAAGCAACAATATTTCATATTCTGCGCAAATCCACATAAAAATTTGAATGAACACTAATGAATTACTTTGCATTAGAAAGAAAAAATCCGTCTGTATATATTTTTTTTATCTTGGACCAGTACTCAGGAGATGACTCCTACACATGCGATGCATTGTGCCGGAACATAGGAAAGGGATAGTAGGAGAAATGGTAAGAGGTGAAGCTTCACTATCTTACAACACTGCTTTTTGCACGTTATTTGTTTTTACAGCAGTGTTGTAGCGTCTCTGATGTCAAGGAGACGTTTTAAATTTTGAAGTTTCGTTTTTAGTAGCCATTTTAGTAATTATTTTACTTCGCCGGTGCTGCACAACTACCGACGAAGAAGGGCGTTCTGATGTGCATGTGGATTGGATACAGCTGAAGCCGTCACTGTTCAGTGACCAGTGACTATGCCATTGCCACTGCAACTTTCCGACAACAACTGGGGTTGAACTCAGGAAAATTTTTAATTTTGTAGTCAACGTGCAGTACCATAACTTTGTGAACTTTCGACCGATTTTAAGAAACGAAGTCTCGTTTTAGTGTTTTCTAATACATCTATAAAGTTTATAGAATAATGGGAGCATAAAATCTTGCGGAGGATAGTATTTGATGGCAGACCCATGGTTTCTTGGGAATTTTTTCCTAGAATTAGGTAGATTTAGTAAATTAATGGCTCGATTATGGATAGCAACCGAACTTCAGTTGCGTTGTCAGGCGGCAACCACAAAATTTTGGTTGCTAGAAAAGCACTAAAATGTACTGAAATTGGGCAACTGTAGTTAATGCATGGTAAATCTGCATTACCTGCATTATAATTTTTAGCAACTGGCAACTGAACAACAGTTCGGTTGCTATCCATAATCGAGCCAATAGTTTTTGCTATACGATTTTTGAAGAAAAAAACTCACTCCCTTAATTTACATATATATTTAATTTGATTTATTTATTTAAATTAAGTAATATTACAAACTCTTTTAGGTCAAAATTAAAAAATATTACATACTACATTCATAATACCTTGATCACATGAACGTGCTTCGCTCTTTCATTCGTGCTTCACACCCCATTCATGATTCAAGCTACATGCTTCGCCTTATAAATTCTGAGAGCGAATAAGCAGTAGATTCATTTTGAACCTATACATACATACAGTTACAAAAATGAAATTTAAATAATAAAAAAAAAATAAAAATTAAATAGATTTAAAATCAAATAATAAAATGGTTGTTGTATAAGCAAAATTTTTAGGGAAGCTATTTGGTTTGTTTTGTTTGTATATTTCGTAATTCTTAAATACTTGTATAAACATGTGAAATTTCTTAGCTATTTTCAAGAATTTGGTTAAAGGTCTACTGAAGATTTTGATATTAGCACCAAATGAAATACTGCATATAGACCAGCTAAACCATATAACAAACATAGATAAATAATCGTAATGAATTTTGAGTAACGTTGAATAATACAAAGAATAATTAAATAAATAAAAATATTAATATAATGGAAGCAAAAAATATGAAAATGATGTGCTGAACGTGGATGGAATACTTTGGTAAAATATATAATGCATTTTATTTTCCCTTCTTCTGCTGATGTAATTTATTTTTTGTATTCATAATCAAAACAAAAAAAATTTAACACATGCAATTATTTGTGTGTGTCAAAAAAAAATTAAAAAAGAATTACAGTTAGACGTCAGTTATGCGGGCCTAGATTAACCGGCATGCTAATCATTTAGTTGTGTAACCTCAATCATCCGTGCTTCAGTTTTATACCTCTATCTACCGTGCTTTACCCTTTACATAGCCAAAGTCCAGTTGTGTCAGTTGTTGTCGGAAGGTTCCAGTAGCGAAGGCATGGTCACTGTACAGTACCGCCTTCAGTTGATACCAATCCACAAGTAACATCAGAACGCCCTCCTTCGTGGGTATTGTGTAACATCATCGGCGAAGTAAAATATTTATTAATAAAAATGGTTAGTAAATAGAGCTTCAAAAAATTTAATGCGTCTCCTTGACATCAGAGGCGCTACAAAACTGTTATAAGCAAAAACCGTCCATATCAGTGTTGTAAGATAGTGAAGCCTTCCTCTGTCTATCCCGTCATCAGCTGTCATTTCTAACACTATTCCTTTCCCATAGAAGGTAACATGTATGTAGTAGTAGACAAACATTCTCTTATAGAAAAAAAGTATTCAAGACGGCAATTTGAAAATCAACGTTATAAAATCCAAAAATATCAAATGTACCATAAAAAGCACAAGACCTACATTCTACATTCCTATAATGCCGCCCATAAACAATATTGTCATCAAGACCTACATATATCCATATCAACAGATATACATATAAATCATAGCATAATCTGAGAAAGAGGGACATTGAGTACAAGAATTTCTGGTCAGTTTCAAACTACCAATTACCAAAAAATAATATAATGAAGAGGACGGGCTATGGCGTATTAAAAACAAAAAAAAAAGTGTAGGAAGTAATCGACAAAAATTCCCTATTCGCTTCTGCTTAATATACCACACCAATCACAGTCTTACGTTCAGCATTCCCCACTTCACACGCACCATATCCTACGGTCCTAAACATGACAATATTAGAAAAGTAAACACCTACACCTCTGCCCCTTCCACCTCTACTGGAAAGTTTAGCCGGAATTTGAAATTGCTTAGTCTGATATATATGACTTTAGCCATGTTACAGTAAAGTTTCTTGAAAATCAGATTAGTTATTGGAAACGTGGAGTTTATTTCTAATCTTTACAATATCCCGTTATCTTCTTTGAAATATCTTAACTTTATATTTTCCACTCAAATCTTGTAGTGCGGAGTTACTAGCTGATAAGAGTGGCAATGTTGATGAATTGAGTACATCCAAAATACTGGAGTTAAGAAGAATGTACCAGGATCAGGTTACGCAGCAACAGCCCGTAAGTTGTTACTAAATCGCATTTGCCATTCATAAGGGTGCAAATAACAATTATTTTTTTCCATAATTTTCTTTTTTTTTAGAATTTTTCTCAAAATGAAGACCATGAAGCATGGCATGTTATATCCAATCGTATGGCTCAAAATGCTCGCGATCTATGCGAGAAATTGCGACTTATCTTAGAACCTACGAAATGCACACGTTTGAAGGGTGATTACCGCACTGGTCGCCGCATTAACATGAAAAAAATTATACCCTATATTGCTTCTCAGTTCCGTAAAGACAGAATCTGGCTGCGTAGAACAAAACCAGCTCAACGCGATTACAAAATTTCAATAGCAATTGATGATTCGAAATCTATGCATCATAATAATTCGAAAGTGCTAACTCTAGAAGCTATATCTTTAGTATCACAAGCATTAACTTTGCTTGAAAGTGGTCGTTTAAGCGTCATATCGTTTGGTGAAAAACCTCAAATACTGCTTAATCATACTGAACAGTTCGATGGGCCAAAGCTGGTCAGTTTCTTACAGTTTTCGCAGGATAAAACAAAAATAGCCGAACTACTTGATTTTATTCGAACTGCAAACACAGAGGAGGGCTTATTAGGATCAGACAATGGAATTTTTGAAAATCTCCTGCTGATTTTGAGCGACGGCCGCAACATATTTGGCGAAGGCAAATCTAAAGTGTGTATTTTATAGCGTCTTATATTTTAACATATACTTTCATTATACAAAATAATATTTCTTTAGGTGAAAAATGCTTTTAAATTAGCTAGACTTCAGAGAATTTTCATCGTCTACGTTATTATTGATAACCCAGAGAATAAGGACTCTATACTCGACGTACAAACTTTGGAAATGTTGCCGAATAATTCCATAAATATGAAACCTTATTTAGACGATTTTCCTTCTCCTTTTTATGTTATTGTAAGAGATTTGAATCAAGTGCCCATAGTTTTAAGTGAAGCTATGCGTTATTGGTTTGAATTAGTAAATAGTGGACAGTAGAATTTTGTGTATTCATATAGTACATGAATATTTATCCTCATATGTTTATGTATAAATATAGATATGTATTTAGAAGTTTTTTTTTTATATGTGTTTTCAAAGATGTAAACAAAATTAAGAAAATTGCTTTATTATAATGTTTCAAAAATATTTTATGAATTTTAATTCAAATTTAATTACAATTATGTATATTTAAGAAATAAAATCGAACCGTGAAAGTAGAAAAATCCCAAAATATAAAAAGTTATGCATTTTTAAAGAAATATATATAGGTTTGAGTATTACTTTGTTTCGGAAAAAAATAAAAATATTTGCTACAGTAGAATATGAAACTTCCACAAAGCAAGTTGAGCATTGTGTTAAGAAAAAAAATTCACTTTTTTAAGCAGTACATTGTAAATATTTGAAAATACAATACAGCAAGTTTGGTACAACCAAAACGCACGCTGATAATTGTTAATAAAACAAAAAGTTTTCAGAGAATTACATATGATATACGTGAAACAAATAATACATATGTATGTATGCATGTTTTTAAAAATCAAAAAACGATATGAATTGTATTTTGATAGTCTTATTTTTCGATAGGAAAAATTAAATTTCGTTTGCGAGATTTTTTCTTCTTTCTTTTCTGGTAAAGTTCGGTAAAATGAGAGTAAACTATAATTTATGTCAATAAGGGAAAAATGTACAAAAGTACGAAAACGCAAAAAAACATAATGGACGACACGCCAATGTATATGACCATGTACGTATAATACAAATCTACACTCATGCATACACAAATACAAATCTGTAATCATACTTACATAAAAACAATAATTTGGCTTATACATGTCAATTAAAGAAAATTCAAATAATTTTTTACTCTAAATTGGGCACCTGGAACAGACCTAATGTATATAACCATGTACAATTACAAATCTACACACATGCATACATTCATAAAAACACAATAATTTAATTAAAGAAACCCCAAATAATTTTTAACTAAATCATGAAATACAATTAACTATTATTTGTTCATTGCATTGTTGGGAAACTTTTAATTTTATTTCATTATTGCTTACTTAAGAACCAGCCGATTGCTCGATCTTCTTGCCCAAACAAGAGTGGAAACGTTTTCTAGCTGTCAAAAATTCTCATGATCATACAATTTGTATATAGCATACCGAAATACCGCGGTGTCAACGAAACGGCAAATCTTTGCGATTGGAAAATCCGATTTTCACAGTGAGTTTAATAGTGAAGTAAGTTGCAAATAAAGAAGGTGAAAGTAATAATAACACCCGACGACGGTCTGATAGCTCCATTTTATACTCTGGCAACACCGAGGAACGAGTAATTTACATTCCAATTTTTTATATAATTCAGTAAAGACATCTACCAAAAATAAAAATGTGCTTAACCTCATAATTGGAAAAAACTCCGCTTGACCTGAACATGTTCTTTTTTTATTTAAACGAAAAATTATAAAAAAAAAAAGAATAAATTTAGTAAATTCGGAATTTTTTCAAATTTTGCATTTTCAGAATACAGTCTATTTCATACTGAGTCATCCCAGAGATCGGTCATTGGCTCTATTTTATTTCAATATTATTCAGTGAAGACATCCTCCAAAAATTAAAAACATTTGCATAATTTACTTGACCTAATATTTGTTCTTATTTTTTCTAAATAAAAAAAAATTCACTAAAATGGTGCAAAGTTATAAAAATTAAATGTTCACTTTCAATGCTTTTTAATTTTTTGTTAATTATTTGAATATTATTTTGCACATGTGTATGGAAAATAGTGCAAATTTAAGGATTAATTCAATTAACGCTAGAAACAAGACGAAGGAAAATTTACTTAGTTATTGTACATTTTGTATTCGCATTCAGCGGGGCGTCATTGCTATATTTGTACATTTCCTGTATCGTGAATGCTTTAGTTAATATTTTGTTTTTGCTAAAGCGCACTCAAGCGTCTTGAATTGAAACTAAAAATATGTAAACTTGGCCAGCTAAAAAAATAAACACTATTAATAATTCTTCTTTAAATATGTATGTATGTATGTATATTAAAATTATTTTCATGTATTTATTTTATATTTAAAGGGAACTAACTTTTCACTTAAGATAACATAACTTTTTGCCTAAAATAGTTTGTTATTGTGAAAGTAAATTTATTTTAACAATAGCACGCCACTACGTGAATTAAACATTGACAACAGGGTAGAGTATATCATTATCTTTGGTATACCCTGTGCGAATGGCTTGGATTTTGACGTACATATGTATGTAATTTAAAGTAAAGTCATCCACCATCTTGTGAAAAAGTGAGATTTGCATTGCTGACATCTAAAAAAAATTGCAGATTTAATTGTATTTTTTATATAAAACAAACAAAATAAAGAATTTGCTAAGTGTTTCATAAGTTTAAAATTATCATGGCTGCTTTAGATAGAGACGTTTTACAAGCTGAATTAAAAAAGAAGAAAATTTGTCGATTTTGCTTGACCGTGGATGCTTCCCGACTTACAAATATTTATATGCGGGATACACGCATTAAAGCTTCAGCGCCACTACCCATTCAGATAATGGCCTTGGCATCAATTGAAGTAAGTTTTACCCAAATATTTTTCTCTTATTTATTCTTGTCCTCGGTGGCCATCGTGTTGGCGCTGTACTTATAGAATGAGCGTCACGACTAAGCCAATACACTCTATTTCCCTTATTAGTATTGAATCTAGACTGTTTCTCTTAAATTTTTGGTGGGTTTATTAGCTTATCTGGTCGCATCGTATATTAATATTATATTAATTTTAACAATTTATTCATTTCTATGAATAGGTCTTCAGCACCGATGACATGCCGCCATACGTATGTTCTGACTGTACAAATATGTTTGACTTCTGCTACCAATTTAAACAGATGTGCAAAAAAGCCGACAATCTTCTACGTCAATTCCCATTAACTGGACAATGGCCAACTTCTTTAGAGAAACCCATTTTGCTGAATTTCTCTTCGGTTAAACCAAACAAAACAACTCAAGTTCGCATTCAACATAACGCCAAACCTAATAGCCAGGAGGAATATTTGAAATTGCCAAAAAAAATATTGAACTCCTCTGTAATGTCTATTGATGTGGAAGAAAAGGATACCGATTGTGCAATAACATTTCTGGATAAAATTGAAAATAATGACGAATTGTCGTTCGATGATATAC
Organism: Dexiosoma caninum; assembly: GCA_963924685.1. Taxonomy (NCBI): domain Eukaryota; kingdom Metazoa; phylum Arthropoda; class Insecta; order Diptera; family Tachinidae; genus Dexiosoma; species Dexiosoma caninum. The sequence goes on along the minus strand of OZ004728.1, from coordinate 88,946,055 downwards.
AAGAATTAGTAGCCTCTGAAGGAGTAAGTGAAGCTGAGTTTGTTACTACAGACAACCTACCGATATTGCCTAAGGCGGAAACTGCAACCAATAAACCAAAATTATTAAATAAATCTTCTATAAGAATTCTTAATAAAGATGCCGAACCAGAGAATGAGCCGCGTTTAAGTTTGCCGAAAATTAATAAAGATGCAGAAGGTAAAACGGAAATAGTAGCCGAAATTTTAAATATTGATGATATCTATGAAGGAGAGGCAGATCCAAATAATGCTGCTGTAATTGAAACAAATGTATTTCCATGTAATTTCTGTGAACGCACATTTCCTTTGCTACAACTGCGTGACCTTCATATGAAAAACCATTTACGCGATCGGAAGTTCCAATGTGACTTCTGTGAAAAGTCTTTCTTTTCTAAATATGATTTGCAACGGCATTTATTCATACACAATGGTGAAAAGCCTTATAAATGTTCAGTATGTGGTCAAGGTTTTTCACGCACAAGCCTTTTGACGCGTCATGAAAAGACCCATACGGATGTACCAAAATATATATGCGTGCATTGTGAGCGCTCATTTATATCGAAAGATGATATGGAAAAACATCTTGGAAGACATAAAATTAATCGCCCATTCGTGTGCAAAATTTGTAAGAAAGGATTTGCTTTTAAGCAAGGCCTTGATCGTCATGAGGTAGTACATTCTCGACAACAACCCTTCCCATGCGAATACTGCAATGAAAGTTTCTCAACTAGCACAAAATTGTCTCGGCATTTGACTGCTCATGCTGGCCTTAGACCATATCCTTGCAAATATTGTAAGAAATCTTATTTGCTTTCTCATCATTTGACGCGTCATTTGCGATCTCATAAAAATGTCAAAGATACGATTAATATTATTTCATTTAAGTGCACAAGATGTAACACAAGTTTTGATACACGAGACGAGCTCATAAGCCATTCTGCTAGTCATGCAGATGAACTTAATCTATCATGTCCATTATGCAAAGATATATTCGATAATATGGCAGGTTTAACTGGTCATATACAAGATCATTCAGAAGGTGAAACGTATGCATGTGAATTTTGCGATTTGATATTCATTACTGCAGATAAGTTGCAGTCACACACAGATCTTGACCATGCTAATGAAATGGAGGCATATCATGCCGACGATCGCGCTAAAGCTAATAAGCAAAATGAAGACAAAGACCAAACGGATTCATTAGAAGTTACAGATGAAAAGCTTGAAAAAACCATTAATGAATTTTTATGCGATGATATGCATAACGATGGGAACGATTTGGATAATTCGTTAAAGAAAACTATAAAAGTGGAAGCAGGTAAATTCAGAATGAAAAATGTATATTTGTATTTTATATTAATAACATCTTTTTTGGGGTTTTTTTTGTTACCTTTTCCAGAAACACCATCTAGAAAAATTATCAATAAAATAATCATCAAAAATCCAAACGATGAAAGCGTATTGATCCCATTGAAGCAACGTAAGCTAAACTTGACTGATGGAAAGCTTGTAACAAATAAGGTAAAATCACAACAAAATGCACCAAATTCACTATTAAAACGAAAAGTAGCAAATACAAGCGGAACATCACCATCAACAACAAGAAGTGCAAATCAGCCTAGTATTAAGTCATTATTAAAATTGTCCGATAGTGTGACCGTCTCAAGATCGTCAGAAGAATCTCCCCCGCCAAAAGCATCCTCTGCACCAAAATCAAGAACACTTCTATCAAAGAAAATGGTCTTGACCAACTTAGTACCCCAACCAAAAAAGATAAAAATCGAAAACGAAACATCTGACCCGTCAGGATTCTCAATGCCTATAAATGATGATTCATCAAAAGTAACAGTTGACAAGAAAAAAGGTAAAATCCAAAAGATAACTGTGACTAAATCACAGGCTGCCGCCATGGCTAGAGAAGGTCGAATTAAAATTAAAGATGGTAAAATAATATTGCAGAATTAAATACTCATATGCTTACAAAAATCTATTGGCGGTACGATATCGAAATTAAATTTACTGCCTTTATATTAAAGTTTTATCTTTAATCACAACGGAAATATTAATTTCATAAAAGAAGGATATAATATACATAAGTCACTTCAATTTCTCCCGTAAAATTACAAAAAAAAAAAAGTGGAGTTACAAGACTTTCTATTTAAGTAAAGCAAGTTTATGTACTTTTTAATGAATACATTTTCTTTGTTTATTTATGTATATTTTTTAAATTTTTAAAAATTTTTTTTTTTAATAAAAGTTTCAACAACTGACGGCACAATCATAACGCATTACTGCAAGTTTGAAGAGTTGCGCCTGACTGGCGTTTTCTCATTATGGTAATGAGATGACGTAGGGGAGTTATTGAGGGCGAATATGACCTAAAAAGAATTGTCATAAAATTCTACACGCTGTTAATGTTAAATAAAAAAACAGACCAGACCAATTTGTATATAACTCCAATCCACGAACATATGTATATGCATGTATTTCTTTGTTCTCTTTGCCGAAATCAGTTATCATTATCATTATACATTAGTATTATTTAAACTTTTTAAATTGTTGTACGAACTTTTCCCTTAACTACTACTTCTTTATACGTATTAGTTATTATTTTTATTGAAATCGAAATTCATTTGAGTATATAAAAATATAAAAAATATATATTAACTGAATTTATTTTGGGAATATTCATAAAAATATAAAAAATATTCTTTGGACTTATGAATGTAAAAAAACTTATTAAAAATAAACAATTATATTTTCATTAGTATGAAAAAGTATACGTTAGCGAATTGATTTTCATTTGGGATTCAACATCAAGTATAGAGCCTTACCAAATATTTTTCTTGGAAAGAGTACGAGTCAAAAATCACTGAACACATTTTCTTGTTTTCCAGAACATCGTGAAATTGTCATTGAGGAATGTAAACGTTTTCACTTTAATTTCACATTGGAATGTGTAACTTATAGGATCAGTTTTATATTACCGTTTATGACGTTAAGAATAATTGAAACACACTCTTCACTTCAGGTTTTTTTTTATTAAAAAAGTTAATAAAGGACTTATATTTCTTTTGAATTCATATGGTCGTATGTACTTATGTTTTAAATTGTAGAAAATGTTAAATGTATTAAACTAACAGTACTTAAGAGTTAATAAATGGCAACCATCGTGGAAGGCAAGAAATTATACGAGTAACAAAAAAGAATTTAATGAAAAAAAAAAAACAATGATTAAAAAATCTTAAAATACATTGTTTTAAATAAATCTCATTTGTAGACTTGTGCAGAATATAATAAATGTATGTATATGTAAGGCATATGTCACATGTACTTTAAATGGATATTAAAAAAAACTTCAGTTAATATAAGAATATAGTAATTAAATATAAATTAAATGTACAGTTAAACATGACATTCCATATTAATTGCAAATATCGTAAAGTCTTAAATGGTAGAATTAAATAGAAATTTTAATATATATGTATGTACATACATATAATTGCAATACACATTTTTGATTTAAAAAAGAAAAAATTTTGTTCTAAGGCTTAAATTACAAAAAGTTTTGTAACAATTTATTGTTTTCTAAAAGAAGTTCTTTAAAAAAATTAATTTTCATTGTAAATTTGTACGCAATTTATATGACACACTTTTTGTTCTTGTTAATTAAGGAATTCCTAAATTTGAAATGATACCTCTGAATCACTAATTTTGTTTAGGTTTGTCAGTGAAACGTAAGATGCGTGTTAACATTGATGTTACACAAGGTATTTGCTTTTGCTGATCCATTATGGGACGTGATGGTACACACGATTCAAAATCCATAGCCACTCGCCGATTAACAAATGTAAGTAGTGTAAGTAAATCGAGTTTCTTGCCATTATTATTGAATTCTTCGACGAGAGATTGTATAAACCATGAACCATTTGTTGTATTTCGCCAAGAGTAGAAACCTTAAATTATAAATTTCAAAATATAAATAATAAATGGGTTTTATTCATGCTTGTAAAACATACATAGAGATTTTGGCAATCGGTATAAGTTTCAATTCTAAATACTCAGGTGTGTCGCAGAATCAAAATCCGTACGAAAGTGAAAATGAAAACGTTTTCGTCTTCTCCAGAAAACATATTATTATTACTAAGAGAGAGAAAGCAACGCGAACAAAGCAGATACATATATTGTGCAAAGCCCATCACATTCTAAGTCTGCTAAGGAATCTGAGCGGCATAATAGTGACACCCAAATGGAGAAACCTGTCTGGCGAGTGGAGGACAATCGCAAAGAACGTGGTCAGTGGCACCCACAAAATTGACAGACATTTGTCTCGGCGAGACCAATTTTGTTAAAATTGTACTTCAGATCACAATGGTCTTCTCCATTTACTTAAGGAATAATTAACTCAGACTTATCGGTCTATATTATTTAGGCAATTGCTTGGCTTTCATACCTGACCATTGCTCAGGTATATGTCCCAACAATAGACTAGCGTTATATAATCTGGACAGAGTAGGGACAATGTGATCCATACCCCGTTGCAGAAGGCATCGAAATATCCCATCAGGTCCGCAGATTTGTATGAACCAAACGACTATATAGCCCATTGTATCCGTTTCTCATTGAACAGCTCGTTTGCCAGTCTCAGACCCATGTCGTCAACAGAAATAGCCGGACGACGCTCTCCAAAACTAAGCACGTAGGAAAATGAGCGTCCAGCAACAGTTTACTGGTCTCACTCGGATTCCTCGTGTAGCTACTATCAGACCTCCTCAGGGTCTAACTGCAGCCGGAAGATCAGAAATCCTACTGCAGTATCTCAGTTCCCTATTGAATTCAGTTAAGGCCGCCCTGAAACGAGCCCAGTCTCCCGTCCTCTTGGCCCCATTGAACAGATCCCTAGCCTTGTTGCGCAGCCCGCTAAGGGAGCTGTTCCACCAAGAAACATTCCTCCATGCCGCCTTCACCATCAGCGAGCATCTCTCTAGTTTTAGCTTCGATTCCTAGCAGAGACTCTGATCTGTATCACTACAATACGTAAATTTTTTTTCACAACAGGTATCACAATGGGACCATAATAAACTCCATTATGCAGCCAAGGTTCTTGGATAAAAGCCACAGCCAACCCTTCGATGTTAAATCTCCTCACGAGCACTTCCGAGGCTTTTTTTTGCGTGATGGATATTTATTTAAAGACACCCAATTTGTGTTCTCTGTTTACCAGAGGCTTTTGTTGTCTGACTCATCAGTGCCCCTCCTCCAGGCAATCCTCGTGAGCCATTAATTGAACTGAGGCACTGCTGCCTCTTAAAGTTTTATTTTCCTGGTTGAGCCGCGACAGTGGCCCAGTGTCACGGTAAGGTTAATTACAACCAGAGGCCGCCCGTTATCTGGAGGTCACCGTTAGAAGACACAATAACGTAGTGCTACGACAATACCTGAGATTACGGGTTTTATCGAGTTTTCCTCTCTAGATATGCCATTTTCAGTCGTTCAGGAGTGGTGTTCACGCAATCGGCGATTACCGCTACATGGGTCTGTATGTACTGCCCCTAAAATAAGAAGCACTACGATACTTCACACCCATCTCAGATTGCTCTCCAAGCAATTTTACTCATCGTTCAATTGGAAAAACTATACGGTACTTATATATAGTGGTACTTATAAGGTAGAGAATAAATAAAGAAAAATACGTAGTTATTTTCTATATAGCAAGATAAAATTTAGTGACACCAGCCAAGCAGTGTTCCAATCGAGCGAATGTGGGACGGCGCTGAACCACCGCTTCGCAATAAATTTGCAGGGGAAAAGGCTTCAAAATATATATTTTTTAAGTTGAACACTCCTCTACTGAGATTTTTATTTTTTTTATTTATTTAATTCAAAAACTTAATCGGGCCCATGGGGCCATATATGATTAATATAGATAACAAATGTAATGATTAACAGTAGGTATTAACAATAATAATAAATAAAATAAACCGATCAATAATCCTTAAAAGTACATAGGTGATAGATAATGACAGTTCAATTTTCGAATAGAGGTAGTAGATTATGTTTAAAAGTTTTTCTGGAGCTGTTAAATCTCTTATGATTGGTGGGTAAGGACTTCCGGAGTCTACAGCCTCTAATTACAAACGATTTCGCGAAGGTTGCAAAATTAGTACAGGGTTTCTAGCGGAACGTGAGAATTGAATTCGGGTAAATAGGGAAGACGGTGTTAGTGTGCATATAATTCCGTGATGGGTGACTAGATTGACAGTTTTAATATAATTAGGAAAAGAGCATTTGAGGAAGTCGACACAATAATTGGAACATGATCATAGATTCTAAGACTAAAACATATCAGACAATTCGATTACATATTAAATTGACGCGTCTCAATAAGAGGGCAGAAGTACCACTAAATATGCTCAAACAGTAGCGAATATGTGACACAAGAAGGGCGTGTGCTACATGACGTCGGACAGCAACAGGTAAGACATATTTTGCAGAGTACAGGGCTCTCAAGGCACAGTTTACCTTTTTGGCAATGCCATCAATGTTACATTCAAATGACAGTTTACTACCAAGGGTCAACTCTAGGCAATTTAGCGTATCAACAAACGGTATAGCCGCACCATCAAAGTGAACCTGTATCGAGCAATTTTGCCCTAAATACTTTCCAAAGGAGATAACTTTGCTTTTCGACGGTTTAAATTTCAATTTGTTCGCAGAGGCCCACTCCTATGCACATGATAAGGTATAATTTATAATGGGCTCGTGACTGTCAACAAATTGCTTTTCACCGGTGAAGAGCAAATTTATATCATCTGCAAAGAAGAAGCATCTCAAATTTCAAGTGCCAACGAAATCCTCGAAGTCATTTATGTACATGAGAAAAAGCAAGGGACCCAGAATAGAGCCCTGTGGCACACCACTAAGGCAATAGGAAATTGAAGAGTGCCAGAGAACAGTGCCAGCACCAACAAATTGCCTACGGCCTCTAACATAGGAATATAACAGCTTACACGATGATGAGAAAAAAAATGTTCTTGCCATCTTCTCAATCAAGAGATGATAGTTGATAGTGTCAAATACCTTGCTCAGATCAAGCGAAATTAATGTGGACAATCTACCACAATTTATATTTAGAGATTTGGTTATTATTACAACATTACAAAGAGACTTTACTATTACATTTCCAGTTCCGATATATATTTTATTTGTTTTTTTTTGCTCTACTCAAAGAAAGGTATTTTCAATTATGTTTATAAGAAAGATTTAGTAAAGTTATACTGAAATTTAATTTTTCATTTTGCCTTTTAAATGCACTCATTATCAGCCAATTACACATTGACGAATTGTAAATGGCTTAGAGAAATTAAATAGACTTAAAATCAAATAAAAAATGTTTGTTGCATAAAATAATTTTTCAAAAGCCTACATTTCTATTAACAAACTCTTCTATATTGTTACATTTATATTTAGATTTTTGATGATGGACGCAAAGCCTTTTCAAATCATTCGATTCCCAGGACACCTGTGATTTTTATAGATATATAATATATAATATTTACCTGGTATTGTTGAATAAGCTATAAGAAAATCAGCGTGTACTGGTATACGATAACTCATTTCAGACGTTGTTTCACCATCTGTTTCAGTCTTTTGTAGCTTAATCCCTGGATCTAGACGATCACCACGGCAGGCTTGTATAAAGAATAATTTTGGCTTGCCAGCCAAAGTTGGACACACTCTAGCTGAGAAATAATGCCAAATAGTATCTAATTTGTACATAACATCTTTGGCGTATAAATATCCCTGCTCACCATGCGTTAATATTGCAATTGCAATGCAATCATTATCGTTATGATCCTGTGAAGCAGCTAATGCATGTAATGTAAAGATTTTGAAAGTTTATTAAATCCAAATATATAAAATAATAATATATTATTAAACAATTTAGAAAACATTTGTATGTTCCGTATATTAGGGCGGATCGTCGGTGTATGACGATATGTATGTACATATCTTTTAGCTCTCTACCAGCGCTGCAAGTTTGATTATTTTCATGAATTTTATTTCAATTTGTTAATTAATACTGAATATTTTTTTTAGATACATACATATATCTATTTAATAGTGTACAATTTATTGAATTGAACCGTTTTTAAAAACCGCCGAAACGCTCATTAAGTACAAAAATTAATTTTATATTGCTGTTCATCAGCCTCAGATTAGCTCAGAAATTAGAAAATGTTTTTTATTTAAGACCTAAAAAGTTTTAAAATTTGCCTTATAATGGCACCTTGAGTTTTTCTGAAATCTGACCTTCGAAGTATAAGAATAGTGGATATTTTGAGTGTAATGCGTTCCAAAAACTTCATGTTGCACCATGTGATGTATCGAAAATTGACGGATTGGATCTTTTTTGCTAAATCTTGATGCTGCGGCAGAGGGCTAAAAGTAGGTAGCAAAATTTGTTTTCCTTTATTTTTCCCATGTATCTGAGAATTCAAAATTTAAATTCGTAAACAAATTTTATGATCAATCCTAATGTACATATCAACATATGTACATATAATGAAAATAATTTGTATGAATAAACTATACAAAGGTGCATGAGAACTGTATGAGAATGTTAAACTGGTCAGTAGAGAGCCAAATAGGCTACACAAGCGACTTGCCAAGCATTGCAGAAATTTGTCTTACTCATGATGCACACACACCAAAGTTGACTCGTCAATTCTTGAGTATTTTGAAGAATGGAAATGGGTACAGACTTGACGGTACTCGTCAAGTTTGTTTCTTTCTCTCTTCTTTTCATAACCGTAGCATTGTAAAACAAGCGAAACTTGACTGCAAAATGTTTTCGTATATGAACGTAAATGCAAGTTCAAAAGAAAATTTAACAAAAACTGATCAGGTAAACTTGATGTGTGTGAATCACGAGTTAGTCAGAAAATTTGGATATTGCGGCAAACAGTTTGAATTTGTCACAAGCCGATGTGTAGTGTGTTGACAATTTTTTTCATTTATCATTAAACTTGATTAAAACGGTGCGCTTCGCTACCCCACACCACTTATCTAATCTCTAATTTGTATAGATATTGTAAATGCCTCACCAAATAGTTTGTTCATCAACCTCAAGGTGGCAACATTGCATAGTACAATATCACACGAACTCTATAGTGAAACTGACGTATAGAGAGCACAGAAATTAATAATTAGCAATGTTTCACCAGCTAGTAAAATTAACGGCGACATTATGGCCAGCTTTCATATCATTTCGGATCCATTTTTATCCCATGAAAAGTATCCTATATTTTGAGTTGGATCATAAACTATTTCTCTACGATTTCATAACAATATGTACCCGCTGTAAGTTGGATATATACATAAATACATATGTATGTATATAGTGGAACAAATATCCAAACTTTCAAACATACAAACATTCACATTTATAATACTCGTATTAATAGAATTTTCGTAGAGTGTAGTAAAAATGGAAAATAATGAAAAATCCATATTTGTACAAATTAGTTTTGGGTAGTCTGTTCGCAAATTAAAATAAAGTATGTTTGCAATTCGTGCAGTTATTGAGGGCGGCGGTGGCAGAAGTAGTTAGCACGTCCTGGTTTCGAACCCACTTTTGGACCATGTATTTTTTTTTGATATGCATTAGTGGGAGTTTGTGCCAATTGTTGTCGAAAGGTTTCAGTGCCGAAGGGATAGTCACTGGGCACTGAACAGTACCGGCTTCAGCTGATACTAATCCACAGGCACACCAGAGCGTCCTCCGTCGTCAGTATTGTGTAGCAACAGCGAAGTAAAATAATTACTAAAAAATAACGACTAAAACATAGCTTCAAAATTTAATATGTGTCCTTGACATCAGAGGCGTTGCAAGACTGCTATAAACGAAAAAAATTGCAAAAGCAGAATTGTAAGATAGTGAAGCTTTTACCACCTGTCATCTCTCTCAATATCCATTTCATATAGAAGCCTAGGTAACACATAATAGAATCAATTCTTGAGTGTTACTTCTCTTTATAAAAAAAAATTTTATAGTTCCCATGCTGTTTAAAAAAAACAGCCGGTATGTACGCATTTCGTACTTACTTACTTACCCTTATTGATATGTTCAAGAAATTCGCGTAATTTGCAATCTTTATATGTCGATACTTCAAAATCTAGGCTATTAAATGTTTTCTTTAATTTTTCACAATCAATATTAGTGCCTTTACGATTCTCTAACGAAGGTATGTCAAAAAATTCATGATTAAAGATGAGCGCCAAACCACGTTTTTTGTGGTTCATATTGTACTCTATAGCATTGCGTTCGGTCGGCATACGAGCGAACATACCCTTCAATTCAGCAACGGAGCTAAAAAAAATTAAAAGAAATAAACACAGAAAATGATAAGGGATTTTGTTCTTTTGTTTACAATAAGAACTATAAATATATGTATATATGTATGTATAAGTAATGTAAGATAACTGCTTAATATAATCTCTAAATTTCCAATTTATGTAGTTTCAGTTTAATAAAAAAGTATGCACATATGGATTATGTTAAATGTATTTTATGTGCTATTCTGCAAAGTCACAATTTGTAATTTTAAACATTTATTGGTTAAAGAGCTAGCCAGTTTCCCAGTTTCCAAGTCGCTTTTTGTATTCTTCCAGAAAACTTAAATATCTATCAAGTTTGGAAAGTGCATACATCCACGTACATTTCATTCGTCAAATCGTCAGAAATGTACGCACTCTTTTACTGGGAACACAATAGGGACAAAGGACGATTATTTGTTTTGATCTTTCGTCATCAGAATACCGCTATCAGTTGTTATATGTAAACAAAATTTTAATAACAACTTAAATAATGTGGATATAAGTGAATTTAAGAAGTGAAGAAATATGAATGCCTATAAAAGCAGGCATCGAAAGATTACAAAACTGTTGTAAGAAAGACTGAAATAAGAGATTATGACAGCTGTAATTTTTTTACTATAATTGTGAGCAACACTGCAAATTTACCCCTAATTGGCCGATAGTCATTCTGTGGACTTACGAAAAGCTACAGAAATGCTCTGAACACATTTTTTGCGACTGTTCTTTTTTTGATTTTAGACCAGCAATCAGGAGATGACCCCTACAAATGCGGTGCATTGTGCTGGAACTAGAGGAAACGGATAGTAGGAGAAATCTTTCAACACTGCTTTTGCACGTTATTTGTTTTACAGCAGTGTTTTATCGTCTCTGATGTCAAGGAGACGCATTAAATTTTAAAGCTTCGTTTTTAGTAGCCATTTTTATTAATTATTTTACTTCGCCGGTGCTACACAATACCGACGAAGGAGGGCGTTATGATATGCCTGTTGGATTGGATACAGCTCAAGCCGTTAATGTTCAGTGAGCAGTGACTATGCCTTCGCCACTGAAACCTTACGACAACAACTACCACACAAATGCACATCAGAAAAAATGCCAGATGTTTTTATAAGTCTGAAACTGGTGTTGAACCCAGGAATTTCTTCGTTTTGTAGTCAACATGCAGACTACTTCGACCATCGCCACCCTCAAGAATATGTCCTACACTTGGCAGACAGAGGTTTCTCCATCTAATAGGTATAATAGACCCACAATAGATCGTCTTGGTGGCACTGCTTCCTGGCCCAATAATAATATTAATAATAAGTGAGTAAATTTGATGTGCATAAATTATGTGTAACAAGCTGTGAATATTCAAAATGATATGTATAAGATAGTGGCGAAATTCGCAGAGTTTTGTGTTTCTTTGCATAAAGAAAATAAAAACTCCTATTTTTTGTCACGGTTCGTCATTTTATTTTATTGTTTATATCACAAAACCTCGAAGTTCGATTATTTTCTTTTCTTTTACTAATTACGAGTATAGAGCTTCCTAAGTTCTACACAAAAACACCGGTTCTTAATAGAATCATTAAAGTTTTCCTGTTGTTTAATATAATTGAAACGTACGACTGTTACAAACGTGATTATGGAAATATTTAGAAAATTTCTTTTATATTTTTGTATCTTTTTTTTATTATTTTAGCTAAGAGAACAGATAGTGTTCCCGTATTGGAGGGTGGGGATGGCACGATGGATGGTAGTCTGCACGTTGACTATAAAACCAAAAACAGACCTGGGTTCAACTCCAGTTTCAGACTAAAATTATAAAAAAAAAACATCTCGCTTTTTTCTGATGTGCATTAGTGTGTCTGTGTGTTGCCGGAAGGTTGCAGTGTCGAAGGCATAGTCTAGTCACTGGTCACTAAACAATAGCGACTTCAGCTGATAGCAATCCACAATCACATCAGAACGCCCTCCTTCGTCGGTATTGTGTAGCACCGGCGAAGTAAAATAATAATAAAAATGGCTACTAAACCGAAGCTTCAGCACTGCTACGACCATAAACAAATAACGTGCGAAAGCAGAGCTGTAAAATAATTAATTAAGCTTCACCTCGTGTCGTTTCTCCTATAATCACTTTCCTATAGTTCCAGCACAATGCTTCGCATGTGTAGGAGTCATCTCCTAGTGCTGGTCCCAGATAAAAAAAGAAAACCAATTTTAAGTTTCAAAATACGCCAGACAAAAATTGCGATTTTTTTTGTTCGTTATAACCGTATAAAATTCCATGCATTAATATTTATGGAACTTAAGAAACACTTTTTTAGACTATACTACGTACTTATTTGTAGAAAATATTAATGCCAAAATGTTCGTTGTAAGCGAAAATTCGTTATAACCGGTGTTCGTTATAACCAAACTCTACTGTATATTGTTATCACAACTAAATAATTCTAAATTACAAAATTTTAAATCACTAACTCGATACTAGAATTTGTACTGTAATGCACAACTTTGTGGTGCAATTAATCCTATTGAATTGTAATATTTTATTATTATAATTAAAAGAAATGTTTTTTAAAGCAAAGTTTCCCACAGAGGAGCGTAATTAAATTTTAAATTATTTAAATATGCGAAACAAAAACTTTTCCATCTCTAAATAGAATTTGTTCTCATGGAAAAATATCTTATCCAAAAATGGAAGTACGAAATTTTAAAGGGTTCTCAGAAACAACATATACAAAAATAATACCTACATTATAGTGCATAGTTTTGTAAATTTATATATGAATGTAAATAATTATCTACATACATATATTTATGTATGTATGTATGTATGGTCTAGTATGTAAATTTTCTGTAGAAAATGTCAGTAGTGAAACAGTACTGATTCTCTACCGTTAAATAAACATCAAGTTTATTTGAAAAATTTCTTCTTTTTTAAATTTTTAAATAAAAACTTCTGTCGTTTCTTTGCAAATTTTCTGATTAATTTCTTAGTTTCATATGTAAATAAAAAACAGCCGATAAATTAATTTAATAATTAAAAATAATAATAAATAATAATAATAAATAAAATTAAAAGTAACCAAAACGCTGATCGTTAATGTTGTTACTTTTGTAAGCCACGAAAATGAGAACAAAACGAGTCGCCGAGTACCGTACCATAGAGGTCTAGCCTATGTACCGAACCCAAAAACGATACTCTCTTCCCCAACCGTAATATGCCAACAAATTAAATGTTTTCCTTCCAAATGTTCGACTGTCTAAACACAGTTATACTGGTTGCGTTTTCCCCACACACCTTCACACCTTCCTCTTGTAATATAGCCAGTAGCTTCATCAAAAAAGTTTCAAAAGGAGCTATTTCAATGTACCATTTTTAAAATTTTTCCCTCAAAGTCAATTTTGTAAAAGACAATCTTCTGAAGAGTGCACTAAATGTCTAAAATCATTGTCATTTTCACTATTTGTTTGGAAATTGAAATAAAAAATTTAATTTTGCGCGTACTACATTTATTTTCAACAAAACGAAACAATTAAAAAAAAAACCAAAAAGAAAAAACATAGGTTTTCAGCTGTGTAAGCTTTTCTAGACACAAACGGCAAGTCAAAAAGGTAGACGGTTTGTCGACAATATCACCAATTTATGCAACAAAAGTGGTGACTAGGAAGGAGATCCTTCATTCTTCCTTCAGGGTTATTTCACACCAAATGAATTTAAAAAAAGTCTGTAAATTTTATAAAATTAAATTATATACTAATTCTTATAGATTTTTTACCTCTTTTTATATTAATTACACTAATTATTTAAGCTGTAGGTCCTTTTTATATGTGTAATATTTATTTTTATTCGATATTTCGCTACTGCTTTGTGTAGATTCTTCAGGAAAATTTGTTTTTGTTTATAATGAAAAAAAATTTTTTTTTTTAAATTCACAATACAGAAAAAGTTCTTGTCAATGAAAATTCAAAATAAAAATATATTCTGGATTTGAAATAGGTATAAATTTTCGATTTTGTATTGAAATTTGTTTTTGAACCAAATCCAAAATATATTTTTACGAATATGTTACAACATAATAAAATATTTAAAAAACAATAATTACAATAATAATAATAATAATAATAAAAATCTTTTTAAATAATTAACTATATGTTTATAGCTCTAACATTTTTTGTTCCGCCTCTAAATGTAATTCTATGTATAAGAATAAACACTACAAATACAATTATAATATATTCAATCTCTTATTAACTAAATGCCTATAATTTTGAGCAACATTTGCTGTATCTGCCTTAAAATTAATTCTGTTGGTAATTGGTGTATTAATTATATGTAACATTTCTAACATATATCTACGTTTATAATTATTTTCTGTGTCCAATACTGATACATTTTCAAAGTTTGGATAGTGATTTAATCTAGAACAGTGCGGAGATAATGCTGTTTTTGAGAATTTATATCCCTATATTTTTGATCAGACTTGTGTCCTGTAATACTAGTCTTTATTTTATTTTTAGTTGTACCTATATACATATTATCACAATCCTCATTGTCATTCCCACCACAAGGTATCTTATAAATTAAATTAGACATATCCAATTTTTGTACCTTATCTTTAGTCTTACTAAACAACCTGTTCAATGTGTTATATGTCCTATAAGCAATTGTATATTTCCCTGAATCACATATCCCCAACTTTCCTAAACGTTCAGCTATTTCAGGTACATAAGAAAGTGATTTGTATATCTTCGGGTTATCTGTATTGTTAATATTATTCATTCTCTTAAATCTGTGTTAATTAATTAATCTATAAATTAGCAAAACTGGAAAGTCATTGTCCCTAAGTATATTCACAATCTTATCCCTATTTTTCAAATGAAATTGTCTGTCAATAATATTTAATACCTTTTCTATCAAATTCCTGGCAGTGTTGATAATTATACTACTGTTATGTTTAGAGAAGTAATTAATAATCCTCCCAGCGATGTTGGTTTCTGGTACCAATCCATTATTAAATTATTACCTTTTCTAATTACTACAGTATCCACATAAGAAATTCTGAAATTACACTCTTTCTCCATTGTAAATTTTATACTATTCAATGTCCTTAGCATATTATGTATCCCACCCTCTGAAATAATACAAAGCAAATCATCTATATATTTAGTCATTTTCCTAGGTTTAATATTCAATTTCCCAATGCAACTATCAAGTAATACTTCCATAACAATATCAGCCACTATAGAAGAAGCTGGAGATCCCATTGGAAGTCCCTCTTTCTGCAAATATACCTTTCCATCATATTGAAAATATCTGTTATTCTCTATGAAAAATTTTAAAATACGTAAAAATAAACCTTTATTCATTCTAGTATATTTTTCAATAATATACCACTTTTCTTCTATAATATTCATTGCCAAATCAACGGATATACTAGGGAATAACGATACCAAATCAAATGAAACTAATTTTTCATCAATATTTAAATAAGTAGTGTAATTAAATTATATACACTTATTTGATATAAATTTAATTAATTTTTATACCTCATATTTTTAAAACAGTGAGTCTGGTGATTTAAGTTGCCAATAATTTCCTATTTATAACAATAGGTCTGTTTTTTTTAATCTAAATTGGGCACCGGCGGAATTCCAATCTTACCAGAAAGCGTTCCCGTATGCAAATATATGGTAAATTTGCAAATAAACAGTTGTTGATTTAATTTTAATTTATATACATATGTACTTCATTATAATGCTTGCTTTTTAACTGTAATGGTAATATATACTTTCATTGGTCAAAGGGCTACACATATTACAAAATGAAATAAATAAATAAAATTAAACAAACACACCTAATGTGTCCTAATGTTATATGGGAGCACTGTTCGAAAACTGAATAAGCTTAAGAAAAGAAAATACGCTAAAAAAAAACTCTAAATATAGCTTTACATATGTATGTATAGCCCAAAATGTCCCCGAAAATAGTTTATCCAACAAACTTTTCAACTAAATGAAAAAATACCCCTAAATCTAGGCGTGAAACCCCTAACCAGGCACTGCCATACATACATATGGATACAAGTAATGTTAAAGGTAAACAAATAAAACTTACAGTGTTTCGCCATTTGTACTTTCCTCACAACCCATACCCAATGCATCAGGTCTGTCGAAGCTGTTTCTGTTGCCAATGCCATGACTGCCAGCAGTATCATCGCCGTTTATACTCCGGAAAATATCATTTTGCTGTAAGGTTTTATTAATTTTTAATGTAGCACTTGTTATATACTCCATAGTCGATATGCATTCATCGGTCATGTTTGAAAAATATTTGTTGTTATTCTATATTAATACAATTTTTTTCGTAGAATGACTTATTAAATAGTTTTTTTTTGCAGTAATTGTGTTCACAAGTTAAATTTAAAATAACAACAATAAAATTAATATCTGCGTTGTATTAATTTAAATTTTCTGTTGCAGTTATTTAATGCTGATTTTAGAATTTTGTGGTAAGGGTTTTTCTTTCTGTTTCTTTATTTTTTCCTTTTATCAACTGTTTATCTGTTCCGTTACCATTTCACTAATTTCTTTTAGCCTTTGCATACACAAAATAACTAAAACTTTACTACTACCCTCCCAAGCGCATTTATAAAACAAATAAATCCCAGACACACCACGCCAAAATTCAATAACTATTTTTTCAAGGCTGAAAACTATAAATTTAATAGAACACAATTTTTAGGAAATCAAGATCCATTGTTTCTTACTTAGTATTTAATTAAATAGTTTGTGCAGAGTTTATGTACTATTTTTTAATTATTTGTCATCACTTTTTTCAACTATGATAAAATTGATTTTTACATTTAAGGTAAAAGACCGCTTTTATTATTATTGTTGTCGTTATAAATGCATGATTTGTGACGTTTATTTAACATTGTATCAAGGTTAATAATTTGTTTTCATTTCAAACATATCCATAGAACATACTTGGTGAACACATTTCAAGTTGAGATTGAAGTTTTGATCAAAAATTCATTAGGCGGCATTTTTATGTATTTATTTATTTCTATGCGAACGCTGTTTTCTCTCCCTCCGTTTTTTACATCATTTCGCTAGTACATCACAACAAAAACTAAATATAAATAATAGAATGCATCGTAACACAGTCGCACAACCGAATGCAATTGTGTTGCGGTTTGGCTTTTAGTAAGTGATGTTATCTTTAAATTTGTACCAAATTTTGTGATTAAAAATATTAGAAAAAGGAATTATGTTTTCTATTTAATGGTATTCTTATCGGATAACTTGATGGTTTAAGTACAAAATTATTAATATAAAATTAGTTTATTGATTATTAATGTTTGTATATCTGATTTGTATATGTTCTGCAGACCTTAATAGACTAATGTTTTCATTCACAATAGTAAGACTTATTAAAAAGAGGTGAATCAATTAGAACAGATGAGAAACCAATAGGTTTAGCATTTGTATATTAAAAATAAATATTGTGCAAATTTTACAATATCCCAGCTGTCGAACACCATATTTGAAACTTTAAGGATTATGCAGTGGTTTCATTAATTGCATATAATAAATTCTTAAGGTACGGTCACATATGGCAAATATTTGCCCAAAAAACGTAACCACTGTTTTCGCCAACAAATTAGTTAATATTTCATGATATAAAAAAATTCAAAGGATTGAAGTAAAAATTTATTGATAACCGAAAACCGATCCTGCTTCAAATTAAAAATATTTTTAAATAATTAAAAAGTGTCTAGAATTTAGTGGTTACGTTTTTTTGGGCAAGTATTTGCCATATGTGACCGAACATTTACAAACTTATTTTATTGCAAGCTTCAAATACTAATGTATTGAAATTGTAGTCGGCGATTGTAAAGGGTGGTTAAATTTCTAGGGCCGATGTTGATTTTGAATAAAACACACACTATTTAGGAAATTATTGTAATTTTATTTTATTATGATATATTGGTATTACTCAATTATGTATGGAACAAAATATCGGCCAAATGGGCGCCGCGACCACGGCGGCACCTCCATCCGATGGTCCAAATTTTCGATGACCCTGAGGCATAATGGAGGTTCTATGCCGTTAATGTGCCGAATTATCTCATCCTTTAGCTCTTGAATTGTTGCTGGCTTATCGACGTACACCTTTTCTTTCAAATAACCCCAAAGAAAAAAGTCCAACGGTGTCAAATCACATGATCTTGGCGGCCAATTGACATCGCCATTACGTGAGATAACACGGTCATTGAATTTGTTGCGCAAAAGAGCCATTGTTTCGTTAGCTGTGGCACCGTCCTGCTGAAACCACATATCGTACACATCCATATCTTCCAATTCGGGCCATAAAAAGTTCGTTATCATCTCACGATAGCGAACACCATTCACAGTAACTGCCTGACCGGCCTCATTTTGGAAAAAATACGGCCCGATGATGCCGCCAGCCCATAAACCGCACCAAACAGTCACTCTTTGTGGGTGCATTGGTTTTTCGACAATCACTCTTGGATTCTCATTCGCCCAAATGCGGCAATTCTGTTTATTGACGAATCCACTGAGGTGAAAATGTGCCTCATCACTGAAGATGATTTTCTTCGAAAATTGATCATCCACTGTTGCCGTGGTCGCGGCGCCCATTTGGCCGATATTTTGTTCCATACATAATTGAGTAATACCAATATATCATAATAAAATAAAATTACAATAATTTCCTAAATAGTTTGTGTTTTATTCAAAATCAACATCGGCCCTTGAAATTTAACCACCCTTTATTTATATAAATACAGTGCCCGCTCGCTAATCCGAATTAAAGATTGCAGACCGAGATCGGATTACTGGATGTGCTGTTGTTATGTAATATAATTCACTATATTCGCAAATATAACACAAGCCAGGATTTCAAACCAAATTTATTTTATTTTTATTAAACAACCATGAAAAAATTAAACCTTTTTTTAAATATTTGGCCTTATAGCGGTTGTCAACGTCGACACCAAAATGTAGCCCCCGTTACGTCGATATGCTGCGCCTTTCTTTTCAAATTTAAATTGGCATTTACAAGAATTTGTAATTTTCAGTAAATAAAAAATAATATTCTTAAGTGAAAGCTATCGCATGTCGCTTTGAGAGAGGCTACATTTTGATATCGACGTCGTCGTTGACAACCGCAATAAGGCCGATTATGTTTTTTTAACATAATTTCTGATGTAGGTTTGTTGTTCTTTCAGTCCACATGCTTCCAACAAGACATAAAACATACATATGTATGTACTTATAAATCTCATACACGTTGGGCCACAGACACAATAATAAAAAGAAATAAAAGTTCGGTTTAGCGAGCTTGCAACCAATGCGGACTATAGAGTATGTTATTCGTCATATATTCAATTCGGACTACTGGATTATTCGGATTACACAGCTTCGGATTAGCGAGCTGGCACTGTATATCTTTATACTAAATTTATAGTAACTAAAACTATACATGTACATATCGTTGGTCTCATGTAGAAAGACCTTAACTAACATAATTGAAATTTTACAGAAGGAAAAACATAAAAGAAACTGTTATTTTTGAGACTTGCATTCAATTTTCGTATTTGTGTGAAATGAATGGAAATCACTGAAAAAAGATAATATCGGAAAAATTCAGATATGTCCTTTCTACATGAGACCAATAATATGTTATGTAAGCAATTGTACAGCTTAAGAATTTCAATACTGGTGTCAACCTACGGCAGTCGATTCGAAATTTCTATAGAAATGTAATGGAATTGCATTCGACATCGAATGACGGTATTTTAACACGAATTGTATTACCATAACTTAGTTGAATTGTTACATCAATTGCTCTTCGATTATTTCTGCAAATAATTTAAAAACTACACCACTCTTTTTCATTCACTCAAATAAGTACACGTATTTACTTTTTTTTACATACATATATTATTCATTTAATTTTTTTAAATGTTTTATTATATTGGAATTGTAAAGTTCGGCGCTAGGTTGAATGTACAAATAAAGACTACATACGTATGACGTTAAAAATAAGGAAATTTTTAAATTTCTCCTTGCATTATTAAAAAAATGTGATAATGGACTTTACGTTTGTATGTGTGCCATATTCCCAGTCTATTGTTTTTTATATATCTTCCTTTGTTCACACCATTTTTCAATTAAGATTTTTAAAAGTTTATATTCTTTTGTTGATCTTAGCATTCTTTCTAGGTTGTTGCTCTACAAGACACAAACTGCACATTTAAATAATTACCATTTTAATAATTTATTGGTTTAAAAGCTTTCATTTAAACTATTTGTAGATCTAAGATTGTAAATTTTAAATAAACACCAATCGATTAATAGTTCAGTCACCTTACTCCTCATAACCATCAGGCAAGGCATTGATACGCGGGTTGTGGAAAAAAGTTTTATTACCATCACCCCATGGAAAACGTTTGTCGCGCTTGCACAAATAGTCGTATTTGACAAACTCAGGCCGAGGATGATGTGCGTGTTCTTGGTGACCCAAATAAGCATTCAACATACACAAACCAATACAGGGGAAGGCGACGAAAAAAGTCAAACGCTTCCACATCAAATAGCCACCTGAAAAATATAACAAATGCACAATTTGTTGTATCTCAAAAAATGGTTATGAAAATTTTTATATTTTACATTACATAATCTGATCCCTTGCAAAAATCAATAATTCTTCAAAGTTCTTTTATTCTATTACCTGAGTGGTCACCAGCACTAGCGGCTGAGCAAAACCTTGGGACAGAGGTTGCAATTTTACGACGAATTAATTGCGAAAGTATGGCAGACATTTTCGGAGATTAATTATTTTTCACTGTTTAAATTCTGTAAAATAAATCACTCAATTCCAAAGCTGTACAAAACAATTTTGACAGCTTAATTAATTGACAGTACAGATATGCTGCCAGATAATGGATAGACGTGGTGAATTTGCGCAATTTTATTTGAATGAACTGGTGTTCATTATTAACCATTTAAGGGTGCTTTAGACCATAAGATATGTCGTACGTAAAATGAGCGAGAAAATAAAATGAAATTGCATCCGTATTTCAAAAAAAGACAGTAAAAATCGAATGGCTGTTTTCCCAGGGATGTAGTTCTTGTGCAAATGAATTTTTTTTTTAATAACCTTGAAAAATATTTTTATAACTTTGGAATATGTTATTTTCGTGGTCAAAATTTTTAGTGTACTTTTAGAAAATATACGTATATTTTTATAAAATTGTGCTGTCGTGGTCTAAAATGTACATTTCGATTTTATAATTGGTATAAATTTATGAAACCAGTTTTCCCTCCCTGGCTTTCTCACATTTGTTTATATAAAAATGCATCCCTGATCTAATGGTATGTGTTGGTTTTTGAAAAATTTTAAAAAATCAAGCGAGCCATACGACTGTCAAATTTTCATCCGTATTTTCTCTCAAAATCTTATAGTTTCGTTACATATTACGTTCAGACGATCCGACTTGTGCTCTTCAACACAAAAATTTGACATGTCGTACGACAGATCTTATGGTATAAAGCACCCTTTAACAACGCATCAAAGCTGGAAATCGGGTTAAAGTGAACGAACCAATCATTCAAGGCGCCTTTAACTAGGTGGCATCGTTACGCCAGGTAACTTTTTTTGCTCGTATCAATGTTTAGTTATGTTTTGTTCTTAATTGTTTGTTGATAGTGTGAAAACCCACTTTTGTTTGCTTTTGTTTTTGTTCTTTACAAATACTTCTCTATTTCAGTACATGTTTTTGACATAGAGAACAAATTTACACTAACAAAAACAACGTGTATTTGTTGTATTGTAGTACAACAACACTAAACGGTCTACCTAGTTGAATCTGCCTTGCATTCTTTTTTTTATATAACTTAGCGTTTACACATGCCACTAACAGTCCGAAAACTCAACACATTCACAACTTTTTACTAATGCTAGGAACACAATGGGATTGAACGACGAATTACGTGCTCAACGAATTCGTCGGAAAAAGTTCGTTTCGTAAATTCGCAATTTGGAACATAAAGACGAAAAAATTGGGGCCCCATAATCAGCAAAGTTCGTAAATGTACGGTCACATATGGCAAATACTTGCCCAAAAAAACGTAACCACTAAATTCTAAACACTTTTTAATTATTTAAAAATATTTTTGATTTGAAGCCTGTGTTACCGTATAAAAAAATTAAACATTAACGGAAAACGCTGTATGTTGTTAATTTTCATATGCACAAATGTGTTTTATTTCTGAGGACGAAAGTCCCCAACGAATAATTTTTCGTTCTACCCAGTTGTGTTCCTAGCATAATTCACACAACTTTTTCGAACTAGCAGGTGCAGCCAAATAGCATGCCACTAAATTTCAAAATAAATGACAGAACGATAAACAATGTTAAGCTGAGGAAAATTTTAAAAAATTTTCTGTACTACTGTACTACTGTAAATTTGAAATTAAAAATATAATTTTGAAATGTATTATTACGATAAATAAATAGAAAAAACAGCTCACTCAAACAAGTAAAGGTATCGCAAAATCCATAAAACTTTATTTTCATAATATTAACGCTGTGTAATTAACAAAATTTTGTTTACATATTTACATTATTTTACCTGATATTTAATATGTACGCTCATATATGCGCTTACCGCTCAGTCCACTTCGAATTTTTCAACCGCTACACGTAATGGTTTACTTCTTATATACATACATATGTACATATATTTTATTGGCAAGAAAACTTCTGACAGCTAATCAGTAATAGAATTAAAGACAAATAAAAAATTAAATAAAAAAATTAGCGGCAACACACATTATCCGAGTTATGGGCTTAAAAAATTTTCACAGGAACTGATTAGTTGTCAAAAATACACAACGCGTGAAAAAGTTACTCACTTTCAGCGGCAGGCGCGTACAAATGTTTTCTGTGTAACTTATTCTTTATAAAATCACTATTTTAACTTTAACTCCGCTTGTGCGCGTAATATCACGTGCTAGTACTTATACCCAAAGTATATTTACGAGGTAAAATCAACTCATCAATGAGGTTTTTGGTCATTTATGTTTCACATGTCGTATATGTCAAAATTCGTAGATATTTATGCGCGCCATTAACAGTGATGCAAAAGCAATTAAGGTGGATTCCTTAATAAATGAAATTAATGTTTTTCTTACTATTGTAGCCTATGTCGGTTTACCTTTGAGTTTGACATCTCTAATGAATTTTACACAAACAAAATGCCTGTTGTTTTTGGTATTGTTGATAAATAACTTTGCTTATCCCTCTTTCGAAGAAAATTGCAGTAGTGTTAAATATCCCATCTCTGTAGCGGAAGTTTGCTTCGTGTGCACTTATAAATTATTGCATGTAATTTAATAACATTAAAATTTTGAATTAAAGGTAGGTTTGTTAATATAAATATTGGCTTACTTTAATAATGATACATATTTATGTATAATAAGTATAAAAATGTACCGCCTCCAAAAAAATAGGAAATTGTTTTTTGTCATATGATCTATGTAAATCTCGTTTAATTTTTTGTTTATTTTTAATTCATTGTAAGCGTTAACGTAAGGATATAAAGATGAAGGTACATAACCGAAATTGCAAAATATTCTATGTTCAAAATGTCAATACCATAAAATGAAATTACTTTTTATAGCCCTGTGTTGTGAAATCTAAAGGGAAGGGAAAATCACACAATCGACCAACAATGAGTACTGGTGAAGTTATTATGACAGAAATTAATACAGAAATAAAAATCGAAGTACAATTAGAAACTGCTTCCATTGTGAAAGTTGAAACGATAAAAACTGTAGGTGGAACTGAAAATTCAGAAACAGACAACGCAGCAATTGATATGAATTCCACGGCATTGTTGGATAAAGAAAAAAGCCGGGATGAGATTAAGGCCGAACGTGAGGCTAAAAGATTGGCAAAGCAAGCTAAAAAAGTAAAATCCTGTGGAGATGTTGGTCCTAATAGTTCAAATGATGACGCGAATATTTCTAATACATATTCAACTCGCACAGAAAATAGCGAAAAAACTCGAGAAGAAATCAAGGCGGAACGTGAAGCTAAAAAATTGGCAAAGCAGGCTGCAAAAGGTACTTCAACTGTAGGATCAGTTGTCGTTAGTCATGTGCAAACTCTTACAAATCCAGTAAGGGAAAAGAAAAATAATGAAGCAAGTGATGTTCCCGCTGGAGATAAAGTAAGTTATTTTATATTAAACTTTAAAAATACCAATCGACTACAATCTGGAAAAAAATTATTTAGTATTTTAAACTTCTTTTTTATATTTATTCAACGCAAGTCAAAATGTAGCTTCTAATTTCAAATTCTACTGTCAAATAGTTGTATAGCACTTTTGTGGAATATTTTACATATTTCATCGAATTTACCTTCTCTAAACGTTACTTTCAGTTAGGACATTCCAAACAAATGTGGAGGAGACTACGTCACTCTGGTGCAATAGCAGGGTCGAACGATCAGTTTGATATCGATGCTAATATAGTTAATGATCACTTCGTTGAGAACCAGTTGTGCGCTGATGATGATATGCTGAATTTTTATTTTTCTCGTCTTAATGATCATGTCAACAATTTTTCTTTGTCGAATATAACAGGGAGGAGTTGATAATATATCACCGAAACTGCTTAGGACTACTTTTCCCTACATTTCTAGTCACTTGCTGTTTTTTGTCAATACTATCCTAACAACTTCTAAATTTCCAGATGATTGGAAGACATCACGTATTATTCCAATTCCTAAACAGCATGGTAGTTCTTCCATTGATAATATGCGACCTATCAGTATTTTGTCTGTGATGTCTACGGTGGTGGAAAATGTCATGAAGGAACAGATCACTGCTTGGTTGAATGTCAATCGGTTGCTTAATGATAATCAATATGGTTTTGGCTATTGTACTAGTTTTCTCCTTACGGAGTTAGTTGAATCTATTAGGAGTAACTTCAACAACGGTGTCGCAAGTGTCTTGGTCTCTGCCGATCTTACTAAAGCTTTTGATCGAGTGAAACATTTTATGCTCGAGCTCTGCTTGTCGTTTGATTGGATCCTATTTAACTGGACGTAATCAATTTGTTGTTGTTAATGGCACATCTTCGGATGTGAGACCAGTTAAGTCGGGTGTTCCACAAGGTTCAGTGCTCGGTCCGATTCTGTTTTCACTATTTATTAATGACGTATTTGAATGTTTTGATAGTGGTAATTGCAAATCTTTTGCGTTTGCAGATGTTGTGCAATTACTATGGTCTTGTGATTCACCTTTGTATATTGCTTCGTCAATGATTATTAACCGGGATCTGTCAGCTTTCAGTGAACGGATGACCTTGCACTGTCTTCAGATAAATCCCAATAAGACCAAAGCGGTTATTTTCAAGGGCAATAGGAATGATTTGACTCAGGTCGGGTTTGAATTGAGGATTTCTGATTCCGTTATTGAAGTTGTCAATCAGGTGAAGTGCCTAGGTGTTATCATTGATGACAAACTGTCGTTTGGTTCTCACATTGATAACATTTGCTCTAAAGTCTGCATGACTCTGCGAAGATTATACCACTTGAATGTGTCACTGCCTCTGTATGTCAAAATATCTGTTGCTCACTCTCTTCTCATGTCTCGAGTAAACTATTGTTTAGAAGTTTACTCTTGTTGTAACCTTGGCAATAAAACTAAAATTAAATTCATTGTGCACAGAAGTATCAGATTCGTTTATGGACTCAGACTAAGAGCTCATGTTTCTCTTCACGTCAATAATTTCCTTAGCAGCACCTTCAATGATTACCTTAAATTTCGTCTCTTGATCTATCTCTACAGGATTATAAAATTTCAAAAAACAGTGTGTATTGTACGGTATCTTTCTCACGAACACTTAGAAATCCCCAAATCATTATTTTGCGTATTTACAATGCCACCTATGAGAATTCTTTTCTTGTTCAGGCTGCTCGAATTTGGAATTTTTTGCCTAGACATTTGCGGTCTTTCTCTTTGTCCCTTTTAACTTATAAACGAAAACTGATTGAATTCTTTAATGACACTAACTTTAATCACTAATGGCATGGCTCTGTTATATTTTTTTTCCACTTTTTTAATTGTGTGGGATTTGTTGGGTTGTTTAATTCAGTCAGGTTAGTTAACTTTATTTACCTACAAGTAATACTAAGTGTATTGGCCAATAGGCTATTTGTATTACAAATGAATTCAATAAATAAATAAAAATAAATAAAGAATTTTATATTTATAAAACTCGTTATAATTTCTACTTTATATGATGTGATTTAACAAAAAATTCAGCTTTTTAAATTTTTATAATTTGATAATTTATTTTTCTTAATATAGAAAAAACCAAAACTAACAAAAGCTGAAAGAAGAGCACTACAAGAAGCTCAAAGAGCTGCTAAAGCTCAAGCAACCGCAGCTAAACCTCAAGCAGCTGCAGCTAAACCAAGCAAAGCAGAAGCTTCCAAAACAGCATCATCAAATAACGCAGCAAGCAAGAATTTAAAAGCAGCAATAACACCTTTACCAACACCGGAAACTCGTACTGTAAAAAGAGCCAGCAGTAAATCGCCAGTGAAAACAGTACGCTTTAATGATGGCAACGTTAAGCTGTTTAGCCATTTGGAAAAGCCAAACATCAACGTAAATTTATTTGTCAACAACATGCATATACATCCAAGTATAGCACGCCTTGGTGAACAATATGCTAAACGAACTATAGTAGGTTCCAATGCTAGGTGTTTAGCATTTCTCAATTCTATTAAAATGGTAAGCCTCTCCAAAATGTATAAAAGCCTTTTACTTATAAAATTTTTTTTTTAAGGTTATACAAGACTATGAGACACCACCTAAAAAAGAGTTCAATCGCAGTTTAGAATCTTTTATAGCGAATTGTGTCGATTACTTGCAAAAGTGCCGTGCACTGGCCGTTTCGGTTATGAATGCTCATAAAAGTATTAAACAAGTTTTAATGCAATTACCAAAAGACGAACCGGAATCAGAGGTAAGGAAATGTTATTTGTTATATATATATTTCTTAGTTAATGCTGTTTTTATTTTTTTTAGCTTAAAGAAAAGCTATTTACATTCATTGATACATATATTGAAAATCAAATTGGTAAAGCTGCACAGGCAATAAATTCTATGATGCAAAAGAAAATCAATAATGGTGATGTTATACTAACTTTCGGCTGGTAAGAATTTAAAATAAGGTTTTTTTAAGTCTACCATTATTAACTAATTAATATTTATTGACAATTAAAGTTCTTCTCTTATCAATTATATCTGCGAAGAGGCCCGAGCACGGAATGTCGATTTTCGAGTTATCGTAGTGGATTCGCGCCCCTTCTGCGAAGGCAAAGAACTCTTGCGACGTCTCACTGCGAAAGAAATTCCATGCTCATATGTTTTAATTAATGCTGTTAGCTTTGTTATGCCTGAAGTAACAAAAGTTCTAATGGGGTCTCATGCCCTCTTAGCAAATGGTTATGTGATGGCTCGTACTGGCACGGCTCAAGTGGCACTAGTGGCTCGCTCATTTAATGTACCCGTTTTAGTTTGTTGTGAGACGCACAAGTTCAGCGAACGTTTTCAAACAGATGCCATAGTTTACAATGAGCTAGGCAATCCTGATGATATTGTGGTCGACGAGAAGTGTTGCCTGTCGAATTGGCAGGCCAAACATAAAATGTCACCATTAAATTTAAATTATGACATTACACCTCCCGAACTAGTAACAGCTGTAGTTACTGAGGTTTCTGTGTTACCATGTACCAGTGTTCCAGTTATATTACGTATAAAACCAGACTGGCTATTATAGAAAGACTTAAATATATGCATATTTCAATTCTTAATAAGTGACTTAATAGCGATTTATGAATGAACATGTTTCTTAATTCATCAAACAATTCTATGACTTTCTTAGATATATGCTGGTTAGTAAACATTTATTATAATAAAACAAACATTGTGTAATGCAATAAAAAAATTAATAGCGTCATTTTTTAATCGGACTCGAGCTCGAATTCTCTAAAACCATATTGTTTATTATTTTAAGCATTAAAAGCGGCAGAAAAGGTAAATTAGAACCATAACACATCCGTTACTATAACACATCTCATCAGTACGCGAGTTATTTCCATAGAAACATTTATTAGAAAATTTTTGAAATTAAAACAATAATTCATCCACTGTACCTCGAAAGCCTTTTCGAAACCAATATATACGAACGGTAAAGCAATATATTAAATCACATAAACTATAAACACAAAATCCCAAAAAGGTCGATAGAACACCAGACAATAAAACTGAAATTGAAAAAAATAAACAATTTAGTTAAAACACTTTTTTTTTATTATTAATGAGAATCTGAAAAACTTAAGAAGATAAAACATACGTCTATATGAGTAGAGATCCCCAGTGGAAAATAGCGAATCCCGGATTTTTCGAAATTTTTCACTGAATATACTTGCATTTAGGATAATAATTTTTTTCTTGAACCAGCGCTCAGGAGATGTCTCCTACGTATGCAAAGTATCCAGCAGAACAAGATGAAAAGTTATAATGTATTGAAGAGATTGAAGAATAGAGAGCTTAATTCTAGCACAACTCTGCAGTTGCGGGTTTTTTAAAAATTTTCAAATCAGAGTTGCTGTATCTCAGGTGCTATGCCGGCGCATTAATTTTTAAGCGGAAAGAGAGCCATTGTATTTATAATTTTCTTCGTCGACGTTTTATTGCACGTAACTTTTCGAGTATATGAACACTTGCTTGTAGAAGTTTGGAGAAATGTCCAAATACTTTTACTTAGGCCGTTTTCTTTTCACTTAAAAGTGTATCGCATTTCTTGCCCGATTTTATTTTAAAATATTTGCCTTGTCTTGCTATTTTGAAACACAAAAATAAAGTTATGTGTTTTTAATAAATAAAGTTAAAAAATAGTTACACTAATTTAACTTGCAGCTCTTTTTTTATATTTTGGCATGAGGACACTATTTCGCACCGCATGCAACAAGCCCTGCATCAAATAAATAAATAGGAGTGGTGTGTGGAAAAGGGCCAGCCATCAACCTATCCAAGACAACACTAGTGCCGTTCACTAGGAAAAGGAGCGTCAATCTTAGATGTCCTGTACTACACTAATGTTCTCCGGTGAGCCGAACTATTTGGGCGTAACGCTGGATAGGACGTTATCTGGAACACACATCTTAAGAATGTTACCACGAGACTCTTTGGTAGGGGTTCAGCATGTGACCGAAGGCCATCGAAGAAGTGCCAGAGGCGTGTTGGGTAAACTACATCGAACCATCTGTGTTGGCATCACGCGGACAATGTAGACTTGTCCGACTGATGGAATGGGTGTGCTTTTAGCCATTAGTCACTTTCGATCTTGATCGGTAGGGAGGCACGTTCCGGTGCCCTAAGATTGGAGGTACGCGTCCCAATTCAGGAAATCGATTCCAATGGGTGTTACCCAACAGTTTTCCAGGCTGAGGTGCATGGCATCGGAATTTGCGTGGACGAGTGCTTCCGCAGGAGTATGAGGGGCGCACATCTATGTACTATCGGATAGTGAGGCGATGCTCTTCAGTCGAACGTGATAATCTTGAAAATGGTATGTGAGTGCCTGTACCTTCGCAATGAGTTAGGGAACTTTAACGGCGTAGCATTAGGCTGAGTTCCTGGTCATCACGGGTATGAGGGTAATGAAATTGCGGACTATCTGGCAAAACGAGGGGCAGAAAGCAGACTTTATCCTCTTAAAGGGGTAGTTTACAGGCCTTTGTGGCCTGAGGTACCACCTTAACAAGGCCAATGTCTGTCGATTTTGTTCTGCACTCGCAAGACAGATGTTTCACCATCTGGGTGGAATTGGGGTGCCTCCACACAAGCCGTGGAACATCATTCCCCAAATAGTGCTTGGATTCCTTAGAAGCCTTAACATTGGGATCTAATAGGAGTGGCTTTGCACAATAGCTTAATAGCTCTTCTTGGTCGCGGTGCTTGGCCCAACAATAAAACTACAGTTATTAAGTTAGAAAAAAAATTGAGAATAATAATTACGGTGGAGAAATAAAAAAAAATTATTATTTTAAGAATAGAATTTAATCGAACTGTAGTTATTACATACTAAAGAAATTTTGTCGTGGTCAAGTTCACAGCTAATTTATCACAATATTGTGAAGAAATTACATTCCTGATTTCGTTCTCACCCGTACTGAAAACAGAAGCTTTATCCTTTGGAAGTGTATGAAGTATGACCTTTACTAGAAACTTAAAAAATACAAAAGCTGACAACCTTTGTTAATAGTATGTAGACAGTAAAGATTATTCTCGTACACATTTTCCTAAGCTCTAACGGGATAAATAGATGATATTGATCACTTTACAACTACCTCCCTGTTGACACAAAGAGTACTGATGACATGCGTAGTGACATAGAAAATGCGCATTATACTCAACTAGTGTTGGAGATTAAATGTTCTTTTTTCCCTTATTCAAATCAGGAATGTAATTTCTCACAATATTATGAGAAATTAGCTGTGAACTTGAACACGACAAAATATCTTTAATATATAAAAATTATTATATGCAAGTTCTATCGAATGAACATTAGCAGATCAAGTGTTTGTTTGCTTTCATATATTATCTAAATGCATGTTAAAACTATGAAAACATTATTTTATAACTCTGTGCTTTACCTACCAAGAACATCTATTGGAGTGTACATGGCACTTCTTACAAATGATTGACGAGGTGGACGATCGATACTGAGCTGCATTGTTTTTAATGTGTTATTCGACACACTTTGTTCGATCTGCCAATTCTGAAAATACAGGTGTTAAAGAATTTTTACATACACATATGATTCTAATTTTACAATTGTGCTTTTTGCCGAAAAAATATGTGAAATGCATTATTACATACTTTATGATTTCTCATAAAGTATTTTTTATAAAAGCAAACTCAAGAACTGAGGAGGAAAGCATATGCATATAAGTAGTACTATTTCGCTAATGCTTCCTTAGCTCATCAGTGGATTTTTCCAAATTTCTGAATACAAATCCAAAATTCTTATGTTCAAAATTCAACTAATCAATCGAGAATTGAAGTTGAATACCGAATACAAAGCACAAAAATCTATAAACAAAAACAGAACAATCCATGAGTTTACTTCTCGTCATTCTTATATAATAGACGTATATACAGGACAGACCAAACGAGGATAATGCTGTTTAATGACCGCAAAAGAGCAAATGAGCTGTGTCATTCCGACGCGAATAATTACCTCATTACACGGAATGACTTATTATATATATTTGCGAAGTCAAAGGGAAAGTTGTCTTCTGGTATTGATAACATACCAAATATTATTAAAAAAAAAACTCCAAACATATTGATTTATGAATACCTGACGCTTTTCAATAATATTCTTAATAATGCATACTTTCCAGATTCGTGGAAATGTGCGAGAGTGGTTATAATACCAAAAAGGGGGAAAGATAACAGCGATCCAAAAAATTTCAGGACGATTTGTATGGTTCCAAGCATAAGGTTTTCGAAATATGTGTAAATAATATCGTAGTTAAGACCATGGAAAATATGAAAATTGTATGCGAAAAGCAATTTGGCTTTAAATATAAACACAGTACTGTACATGCAATTAACTTGTTAGCTTCAATTGTGAATTGGAATTTAAAGAAAAAATATTGCACTGGTGTATGCCTTATAGATTTCGAGAAGGCATTTGATAACTTGATATACTACAAATTATTATATTACAAATTCCCCTTACATTTCGTAATTATTTTATACGAAATTCGTGGTATGCAACAACAACAAAACAAGTTCATGTATATTTAAAATTAATAATGGCCTTCAACCGGGAACTGTTAACGCTCCGACTTTGTTTAGTTTATATACATATACATGATCTTCTAAATAGCATTGAGAATATAATTGGGTTTGCTGACGATATTATTATATATCACTCAGACGGCAGAATAGATAAAATTAATGGGAACCTGCAAAGTCTTTACAATATAGTTGAAAAGTACGCCTCTGATTGGAACATGAGAATCAATGTTGATAAGTGTGAATGTATCTTATTTCGGCCACCAGTGAACAAATGTAACTCTAATGTTAGAATGAACTGGAAAAAATTTGGAATGAAATCGGCTTTACATGAGAAACAAATCTCTTCTAAAGATGTCGTTAAATATCTAGGCATTTATATGGACAAGTTCTTATATTTTAATATACATGTCAACATTTTTGCTATAAACCATTCTTTTGTTCTAAAAATATTCAAAAAGATGTAAAAATCTTGCTTTATAAAACATTAATTCGGCCCATTGTAACATACGGTTGTGCCATGTGGTTTAACATCTCTCCTTCTTATATGGAAAAAATCAGAATATTTGAGAGAAGATGTTTAAGGACATGTACCTCACTGCACAAATCCTCCCATAGCAACTACTTGAAA
Source organism: Dexiosoma caninum (assembly GCA_963924685.1). Lineage (NCBI taxonomy): Eukaryota > Metazoa > Arthropoda > Insecta > Diptera > Tachinidae > Dexiosoma > Dexiosoma caninum. The sequence continues at coordinate 88,913,113 of OZ004728.1, read as the reverse complement.
TTTGTTTGTAACAAAAAATTGTATAATGCTGGTAACATAAGTCGAATAGATAACTTCATCATTAAATTAATTAGAAACCATATATTAAATGCACTGAATATACATCTAATAACTTGATTTTGGCACCATACTATTCTGATGATTAATACATATTAAGTACACTAATATCCGGTTATGTTCCTTCTGAAGCATTCATATACTTAGGCAAAAATGGATACATACAAAATTGTTTTGGAACCCCAATCTTCTACCATACGTACCATCATATAACATTAATACACTTTCTGATCAAGAATTAAGATTTGATACTACTATTCCTAACTTAGACAGCAACGAGAGGGATATGACCAGATATTGGTGGTACAACAACTAACAATTCTTTTCTTTTTTACTTCTATCACTTTTGTTTTTATGAATTGAAATATAAAAGTAAGGTTTTTGAATATTTTCATTACATCTAACATATAGTACATAACCATTATTCCATGTGATTATAAAATATAACTATAATTTGAAAAGAATTATACGAGTATATGTAATATTATTAAGTACGCTAGAGTGTTCGATTAGGACCAGTGTGTATGATAAGTTTCGTTATTAAGCTATTTGTATAAATAAACTAATTAAAAAAAAAAAGCCGCAAATATTTACCAATTTTATTACTTATGTATCCGTATTCATAAAGCTGCATATAATAGAAATAAACTGAATCATAATTCATGAAAATCGATGGCTAAATACTGATTTTATTCCCGATAAAGCGAAAGTATATAGCCGTAAATTCCAACAACATTTCATCTGAATAGCGTGTAATTGCTACTCGTATATGCTAATAAATAAAGTTAACAAATAGTTATATTTTTTACTGCTGTATTCATTTTTTAAAAATTTTTTATTTATAAAAGGTTTACTAGACAAATTTCCATACAAAATTTAATCAATATACCTTCTATAAACCAAAAAAATTTTTATGAATACGGCAGTTAATAAACAATGTTTTACTTCTTTTGTTGAAATTATATGGTTCGCTCTATATTTATATTCATTAAATTCTTGAATTACAAAAAAAAAACCTCCATATACTATTTTGGAAAGTATTAAATTAGGTAAGAAATGTCAGATCAATGCGTTGTAGCGCGCGTCACGGAAAGTTTTTTTTTATATTGTGAATAAGAATAACTTTTTCCCAAATTTTCTACACATTTAATCAATTTAATATTCTGCTTTTAAGTAAATAAAAAATTAACATTCTACAATTTGTATATATTTAGGTATACTGTAGCGTGCGTGACGATTTGAAGATTTGCATTAAAAATGTTTGCAATTTTTATTTTGTTTTCTTATCACAATTCTTCGCCTACACCAATGCGATGTTAGCCATTTTGAATGAAAATGAAAAGGCCGCAGTAGTCGGAATTGTACTTGGTGTTAAGAGACAAATTTGGCTCAAAATCTCATACTCAATAACGTCTATTTTATAAATTGCCAAAAATTAATATAAATATTTATTATTATTAAGTGCAAAATAAAAGTATTTACTGAGATGTGAAGATATTCAAAAAAGAATCTAGGCATTCTTATGAAAAATTTTTAAACTATAATTTTAAATATTAATAACACTAATTATTTTAAGCCTAAGGTTTATTTTTATTTTATATTTATTTCAATATTTCGCTACTCCTTTGTGTAGCTTCTTCAGGAAAATTGGTTTTTGTTTTTTTTTATATATATATAATTACTGTTATTAATATAAAAAAAAGGTAAAAAAACTAGAAAAATTATAATTTTAAATTAAATTATAATATTTTCAAGCTTAAGGTCAGTATTAATTTTCACAATTTTAAAAAAGAACCAATTTCCTGAAGAAGCTACACAAAGAAGTGGCGAAATATTGAATAAATAAAAATTAGAAAAACATTACTGACCTTAAGCTTGGAAAATATTAAAATTTAATTTAATATAAAAAATGGTCCAATAAATGGCAAGAAACATATAATTTTAAATATGTGCAGCGCCAAATGTCAATCTCTGAGGTATGTACATATATTAAATATTTTGTTTTGTTCAATAATATTTAAAATTGCAAAATTTTTGAGTCATCTTTTTTCAATGAAGTTTCGTTTTTATTTCATGGTAATTAGCAATTATTAATTTTAAATCTCATGAACATTATGCCTAGAATTCGAATAAATAGTTGAAAACACAAATTTCTGTCGCACATAATTATGAAAAAAAAATTCCAAATAATTTTAAACGATGCCAATTAATATTCTAGTCGACAAATTGTCCAACAAATTTGTCGTGATATGATATAAATACATATTCACCTTTTGTTGCAATTGTGTTTAAACCATAAGTCTGTGTTGTTTTGGTAAAAATTGAGTTTGGAAATTAAGTCAATCGATTTGCATTACCAAGACATGTGATTAAAATATATGTACTATAAGTTTACATATGATATTTGAACCCACCTTCAGGATAACTATTTGTTCCATACAGTTCGGTTGACAGTGGCCGCATTTGGAAATCGATGACTTAGTATTACCATTTATATTACGAAAAGTATCAAAGTACTTGTTGCAGCACATTAATCCTTGTATGTTGCAAACCTTATTATTTTTCCAATATTTGTTACTATAAAAGTGCGGTACACAATTGCATAATTTCTGAATGTGATGAGCACGACACTCCATTAAGCAAAGGTTACGCGAATAAATCGAGGGAAATAACTTCAAATTAGATTCGGTTACATCGCGGCAATGCCTATTTTCAACTGTTGTTTGTCTGAAAATAACAAGAAATATAATAGGAACTCCTTGAAAGAAAAAGGTTTACAAATGTTTGAGCCACGTTACTAAAAGTCATTCCTTAGGAACTACTTTTGATATATTTCCGAAATATCAATAAAAGTATATTTGCAACTTCTCAGGAAGTTAATAAGAACAACATCGAGAAAATTGGTAAGAAAATGATTTATTGTACAAAATTCGTTTATGTTTGCTTATTTATATATTTGTATGCACATATTTATAAAACATTTGTCTTTATTATTTATTCAATCGTAAAACAAATGAAGTAATAAGAATACAATTCAATTGCATTTCAATTAGAATTTTTCTAGAATTGGAACTTATTATAACCTGCTTCTTATTAATAGCATTAAACCAAAGCGATAAGCAACTTTTCATAGCTCCGTGGGAGTAATAAGAAATTAGTTCCATTGCTCTGAATAAATAAGTTAAAAAAAGTGGATTTACTTAAAATCACAAGCATTACTTCGAATTTAATGAATCGGCATCGAAAAAGATAACTTCCGGCAACGACAATCCTATGTAAAAAGAAGTGGAACTAATGCGATTGTGCACTATTTTCGGATCGCAAGTTCAGAATCTTATTGACTTCTTCGGAAGCAGTTTTTTCTCTTTGTACCGATTGATTTAGATTTGTTGACAAGTTCAGAAATACAAGTTTTAGAACATTTAAATAAACGTTTAGAAACGCTAGACATGACTACGCCGTATGAAATTTCAGACTCCAATTTAAGTCATATTTTATTATAATTAACCGAAAAAAATTGTAGTGTGTGTAATAGAAAATGTTATTTAAACAAACTTTATAAACAAATTGGATATTCTTTATTATGTATTACTTTCTGTTTCTTCAACGTCTACAGATTATTAATCGGTTAAGCTTAAACTTCGATTAATTAATAGCACTGTACGATAAACGTACTTTAGTACCCATTTAGACTATGTTGGTTTTCTTACAGAAATCTTTTTTGGTCCCCATTAAAATGAATTCTCATTCACACAAAGATATTTTTTAATGCATATTAAAACGATTTTCAATACGTGTATGTACGTATCTTCTTCCCTTTACTCTTTCTTATCTCCTCATCAAAGTAAGACTTTCTGCTAGAAAACTCGCATTGTCTAAACAGCGACCAAGTATACTTACTTTAAGAAATATTTGTCATTATTTATTTGTCTAACAAAAAATTTCGATTTATAACTTTTCAAGTTATCATTATTAAGTTGCATAGCTGATCGTGTCCATGTTGTTGGTATTTCATAAGCAGAATGAACGTAAATCGTTAAACGACCCATTATATCATGTTCGATAACTTTGGTGCTGGTAGAGGGACTACTAAAATTAATGTAATGAATTTTCCTCTGATAATGATCTTTTAAATGTTTAGGGTATGGATTTAAGTCGGACCAATATCTGTAAAAAATTAATTCCTTGGCATTTCAAAAAGTTTTTCGAGAGATTAAATTTACTCTACTCACTTAGTGTATAATTTTTCACTGAGAAAATTGTTGAACGTATAACATATTCCGACCTCTGTCATTATCTTGATAGCTTTTTTATTATTTGATAGGACAGCATAGTAATTTGATAAGCTGAAATAATCAAAAATATATACACATGCGATGCCATAAATGTAATTAAAAAAAAACGTCATTCAATCCGAAATATCAAACAAAATAGAATTGAAATGTATAACAGTTGCGTTCGATATCGAATGCCGTACATGGTTTTAAGTATCTACGAGAATATTTTGTTAAGAACGTAACTAAGGCCTAACTAATTTTTCTTTTTAAATCGGATTTTCTTCTATTCTCATGCAGATAACACTTTAAAATAAAATTTATAAAAAAAAACCTGGTGTGTTCCAGCAGAGAATTGATAAGTTTCTTATTAAATTCTCAGACTTAAAAAGATAATCATGACGACAATACAGTAGAAGCTCGAAAAAGTTAAGTAGTTTGTTTTGGGAGCGCTTAACTTTTTCGAATTCTTAACTTTTGCGTGATATGAAAAATTCATGTTTATATTGTAAACAACTTTGTAATCTTCTATTTGCAATCGTAGAAGACTGTTTGACGATCCGAACAGGCGATGAAATTTATCATCCGCAATATCGTATTCAGAATAACGGCAGAAATGGTGACATGATAAAGGGTGTGTGGTAGCAGATTTATATTTTCAAACTTAAATAAGAAACGTAATAATTGACACAAAGTTTTATTAAGAATTAAGAACGATAGAATGTAAATGCGGATTTTATTTCTTAAAGAGTATGTCGTCATACAGATCCTTCAGATCCTTTTTTAAAATTTCATGAATAATCGCTCTTGGAAGTCCAAGTGAGTCTGCTCTTTTACGTATTGATAGCTGCGGATTTTCACGTAAACTGCTTTCAACCAGTTCAATGTTTTCGGGAGTCCTTGAAGATCGACTGGGCCCTGGCCGAGGGGCATTCATAGCCGAAGTAATTGCACGGAATCTCTGCACCCACGAACGAATTAAATTTACACTCGGTCCGTCACTTATTCGCCGAATACTGAACTTTGAACAAAATTGTCGACGAGCAATTACGTAGGAATCATTACTCTTAAAAAATGTCTCCACAGCGAACGCGCGATGCTCACTCGACCACTGCGACATCGTGACTGAGAAATCCGCACAATCGATAATTCCCATGGCGCCACCCTCCCTCCCCACCGTTTATTACTTTTAGAAATAATCGTATTTAAAAATATAAATTTGCCACCAGACACCCTGTAGAAACTCTTCCAGATGAATCGTCTACGATACTCAAAAAAGAATGGTGTAAGATTCTAAAATTCCTACTACTTCCGAGCAAAATAATTTGTTCTTTGATGTTATGTCGACGCATTAATATTTTAGCAAGAGGAGTGCCATTTTATTCATTATTTCGTTGCCCAAAAACTTAGACATTTCGGAAGAACTTTTGAAGAGACGGTGTTGAGTATTTGAACAGAGGATGTTATTGTTTCAGAGCCAACACGCTAACTGCTCGGCCAACAGCAGCCACAATGGCGATATTGAAGTAACATAAACCACACTAATTTGTTTCAGTCGTCCAACAATCTTCCAAGAGTCGCAAAAGCATCATTCAAATGAGTGAAATACGATTGCGGTGACATAACGATCATTCGATGATCGTCCGAATGCTTAAGCAAGTATTGTGGTGTAAAATAAAAAATAGTCGTAGAGCACTCATCAAAATGCCTCGCAAAAACATAATTTCGAAGAGTTGACTAGTAGTAATCTTCAATGCTCGCCAAAGTACGTAAACGACGATTCACTCGTTCAACAATCGTCTGGACGGTTAAAAAAAGTAGAATGAAATGATCGCGCTCGTCAAACAATCTTCGAAATGCGAATCCGTCTCCAAAAGCTAAATATTATTCTGTTGAAAATTGACAATGGAAATACATACAAAGCTTTCCAATTCAGCAATCTAAACGTAACTGTTGGCATTCACAATACAGTATCGGTCCGATTGCAAATTGTTTAAATTTCTGAATCTACTTCCTTCATTGCGACATACATACTTTCAGTGGGCTCATACAGTTATTTCCTGCTAAGCGAAATTCGTCTCTCGTTTCAATTGTTTTTACACCGTCATTGACGATTTTTCTTATGGTAATCTTTTCTTTAGTCACTTTTAAAAATTCTTAAAATTATTATTTTTTAATTAAAATTGAGATTATGTAGTATCATACTTAAAGATCAACTGCATATATTCCTCAGATGGTATGTTATTTTGAAATGTGTCGAATTTGTAAGCCTTTCTTGCGGACGTTTGTGATAAAAGTTGTAAAAAGTTACTTAAGTTGCGTGAACCCCTAGACAGAGTGTCATTATAAAATCTAAAATAAAAAATAAACATCATGTAAATGTTTATCTACAAAAATAAATTTTTCAATTATTATAAAAATGTATATGTATTGTAGAATAAATTGCTGCGTTGTTGTTTATTACGGGTGCTTTTTTGACGTTCACATCCTTCAGTTGGCAGCAGCGTTTTGTTTCAAAATCGAATTGGTTTGTAATGAGTTTGATTTGTGACTCTATAATAAATATACTTGCGGCAAAAGCAAAATAACGTTTCTGTTCGCGAAACTCTTCAGGGGCTCTGCAAACTTTACGGTTGTCATAATCCTCATTTAAAGCAGCAAATTCCTCTATTTCACAAACGGTTTACCTTTTTTCGGTGGCATATTATAATTTTGGCTGATGCTTACAAACCAAATATGTGCAATAAATGTACGCAATGTCAAATGATCAAAAATGTCTAAAATTGAGGGCAAATTATTACCTTATGAAATTATCCAGTTTTGTTTGATTCAACAAAGTTTGAGGACATAGAGTCACTGAAGGAAATGCATTTCCAGAAGTCCAAAGATCATCTATATGAGTAATGGCTGAATTTCTAGAGTTATAGCTCTTCATTAAGTCCATACAAGTGAATAATGATATTAACAAAAATACTAAAAGTGTTATGATCCAAAAAGTTCTGCAATTATAATAAAATTTTGTTAAGAATTAAATTACTGTTTTCGCTTGCAGTTCATTTGTTATTTGTCGACTTTAATATGAATTATTTCAATAATAGTTTCTAAACGAACGCAGTAAAAAACACTTCTATTGCTCGGGGCAAGGTGGGTATATAAAAATTTGCAGTTTTAAAGACTTTTTTGCAATAATTTCAAGAAGTTAAATGGGAAAAACCGCCAAAAATACCAAGCAATAAATCATTTTCAGAGTACGCAGAGTGATCGAATTAAAACTAGTCGTGATTAAATCCAATTTGGATATATTTTCCACAATACGAGTAAATATAATTATTATTGGGTTTATTGTTTCACGGACTTGACCCGTGAGTTTTTTTTGTTTGTGAAATGGTTTTTCTTTTTTATTTGTTTGCATGTTAATGCATGCTTATTATTTTTAAAGAAATTATATCTCAGCAATTCATTCATATACATTCAGGTATGTGATGGAAATCGATCGATTTGAAAAGTAAATGGTCGTTTGAAATCGACAGTAGTGTGATGAATTTCGATCGATTTCATATTCCATATTTGTTCGTTTCCACTTATCTTCTCTAAATACAACTGTATAAAATCTAATAATACAAATGTAAAATATGCAAACATGTCTGTATGTGAGTGACGTTTGTAAAATATTTTAACAAAATAAGAAAATAAAAGTTGTATCAACATATTTTATAATTTTTATTTATAAAATGCCTTTTTGTGCTGCGGTTTCGCTATTTCTCTTGGAAGAAAATAATAAAATGAATAGCGAAAATATTCTAAGAACACGTTTAAGAGATAAATCGGATCCCTTAAATTTGCCAGATGAAATATGGGTATTTAAATTTTTAAATTTCACTTCTATATTAACTAGTATTTATTTAAATACATTTGTTGAATATTTTCGTTTAAATAAGGACGAATTCATAATCATTTTTCATTTTTCATTTTTCATTTTTCATTTATTTTTTTACTTTTTTTGTATATTTCCTTACATTTTGTTCAAGTAAAATTAAACGATTTGAAAACGAATTTAAACTGGCATTATCGAAATGCGTCACATGTTAAAAACGTCTCTTTTTTTCAATGAAACAAGATGGAATATGAAATCGTCACATACAAATTCATCACACTATTTGTCGATTTCAAAACGTTTTAACGCCGAAAACGATTTTCATCACATACCTGATTATGTATACTACATACCAAACAAAAAAAATTTAATGAGTTTTATGAATTGGTATTTTCAAAACTTCTTAAGCAATTGATCTGAATTAATTGTTAATGCCAAGATTATCACTTTTGAACTCATGGAAAACACATTTAACTCTGTCGATTAATCCATAGAACAACTGAGCAGTTGTAATTATAATTTAAATACATTTTTAAATGTGTTACAGCGACTCTTGAACCCATGTTAAATCAAGGAACAATTCATTGGTTCTAAGCACTCTTTTAAATGACGAGTTGTTCTATTAAATGTGAACAAATCTCATCCATGACACCCGTATGTTAAAATCACGCGTTCTTCAGCTAAGTTGAATCAGTTCATTTGCAATCGAACCCATGCATTAACTATTTCTTCTGCATGGCTTATTTTGCTGGATATGTAGGTATATCTGCATACTTGTAAAATGATCAATTATTATATAAACGGCCAGGTCAAGCCGAAGCTTTGAATTCTTTATTATGTCCTTGTTTTTTTTTAGTATTTTATGAATAAGAGTAGGAGAATTTGATATGAATAACTACACAATCGAACAACGTAGCAAAACAAATTAACTTTATTTTTTCAACCAACAATACACTGTGTTGACACAGCGTGTATATCATTTTAATGTGATGACACACAGCGTCGACAATAAACCATTTGATTGTAGGTTTTCGTCAACGTGAATCTTTTTTTAATGACACGTACAAATGAGCAAAGCAGAAAATTACTACCACTAAGAAGACATAATCTAATAAAAAGAAAACCTCCATAATATACTGTATTTAAAAATAATTTTTATAATAATCTCGTAAATAAAAAATTTATAAAGAATTAAAACCATATAGCTCATTCTACGCAACCCTTTATAAGTCTATTGTTTGGAAACATGCCTCAATGACTTTAGCAGGGGAAGGTATCCAACGAAGTGGATGTAACAATCGATCAAACGCACTATCTCGGCGAACATTTACATTTTTTATATTAGTTAAGCCATTGGATATATTCATTTCATACTTACAACTCTGACGAATGAATACTTGTTTTAGCCAAATACGATGTACAGTGTATTGAATTATTTTTAAGAAAATCCACTATAAAACTCAAAACGGTTTGAACTTTCCGCTTGCGAATATAAGAAAGCAACATTTTGAAATGTGACCGCAGGAAACGTTAATAAAAATAAAAAAATCTTTTCGAATATTTTTGAAGCATAAATATTATATATTTTGTCTTTTCTAAAACGGCTATACATATTATGATGGTATGTTGTATGTATATTAAATTAAATTTACATTTACATATATTATTTAATTTTTATTCTTTGCCACTTAACGTAATTACATTTGATTATAAATAGTACTTAATTGGAATATTTCTATTGCGCAGATAATCGCCAGTAGCATATATACATACGTGTGTGTATATTTTGTTATCTATAGCGTGCAACGTTATTTTTGTTAATGAACTCAAAGGTGTATAGAAGTAATTTGTAGCGAAATTGATTTAATAATTAATGAATAAATTTTTAAATTGCAACGCTAAGCGTTCAAAATTTTTATATAGATTGGATTTATGTATGTAGGTTTGTTTCTTTACTTTAAATAGGGCACCCGAGCGATCTCAATCTTACCAGAAAGCGTTCCCGTACACAAATATTGGGTAAATGAGAGAAGTTTTGAGAGTGTAATGTTCTTGTTTTTCTTGCACGAAATAGTCCACACTTTTTCTTCGGGTTAGCAATCAGCGGTTTCATAAATAAACAATAACAAAATAACCAAATTACAATGCACTCGCGATAACGTGAACTAATTAAAACCGGAGGTGTTCACGTTTGCGAATTGTTCACCTTTTCGAATACTAACAAAATTGTATTGTATTTTTAATATATTTATGAAATTGGTTTTTATTAAAATAGTTATTTATACATTAAATCACACAAAATTATATAATAATTTGGTATTATTGACATATGGACATATATAGTTTATACATCCATGCACATGTTAATTGTAATTTTACAAAAATTAGTTAATATTAAAAAAAATGATTATTCGTTTCTGCAACAGTATCTTTTCAAAAATTTGTATTAAAATACTAAATGAAATTGATAGTCAGAAAAATACAAATGCCAAGTATATATGCTCACGCTTACAGTTTTATGAAGAAAGGTTTCCCAGAAGTAAGAAAAGCCGAATATTTACATACATTTCAAATTTCTTGTAACTAAGCGCAGTAGTTTTTGTTGTTCAAGTTACAGAGCCTTCTTCATAAGTTTGTTCATCATAGGTATATGTATGTACAGCCGTGTTACAGATTCCGTTCGTATTGGTTTTGAATCCGTAGTGGCCATTCCGAACGAATTCATTTTGGTTGGTTAAGATAGTCAATTACAAAAAAGAAGGGATTTCCCGTTATTACTGCTTATGGCGTCGTGAAAACCGAGCGTGTACAGTACTTGTCGTTGCCCATTACACAAAGCTACATAAAAACATCCTGCGTTTATCAATCTATCCAGCATAAATGTTATTTTTTGTTGATTTTTTGTGAATAGTAGAATTGAAATTCTTTCCCTTCTTTTGTAATAAAAATAATAAAAGAAACATTTTCTCCCTGTGTGACGTCTCACAACATTCGTACTTGATTTTTGTCATGTGCATTAAATACCAGGAGACTAATATTGCACAAAAAACAGCAAGGGGTACTTACAGTTCTTTTTGAAGAATTTGTAAGCATCCTTTCAAGGCGATTTGTTAATAAATGATGATGAAACTGAATTCGCTAAATATTTATTCAAGGCCACATGTACCACTAACCAGGAAATATTTACTTGTTATTTCAATAAGCTTGTGTTCCAACCCAACTTCATGAACAAATGAACAAAACAATTTTCATATGTGGAATAAAAGCGATGACTGAAATGACATGTTAATTAAAGAAAACCAAATAATTTTTAACTAAATCATGAAATAAAAAGAACTATTATTTGTTCATTGCAAGTTTTTAAATATTTTATAATAGAAATTTCTAACTTTTTCACTGTTGCGAAACATTTACTTTTAATTTGTTATTGTTTATTTATGAAACATCTGATTCCTTTTTTATTCACCAAACTTGGCCGAAGAAAAAGTATTTCGTGCAAGAAGCAGAAGATACTCTCTCAAAACGTCGTTCATGTACTAAATTTGCGAGTACGGGAACATTTTTTTGGAAAGATTTGCATCTCTCGGTCGCCCAATTTAGAGTAAAGAAACATACCTAATATATATGTATATCGCTGACCTGTTATCATACGTCGGTATTTAAGTAAATAGAGCCAAAGTAAAAAAGAAATATAATATAACAAAACCAAAGATTAAGAATTCTGCGTAAGGATAATTTGATAATTGCACTCGATTACTGCATCTCACATCACACCATCTGATAGCTTCTCTCGAATCACTATCCCTTTCCACAAATATCACAATTTAGCACTATTCCTTCACCATTGCTGTTGGCAAAGCATATTACTTAATAATAATTACCTTGGTGAGTGGTTACTTTTTATTTATTCCTCTTAAAACCGTATACGTATTTTTTTTTTATCAGTTTTTAATATTCTCGGTTGAAAATGCGATAAATTAAAATATAGTGGATCTATTATGAATGGCAACCGAACCTTAGTTGAGTTGCCAGGTGACGAATATGTTATTTCAGATAGCAACTAGTAACTGGAGAATTGTAAATTGCAATTGCTTTTTTAATGCTTTTTTTTGGGCAATCACAATTAATCTCGAGCTATTAAATTTTTTCAGGATTAACCGCTCAACAGTTTTTGAAAACCTGTTTCGTATATTTGACCGTATTCGTTTAGTTAATTTGTTCAAGTCTGAGGAGAAATATTAGAGCAATTCATATTAAACAAGTTCTGAATATCAGATATTTTAATCCACTTCGAGTGTTTGTTTTTTATGAAGATGGTGAGAAGACGTTAACTCGTCTAAAATTATTTTTTTTTGAAACTCCTACTTGGGTTGATCCATTTTTTTTTAGGTTTTATATATTGCAAATGGTTTGGAACACATTTCAACTTGCTAATTATAATATTTCCATTACGGATACGAAGATAAAAAGTAATATTTAAAGGAGTGAGTGGCAACAAATTTCTTTTAATGACTAATTTAAATTTGTTCTCATTTCTTTATTTTAATTATAATTATTGTTCATTTTCGAATTATAATTTGTGCTAAAATATTATTTTCTGCTAAACAATATAGTCTAAACTAATGAGATTTAAATACATTAAAATTCTGTAGAATTTATATACATATGTGTGAAATTTTGATAAATATGCATAACAAAAATGGGACGTATTATAAAAATAAACTTAAAATATACTTTTGAAGACTTTCTTTCTTTTTTAAGATTTGCATTTTCATTTTGATTTTAAAGTGAAAATTTTCAATAGAATTTTTTGATTTGTTTTATATAACTTTTAAATATTAATTAATAAATTGATGCTAAAATTCTAAACGCTTTTATACAATAAAAGAAAATAATTAGAACAATCATGCTTCCCATACATACTTTTTCATCTTTTACATTTTATAATAGTTTTCGCACTTGAAACGAACACGCACATAATCGGCTTTTATTAATTAAATAGTTTCTTTATAAGCTTTAGCAACACCATTGCCTTTATTTGAACTCCGTAGTCAGCCATCCCACAATTGAAATATAGTAGATTTACGTTTAGTAAACAGGCGATAGAGGAATTCTGTTCTACCAAATAACTTTTGTTTCATAATAAATTTATGGGCTAATCTTTTGTACCAAACGAAAACATGTATGACAAACAGGCACTGGTTTGCCGCTATCCAAGCCGGGTAAGGGGATGTTTTTATCAATACAACGTTCACAGAATATATCGCCGCAGCGCCAGCAATGGGTTTTCTTACTGAACTGATCAAATGGCGTTGAGCAAGAACACGTAGTAACATTGCGCATGGACTTCCAATCTACGGCCACGGAATTAATTTCCTCATTAAAGGTACTGGGATCAACTTCATCAGAGAGCTGCAAAAATACAAAAAAAAAGTTACTGCGTGTATAAAAAAATCTTTTCAATTCATTTTTGTTTATTTCTCATTCATTACTTTCTAATAGCAGAAGCGGGTGATTTTTCCACTCTTTCTTTCAGGCCCTCTTGTAGGTTTTCGGGGGCACTTTTTTACGAACTTAATTTTATAATTTCTCACTTCCGGTATTTATATATTTTTTGCCTATTTTGGCAATATTGTACTGACTAATCAATTTAATAATTTGAAATTTAAAAAAATAATAAATGGCAGCGCTGGAAACTGCATACGCACATACGGATGGCTCAAAAATTGGTAGAGGGGTGGAGGATGATTTATATAGGGGAATTCGGAATGGAATAGATACATCCTTTAGGCTCCAGAATGAATGTAGCATACTGCAGACTATACTGCAGAATATAATGCGATTACAAGGGCGGCGAACTGGTTGGGGTTTCATCGAATATCGAATATCGGATATAGATATTCGCTTCGTAACCATCGTAAAGCTAACATATAGCGCTGTACACTACATCGAACATCGTTCGCGAATGCTTTGTATCTCTGAAACGGATGGCACGACACTTCGATTGCGGTATGTTGCAGACGGTCTGTCAAAGAGGGTGATGATCCTTCAGAAGACGGACATCTATGATATCTGTGGAATTCCTCTCTCTTAATACTGGAGGCCCGTCGATCATGTATTTTTGGCAAGGAATAGGTGGCAGGATGAGCCTACTTGTTCCATAGCGAGAACTTTCAGGCCTGAAATTGATATGGAAAGAGCACGGAAGCTCCTGAAATGTCCCAAGGCACAGATCAATGATCCGGTTGCGGCGATTACGAGACATTGTCCTTTTGGTAGCCATGCGACCCCTTGGAAGGAAAAGACACCAGCACAATGCGTGTGTCTCTGTACTGCAGTCTGGGTAGCCGGTTTTCCAGTATTCTTTCGGCACTATGGGAAGTGTAGCTTAGGGTCTTCTCTCCTTTATTATGGCAATTCGATGGCCCTGATGTCTTCTATATTCTTCGTCCGCCGTTCTGCTCGTTTCTCTTTCTTAGTTCCTCTCTCTCGCGCCCATCTCTATACTCCTCTCTTCTATCTATTTGTAACAGGTAAACCAAAGAGAACTTTGAACAGCCAAGTGGGCCGGACACCAAGATTTCCTTTACCGGCGACCTGGATAACTTAACCAACTTCCAACAGTTCGTAATGGAAATGATAGAAGTCCTAAATTTACAAAGACTGAAAAGTTGCTGTATAATCGCCACCGGTTTAAATTATGACTGAAGGAAGTATGTATATGAATTACGCGGACCCGTGGGCATAATCTCTTGTTGAGAATTTGAGCTGATTTAAAATTATCCACTATCACTGTCGTTTTCTATAAGGAAAATTTTAATGCACATACCGACAAACTAGCAAATGACATTCCACCGCTACCACCTCTGCTGCTGGCACTCTGTCCACCGGAAAGTTTTAGAGGATGGTCATTATCCGCTGATGATAATTCACTCATCTTTTTATCATAATTATATCTGTAAAAACATACTTAAACATGATACACAAACAAATTGCAGATCAAACTAACTTGTTGTCATTGGCATCTGTGGCATTAGAAGGTTCTTTGGTATTCGATTTAGTCGAAGTAGCATCTTGTAGTTTTCTAGCCGATTTTGAAATATAATTCTTAAAGCTTGCAATGCGCTTAAAAAAGAATAAAACTTGAAAACACATACTGAAATATATTTGCAAGAAATTTTACATACCTTCGTTAAATGTTGGACATGATCTTCTAAGGATGTTGTATGATCCTTGCTAGCTAATAACAAATCGCCTAAGGGTTCCCTAGGATGCACACCGCTTTCGAAGCGACTGTACATGCCACGCCAAAATCTGAAAATGTCAGAGCGTTACTATAAGGAATCTCTTAAATAAAAGATAATAAATCCTACTTAATACATTGTGGTGCCAAGTTAGCCTTAATCGTTTCATCAACATTAGGTTTGTATAATGGATTTATATACTCGTTCATGTGATTGGCCATATAACCCCATAAAGAATAAGTTCTTTCCGATAATTTCAAGTCTAAGCGGTCTTTTTCGCAGTTACCGACAAAAGTACCATATTGACACGAATGCACATGATCGTGTAGGATCAAAAGAAAACGTTCATTGAATTCGAAAGCATCGCTGCGTTGTGACATCAATTGCCAAGTACAGTCGAGAAATTGTGTGAATATGGGTGAAGTTTCACGCGCATCGTTTTGCACATGACCACAACGATCACTAAATTTGTGACCAAAAGCCAACCAGTCTTTCTCAATAAGAGCCTGCAAATAAAAGGTAATTTTAATACTTAAAATGTTTTTTTGAAGAACACATTGTACACATACCTGAAAGCCCTTTATAGTTCGATAGTATGGATCGAGCATTAATGAAGCCAACGAACACACTTGTGAAGTACGATCCCACCCATCAGAACAGTGAACAACTACTGATACGCCTTCATCAACAACTTTCGAAATGAAACTGTAACAAAATTTAAATTTCTATTCATAGACAGTCTTAACATATACATACAACTTAATACAGAAGTTCCTTTCTGCATTGTGGTATAAAATACGTAGAATTATTGAAAATCTTAAGTTAACCAATACTCTGTATAACAACGTTAATTTATAAAATTACTATATAATTTGAAGCATGATAACTGATGCAGTGGCGTAATCGCAATGTTTATAGAGTATAAGTGAGGCTAGACAGCATGAAATACGTTTTATATGTGCCACTACACACTTCGTCGGCATACGTAATGTGATAGCTTTTCACTTCTTTCACTACGTAGAAAACAACAACTCTGAAAACATTAAGGAACTTTTCCAAGTGAAAGTAGATAATCAACAACCACAATAAAGTGCACTGGAAACGATCACATACACACAACACGGCTACAGTACGTGTTGTCGACTTTGTTTGATGAAAAATGAGACAATTTTGATTTTTCAATTCAATGGATGACACTAACACATAAGTATGGTTAGACGAGTGAATCGCCGTTTACGCGATTTGCGAGCTATTAAAGATTATTAGTAGTACACAATCACATTCGCCTTATTCAAATTATATTTTTGCAAGTCATTTTGCTGATTGTTCTAGGAGTGTTTTTTATGTTACTCCACAATCGTCGTTTAAGTATTCTGAAGACCACTGAAAGATCGTTATTTCACCACAATCGTATTTCACTAATTTGAATGTGCTTTTATGAACCTTTTAATTATTGTGGTAGTGAATAGAATCTGTGTGTTTTATATTACTTCAAAATCATCCCATTGTCATCGCATTGTGGCTGCTGTTGCCTGAGTAGTTAGCAACCAGGATATCGCTGGATCAATACTCAATACTGCATCATCAACAGTTTTTCTTGATGTGTCTATTTTATTTGAAGAACAATATAATAAATAAAATGGCTCTTCTATAGTTGAAAGGATTAATGCGTCGACATAAAATCAAAAAACAATTATTTGTTTCTTTTCAACTCAGTTTTTGATCATCGTATAAACATTCATCAAGGCGATTGTTTCAAGACTCCTCTGCAGTAGGAATATAAGAGTTTTAAACCATTCGGAACATAGTAGAGAATTCATATGGAAAAGTCGCCATCGTTACAGTTTCTCCCGTTGTATTTAACGTGCACGATCGGAATGCCACGTCGCGGATTATTAATTTAATTGCCTACTGAGATCAGGGAACCATATTACATATGTTGTATAGTGGGAACTTTATTTACTATGTTTTTTGGGAATTGTTTGGGTTCAATAGCAGAAAATATCTATACTTAGATTCCACCCTTTGGCACAGAAAAAATTTTTGCGGGAACAAATTCAACTAAAGGAGAATTATTTCAGTCTCTTTTTCAAACAATTTTTTAATTGCGCCAATTAAATTTCTTATTTCAAAATATTTACAAATTTGTATGTAAATGCATGTATGTTGTCCATGAATATATGTATAAGAAGATATAGCATTTTAGTTGACTTAAATGTTGAAAAACAAATATGTATGTTAATTGATATATGTATCTTTGTTTGCACGCTGACAATTGGCAAACATTTTAATTGGAACAACAATTTACTAATAAACTTTTAAATTGAAGCTCATTTTTGATTTTTTCTGTGTGATGGAGTCTATGTAAAATAATATAATATTTTGAACCATGTTCACCGACAACTTTTGTTGATTGTAGATTTTACACCAGCGGGAGTACATGTGAAAGAGAGGTTTTGGAAAAATTGTTTCAAAGACAGTATATATTTTTTCAAGGGGGAGACCCGAATATTTTTCTAAATTCTATATTCAGCTCATAAGATGTTTTTTTTGGACTAAAATCTCTCATCGTTTAGTCTCTTTATTTAAGTATTAATAACTTAATAACACCTACTTATATGTTATTACCTTGACGTATCCAAAATAGAGCGTATGTGCTTAAGCCAACCTGATGATTCTAAAGCGTTCAAAAATCCGCTCATAGTTGGTGTCTTTTGTTCACAAGCTTCGATTAACTTCTGCAAACTGGTTCTTTGCGTGTGAATATTTTCAATGCCAAGGAAATGAAATTTAATATTCTCATAAAAGGCTTCATTTTCATAACCTTTGCCAGCAGCACGATTAGCTAAAGCATTTATCTGAAAATTGAAATAATCCACAGGAATAGGAAAATATTAGAAACTAGCTTTTACTTCGCGCCCGCAATTATCACTTATATGTGAAGAGTTACGTACGTATATGTTACAATAAGAGAAAACAGTTATTCAATTTTCCTATGACCTGTATTTACTTATAATTGGTGAATTCAAATGGTAGTCTTATCAAGTTATAATGTCATAATGTCTTAACATTTTACAATAGTTTAAAAAAATTGTTGTTGGGCTGTGAATAAAAACAGTCATAAAATAATAAGACTTTTAGAGCTGTGTTTATTGCTTTGTCATAAATTAGCAGTAGAAATCTGAGTTGAATGTCTAAAGCTGTTTAGTTAAGCCGTCGGCAATAATCACAAGCCGTCGCCGAAATATACAAAGAATATAAGGACGATTAAAAATTTTTTACACTTTTATATATATTTATTACATCAAATTTTTATATTTAAAAAAAAAAATTAAAAAAAAAAATTATTTCTAAAACTATACAAGTGAGAATAATTTGCTTTCACAACCTAATTGGCTGGCGGCCACTGAACAAGTTTCCACCAGCCGCCGCCCAAAAAAATTTGTCAGCTCGTATTACGGCAACAGTTGTTTCTGTTTATCATTAATTTTTTATTTATTAGACAAAGTGTGCCCAAGAAATATTTATTATTATTATCAGCCATTATGACGTCCAATATGTAATTTTCCACAATTTTAGTTCTTTCGCTTGCTTTTGGCATTTTCATAAATTTATTACTTTTTCTGATCACCTGTTTAAAATTGAAAATAGTTCACTAAATTATGACGGCTTGTTCACAGCGATCATATTTTTTTGTGTTATTATTTTAGAACATATGACTTTATGACTACCATTTGAATTCCCCAAATATTTATTTTCTTATTAGTACCTTTTTATACTTTTTGCAACTTACTTATTAGTAAGCAGTCGAGAATGGCGGTCGATCTAACGTTTTTTAAAGTTGAGTACTAATTTAAAAGCTTACTAAAATTACTGTCTGATTACCATTTTAACTATCTCATATCACTGTGGTAAATATTTTTTTTAAACTTTAATCTAAAATTTAATGTTGAAAATTTATTTAACGTTGTAATACAATAGAATATTTGAAATAAATACAATTAATTGCATAATAAAAGCGTTCAATATTTTGCATATATATATATATATGCCCTCTACCGCCCTCATGGTACATTTGAAAAAATATACATTCTGTGTGTCTTCTGAGCTTAGATCTATCTATGTTTCACATTTTATGAAAATCGCTTGTATGGTTTCGGAGAGTTATATATTGCCCCTACGCTCCCTAGCAGTCCTATTTTTATAAATGTATTACTTATGTTTGTGTATTTCTTTGAAAAGCGGTTGTATAGTTTTGCAGAGGCATATAATTCGCCATTTTTTTAAATCTGTACATCCTATGTATCCTTATGTATTCCGCGGGTATACTCTCTAATTCGAAACGAAAAGAAAATTATTTGAATTTGTATGTTGTGTCCATTGGTATAATATAACATTTTCTTTCGATTCGAATTACAGAGTAACCCCCAGAACTACATGTGAAAGTCGCTGAGAGGAATGTATTGCTCCCTACGCCCACTCCTGGTAATATTTTTTTATTACATATATATTCACGTCTTAAATTTCATCAAAATCGGTTATTTAGTTTTGGAGACGCATATATTACCGCTGCGGTCCCCTCGTGGTCCTATTTTTTTATTTTATTATCTTATATATGCTCTTCTCTGGACTCAGATCTATCTATGTTTTCATTTTCATTAAAATCGGTATGGAATTTCAGAGAGTAAATTTCTACCCCTCTCCGTCTTTTTCAACTACCGGATATAACTTTTTTTCCTTATAAACCATCCTCGGAATATTTAAAACCATAAACCGAAAAAATTTTGGACATCGGTCTAGCTATGCTGATCGTTTCGTGACGCAAACGAAATTTTCGTGCCATTCAAAGATTTGATTTGTGAACTGTACCTATGTACCTCCCACCACGAGAATTTCTCGACTGATGCAATTGGAACGAAGGACGAATTATTCGTTGCGTACGTAAGAATCATTACACTTAAAAAATGTCTCCACAGCGAACGCGCGATTCTCACTCGACCACTGCGACATCGTGACTGACAAATCCGCACAATCGATAATTCCAACGGCGCCACCCTCCCTCCGCAGCGTTTATTACTTTTTGAAATACACGTATTTAAAACAGCGTTTAAAAACTTCTGATATGTGGAGTTGCTTTGTCTACTACTTTTGCTACTGCTACTTAAAATACAAGGAGTCGAAGTCAAAGAAAATTAAAAAAAACGACAAGTTCAAACAGTTGTAGTTGAAGTATAATACAAAAAACAAGAAGTCGTAGTTTTTGTATGCTTTAAAAATATAAAAGTAAACACAACGTAGTACTACAGAAGTTGACATGTTCGATCATTCTTATGTTTGACTGACTACAACTTTTGATAAATTCCGAAGTTAAAGCATTAAAGACATTGTGTGTTTCTTCTATAACTTCTTCAAAAGTTATACGCAAAAGAAAAATAAGAATTGAAATTAATAAAAAGCAGTTACTTAGATCATATATTGGACTGGTAACCGAAGATTGCATTTCTTTCAACATTTTAAATGCCCCTAATAAAGTCTACAACAACTACGACTTCTTGAATTTTTCGTTTTTTTGGTTGTACTTCTACTCCAACTGTTTGAACTTTTCGTTTTTTTGGTTGTACTTCAACTACAACTGTTTGAACTTTTCTTTTTTTTGGTTGTACTTCAACTACAACTGTTTGAACTTTTCGTTTTTTTATTTTTCTTTGACTTCGACCCTTCGTATTTTAAGAAGCATTAACTTAAACAACAGATTGTGTTTGTGTAGTGACAAAAAGAGAAGTCGAAAAAATAGAAAAAACTTAGGACTTCTGCTACATTGACTGCAGTTTTTTAAACGCTGATTTAAAAATATAAAATTGCCACAACACACCCTTTAGTTAGCATCTGCAACGCATGCAATTGCAAATTGATCTCGAGTTATAAATTTCGACATTATTAACGTAACGACGTAATCATTTTTGATAGTTTCCGACATGAGGTACAGACACAGTTTCTTTCCATTTTTCGAGAAACGATGGAATGTTTTGTTTCTTAACTTTCCGATACGAGAAGTACTCACTAGAATTACGGAACATGAGTACAAAAACAGATTTTGATAAATTTTGAGTCGTGTATAATGAATAAAATAACGACCTTAAAGCTAAAAAATATATATTTGCGAGCGGACAGCAGTAAGTCTAAGAATTTAAAGCAAATCAGGCGAAAGTTCGCTTTCAAGTTCTCACCCAAACTAATTTTAATATATTTTATTTTCAGTTGAATTTGCATATTATTTTACTTGTTGAAGCATTATATTTTCATTATTCTACTTTATTGTTGATTTTTTGTTTTGTTTTTTTATTAAACTTACTCTGGGTCTGGTATCCACAACACACATGTAGTCAGTATTTGGATTTGTTTTGCGTATAGTTTCCAACATTTGTTCATCCTCTAAACAACGTGCACTGAAACCCGACAATGGCTGACTGCAACGACAAATGGAAGCCTGTAATAAAAAACGAAAATTGAAATAGTAAACAAATTTTGTTGGACAGATGTTTATAACAAAAACGTAAAAAAATTTACTGTTGTTTGATAATAATGTTTTAAGATTCATTTTGCGGTTAACTAAAATCAAATCTACAAATCAAAAAAGCAAGTGTTACAGACAACGAATTTTAAAATTGTTTGCGCTAAGGAGTGATCTATAAGAACATTTATGATTTGTTATAATTGCATTAACATTTTTAAGTTTTTATAAGACCGTCTTTAGTTTTTCATTTTGTGGTTGTTCTCTACCAGTTTTTCCTTTTTTCAAATACATTGTCGAGCCATAATTGCCTTGCAAACTTTTTGGATTAATGAGCACTTTATTATTTACAATTGTTACAATTTGGTAACAAATTTCCGTAAACTAACACACCTCTAATCTGTACATACGTCTAAATCGTTTTCGCTGTAAAATCGTATCGACACATTCCACAGCTATATGTGGTCTGAAATATCGATTTATAGAAAAAATCGATAACCATGGCCCTTGAAATTTTTATCACTGATTGTTTACGAAATCAGACAACTGACATCTTAATTTAAAAATTTTACTTGTCATTTAAACGAAAGCAAATATGCACCTTATTGGAATGTAAATATGTTAATGCTGGTAATCTTCCTTTAGAACGAAAACGGGAACTGCCAATTAACATGGCCGTATTAGCCTCTTGCGGTACATAGATTTGTCTGGGATAAGTATCACACAATTCGTAATTGGTATTTAAATTACATAAAGTCCATGTAGCATTCGGAACACGCATACGTTTAAATTCGTTTTCCAATTTAAAATATTCCCAGCCGGCATCTTTGGGAAAATCATCTTTGGCGGGTTGATAATTGAAACAGTACAATTTATTAATGGAAACTGCAAGAATTATTAATGCAAAACATAAATAAATGCACTTTTATTTTCCATTGAAATCATATTACCTGGTTGATAGAGTTTTAATAAGGATGTATACACATCGTGACATTCCGAATCTTTAGGTATGACAAAGGTAACTGAAAGGAACGTTTTGCAACGTATTAACAAGGGTGATCCGGTTGTGGTTAACGGCAATTTTTCAATGTTTGCAATATGCATTTGTGGTATCTAAAAAATGGATGAGAAAAAGGTATTTTAATTTTTGAAAATGTATGTATATATGTACATATGTGAATAAAATACTACGTGGTGTTGTTGTGTTTTAGTTGTCTTCATAAACTGAATTTATTTGTAACAAATTGATCGCAAGTACTAACAATGCGAATCTATCTATATTGATTATCTTATCTATATTGATTCATACATGACCTTTGTACATGTGTGATCTTTTGTTACATGTTTGATATTTCTTATTAGTCTTGCTTATCACTAAGGGTCTCGTTCACCAAACATATTTAAACACAATTTAATTTAATTAATGATCTTTATTTAAAATATGTTTAAAAAAACGACTTTTAAATATGAATTGATATTTAACTAAAATTGGTGAAATAGGCTCTAAATGTGTAAAAAGAAGTATTACTCAGGGTATGTATGTTGGTAGTGTGTATGTATATATATATATTTCTAGATATTGTTAAATTATAACATTCTAATAATGGAATTCTCAATTCGGTAATAAATAACTTAAATACGAGTATATATTGCAGTGATTTCTTTAAGGGAGTTAGCTCAAAAATTGACAAATTTTCAGTAGAGGCAAAAAACAGTTTTTTGGTTAATCGTAAAAATTTTTAGTTAATGAACACCGGTCAAGAAGAATTTATTGGCCAGACTTTTCTTAGTCAATTTGAATACATATGGTACTTCGCTTCCATGCCTATAAATTAATTTTTTTTGGATTGACTCTGGTTCTCGAGAACTAGCTCTTCGATACAACTAAAAAACACACGGAAGGATCGAAAATAAAATAACCTTTAAATCCTTATAGTTAAGGACATACTCAGAATGTTTTGAGAAAAAAAACCGTATTTTTTCAAGAAAATTGAAAAAAAAATTTCTTTTAAAAAGTTTATGAGAAATTTAAAATAAACAAAATTGGAAATGTTGTTTTTAATTTGGGTAGTCGCATATGTTACAAAAAAAATTAGCCATATTTCATTAAAATCCATTTATAAATTCTGATTTTATTCACAATTAACTGGTAGCGTCTATATTGCAGAAAATTTTTGTGATTTAATTTTTTAGTTATTTTAAATTAATTAACACAAAACAGAAGTAGTTGAGTTATAATGAATTTGCTTAATTAATTAAGAAAATCGTTTTACACAGTATTTTCTACTATATGTTTTCTCAGAACAATCTCTTTCTAAGTTCTAGCAGTAGTCTGCCATCATATCACGATCATACCGGCCTTGATATCTTTCGTCCTTGATTTTGATATCTTGGTGGAATCGTTCTCCTTGTTCAATCACCACTCGTATCTAAAGCTGTCACAAACTGTTTAATGAGTACAAGTTTCATATGTAGTGGTGAAAGAATAATTTTTTGTCGGCTTATTAGAGGATCATAAATGACGTTTTCTTTTCTTATAGTCATGCTCAGAATGCTCTCGGCGGGCATTTTTTTCTATTCAAATGTTCGTTTTTTGCACGACTATCCCACAGACAAAGAAAACAGGGGTAGTTAAGGGCGAAAGTTTTTTTTTTATTTTGGACCAGCACTCAGGAGATGACCCCTCCCTACACATGCGGAGCATTGTGCTGGAACTGGAGGAAAAGGAGGAAAAGGATTGTAAGAGAAATGATAGGAGGTGAAGCTTCACTAGCTTACAACTTTGCTTTAGCACATTCTTTGTCTTATAGCAGGGTTGTAGCGCCTCTGATGTCAAGGAGACGTATTAAATTTTGAAACTTCATTTTTTAGTAGGAATTTTTAGTAATTATTTTACTTCGCCGGTGCTACACAATACCGACGAAGGAAGGCGTTCAGATGTACCTGTGGATTGGATACAGCTGAAGCCGTTAGTGTTCAGTGACCAGTGACTATGCCTTCGCCATTGAAACTTTGCGGCAACAACTGACACAAAGACACACAAATGCACAACAGAAAAATGCGAGATGTTTTTATGAGTCTGAAACTGGGGTTGAACCCAGGAAAAATTTTCCTTTTTGTAGTCAACGTGCAGACTACTTCGAGCATAGCCACCCTCTGCTTAGCTGCAGCGGCTAAAAAAAATTTCCTTATTGATTTTTTTACCACTCAACAGTTTGAAACCTTAATTAAAAAAAAATAAGAAAAAAAAGCTCTAATTCTCGTATTCTACTAATAAGAAATAAATATATTATAATAAAATATATTAAGCTAATAATTTACATCTACTGTTAACCATACACAGTTTACAAAACACGAAGAACGCTGAAGATATAGTTGTACCGTCCTTCAAAAACTGCATGTTGTTCCGTATCAGTGTGAGCTGTGCCAAATCGTTCGTTTCAATGATCGCTATTTTTCGTTCGTTCAATCGTTCAGGCAATGATTACGTACTACTAGCTGTTACCTTCTATAGGAAAGGGATAGTAAAATGGATGACAGGTGATGAAAGGATATATAGAGGAAAGCTTCACTATCTTACAACTCTGCTTTTGTACGATCTTTGTGTATATCAGTGTTGCATCGTCTCTTCTGTCAAGGAGACGTTTTCAATCTTGAAGTTGTGATTTAGTAGCCTTTTTTAATATATTATTTTACTCTACACAACTTTCAATCTTTGTAGTGAAATAATAAAACAAATTTTCTAAAAAACAAAAACTGCTCTACAACATACATAACATAACACAGAGATTAAAATTAACGGAAAGAAAATCTCAGCGATAGTAGATACCGGAAGCGACATGAGCATTCTTCGATACGATGCACTAATGATGTTGAGTGATGTAGAACTCAAACCCGATTATAAGGTACTGACAGGCATAGGAGGTAAAACAATAAGGACATTAGGAAGTTTCACAACCCGCATAAAGCTAAAGTCAGCAGAGGTAACAATAGACATTCATGTAGCCAGAGAAAGAGATATTTTATATTCAGCTGTAATCGGGAATGAGGTTTTAAGTTACGTGAACTTAATAATAGATGTAAATGGAGCAAAGTTTTAGCAAAAAGAGCAAGAATGGTCTTTGCAAGAGTGGCAAGAAGGTAAGGCAGTTAACGCATCGGTACGCGAAGTTAATAAAACGTTGAACATCAATCCTATCGCGGAACTGCACAACCATTTCACAGAAATAATTCATTCAGCAGCAAATGGAGAATTTAAAGAAAATGAAATTAAACTGGAACATCTTAACGATAAAATGCAAGAGGAGGTCAACGCAACGCATTTGCATTAACAATGCGCAAGCAAGACGTACCGACTAGAGTAGCTAGATGGGCTCTTTTCTTACAAGAGTTTAATTACCAAATATAGCATAGATCAGCATCGAAAATGAAGCATGTAGACGCACTAAGCCGTTTAACATGTCTAATGATAGAAGATTCTTTGAGTCACACGTTAAACAAGCTCAAAGACAAGACGAATGAATTAAAGCAGTAATAAAAATACTAGAAAAAGATTCCTACAAAGATTATTTCATCAAATTCGATATATTACACAAAGACCTTAACCAAGAACTAATAGTGGTACCGACTACGATAGAAAAAGAAATCATTCAAATAGCGCATCGGCAAGGACATTTCGCAACTCGGAAAACACAAGAGCTTACACAAAACTCCTACTATATACCCAACCTCTCCGAAAAGGTGGACAAAATAATTAAAAGCTGCATAGAATGTTTAGTAGCTGAGGCGAAAAGTGGGCGAAAGGAAGGATTTCTTAGTCCCATCGACAAGGCAGATAAACCACTGGTAACATATCATCTAGATCACGTGGGGGCAATGGAATGCACACGGAAGCAGTACAATTGCTTTCTGATTGTCGTGGACGCATTCTCAAAGCCTGCTGATAGCAACAGGCGTAGCCAGAAAAACGGCCATGTAAAAAGAATCAACTGTATAGTAACGAGTATGCTAACTAAACTATGCGTAGAGAAACCTGACAGCTGGTACAAACACACAGGTAGAGTTCAGCAAGCTATAAACAACTCCCCACCGAGAACCACAAAATTTACACCCTTTAAAATATTAACAGGTCTAGATATGAGAAATGCTGATACTACAGATATTCAGAAATTGCTGAACGACATGTCAATTGAAACGTTAAATAACGAACGAGATGTTATACGAGAAGAGGCTAGAGAAAACATCCTCGCCATACAACAAGAAAATAGCAGAGAATACAACAGGAAGAGAGTTCCAGAAACCAAATACGAGGTCAACCAATTAGTCGCCATTAAGCGCACACAGTTCGGAACCGGTATGAAGCTGAGACCGAAATTCCTTGGTCCGTATCGGGTCACTAGGAAGCTGAAAAATGGTCGGTATGAAGTCGAACGAGTAGGGAACTTTGAAGGACCAAAGAACACTTCCACCATGGTGGATATGATGAAAATATGGGAAGGACATTCAGTGGCGAATGTACAGTCAGGACGGCCGGATGTGGTATAGTGACAATGGACACGGACTGCAACAACAACACCCATAACGGCAGACGTACTCACACAAACGGACAGACGGACATGGGATTAGAACGAGACGAACTTGGGAATGTTATGAGAAAGGGGTAGGCAGTGTTAAGTCAGTCAGCAAGTGATGTGAAAGGGAGAAGATGTGTACACTCAAGATATATTATAATATAGAACCGGAGAAAAGCTTACAATTAAGTACTATTTGCAAAAAGTGTATTAACTTAATATTAAGTCTAAAACCAACATTATATATTTATAAGTTAATAAATGAATTTATAAACTTAAACAACCACATACATAACTACAATAATAATAATAAGTAAAGCTTACGCCAGATTGTGAAAATATAAGACAAAATAAACGTGATAGTAGTTAAGTCTTCCACGAGTTGTTTTTATTACGTTTGCAATATAAACTTTTAAGGAGTATACGAAATGCAAAAGTGCACATCTCCATCTTGGTGAAAATTGTTGTTACCATTTTTGTTTAAAAAAATACATAAATAAATCACCAGAACTATACAAATTTTATAAAAATTGTATTAAAAATTTCATCTTAGCAAAATGTTCGTGGCGTATACGTGTTATTTAATTAGCAAAAACATATATTTTATTATTACTCATACTGCCAGGTGGTTGTACTGCTGTCCATTATTCCGATTAAAGAGCCAAATTGACCACAAAAGCCATTTGTCAAAACTAATTTGTACAAGCATAGATTTCCCATTATTTTCTGCTTAGCGATGAATTCAGAGGGCTAGTGTTCATCCTCTTTCATTTCAGTATAATGACCACACTCTACGAAGCGAACGATGTTTCTTATATTTTGAGCACCTATGCAAGTCTTAATTTACCACAATGACCACACTATACAAAAATTTTTTTATAATTGAAAAAAAAAGTTGACCACACAGTCAAGCGAGTTGCGACAAATTCAAAATATCAGCCGAAATATCAAAATTTTTAAATTTTTCTGCAAGCCGCTTGTCAAAGACGAAAACGTCGTCTATTTCCGGCCACAACAAACCTGTACAAACAGAAATTATTTTATGGTGGTTTCCTTTCTAAACAAAAATGTTCCCCTTTCGTTGGATAACACTTTCTACAGTTTCCAATACCTTTATAAAGTGATACAATGGTACAAAGTATTTTACTCTTTCTACGATTTTTAGCATAATTTTATCAATAATAACAAATTTTTTTATAAATCATTTTTTATAAATCTCCCGCTTTAATAAAATCAGAAGAATAAAAGTTCTTATTTGTATAAAAAGGTATTTATGAAAGATGAGTTCAGCATCTCACATCTGCTTGAGAGTAGAGGGTCAAATATGTTCCATATTTTGCCAGTATTAGTGCAACGTATTTAGATAGCAAAGTGATCACTTTATAGAGTGTTACATAATTTTTAGAATGGAACACGAGTAGTTATGTAGCATATATGTAACACTTTTGTCAGGAAGGAAAACGCTATTAACGTTTAGCCACCGGCTTATGTAGCCTGTTTGGCTTTTAAAGATTAAATGAATCTATATTTTATACTTTCAGGGAAAGCGAAAAAGAATTCAAACTCACCTCATCCGAGTCACAAATTTGAAAACGTATTAGAAACAGTTCTATTACCAATAAGTTGACAACACTGACCAAATACGTTATGCAATATCGCTTTAACTCTCGATTAACAGGCCTTTATTGGCCTGTGCTCAGGGCATGTCCATTCCGTATGCAATCCATTGTACTGGAACTCGTTTTAAAGGGATAGTGTAGAGAACAGATATGTGATGGAGTGATAGGAATAGAACTTAATATTAGTTGATGTTTTAACTCATTAATATTTAAGGAAAAGGGGAGCCACAATTTTGCAAGGGCGGATCAATAAGTCCGTGACTTTTAGAACTTCCCTCGTAGTTATATAAAATGCAACACTGTTCCCATCAAGTACCACATCTTAATAGACTACTATCAAATTTTGTGCAAGTTTCGTCATTCACTTTGCGTTTAACAGCATTATATATATATATATATATAGGCATTAGTTTGGTCAATAATTTCATCGTTGGAGCTAAATCTCTTTCCACCGAAGCATTTCTTTAGGCTTGGTAGAAAGAGTACTAAGTTTGAAAAAAATCGGGGTATATGCTCACTCTAATATTTCACCCCCCCCCCCCCCGCCCCCAATATTTTTTAAAAACTCTTTTTGCTGACTGTAGTTTTGTAGTGCACATTAATAGCTTAAAAAAAAATCAAAATTGGAAATTGTAGGAACAATACAATGGAAGACCTAGCGGGCCAAAAATTTTTATTTCTCGGTTTCTTAGCTAGAATAACAAATCGGAGGCAGACAAGATAATGCATGATTAATTTGATTTGAAATTACCCAAATGTAAATTTTGATGTCTCTCGGCGGGAGCTATGTTTTGATTTTGGACCCATTCTTTCTTTTGGAAATTTTCTTAGAATTCTGTGAAGATTTCGATTTTGCAATTCGCCTGTCCCGCCTGTTTTTCTCACCCGAACAAATTAACCCACCTCAATATCTATACACATTTTTAAAAATACGACGGCTGTTTTGGGACAATGAATTCCTCACCGAACTATTTTAAACATATGGACATCTACGCTTACGAAGTTAATAATGTGAACAGAGCTGCGGATAGAAGCTAGTATTTATATAAAAATCATGATGAAATCAAGAAAAAACTAGATTTCTAAATATTAATTTCTACTTTAATTAACATTAATAAATTTAATTTCTGTATCGCACAAATATTTCATTAGACGATAGCACTCAAGCAATTGAAATACTTTCGAGTATGTTTCAAGTACCCCAGTTT
The DNA here is from genome assembly GCA_963924685.1 of Dexiosoma caninum. Classification (NCBI taxonomy): domain Eukaryota; kingdom Metazoa; phylum Arthropoda; class Insecta; order Diptera; family Tachinidae; genus Dexiosoma; species Dexiosoma caninum. The sequence continues at coordinate 88,882,756 of OZ004728.1, read as the reverse complement.
ACACACACATTTCACATTTGCAGTTTATTCTCTTGCTTCGATGAGTAATTAGAATAAAAAAAGAATTATTCATAGGAAAGTAAACGGTATTTTTCAGAAACATTTATTAAAATGCGAACATAATTCTAAGTATACGAGTAATTAACCCACTTTATAAGAAAGTTCAATACACTCTTTTGCATATTTAAAGGCTATAAAAAGTCACGTCGACGGACGTCACTGTTTCCACATACAAACATACCAGTCCCTATATATTATTTAGTAATCAGTTTTAATTAAATACTCCAACACCCTGTATTTGTACATACGTACATACATACATTCACATAAATGTATACTCGCATTTTTGAAATACATTTTCTGTGCATTCTTTTCCTTCAAAGTAAATACTACAAATATAAAATTCCATAAATTTAAGTGTATGTTTGCTGTGTGGTAGTATTATCTAAATGCTCTCTATTTACAAAGCAATTACAAATTTGCATGCAAATGTTTTTAGTTGTGCTGACAATTTCTGCTAAACTATGTTTCTTCTAATTTTATAATAAAAAAAAATCATAAAATGAAACTGGGTTTTTTGAGCCATAAGGAAACGAAAATAAAAAGGGGTTACAAAAGAGACCTCAATACCAGAATACTTTGTTTGTTTCAGTTTATGCTGGGTTTATTTAAAACAAACTATTTTCCAAGTATCTAATTAATTTTTTTAGTTCCGTATCATAATGCAACATGGCAATTTCCTGTTAAACTAACTTCATAGAAATCATACTTATTTATTATTATATATTCGCCTTGTAATGGCAACTTTATTCGACGTAACATAGATAAACATTTTAATTATAATCTGCCCTCATACGATGTTTATACATGATTTTTTTATTGAGTCAATATTAAGTTTATTGATACAATAATTTTAGTGTTCAGACATACAAAATTTAGCTAGCGCAATAAGTATTTGACAATGCCGTTACCATTTGTCGCTTATCATTTGTGAACGTCGTTCCCATTTGTAGATAATTTTTCTAAGTAAAGAGACTTGTGACAGTGTTGTGTTTCTAGTTTTAGTCAATATTTATAACAATTTCGTATTTATTGATGAAATGCTTAAGTAATATTTTGTATGGAATATTGAGCTCAATAATGGTATTTATTGCGTAAATCTCAAGAAAGGCGCATGTCTGAACACCGTATTAGGGCAATATTCATAGCTGTATATTCCTTCTGTCGTTATTCCATATGTTTACTAAACGAGTCTTTAATTGTATTCCATCAAATGACTAGTAGATAGTGAAACAGGCTAGTAATGTCCGATATCCACAGAAGAATTGGGAGGTTTTTTTTTATAAATAAATCAAGACGGCATTGTTAATTTGTATGATCAAGACAGTTTTGCAGATAGCTCAAGAAATGCCAGCCAAAAATGCAAGGCTGATGTCCAATAAAGTTCACAGCAAATTTCAGGAACTTTTAGCATTGTCATACAACACCTTTCTCTTGTGCAATTCTTGGTGTTAATTGCTTCTTTGAAACGGTAAATAAGATTATAGCATAGTGGATAATTCCCATCCCACCACTCAACGTCCTCTCTAGATATTCATCGAGCTGTATCCATTATTTCTTAGGATTAATATGTAGTGAATTTCCCCCTGAGCACTGGTCCAAGATAAAAAAGGAGCCTGCTCCTCCTCATCAAGACAGCTCATGCAAAAATCGTTGCACGTAAAATCATATCTCCTAGCACGCATCGGTCGATGTCCCGATGCGGCAGAGGAACCCCATCTCTGGGCAATTCGTCCGCCACCTCTTTCCGCCATTTTCTGTAAAAAGTGCACTTGTTTCTGAAAAGTTTTGCTCTTAGAAAGTGTGGAATAAAATATGCAGACTTTATAATGGCGGAAGGCAATGCGGTTTATAGCCCATATAAATCTAGTGTGGATAATGCCCTGTAGGGTTTCCAGACAAACTGTAAAAAATCGCTTTCAATCGCGAGGTACTCTTTAAATAGCAGAGTACGGATTTGCGAGTGAGTCTGCTAATCCGTGCCATGGTTGTAAGTGTGAGTTATCCTATTTTTTGTGAACATGCAGTGCAAAAATCGGCAATCTGGCTCTTTGTTTTCATGTTTAAAGATTTTATAAAAAAAGATAAACTAAAGAAATTTGTAAGAGCTTTTATTGACCTAATTGAAGTAGCATATCCTTGCAAAATTGCAATAAACCAATAAACAAAGTAATTTTTCATTCATTCGTTTTCATTCACCAGGAATTAATGTCAACATTACTCCTGAAAATGATTACCCAGCCACTTGAGGAACCATCGAACGGGAATGTTGGCTAAACAAGGATTCTTTCAATTCATCAAAATGTAAAAATTGTTGCTTTATTCAGTAATTAAAAGGGATTGAACACTATCTCGTGTCTTCTTAGCTTAACAGATTCAATACGAAAGAACATAAACGATGATAACATACGGGTACCTATTTCATTCGACCTGTCGAAGGCATTCCATTTCATTCCATAAATTTTTCAGTATTGATTAATGAACTTCTTAATTAATTAAATTTTTCTGGCACAGTATAAAGGCTTCTACTCTCATATCTCACGGATAGATCACAATTTACTGTTTGCTGCCAGTAAATTTCTTCACTACCATGTTCAGCAAGGCTGACTTTTGTCTATTATCTACATAAATGATCTGCCCGAATGAACTAGCTGCCATAACTGCTCAACCTTCATGTTCGCTGGTGATGTATTTCTTCTTTTTAATGGTAATAAAATATTTAAGGAAAATATTGGAAAATAATGTTAACTAATGGCTTGTCGCTGTTAAGTCGTGGACTGCCACAAACCATTTATCTATTTTGGACCAGCACTCAGGAGATTACCCCTACACTATTAATTCATCAATGTTGTACTTGACAAAAAGTTTTTTTTCTCACTTCCTGTGAGAAAAATGCTGGCACAGTGTGGTCTTATGTCACAGCTATTGTAAGACAGTTTTATTTTATTGTTTACAGTATTATGTGGAGAGGCAATGTACCTTGTGTTCTTATTCGATGTTTAGGTTGTTCTTTCGAAAGTTTTATAAATTTCCGTAATTTATTTATCTTTATGAAGTTATTAAAATGGGAAGGCCTGATATACTGTTTAAATCCTTCAATTTTTCACCTCAGAACAGAACCCCACATCTTCTCATTCCACGTATTTTGAGGTCGTCCTTTTCTATTGTCTTTGCCATTAGAATTTTGCGCTATTAATATAGATTTCCTTTGGAAGTGCAAGTATTCGCGCATTCTAATAACGTCCTTTAAACTGAAACTTATGCAGCTTCCGTCTCCTTTAAGTTCACCAGTTATTATGTGCTGCTCTTGTATCTATGTTTTCCCTATCTGAACATTATAAAATTTGTTGTGTTTAAATTTAATATACTGAGAAGCATAGTCAATAGTAAAAGTTAAATCTTTAAGAGTAATGAACTGCTAAATGAATTTTTTGTGAATAAAATTTTGTAAATAGTTTGACTATTTTTTGCAATATATTTATTAAGCTTGAGGTCTTTTTCTTTTATTCCTGATGATGTTAACAAGCTGTTAACGAAATATCGAATAATAAAACCAAATAAAATAAAAGAAAAAGACCTCAAGCTTAATAAATATATTGCAAAAAATATAATAAAAAAGGTCAATTAATAATATAATTAAAATAGTTTGACTATTTTTAATAACTATTTTATTTTATTTTATTGGCTCTGAAGAGCTTACATTATTGAAAGACTGAAAGGAACAAAGAAAGCAAAGTTATTTGTCTTTTTTTTATAAACCTCTAATATTTTAATGAAATAAAATCCACTTTGGATTAGAAAAATGCAAATAATGTTTGCATCATTCAGAAATATAACATAAAAACATAAATTAAAAAAAAAATAGTGTCCTTGGTAATCTGGTAAATATAATAAAACAAGGTACTTAGTGGCGGCAGCTATAGCTCAGATCAAATTATAAGGTCTGAGCATCTGTACGACAATAACAAAAGGAACAGGCGTAATATTTAAATAGCTATATCATATATATAGCTATTTATATGTACATATATAAATACATTTATTTTAAACAAAACTATTATAACAGGTACAGCAACGCGTGGCGGGTTCAGCTATATACATATGTATGTATATATTCACTCGTATATATACACTAAAGCCCCGATTTGCGTCGCTTTTTAAAAATTGGTATAATCCGACTTGCGTCGTTGTGATTTCGATTTGCGTCGATTCTATTCTGATTTACCAATCTGAAAATCCATGAAATGAGCCATGAAAACTGTCAAGAAAAGTGATCTTCCTGTACACTGGCGGGCAAACAAAAAGGCTTGGATGACTGCAACCCTCTTTCAAGATTGGTTTGAAAACTGTGCAGTTCCTGAATTTAAACGCTATTGCTTATCCCAAAACATTGAGTTTAAAGTGCTTTTGTTAGTTGATAACGCACCAGAACATCCACTTTTTTAGATGATTTGTCAGATTATGTAAAAGTTATTTTCATGTCGCCTAACACAACATCCATTATACAACCTATGGATCAAGGCGTAATATCCAATGTTAATATTATTTACGACGAACTTTTTTTTATCTGAATATGTATATATTTTTTCGAAATTTTTTAGTTTTTCACCCAATTAATTCGAAATCAGAACATTTGTATAGAAACAAATAATTCGATTTGCGTCGTTTCAATTCGCGTCGCATTTCTCCCGTCCCCATTAACGACGCAAATCGGGGCTTTAGTGTATATGGCGTCGTAAAATCACTCCAATTTTCTTGATAATTTTTTTTTTGTGATATTTCGGGAATTGCCTTGTTTGGCCGGAGACCAGTCCGAATTGATGAGAATCATCGAAATCGGTCCACGCGTTCTTGAGTTATAAGTGTAGTAACTAACGTCACTCTCTTTTATATGTAGACATTTAGACGTTGATTGACTTTTTTTGAAGTGCTAAACGAACAATAACGTTTCTCGACTAGTCAAACATTTCCTGAAGATATATGTAAGTTATGTTTGAGCACAATTTTAAGGACAATTCATCAAAAAGACCAAATGCAAAAGGTACTCCTGACTCACCAGCTGAATGATGATAATCCTGGTCCAAAATCTGTAAAGTTTTTATTTATTTTTTTAGGGCTAATTTACCAGATAATTGAAGTTATTATAGCAGCATTTTTTTTCATGTGTAAACATCTATACGGTAGGGTGTAAAAATCTTTTTCACAATACAATCACAAATTTTGAGTAAGATTGTAATAACGATAACGCGATGTGAGCTGTGTATGAGTGTATTAGTGCAATCATACGGACAACAAGAAGTACAGAGAAACTTAACAGCTGCATAGAAATACACTAACACCATCTAGTGCGCAATAGTAGTAGTAGTAGCTACTAATTTTCACTAAAAACAAATAAATAAAATGAATACAAAAACATTTAATTTTAATAACTTTTAAAAAGATTTCATTACTAGATGTTTACACATCTGCCCTGTGATCGGACTCACATTTTTTTTTATTTATCTAAGTTTATTCCAACAAAATAATATTTTATGTGCAATATTAGATTAGTTAAAGCATCAATAACAAATAAATCAATAAATGTGTCCTTCGACTCTCCAAATAATTGACATATGCATATATTACTTCGTCGCCTTGAGTAACGGGTATTAAAGCGCAGGGGTTTAGATAAGGCTTTTGAATCAAATGGCTTCAGAAGAGCTTAGCTGGTAGAAGATGTGTAGGGGTATTTTTAATAAAAAATCAATTCAAAATGGGAGTTAATGTCGTAGAGTTTACGAAATCAATTAGCGAATTTTTGTTTTCCTCGCTAATGTCTGTCGACAGCTCTAAATTAAATCAAAGATTTTTAGTTTAGTGTTAGTTTCGTTTGGTCTCTTCAGGCTTAAAAATTTAGCCTTTAGTACATTAAATTCGATGTATCTTTAGTATTTATTGATATTACACATTTTCTTAATTATGTATATAGAAAAGTTTTAAGTACATACATCATATGTACTACCATGTACGTATCAATTTAAAATAAAATGTATCTTAAAACATAATCGCACATTATAGTGGCGGTCAATATAATAGTAGTGTTCGATATTCTCTTTGTATGGCGTTGTTAAATAAAAGGAGTTTTTAACCAACGTTTCTATGTCGAAATTTTAGATGAAATAATATTGCTGTATGCTGAGGAAGAAAGAAAAAGAAAAATAATGGGATAAAAGTCATGCAGTGGCCTTACAGTCTCCAGATATGAAACCCACTAAAAAGTTATGAACCTATGTTAAGAAGAGAGTTGAAGTTATTCAACCGATTTGGCCTTCCATTACTGAAGAGTTGTGAAACCTTGTTAACTCGATACCGAGAAGATGTGAAGCAGTGATTCGCAACAAAAGTGAAGGTGATGATGGCTGAGGTATTTAGGACGTTGACTACAAAACTAGAGGTACTGGGTTCTAGCCAAGTTTCCGAATAAGTCGAAAAAAACGCTACACATTTTATCTCATATATTTTTTTTTCTTGGACCAGCACTCAGGGGATGACCCCTACACATACGATCCATTGTGCTGGAACTAGGAATTTATGTTATGGGAAGGAAGATAGAGGGAGTAGTATTTATGGACATTTGATTTGAATTTTCCCACGTCAAAAGTGACAGGAAAGCCCTCGGTAGGAAGTTTGTTCTACATACGCGATGTTCGGCAGAAAAATTAGTTCTCCTTGTAATGCGTGGTGCGATTTGCCGACAAATCGACCACAAATGGATGCGCCCTTAATGATGAACGCGTTGTACGCTGGTATGAACGGGTTTCGGGAACTAGTTCCCTGATTTCACCAGAGCACATTCCATTGTAGTACCGATAGCGCAACGAAACACACCCTACATTGCGACGATGCTCAAGGGAGTCAATGGAGTTGGCTACCCCACCTTCCCCAATGAGTTTCTTCGCTCTCTCCTGTCCACGGGCGAGTAACTTCAAAATAGTCTTTGAAGCATCGGCTCATGCATGAGAGTTGTATTCCATTTTCGGTCGGAAGTAAGCGGTATAAATAGTTAGGAGATCCGATGTCTTGCACCGTCTTGAAAAATGTACTCAGTCCATCGAACATCGCACTGAATTTTCATGCCAAGAACATCAAGAACTTCTGATTCTTCGATGTTTATACCGCCCATAATTACAGATGACGCAGCGTCGATGTGTAAGCATGCTGCATTGGGTCTTTTGAAATCGAACCTGTTCGCTTGACCCCATTGCGATATTTTCGTGAGGTCACAATTCAATGAATCACTCGTATTCTGCCTCAGCGAAGTGATCATAGTCAATGTTGGCCTACGACTAAATAAATATGAGTGCATTAGTGTATCTTTGTTTCAGTTGTTGTCGGAAGGTTACAGTGGCGAAGGCTAATACCACACACAGCACAGCTATGTCTGGGCGCGTCGGCAAGGTAACATAATTAATTAAAATCGCTTCCAAAACACATCTTCAAAATTGAATACGTCTCCTTAACACCACAGGCGCTGCAACACTGCTATAAAAAGAAAAAGCCTGCAAAAGCAGAGTTGCAAAGATAATGAAGCTTTCCGCTGTGTATCGCTTCGCCACCTCTCATCACTATCACTTTCGTATAGAAGGTAACACCTAGTACTAAGCAATCATGGTCTGATGTTACTCTTACTTCTGTTTGTAAAAAAAAAAATGCAACAAAATACTAAAACGACAAATATTCAGAATTCAGAAATCTTTTGATGAAATTAAACACTGTGGCTTCTTTAAATTTTCATGAATATATTGAACTAAAAGAAAGTAAGAGGGTGGCGATAGCACGATGGATGGTAGTCTGCACGTTGACTACACAACCAAAAAACAGACCTGGGTTCAACCCCAGTTTCAGACAAAAAATTTGAAAATCCTAGATAAAAAAAAAAAAAAATAACTAAAAAAATTTTAAATTTCTTCACACAACTTTGTTTGATTTTGATATGAACTAATATTTTCTATCGCAGCTGTACATAAATATCGCAAACTAGTACAAGTATTTAAAAACTAGAATGCCCAAGTATTTATTATAGTTCGTTCGTTCAGTGGCAGTTAGCAATTTATTAAGTATGCTGCAATTATGCAGGACATCCTTCTTATTAAAATTTACAAAAGCGATATCTTTTATAATGAAACTTAACAAAATGTTGTATTATGCTCGTAAACTAAAGAGATTGACAGTCAAGCTGGCATTCAAGTGATGTTAAATCATTCTATTATTCACTTTAACAATGTAATAACTTGACTGAAAAATTGAAACAACAAAAATTTATTTAGAACAGACAAAAAAAGAAAATTGGAAACGAAATCTTACGAAAGTAAAACAATGCAAGAACAAAAAGAAGTTGAATTAAAGTATGCGAGTATATTGCATACTCTGTAAAATCGAAAGTTGTGTACATTAGGCATATATTCGTAACTCTTTTACAATTTTAGCAAATAGGAAAAAATTGTATAGCGTAGTCGAATAGAGCATAAAAAACTATGAAACCCATTGTATATTTTTTCCCAATTGCAAAAAAAAATTACCGCACCAAATACCTTTCAATCAGAATTGAAAATCTCATACATGTCCTTCTTCACAAAGAGTTGTCCATTTTTCGGCAAAGTAAAGTTAAATAAAACACACATAAAGTTATAATTATCAATATAATCAATGAAAGTTTTATTTCTGGGTATCTCGGCAATAACTTGACGAATGTTGAGTTCCAATTGTTAAACCGTTAGGGGATAAACCGCGTAGAGACTGTCATTGACGTGGCCCACAAAAACAGTCTGACATAGTCAAATGGTTCAGCGTGGCGTTGGCTGAAGTAGTCTGCACGTTGACTACAAAACATAAAACGACCTGGGTTCAACCCCAGTTTCAGACTAAAATCATAAAAAAAAACATCTTGCATTTTTCTGATGTGCAGTAGTGTCAGTTGTTTCATAGGCGAAGGCATAGTCACTGGTCACTGAACAGTACCGGCTTAAGCTATAACCAATCCACAGGCGTATCACAGCACCCTCCTTCGTCGGTATTGTGTAGCACCAGCGAAGTATAATAATTACTGAAAATATTGAACAAAGCTTCAACACTGAATACGGGTCCTTGACATCATAGGCGCTGCAACACTGCTAAAAAACCAACAAAAAACGTGCGGAAGGAGAGTTTTAAGATAGTGAAGCTTCACCGCCTGTTACCTCTGTTACTATCCCTTTTTCCTAGCTCCAGCAGAATGCAAAAAAAAAAGCAATTCAATTAGTTCCAAAACAAAATTTGGAGTGTTGTTAAAAATGTGTACGTTATTGTTGAATAAACACGATACCCACATCAAATTAGAACGTCAAGTGAGCAGAAAATCAAAATTTGGTGATTTTGCCATTCAGCATTGTCGGTACAATTATTCGAATATTCGGTTGATAATTAAATTCGCATACCTTTACTCGATTAATCGGAAAAATTACTATTCATCTGACTTCTGAATCGACTTGTTAATATGGAAATTAATAAATACCGTAACGACAAAAATTCATGAAGAATTCTTTCAATAAATACCAAAAATCAAATTTTAAAACCAGCAAATTTTTTCGTTCAATCAATACACATATACGCAATCTATACATTCTTCTGAATTGTTTGCGCCATGATGCAATAACTAGGTGGTATTACTACGGCAACATATTACAACATTAAAACAAAAAAGGAATTTTAGTTTCTCTAACAACGTGGCTGATGTCAAATATTATGAATGCATTAAGCAAATTACGCACACACACTACCTACACACACTTTTTACATAAGCTTAGGGACACAGGCAGAGCAACAAAAAATTGTCATCTAGTGTAGTATTGCCACCTAATTATTAGTTTTCGCTGTAAACTAGTAACGGAACATTTCACAGCTATGATATTGTGTGTTTATTACTGAAATATATTACTTATATCTACACAGAAAAAAATATTGCTTGTTTTTGCATTAATTAAGACTCTTAATTAATTTTAATTTGTATTTCAATTAAATAGTTTAATTGAGACAATTAAATTTTTAATTACTTAGAAAACATCAATAATATAAAATCGATTTTTTTAAAACAGCTCTATAAGAGCTAGAAAGAGAATCGTTTTTAATTCGCTCAATAAAAAAATTAATTAAAAATTTTAAATTTTTTTAGTTCAGTACTTAATGAATATAATTAAAAAATTAATTAAAAAATAGAATAACAACCTATGAACCAATTAAAATTTTAATTAAAAAACTTCAATAACAACCTATTAAATTTTTAATTGTTGTAATTAACATTGAATCAAATATTATTTCAATTAATTTAAATATAAAAATTTAATTTATATTATGTAGTAACTTGTTTACTGGTGAAATTTAAAAAAATTTTTTAATTGATATCACAAATTTTTTTATTTTGAAATTAACTTTAATTTGTTTCTGTGTATCCTTTCATATACCTTCGATGTAAAATGAAAACACTTAGTTTTACTGAAAACATTTAATAAATAAATAATAATGTGTTTAATATATGCATTTCTCGTTGTCCGATTTTTTGAAGCTGAAATGACGATTTTTTATATATTATCATGATTTTGACGATTTCTAGAGAATCTTATATGGCAGCCCAACTTCGAAGTACACACATCTACATCCCTGCTTGAATATGAAAATAGCTCTTCTGATGGAGTGAGTGGCAAATAAATTTTACGGCTGGTAGTAATCTTTTTTTTTATTTAAGTATGGATATGTACAATCATATGTACCCATATGTATAGTACATATTTAAAAACAATGTACATATATTTATAATTTCTATGGTTGCTTTTATTTCCTTTTTTTATTACTGCTTTCGTACTTTGCATGTAAATCCATATGAAAAATTATTACGAGCAATCAGGGGAGTATTTTAAAACGTTTGAAAAATGTTAAGCAAAGAAATATGAGTGTTTGTTTAGTGTTTTAAATATTTAATGACTTTAATTAAAATAATTAAGAAATCTAATTCTAAAAATCAGAATAATAATTCGCTTTCTATATCTTTGGCCCATTAGACTATACATGTTCTCCTTCGTTGGAATTTGAGCAATAAAAACATCGGCAAAGTAAAATATTATATAAAATGGCTGTCCATTGGCTGAAATATTTAGCACGTTAACTACAAAACTAAAGTCGAGCCCAGCTTCGGACTAATTCATAAAAAAACATTTCGCATTTTTTCTGGTGTGCATTAGTGTGGTTTGTGTCAGTTGTTGTTTGCAGGTTTCAGTGGGGAAGTCACTGGTCCCTGAACAGTATCGGCTTCAGCTGATAGTAATCCACAGGCATATCAGAACGCCCTCCTTCGTCGGTGTTGTGTAGCACCGGCAAAGTAAAATAATTACTGAAAAAAGCGGCTGCTAAAAACGAAGCTTCAAAGTTTAATACGCCTCCTTGACATCAGAAGCGCTGCAACACTGTTAAAAAACAAAGAACGTGTAAAAACAGAGTTGTAATATAGTGAATCTTCACCTTTTGTTATTTTTCTAACTATCCCGTTCCAGCACAATACATCGCATGTGTAGGGGTCATCTCCTGAGTGCTGATCCACGATAAAAAAATGCACACATAAATTTATTTTTATTTTTTCCTGATTTATTGTATTTCGTACTTGGCATCGGCTGTTCAATAACAACTAGAGGAAAGGGATTGTTGGAGAAATGATAGGAGGTGAAGCTTCACTATCTTACAACTCTGTTTTGTGCACGTTAGCAGTGTTGTAGCGTCTCTGATGTCAAGCAGACGTATTACATTTTGAAGCTTCTTTTTACTAGCCATTTTATTAATTATTTTACTTCGCCAGTGATACACAATACCGGCGAAGGTGGGCGTTCTGATGTGCCCGTTACTGTTCAGTGACCAGTTTTGCCACTGAAACCTTCCGACAACAACTGACACAAAGACACACAAAGACACACAAATGCACATCAGAAAAAATGCGAGATGTTTTTATGACTCTGAAACTGTGGTTGAACCCAGGAAAATGTTTCGTTTTGTAGTCAACGTGCAGACTACTTCGACCATCGTATATGAACATACATAAAACACCATTGAAATGAGACCGTACGGCATACACGAGCTTTCCAATTAAAAAAGAATCATCAAAATCGGTCTACCCACTAAAATGTTCTGAGGTAACACATATCACCAAAAGAAAAGAAATAACCCAATTGATAACCTCCTCCTTATTTGAAGTCGGTTAAATGATATATTGATAGATGCTTAAATTGTTAGAAGAAATGAATCGAAATTAAAAAACGAATCCGCATACACATTGAAACGTTAACAATTTTGGTGAAAAAATAACCGAACCGGCAACGCTGGTTGCACTTTATATCGTGTGCTGATGTCCTTTTATGAGTCACTTAATGTTTTATTTATTTATACATGTGTGTGTGTTTTGTCCTTAGACACATTTATTAAGTGTGGCGTCGAAAGAAATTTTATTACGACCTCCATTGCTACTGTAGTTGCAAAACCAATTTCAGATTGCATGCAAAGATATAAATGTGATTAAATGTGTGTTCGAAGCGCCAATATTGACTTAAAAAAGTTTTTACAGTTTGATTAAAAACAAGTAGTTGTCGAAAGACTTGAGGGGAAATTATGTGTCAAATAGTTTGCGAATCACTCAAATAGGGACTAGAAAGTTTTTATAATTTTTAATGAAATTATAAAAATGACAAAAGAATTCAGTGGACTATCGACAAAACACCTTAGCAAAATAATACAAATGCTGAAGGAAAATGTTTGTAAGTGCATCTAAAGAAAAATAAAAAGTATTGAAGAAAATAAATTGTTTTGTCAGACTCCACCCGATAAATTGAATTTTCATATACATATATTATATATACTATAGAACTACAGGGTGTCTGGTGGCAAATTTATATTTTTAAATACGATTATTTCAAAAAGTAATAAACGGTGCAGATTTCTCAGTCACGATGTCGCAGTGGTCGAGTGAGCATCGCGGGTTCGCTGTGGAGACATTTTTTAAGATTAATGATTCTTACGTAATTGCTCGTCGACAATTTCGTTCAAAGTTCGGTATGCGGTGAATAAGTGATGGACCGAGTATAAATTTCTTTCATCGGTGCAGAGATTCCGCGCAACTGCTTCGGCTATGAATGCCCCACGACCAACGCCCAGTCGATCCCCGTAAACATTGAACTGGTTGAAAGCAGTTTACGTAAAAATCCGCGACTTTCAATACGGAAAAGAGCAGCCTCACTGGGACTTCCAAGAGCGATTATTCATGAAATTTTAAAAAAGGATCTGAAGGATCTGTATGACGACATACTCTTAAAAAATAAAATCCGTATTTCCATTCTATCCTTCAATGCTCTTAATGAAATTTTGTGTCAATTATTACGTTTTTTATTTAAGTTTGAAAATATAAATCTGCTAGCAGACACCCTTTACATACATATATGTACATACATATATTGTAAAAACATACAGAATAGACCAAAAGTTCTGCCTCGAAAATTTTCTTTTTTGATAAAAAATTTGGAAAATTTTCTCAAGTCAGCTTCTGTTCTTTTGTCAAAAGTTCACAGCCAGAACTGTAAAACAATGAATTGATGAATGAAGTATTGAAAAGAGATTTAAAAATTGATAATAAAAGGAATTGCCCAGCACAACAAAATGGAGATTTCTTTTTGTAAATTTCTGAAATAAGAATAGCTGATCTTTTTGTATTTTCATCTGCTGATGACGATGTCGTCATTAGTTTTTCCAGCTCTAGTTTTGAAAGATATAGTGACATTTATTATTTGCATAATTTATACCATTTTTTGGTATTATTCGGTCAGTATTTTGGGAACCGTCCTCCAAACCTTAATTTATTTTCTATATTTCCTATAGAAGTGATTGCGGGGCAGTTGTTATCTATTCTGAACCGTATGAAGTTTTCTTAGGAGAAGTGATGATGGTCATTCGAATTGAATCTTCCAACGTTAAACGTGACAGGAAGTGACGTCTGCAGGTCGCACTCTGCGTAGTGCGATTCGTTGCCAAATTGGCCACAAATGGATGCGCTCTTAATTAGAAACGCATTGTCCGTAGAAATAAGCGGGTTTCTGCAACAAGTTTCCTGATTTCACAGAGCACATTCCATTATACAGGGTGGGACAAAAGTCACGCCTGCGTGTAGAAATTGAATAACTTTTTGTTTAATATTATTTTTTTAGTGTTTTTTTTAGATTTTATTCATGGAACTGTGTTACACCACCATGCAAAATTTAACGTCCGAGCAACGAACCAAAGTGGTAAAATTTTACTTTTCCAATGGGCATTCAATTTCACTGAAATATTGATGAAGCTCTTCTTTATCTTAATGGATATGTAAATAAACAAAATATGCGATTTGGGCTACTGCAAACCGCAGAGCTGTTCACCAGCAACAATTGCAGTCGCTTAAGTGTACGGTATGGTGTGCAGTGACATCAGAAAGAGTTATAGGGCCCTACTTCTTTGAAAATGAAGTTGGTAATGCAGTGACAGTGAATGGGGACAGGTATTGTACAAGTGATTCCAGCAAAATGGAGCAACGCACACGCGGGTCGTGCTACAATTTGGCTTTAAAATGAAATTTTTGATGACCGAATTATCTCAAGAAATTCAGAATTCAATTGGCCAGCATGTTCACCAGACTTAACTGCCCCTGATTATTTTCCATGGGGTTATCTCAAAGAACGAGTGTATGTCAACAAGCCCCAAACTATAGAGCAGCTAAAGCACAACATTGAAGCTGAGATCAGGGCAACAGAGCCTGAAACTTTGCGTGCATTTATGTAAAACGCCTATTTAAGAGCTCATTATGCTTCGATGAAAATTTGTATTACAAATTATTATTTCCTGACGATGCTACCTATTTGGTAGCGAATTATTGAGAAATAAATAATAATTGAAAAACTTTTCATAAAAAAGACCATCGCTCAAAAATAAATATAATTAAAAAATTTTATAAAAGGTCAAAATAAAAATAGAAGTGATACTAATATAAAAATAAAAAATAATAATAAACAAAAAAGTTATTCAATTTCTACACGCAGGCGTGCCTTTTGGCCCACCCTGTAGTAACGATAAAACAAATAAATTTATGGGCTGAGCCTCGGGTGGGCTTTGTGTTGACCAGAGATGTCTGAGGTGGTTTACGGATGCTTCGAAGACTGAAACAGGTGTGAGCGCCGTGGTCTTTGTACCTAATACGTGGATTTCTGTGCCTATGGGCAGATGTCCAAGTGTATTTCAGCATGAAACTCATGCAATTTCAGAGTGCACAGAGATAAACCTACAGAGAGTCATCAGAGGTGCGTAAAAAACCATGTTTTCCGCATTGGCTTCGTATTTAAGAGAATCGCATCTGGTAGTGGAGTGTTTTGGTTATCTTCAGCGCCTGGAGTCGGCGAACAGGGTTGTACTTTTCTGGTTCCATGTTCATTCCATGATCACTGGCAATGAAATTGCTGATGATCCGTTTTGTGGGATTAGCTGGGTAGAGGTCAACTCGATCGTAGGAGGGCGGCCGCGGACTACGGAAGTGCAAACCATTGGTGGCGCCGTTCGCCTATTGAGATGGGTTGTATGCATTGCGTAGGCCGGACATTGGTAGTTGGTAGGGTAGTGGGTTTTCCATCCGAACAATACCACCTGTTGTTGCGTCAGGTTGAGGATGAAACCACAGAGCAAATTTTGTGCGAATGTGTTGCCCTGGCCAGGAGCAAGCTGCATATTTTTAACCAGTACCGAATAGATCGGTGGAATCGTATCTGTTCCTATCAGGGACTTACTTTACTTCGTTCGGAGGCCGGAGAAGTTGTTGGCTTTTAGCATGGCTTTCGGGCTGTAACTTTTCATTCGGGAAACAATTACTATACCGTGTACTATTACAGCGATGTGCATAACTGGGAACCGGCTGCCGGCGTCGCAGTGATGGAAGTGTAGCGATGGTCATATGGTTAAACATTCGTGTTTATGCAGGGTGGCACAAAAGGAGCTATATGGTTGAAATGGTTTATAACTTTCTTATTTATGTGATTATTATAATTTTCTTTTTAAATACAGTATATTATTGGGGAATTTTTTACAATTAGCTTTGAAATATGATATCCTGTAAGTGATGTCCATTTTCTGCTTCGCAAATACTTCCTTTTTTTAGCATATTTTCCATAACTTTTCGCAAAATTTCATTTCGAATGTTTCATAATTAATTCCCCAAGTCTTCGTGTTCAATTTTTCAAAATCACTTAATATAACACGTTTGTGGAAAAGACAAAAGTCTATCGATTTGTTTGTGAGTTGGGGCAATTTATGGAAAATAAAACTAACAACTTGTATCATTCGTTTGCATGTAATTTTTTACTTACCCATGTCTCCTTATTACTATCTGGTTCCACGAATATTAAATGTGTTGCTGTTAAATACAAAGTGCCAACAATTGGATTTTTCGTATTATAACGGTCAATCATCCGCACATTTTCGACCTGAGAAAAAGAAAAAAAAACAAAGAAGGAATATAATTGTGCACTGTGGTATCTGTTTAAGTAAAAATAGTATTTTGTTTATACTATAATATAACTATTCAATTTATTCGATTGATTCCATAATACAATTTTCATAAATTTTTTGCTGTAAGAAAAATATATATCGTTACCTTAAATAGAAACGGCCTAACTAATATTTTTCTAGTTTTTTGGATATTTCGACATAAAATCCGCTAAAAAAAACTTTGTTGAAAAAAATTGTTGTGCTCCGACTGATAACACTATGCAACACGAAAAAATTGCTTTGATAACCACTATTTTTTTTTTAATCCACTGTGCTCACCTAACAACAAAAATCATCATTATTTCAAATTCTATGGTTAAGGTTTTTGTAAAATAATTTTTTTTCCTAAAATTTAGGTTTTTTGAAAAGGCTGGTCACGTACCACCATCTGCTCGTAATTTTGGAAATTATAAATTACGTCTGTCTTAAGTTTTAAGCTGCTATCATTTTCCGATTTAGCCATTAGTTTTGGATTTATTGATGAAAAAGTGAAAAAAAAATTTTTTTTCTTTGAAAAAATACTAAATTTTGAATTTAAAAAATAGAAAGACAGTTTAAAAAAATTTTTTATTTTGGTTTATTAAATATTTAAGAATATAACAAAAAAATAACTATACATATGATTCTAATTGTGCTTTTTCCCTTATAAACTATATGTGAAATTTATTATTACATACCCTATGATATTCTCATACAGTATGAAAAATATCATAAAGCATTTTATTACAATTTTTTTTTTTTGTTTCATTTTTTAATTTTTTCATTTGATTCAAAGTACATTAGTTATGCTGGCCGATGGCAAGCCTAGTGTAGATGAGAATAAAAAACTAAAAATAGAAATGTGAGTATGTTATAAAAGTAAACTCATGGATTGCTATGTTTTTGTTTATGGATTTTTTGGTTTGTATGTTTAATATTCAAACAATTCTCGTTTGTTTAATTGAATTTTAAACATATAGATCTTGGGTTTATATTCAGACGTTGGAAAAATCCACTGATGAGCTAAGTAAGCGTTAGCGAAATAGTACTATATGGATATGCTTTCCTCCTCAATTTTTGAGTTACTTTTGTAATAAAATGCTTTATGATATTTTTCATACTGTATGAGAATATCATAGGGTATGTAATAATAAATTTCACATATAGTTTATAAGGGAAAAAGCACAATTAGAATCATATGTATAAATAAATATTCCCAAAATAAATTCAGTTAAGAAAAAAACTATTTAAAATGGCAGATATTTGCCCTCCAACACAACCGAAGTCTGACCGGCCAATCGTCTATTGCAGTGCGCACGACCTCCATGGGGAAATTGTCCCCTGCGCAGATGAGTACACGCTTAAGAGATTGCAAATTCTTGTGGTGAGTAGTGCAGACCATGCCTTCTAATACGAACCACAATTTGTAGTCTAAAGGATTCAGATCTGGACTACGCGATGCCCAATAATCCGTAGAAATATAACTTTGATAAATTGTTGTTATGGGATGGGGCAGAGTCCTGTTGAAAGGTGAACGGCTCGTTTTTGGATAATGTGTTATTTAATGGCTTCATAATCTTTTCCAAAAACTGATTTGTACACCTATGCCGAAGTTTTAACACATTTTACGCATTGTCACCCCATCATACCATCACAGGAGCAGGATGGGACCTCTCTGAACTCTGGGAACCAATTCACTTACTTGCAGAGATGACTGAGCATAGACTCTATTATTTTGTTTATTGAACGGCTCAGTAACAATAATTTTTCTGTTTACTGGCGAATCGTGCTTCTGATTTTTGCTTGCGTTTCTGCTTTAACGCCGTCGTATGTCCTTTGTAAGCTCAAAGTCCCAAGTCGTGCGAGAAAGGGATACCTTCGATATTATCATCTCCCGCGGCAACATTTACTGCTTTCGGACTGGATTTCGATAAATTCGATTCTGTACAGCTTTGACGGCGCTAGGAGTTCGCACACACCGCGGACGACAATACGGTTTCCAATATATCACCATTCCATAATTGTCAGTAACGCACACCAAAAACTTTTTACACAACAATGTTAGTTGTCAAGAAAAATGTCAACGTAAAGGGAGTATGGTCAGTGGATTTCTTATAGTGTCACTAATTATGAAACTACTAGGTACGAGTACGAGTATATATATAAAACAAAATCGTGTTTGTTCGACCACTTATGACTATAGAACAGCACAGATACCTAACTTTGCCCAACTTTAAATATACACCCTCTGTTCTGTAAACGGAGTCGATTTAAAAACGAATGATTTCTCAAAATCGAATAAATGCTAATTTGGTGTTCTAAAAATCACACGGTTTCCAACAGTCGAACTAGCTTTCAAATGCGATGTTTTAAACGTCAATACGTCAAAAACGTCAATAAAGCTACTGAAAATTTGTTCAAAATAATGTTTATTCTTATTTAAAAGTGATTTTTTAATAATATATCTAATGAATTTATTGGAAATGTGCTTTTATTCGTCCATCTACTTTATCTGCATAATTTAACAAGAACATGGAGAAATATTGGAGAGTTTTTTAAATTGATTATTTTGTATTAAAATCTATTACAGAGTATATATAATGTGAATTAATTTACAGAACACCGAATTAAAAACGAAAAATTTTTGCGGATTCGGTTCACAGAACGCCAAATTCCACAGGACGGGATGTCGTTGTCAATTCAAACTGTCATGAGGACGTACAGAGGTACGTGAAGCAAGTCATCGCGCTCAGTCTATACAATCGTTTCAGAGTAACATAGAAACTCCAACACCTGACAATACACCATCCTATGAAGAACTACTTCAGCTCTTATAGGCATCTAATCGTAATATACAAAACATGCAAGAACAACAACAACAACTTCAAAAATTAAAAAATGCTGCAAAAGAACATTTAAGTGACTTGGAAAAATTACGACAACAAAAGCAAACATTGACTTGTCCCGCAGGCTCGCAAAATGGGGCTTATGGAGGAGATGGCACTCCAGAATATGAGTCAATTGATCAAGTTCACTCAGATATGACTGCTTTAGTAGGACATATGAAAAATCTTACTACTTATATACATAATCAAAATGAATTGTCGGCTCTAATGGGCGATGATGGTCCGGAAATTTTAGCTGAGCAGGAGCTTTCGCAAAATAAACTTGAGGCTTTAAGAGTCCAACGTGATGAAATGCGAAATTTAGTGAACTTCAAAGTGTTAATCGCTCAGCTGAAGAGACAACTAAGAAGCCAGACAGAGACAGTACGAACAAGAACAAGAGATGTAGAAGAAAATGAACAGCAGATTTCACCCAAAATTTTAGACTGACAAAAAAACACCGAATGTAGAACGTGAAAGAGAAGTACCAATTGAATACAGTCGCAATGTGCCAATTGAATTACTGCAGGAAGCCCAAAGAGCGCCGACGATGGCGATGGTCAAAGTAGTCTGCACGTTGACTACAAAATGAAAAATTTTTCCTGAGGCCAACAACAGTTTTAGACTCAAAAAAAAACATCTCGCATTTTTTCTGATGTACAATTGTGCGTCTTTGTGTCAGTTGTTGTCGGAAGGTTTCAGTGGCGAAGGCATAGTCACTGGTCACTGAACAGTAACGGCTTCAGCTGTATCCAATGCATAGACACATCAGAACGCCCTCCTTCGTCGATATTGTGTCGCACTGGCGAAGTAAAATAATTACTAAAAATGACTACTAAAACGAAGCTTCAAAATTTAATACGTCTCATTGACATCAGAGACATTACAACACTACTATAAATCAAAGAACGTGCAAAAGCAAAGTTGTAAGATAGTGAAGTTTCACCTTCTGTCATTTCTTCTACTATCCCTTTCCTCTAGTTCCAGAGAGAACATACCCGATAGGTTATATTGATTTCAAAACTTCCCATTGGGAGCTGCCACGCCCATACAAAATAAATATTTATTAGCTTATATCTCAAAAATAACAGTAACAGTAAGATTCTCTGAATTTGGTCCAGATTGCTCTTTGGTCAAAAAGAAAGCGAAATCGAATAAGTGGTCATGTTACCTCCCATACAAAATAAATATTGATTTTTGTATATCTTGAGAAGCTAAACTGAAAGCTAAATTTTCTAAATTTGGCCTGAATGAATGCTTAGGGCTTAACTCCATACCTGAAATTCGGTATATGGAAGAGTAAATAATGGAAGAAATATAAAAAAATTGCACTTTTTATCAGGGGGACTAGGCTGACCCATTTTTACATGTGCCACTAACGTTTGATATATGGGTGCGCATTCTTCATAAAGCCAGAGAGCTGAAATTGGGCCTAATTGAAAGAAGAGAATAAAACCGATTGCATCCGCGATTAATATACTAAATTTGTGTACTTTTTATTACTTTCATAAAATCAAAAGTTAAGCTAATCCGTAACATGACATTCATTGACTGTCATTGACTTGCTTACAGAAATAATAATTTAGAAAATTGCGCAGAAAATTACAAAATTTCAGAAAACTTAAGGACTATTATCCAGTTTTCAGTTTGTTTTCCAAAAGTATAGTCCTTGGATCGCTTACTTTCAAAGAGGTTTACATACTAAACTGTTAAACCAATCTAGAGTGGGGCGAAACGAAGATTGCTGGGTCTGATACGATTTTATAGCGATAACAATTTAGACGTACATATGTATGTATAGACAATGTATATATGTACATATGTGAAGATTAAAAAGAAAAAAGCGCTTTCTGGTTGTGACCAGAACACTAGCAAGACTTACAAGCTTCCAGGCAATCGGCATGAGATTGCAAGACGGAAGAAAGCACCTTGAAATTAATGGAAACATACTATGCAGAAGCTGTTGTCAGGACGTTAGTCATGAATCGCTTTTCCTTGTATAATAGAATGTTTGGCCCTATATATGCAGAAACTACCTTAGGATACTTCCGATTTTTTAAACTTCAGCAGATTAGCGGACATAATCTTCACCAAAATTATACAGTTCTTGGATGTAACGGGTTGGATATAACGATAACTTGGAGCAGTTCACGTGAGTTTCTTTTTCTTTTTTATATTTTTTGAGACTCATGAGTATGTGCTATCAAAATGGTAGGAGAGTATCCCCCAAACCAAACAACCAAACATTGTATATAAAAATGTTCTGAAGGCTGACTGGCGTGATTCTGAAAGGAAATTATCTGTTTTTCCTCTCTTTTATTAAGAGAAGTAACACCAAGGCGACATATTAGAGTTTCTAAAAATAGAAATAAATAGCGATTATCTAAAATCGATTTGACGAAGACTTTTTTAGTTAATAGAAATTTTTCGTAAGCGATATCTCTGGAACGACTCATACGATTTTAGTCAATCCGATCTCTTGCACCGTTCTAAGTTATCAGATGTTTACACACAAAGTTACATGCATGCACACACACACACACACACACACTAAATAGTTAGAATTGAGTGGACTCCAAAAACGTCACAATATGATTAAACTCAATTTTCGAAAATTGGGGTAAAATATGTAACTTTCTACAGCGGGAAGGTAAGAATATGTAAATGCTTTCAATGTAGTAAATAAATGGAATATTTATTGGTTTTTATTTATAATTCAGACTTTTGTACTTACTTTTTTCAATACCAAAAAATCATTAAAAAATATAGGTGGATCTGTAAATTCCTCTTCAATCCAGGAGACAACTTTATCAGATACAAACGGTGGTACTGGTACGCCCCAAAGGCGTTTATTTTCAGGTTCTTCCGTTTCCGGTGAAATATTGTCAAAACTTAAGCGTAAAGCAGATGTAGGCGACAACTGTCGCTCAATTTCATTGAATTTATTCATAAACTTTGTAAAATCCATTTTATCAAAATCACAAAAAGTTTAATATAAGTATTTAGTATGTACGTTTGAATGTATGTTCGTAGTATATCGTTTAACTATTTAGCCCAGGACTATTTCAGGTGTAAATATTGATTTATTAAGTTATTACGTTTAAGTTGATACGTTTTATGTAGTTACTGACATTTATTATAATACACAATTTTCAACATTTCAAAATTTTCACAAAAATATTTCACTTTCACAAATGGACCCTCAAACAACACTTCCCATCTTTTGATAAGTGAAGTTTACTTTCTATCCTTACATTGATATTGAACCAGAGCAAGCACCAACAACAACCAAAAAGGATGTCTCTAGGTTATGACGTCGTTTACAAGTTTAAACGTATATTTTATCAAAAATTTATTGTTGTTATTTTTATAGCTATCCCTTTCGTGTAGTCATTGTTGTTGTAGTAACTTTAGAAACGAAAGTAAAAAAAAATCATTTTTATAGTATACAAAACTTTCCGTGCACAGTTTTTCCTAAAAAAAATAAAACTGTCTTGTCCGAGGTTCAAATATAAACTCTTTGTTTTTAGTGGTAACAAAGCTTTCCCCACAATTCTTTTTTGCAGGGAAATTCTTTTTATAATTGAAGGGAAATTTTGTGTGCCAAATTATCGTCTCTTTTTACAAGATAAAAGAGAAATTACCAGACATGGAAAACTAAGATTTATAAAAATTCCATAACACAGTAAAATATCCATATATCTTTGGGTGGTTACTTTAATGCCGCATGGCACATTTTGACAAACAAATAGAGATAAATCAATTCTATATAATTAATGTGTGCTCTTTTTATATCCTTAATCCATAGCCATAACATTGCTTCATATCCACAATTTTCGAGTACTCTAAACATTATTTTATCCCCGTCCTCATTTGCATAAAATAAAATAAAAGCGTAAAAAATAGAAAAATTGCATAATGTGGACACTAATACAATTTCAAAGCAGAATTCTTGTCCTATGAAGCAAATTTCCAATGTAAAAGTAAAAATATTATTGTTTGTAATTGTTATGCTGTATGTTCTATTCCAACAACGTAGATCAAAAGAAATATAAAATATATTGTTTTATATTTCTACTGACTAAAAGAAAGATATTATCAAGGATTTACTAATATATTTACCCGACAGTAATAAAATGTATATAAAAAATTTATTGTATATAATGAAGCTGAAAATATTTATTGGTACGTGAATATATTTTAATTTTAAAATACCGTTCATATTATTTAGTTTACGAGGGGGTCGAAAATGGTCGTGGTCTGATTCGATTGAAAAAAAATATCTAACTTTGATGCCCTTTCCGATTCCATTTGGAAAATACTTTAGAGTATTTAAGGGCACGAACAAAATACCTTTGATCTCTATCTTACATCACGTTCTCAAAAATATGTAATAAACAGAAAGCATTTTTCTAGATAAGACGGATCACTCCACCATCTCCTTTTTCGTTTTCAGAACTTCGAAACGTCTCACAGACAACTAATAGACGTCTTAAATATATGTACGAAAAGGCTCGTTGGGATGATCTCAACAATTTTATCTGGCAATATAATTGGAAACTATGTTTCTTAAAAGTGTTTTCGGTTAAGTCCAGCACAAACTCTTGTTTTAATCGGGATTACATAAATGCAATCGAATCTAGAGAAGAAGCTTTCAGTGTCTGATTTATTAACAACAACTCAGATATTGATTCGCTGCACAGAAGAGCGAGGGCTTCGTGTACCAGAGTGCAAACGCAGCGCCTTCCCACTAAAGTTGTGGCTGCTCCTCGTGGTAGTAAGATCTTCTGGTCATTTATTAAGAGAGTAAGGAAAGGTTCTACTTCCTCAATTCCTCAATAACCAGATATTCACTGTCCCGGTTTGATAAGCTAAAGCAAACCTTCCAGCTGGACTATTTGCAAATAATTCCCACATCTGTGGTCATGGCAAGAATATTTTTTCTACCACGTGTAGTTATAAGGGTCTTAGCGACCCTCTACATTAACAAGTCTCCTGGCCTTGATGGAATACCAGAATTAGTATTATATTATAATGCATGTAGAATAAACAACACGCAGAAGTCTTTCCTGTCACTTCTCCATCTCTCTCAAAACCATACTGCGTAGTTCCAGCACAATGTATTGCATGTGTAAGGGTCATCCCATGAGTGCTCTTCGATGCTTGCGCGGCATTTGGCAACACTCTTCAGTACCTTACCATGCTGGTATATTTCCCACTTGTTGGAAGGTTGTCAATTTATCTCTGATCGCCAAAAAGGGAGAGGCTAATAAACGTAAAAATTATCGCCCAATCGCAATATGTTCGGCACTCCCCAATGTGATGGAGAGTATGGTGAATTATCATCTCGTAAGGTATTTGGAGTTTAACAGCTTAGTCAGCGACCGCCAGTACGGTTGCGGCAAGGTTCTGTACATTATCCTACTCAATTTTTAATTTTTCTTAACGACCTCCACTTTCAAACTTCCAACCCTATTCATATTCTTTCAATATTAGGCGCAAAATGGAATTCCATGATCTCGGAATGGGATCAGCGAATTGGATCGATTTTAATGCCCGGAAGACCCAATGCCTTACCTATGCCTGTAAGTAGGGATGGTATAGATTATAGGTGGCCATTTAATAGCATAATTGTTCAAAACAAAATTACACGTATTCTTATGCTTCTGAATTTAGTAGTCGATAGACGGTGATGGGTGCACATGCGGTGGATGCTGTTAAATTTTTTCCGGAATACTTGTCCAGCAAATATTTCAATAGATGATGATATGGGAAGAATATTGCATGATTAAAAATGGGTTATGTTATCAACTATTCATGGAGAAATTAATAAATTGTGAGTTTGTTTCATTTTGTCTAGATTGAAGCACGGACATAAATAATCGTTGCGGAGTCGTAATATATGTTCAGTGTATAGATCACAAATAGGACATTTTTGGATCAACATCTATTTAATTAGAAAGCAAAAAATATAATATAAGAAACTATAACGGAACATCATATTTTAAATGCTTGTATCGGAAGCTCTTGATGTTCTTGGCATGAAAACCCAATGTGACGTACGCTGTATTGAGCACATTCAATTGCCTACGGGTTTGACATCAGACATATGTATGTACGCATTTCACCCCAACTGATCTTACTATTTACAGTGCTTACATCCGACCGAGAATGGAATACAACTCTCATAGTTGGATCGGTGTTTCGAAGTGCTATAAAGCAAAGAACGTGTAAAAGCAGAGTTGTAATATAGTGAAGCTTCACGTCCTGTCATTTCTCCAACTTTCTCTTTCCTCTAATTCCAGCACAATGCAGTGTATGGGGTCATCTCTTTGCTGCTGGTTCAAAATAAAAAAAAAATCCTGAAATGATATCAGAGAACTTGCTCTCGAAACTCGGACATTGTTACGTTTAAAAAAGCTGTTGGAATGAACTTGCGGAAGCCTTCCATATCAACTTCGATGTAGGAAAGTTCAAGTGTAATGTCCACGGACAATATTCATTCAATGCACTGCATGCGTAGGGGACAACCCCTTACCACTAGTCTAAGACAAAAAAACGATAAATATAATATGTTTATTTTTCACAAATTATTTCTACACTTTCAAATTGACGTAAATTTTAACCGAAATTGGAGAAAAACATACTATAAGGACGCTGAAAAAATATTTATATTTGATAAATATTTCTATATTATCTTTTAAGCTTAAAGCTTTGATTTTATTTTTATTTTTCTAATTCGATATTTCGTCAACCATCGGTTAACATCTTCAGGAAATTTTTTTTGTTAACCGATGGTTGACAAAATATCGATAAAAGATAATATAGAAATTTTTAAGAAATATTTAAGAAATAAGGTTAAAAATATGGATTAAAAAAATATATTTGATATTTAAATTGTTATTTTTATTGAAAAACAATTGCAAACAAAAGAACGCCAGTTTGAAATTTTAGTGGATTTCATGTTGCACAACACAGCCACTTTGCCAAGGGACAATTCTAGTCAGTAAATGCCAAACAAGTCGCAAATAATTTGCGGAATGCCTGTTCCATGATATCAAAATAATTCTTTTCAAAAAATAGTTGGAATTGCTGTGGATCTCCTTGAAACTTTAAGCTCTTGTTGAATAGCGTTTAGAAACGTTTAAAACGCCTCCTTACTCAAACCTAAGTTTTTTACAAATCTAAAATAAAGCAATATGTATTGGGGAACATATTCCGTTACAGATTTTTTTCTTACATGCGGTGATTTAAAGAGAGTATATCGGATCTATCTCTTAACACTGGTCTTGCAACTCGTTCTACACCGTCGTTTTCGCATCAAACCATATCGCTCAGAATCCATTACTTTTTTTGATTTTTAATTAAAAACTGTTATACTTCCTTTTTTCTGAACTTCCCTTTTTTAAACGATGTTTTTTTTTAGATATTTTGACATTTCATTACTATCAATGAGCCAATTTAGACAAGAACAATTATGCTGGC
Organism: Dexiosoma caninum; assembly: GCA_963924685.1. Lineage (NCBI taxonomy): Eukaryota > Metazoa > Arthropoda > Insecta > Diptera > Tachinidae > Dexiosoma > Dexiosoma caninum. The sequence goes on along the minus strand of OZ004728.1, from coordinate 88,855,742 downwards.
ATAACATGGCACCTTGTAGGCAAATTCGGTGAAGGGAATGGTTTTTGATTGGCATAATGTTTAAACCAGTTACAACCAGTTACTTTTTACTTGGCCATCGTCGCGCAAACATGAACTTGAAAGAAGATGAAGTTTTGTCGCGCCAACAAACTAACTAATAACTAATTGCGTGACCGAACAAGATCTGCTTTTCTTTTCTTTTTTTTCTCATCTTCTAGAAGTAATGCTGCAGCTTCTAAATAAATAAATAATTCCCAATTTCGTATCATTTAATCCCGTCATACTTCCGCCAAGTATGTTCCGAAATGTGTATAACGAAAAACTAACATCAAATGAATAAATAGAATACTAACGCACTAACGTATAAGTATACGGTCTAGTTTGGGCAAGAAGAACGAGCAATCAGCTGGTTCCTAAGTAAGCAATAATGAAATAAAATTAAAAGTTTCCCAATAATGCAATGAACAAATAATAGTTAATTTTATTTCTTAATATAGTTAAAAATTATTTGGGGTTTCTTTAATAAACACGTATAAACCTAATTATTGTGCTTTTTTGCATGTATCCATGTGTGTATATTCATATTTCTAAAGCCATACGTGGATTTGTATTATGTGTACGTACATGGTCATATACAATAGGTCTGTTCCAGGTTCATAACACATGTGTCCGAACTCGCACAAATTTATTTTATTTTTATTTTATTTATTTATAACAATAATCAACCGCGTCCATAGGTTCATAAATAGTTCGTGGACTACAAGTGTAATATAAGAATAATTAAACATGTAGGCAACAAATAAGATAGAAACTATGTTCATGAAAAAAATATTAGTTATACTATTATTAGATAAGGCCACTATATAAATTGGTTATATAGCGCATGAATTTGACTGTATGTATATGTATATTCAAAATCTATATCAGTTCAATTGCGAGAAATGTTCAACAAGCTTATCTTTGAATGAATTATGCTGGGAACACAATTGGGACGAACGACGAACTTCGTCGTGCTGAACGAATTCGTCGGTAAAAGTTCGTTGCATTAATTCACAGTGTGGCACATAATAACGACAAACAAATGCAGCTGTCCTAATCAGCAAAAAAAAAATTACTTGAAAAATTAAAAATTAACAGAAAACAATTAAAAGGCAATTTTAAATAATAATAATTATAATAAAAAATAATGAAAAAATTTAGTAAGTAATTGTGTATATTTAACTTGAATTACTTATTTTAAAAATTAAACAAGTATTTAAATAAAAATTTACTTTATTTACTAATATATTCGAACACTAAAATGAAAAACGACGACTCTGTACTAATTTGTTCGCCTTTCGTCGGCGTATGAAATAGAAATAAATCTATCTCAAAGTCCGTCACGCACGACGAATTTTATCGCCAACGATATTGTTTCGATTTTCATATGCAGAAATGTGTTTTATTTTTCACGACAAAAGTTCGCAACGAATAATTCGTCGTTCGTCCCAATTGAGTTCCTTGCATTACGTGTAAGATGGAATGCTCTAAATTTACAAAAAAAAGCGTTCCAGTATCGCTGCAAGTTGTGAAGCTGTTGCAAGTACAGAGTTTCACAAAACAATTAAATTAAAAAGCGTTTTTAAGGATATTTATTAATGGAAGATATCACCGACACCAAAAGCAATAAGTTTGGACAAGAGTGCTCAATGCCACACTCTGTCAAATGCTTTGGAAATATCTAGAGCCACTACCTTACTCTCGCCGAAATGGTGGATGGATCGACACCTTTTTTCTGAAAGGAAGGCTAATAAGTCTCCCGTGGAACGTCCTCCACGGAAGTCATATTGCCGCTCGTTAAGTAAGCTATTGGACTCCAGATACTTCATAAGGTGGAAATTTAGCATACTCTACATTACTTTGGAAATGGTAGAGCATATTGCGATTGGGCGATAATTTTCAGGGTTTCTTGCCTCTCCCTTTTTGGGGATCGGCGTAACATTTGCAAATTTCCAGCACGACTGAAATTTGCCTGCATGGTATAGGGTGCTAAAAAGGATTGCCAGAGGACGCGACAACGTCGAAGAACACTGCTTCAAGACCAGTGCCGGAATTCCATCCGGACCAGGAGACTTATTTATGTTAAGGTCCGCTAAAACGCTTTTAACTGCACGAGCTCGAAAGCGTATCTTTGGCATAGTTACGGATACACGCTCAGGTGCGGGCAGTGGTTGATTGCTTTCCGGCAGGTGAGAATTACCTGCAAACATTTCAGCCAGGAGGTTAGCCTTTTCAACCGGGTCAGTGAATATTTGATCATCTTTTAAAAGAGGCGGAATAGAATAACTAACTTAAAAGCTTTTACTTCACCGTGGGGTAGTAAGAACTTTACCGCGAAGACGCTGCTCGTACAAAGCTTTGCACGTCTTAACTCTTTGGCACACGAAGATCTGGCTCTTTTGCGCATCATATCAGTATTTGCGTTTTTATCATTCCTCCAGATACTAAGTGCTTTCCTCTCTGGATCTGACTGCAAGGCAAGCCTGATTAAACCAAGACTTCGGTCTAGGCCTAATCGAAATTGACATCAATGTCAAGGAACAGAGCCTCCAATTGAAATGCCGAAAGAAATCGTTGAACTCAGCCCAACGTGCCTTTTCTTAAATATATTTCAAACGTTTCGTACCTTGCAGTAAAACGCCTCGAAGTTCCGCAAACGAAAAGGAGGCAGAAATGGACTGTCATAATATCCTGGAGTGTGATATGGGCAAAGAAGCTTTAGTTAACGAATCCGATGTTCGTTTTATAATTTTATTTTTATTGCTGGTACAGCAACCTCCGATGTAATTTTTTTCAAAATTAACATTTTTTTCAAACTACTTAGTTAAAAGAGATTACATACATATGTACATATGTACATATGTATGTATCTACAACCCGTACTAAGTATGTATGTCGTTCCAACAGCTATTTAACAGATTTGTTTTAGTTTCAAGGGTACGAATCTTGTTATAAAATAGTGTGTTCTGAATTAGCTTTATAAAATAAATTTCCTCTTTCAAAGTTAATCTGCGCAATCGTCGTTCATAGTTACCCCGAATAATGTTTAGGATAACAAAGAAGTTACTGTCAGAATCACAGGCAAACTTGCATACAAACTTACATACATAAGTGAACAGCAGGGTCTCCATACATATTAATATATATGCACATACATGAAGACATGTACAATGTACATATGTATAAAAAAATCATAACTAAACTATTTTTGAAAATCGTTGATATATGTATGTATTTCGCAATGCAATTTACTAAGTGACAGGCAGATAGTAATTAAAATTTCGCAAACTTTGGTAAAATCAATAACAATGTATACAACACCTGTAGACAATAAATGGCATTTAACAAACTATTGCAGCTCAGAAGGCCAGCATCAAGAATTCTTCTTAATCACAAGCAGAATATTATGGAAGTTTTCTGTGGCATTCTACGCAATTTGAGTTATAATTAGTTACTCTGTTTAAAATAATTAAATGACTCAGTTCATATAAAAATAATATAAGCAGTTACATATCAACACGATTTCAACGTTTAGCCATGGAACCAATTTACATGAACTTACCTTTGCTAATTTTATGTGATCCATATTGTTCCTAATATGCCACCTTTTATTTTTACTTTATTTCAATTTTCTGCTTTAATTACAGCAATACCTTTTTTTAAGAAACTTTGTAATTACAATTTGCATTTGTTGTAAAATTACTATACTTTTCTTCCTTCTATACTAGTCTGTCGTTTAAATTTTGTATAAAATTCACCTCTTAAAATTTAATTTATGGATGTTCTCCGCGATAGAACAAGAGGAATTATTTTATATATGCGGACATAACAATTGATAAAACACAAATACCAAATTTGTCAATCAAAACAAACGAGACCAAAATAAGAAGTCAGTAAACAAGTAAATTTATGATGTGTCAAAAGTTATGATGACAGTGATGGTATAAGAAGTAAGCCTGCTTAAAAATTAAGAAAAAAAAATTTTTTTTATACTGTTGCAACATATGAGATCAAAATAAATGACAAAAGTAGAAAAATAATCATAAATTGCATTCTTAGCTTAATAATATAACTGTAGATTAAGTTTTAAAGAGTTTTTACATCAAATCGCTTTTATGTAATTCTGAAAAAATTTGGGACACCCTGTTTAACATATGATTTGTGGCAACTGGGTTACTTGGGAACTCATTTTGCTTGTAATACTTCAAATAATTCACAATAATGAATGTTCATCTTTATTTATTTTAATTTATCACTTCATTTATATCCCATTGTTCGCGATTACACAGCAGACGTTTTTATGGTTAATGAGACGTAGTACAAGTAAATTGTGTTAAAAAAATAACTTGGAATTTGCCAAATAATTAAAATATAATTCATATAAATTGTAAAGCAAAACGCAATGTGGCTATTTTATTTATAAAGTTTAAAGTGAATTTCCAATTGGCAACCGAAGATTTTTCTAAGTTCAAGAGGGGAAATAAATTTTTTGCAATCACATCAAAGAAATAAAAAAAGGAAAGAATGTATAAAGTGAATAGTGCAGTAATAAAAAATTAATATCAAGTAATAAAATTATGAAAATTTTCAGAGATAAATTTTAGTGAAAATTCAATAAAACAAATCAAAGAAAATGATTAAAGATTAAAAAATTGTGTGATAACAACTATCATGAGTTCTCGTAACAAGTGAGTAACTTCAATCAATTGATTAAAATTCTTTATAAAAGTAGCCTTCTAGTCATTGCTAATTGCTATGTTACTGTGCGAAATTCTAATAATAATATAATTTGTGGGAGTTCGGCTTCAGTGCTTACCCTTGTTGTTTATCTGTGTAAACTATTTTTCACTTATTTTCCCTTTAATCAATCTGGAAGTTCCTTTTGCATAATCACAACACATTTTGCTTTGCTTGTTTCTCAGGACCGATGTTAAAAAATTATTTGAATATTGGTGTGAAGTATCTGGAACTCATGGCATTGACCGCACAATATCGCGTTTAAATGGTCATGATGGTGTTGGTATTAATAGCTCAATAACGCCAGAAGGTGTAATCACAGAAAGTTTTCCAGAAATTTTTCGTGAAGAGAAAACCATTGCCAACATACCTGCGTTTGCATTTCCATGTGAATTTGAGAGGTGAGTAAGAATGCAAAAAAACAAAAAAAAAAATAAAGAAATAAATAACCATACATACATATATATATTACTGCTACACTACATCCATACATAAGTATATAATGTCTAAAGATAACAAAAACATTTAATAATGATGCCCCTTCTCTAAGCATAACAACAACTTCCGGTAATTAAGTTCAAAACACTTCAACTCGTTTATAACGAACACTGTTTATAAAAAATGCTGTGTACGAAATAGGCAATATGTATATGTATGTACATAGTATATACAAATTACAAGGTTTTAGTGAACATTTGATTAATGAAACGTACTAGTCACCGAGATCGTTTTTTGACTGTTATATTTGAATATCTTCTTATACAGGGTGGCCCAAAATGACCGAAGGGGTTTGAGTTTAAAGAGCCATTCTGTGCCTCACAATGTGCGCGCTGTGGCTTCATTTTGTTGAAAGCATACTTTCGGACGAAACAGCGCACAAAGCGGTACACTTAATTGAGTGTAATTCTCACTGTTAAACTACTCTTGAATTTTCCGTAGCCCTTTTTGCTTATTAACGAACCCATGCAATTAAAAATGGCCTTCGTCGCTCACAATTAAATTATGAATAAAATCAAGATTTTCTTTTAAAATAAAGTTCAAAAATGTTGGCACGTTATTCAGTTGTGCACGGCTCCATTTTAAACTTCCCAAGTCTTAACAAAATACTGAACACAAATAAAAATTATAATTATAAACTCAAAGTCCACCTCATATATTTGAAATGATTTCGTTTACTAGATCTTTGAGAATTAGTGAGATTCGTATAACCCAAATTTAGAATACATCTTATGAAAAATCTTTCGTGGAGCTACTATTTTGATATCTTTAATATATAAATGCTCATCTCTATTATACAGTGACTCAATGTTATAATGGGACAAGCTGTTTATCCAATAACTTTCGAATTATTTTTTTGAACTTATTGGTTTAAGAAGAAAATAAAATTATATTTATACTTTTATTTTTATTATTTATTAAGAACATAAATAAAAAATACATTGACTACCGCCACTGGGATATAAAAACAAAAAAACTAAAACAACACAGAAAATCCTGTCAAAGTAATAATGGGACAATGTAATAAAGTAACAAGTTAAGTATTAAATATATAATGTTTAATATTTAGTTGGAAGGCCTTTTTTCTCTATTACCTTCAATCGATCCGGCATAGATTTCACAAGTTTTTGACAGAATTGTTGGGTTATTCTACCCCATTCCTCTTTCAGAGCACTAATTAGGTCCGATTTGCAACTTATTTGGTAATTTCTTAATTTTTCTTCTAAATAGGCCCATACGTGCTCTATCGGATTGAGATCGGGTGATTGCGGAGGCGTTTCGAGCACATGTGGGCAATTGTAAAGCAACCAACACCTTACATTGTGAGCCTTATGCTTGGGGTCATTGTCTTGGTAGAAGTAATAATCATTCGCCAGTCCTAATTTCTCTGCTGTTTCTGCAAGATTAGCACGCAGGATGTTGATATAATATTTATGATCCATAATTCTTTCAATAATGTGAAGGTTACCGGGACCAGCTGCTGATATTGCACCCCACACCATAACTGACCCCAAGCCATGTTTAACAGTGGGTCTCAAATTTTTTTCTGACAGTTCTTCATTTGGTCTTCTCCACACGAATGACCTTCCATCCGATCTAAATATGTTATATTTGCTTTCGTCAGTGAATATTACCTTATTCCAGAATGATAAATCCTTGTTTCTGTGGTCTTTAGCAAAGCGCACTCGTTTAAGCTTATTAACCTTATTAATAAAAGGTTTTCTCCTAGCTACCCGGCCATTATAATTGTGTTTCCTTAACACATTTCTTACCGTTTCGGGATTAGCTTTCTTTGCTAGATGTATTTCCGCTTCAGCAGCAAGTCTGGGAACGCTTAAGTAGGGTTTTTGTTTGATTTGTCGCATAAGCCATCGTTCATCCGCGTCGGAAAATATTTTTCTTTTGCTTGGTTTTGCTACATTTTGAAAAGTTTCTGTACCTCCATATCGCTTTATGATGTTAAACACTGTAGATTTTGGTTTATTTACTATTTCCGCAATATTTCTCACGGTTTTTCCTGATTTCGAATGTTCTAATATCAGTTTTCTGATTTGAGGCGATGTTTGTGAACCCCGTGGCGCCATATTTTAATTTTCTTTAAAAACTTATCAAAAATTAATCTGTAATACACTCTAGCAACTTTTAAACAAAAAATTTTTGCAAAATGTTCCGTTATAAAGCCTAGATTATATAGTGATGCCACCTGTCCCATTATTACTTTGTACTGCATTTTTAACTTATTGTGAATAATTATTTATAAATTAATTTTGACAAACTTAAGAATCATAATCTTTTGAGATGGCAATTAGCACAGTGTTAGCTACACAAAAGCATGAAAATTTTGCATTAAAATCAGTTAACATAGTGCTTAATTATCTCCACATAAATCATTTTAGCTTTGTCCCAATATTACTTTGATTCACTGTATATGTTTATTGATCTATTTATTTAACATACGTACATAAGTATATATATTTTTTATACCAAAATTTTATTTATTTGTCGTGATTACATTACTTATATCTTGTAATATTTTTGAATGGCCAATAGGCCACATGTATTACATTAAATTATAATAAATGAAAAGAAATAATAAAGAAAGTTATAAGGAATTCAAACACCTTCGCTACTTTTTTTGTGTCACTCTGTATATAAAAATTACATGTTTGTATCTATCTATGTGTGTTTACGCCTTATGGACAGCTAAACGGCTGAACCGAATTTCTTGAAATTTTCATAATATCTCTCTCTGCATATCGGAAAGGAACTATAGGCTATATAAAAATTAAAAATTCCAACGAGGTGTTGCCACGCCCATACAAATTAAATATTTATTTTTGTATATCTTGAAAACCGTTGAATTGAAAGTTTCTGGCCCAAAAGACTTTGTAGTTAAAACATATCATCAGTCAAAAAGTGTGCGGGATTGTGCAAGTGGGTGTGCTACCTCCCATACAAACTAAATATTGATTTAATTTTTTTCAATTCATTTATCAATTCTTTTCAAAAAGACTTAGCCTAGTAGGCCATGATCGGTTCCACTATTCTAATCGTGAATATTCCACGCACATTACATTATAACTTGAGAACGGTTAAAGTTAAAGCTTATGTACAATTGGTCTGAATAACTTAATGCTCAGTACAAATCATCAGTGAAAAGGTTGGCGGAATTAGATAAGTAGGTGTGGTACCTCCATTACAAACTAAATATTGATTTCAATATATCTTAAGAACGGGCACTTTCATTATACCTACAGAGCTGAAATTAAAATATATTAAAACGGGCAATTTTTATCAGGGGGACTAGGGTGATTTTTTTTTTGCATGTGGCACTCCCATTCGATATACGGGTGCGCACTCTTCATAGTGGCAGAAATCTGTAATTGTGTACGGGCAAGCACTCGCAAGGTAGGGACAGAAGGTTAAACATAGATAGATCTGCGTCTAGATGGACACATAGACTATGTATTTTTTTAACGATAAGACCACAACGGGTGATAAGGGGCAACTTCCGCAACTAACTATCCGATTTTAATGAAGGACGTATAAGGCATATGTTTCTTTTTTAATTAAAACATTAATAACAGCTACAGCAACGCGTGGCGGTTCAGCTAGTAGTAGTAGTAGTTTGTAAACATTTCTTTACTAAATTTTTTACATTTTACAAATTTGGACATACTTTTTCAAACGCATTCGTTATTAGCATCGTTCACTGTATACAATCCTAAACAAAAGAAATTAAATTCGCCATCCGAATTTTAAATTTTTAAGAAAGTATTTCTTTTTTCTATAGAATAGTTAGGTATACTGCCAACAATAGAAATTTATTCCACATTCAATATCAAAAATATATTTTTGGTAAATAATATTAAGAAGTTAGAACTTGTTCTCTTCAACGCACGCTTATTTTCGCAGAATGAAGATGTAAACACTGTATGTGAATTTATAAATCTAAATTGTTCGACCTTTTTTCAAAAAACACAAGCATTAATTCAAAATTTCATGTTATATACAAATTTATTTGTAATTACAATTAATTTATAACAAAAATAAAATTGTACATTTTGTTTTTTTTAATATTGTGACTAAAATAAGGATAGTAAATAAAAAAAAATATTTTCACAAATTAGTAGATCTCTTGGCTAAATATACTTTTATATAAAATTTATATATACAGAGTGGCCAAAAAGCCACCATGTAGTTTAAAAATTTAATAACTTTTTTATTTACATATGTATTATATATTTTTTAGAATATAAAATATAAAAAATTGAATTTTTTATATATTAACGGCCCTTTTCACAATCGATAAAATCGAATAATAAAATTCAGAAAAATTTTTTTAAAAATTAAATAGATTGAAATCGAATAATAAAATATTTGTTGTATAAAGAAAATTCTTTGAAGAAGCCACTTAGTTTATTTTGTTTGTATATTTCACAATTCTCAAATATTTTTTGGGAGTTTTTGTATAAACATATGATAAGTAGTGCGCAAAATTATTATATTTTGGTAAAATTCCCAATAAAGACTAATGAAAGACTAAAGAATTATTTCTTAGCTTTTTTCACGAATTATGTTAAAGGTCTACTGGCGATTTGAGTATTAGCACCAAATGAAATTGCATATAGACCACCTAAACCATATACCAAACATAGATAAATAATCGTAATTTTTCTTTTTTGTTTTTACAATCAATTCCCTCTTTTTTTCTTTTTCCAACATCACTATAATAATATTAATAATAATAATAAGGTTTTTGTCTGGCAGGTTTGTCTATCTGTTGTTGATTTTCCTATTAACAAGTAACCAAGACCTTCTACATCTTCGGTTTTTTATTTCGTAACAATATTTGATATTAACTCTTTTTTTATTTTTATTTTTACTAAGGTCTATTAAATGTAAATGTTCATTTTTTATTTGTGACTGATGATTCATCGTATCATTCATACATTTATTGACTGGTTTTAAGTATCTTTTTTTTATATTTTTTTTTTCACCATCATGTATTCTGACATAAAGTATCACAAGTATGTGCGTATATAATACATATGTAAGTACATACATACATACGTATGTATATATGCACATACCCGAGTATATAGTATATTGTGTATTGCTTATTTATTATTATTTAACATTAGTTTCCAAATTCATGATTTTTATTTTCCATAATTACTCATTACAATTACAATTACAATATTATGATTAGCGCGCACTGCATAGGAAAATGAACACAGTCAGCACAGACACAGTTTAAATAAAATATCTTTTAATTTTTGATGTGTGCTTAGGTTAGGTTATCAGGCGACAATTCCAAAAGCACATCAGGCCACTTGGATCTACGTGGTTTCCATTTTGTTGCCTGAGCGGGATCAGTCGTCATCCCTTCCGATCGATCACAAACTATCCCGAATTCCGGATAACCGAGCTTATCTTATCCCCCTCACATCACATCCCGTGATTCTGATGTTGAAACAGTCCTTTTAAGATTTTTTAAATAAATACAACATTTTTTAATTATATTTATTTTTGGAGCGATGGTCTTTTTTATGAAATGTTTTTTTAATTATTTATTTTCAATATTTTGCTACCCAATAGATAGCATCGTCATTGTTTATATGTATTTATTTTTGGTTAACTTCCTGAAGTTATACTTTATGTAATTTTTTCTGACTTTATGAAATTTTTTTTTCATTTCCGTGAAGAAAATTGGATAGTAACATTAATATAAAAAAATAGATATATCTTAGATAAATAAACACATTTACGTACATACATATATTGAAGTTAATTGTATATAATGGTATGGTGATGGTATTACATACTGCAGTATACATGCAAACATACTCGTATAAGAAAAATTTAATCGTGGGGAGGGGGATGACTTTCATCCAATAAATTTCGAATACCTCCAGAATGTTGAATGTACCAAAATTAGGCATAAAGTTATACGCTATTAAGTGAAAAAAGCCATATAAAATTGTTTTTAATAACTAAAAATGTTTTATACTTTAAATTAAATTATCAATTTTGTGTAGAAATCATCATTTTCATTCAATTTAATTTGTTAATTTATTTGAACGAGCCCGTATACATATCGAGCCTTTGGTGCAATACCGTAGTAACTCAAAATTTGAATTTTTTGAACTGGTCATTTATAGAAATGATCATTGGGGAAATATATATCTAAAGGAAAAAAGATTATGGTTCTATCTCTAACTGTTCAGATTCTACAGCTACAAATATCTTTATTCCCTACAGTTATTTCCAACAATATTTATTTGCAATAATGAAATATTTCCTTTATGACAAGGAATTTCCTTTATGACAAGAAAATCTTTATTTAAAAACTTGTAAAAAAATAACTTTAGTAAACGAAAATACTGTCAAAAAGATGGCTGAAAACTTCAAATGCATTTGTCTCAGTTCACGATTTTGTGAATTACGACGGTTTTGCACCAAAGTCTCGACATGTACATATACATATGTATGTAAAAATAAGTATAATATATATTTTAACAAGTGATGAACTTATAATAATTATTAAAAAATGAATGAAAATGTTTTAAAAAATATCAGATCAGATATCGCTATATCTCAACTCACAAAAAAGTGTTAGTGATCGTTATTTTGGTGTTCGTCGTGGTTTGAGTACATCGTCCTTGTAGTTCAGTCTGACTGAAAATATTTGTGTAGATTTAAATGCGAATAAAATTTCAACTCCAATTTCATTCGATTTAAGTAAAGCATTTGACACCGTGAATTAATACGTCTAAATTGCGAAACTATATAACAGCTATGGTTTCTCTTCGTCTTGCTCTAGGCTTGTTTACTCGTTAATATCTTCTACGAAGCATTAGCGGCTCAGTTTTGGGGCCCATGGCATTCGTATTATATATTTAAGATCTTGTTGAACATATCAGTAATTAACAGTATCAAATTTCCATCTATGCTGATGACGTTAATCTACTCTTCACTTCTGATAAGCAATTTATAGACTGTTATGTTGCGTCGATAAAGTATGTTCTCTAAAGGATGTCCTACTGGGCGGCCTACAATAAATTCAAGTTTAAGCCGAATAAAACGAATGCAATAATTATTGAATCTCATGTATCTCCCGGCAACCTCTGCTTATTTTTTTCGATAATGTACCAACTCAAATAATTGGTACTGTTAATTGGGTAGGAGTACTGATTGCCAAGGATCTTAAGTTCAGGAAACAGATGTTGACAGTTGTGTATAATGTTGGAAGTGCCCTTCGTTTGCTTTAGTACCAGGACTACTTCTTGCCAAATAATATGCCTGTGAAACTGTCACGTTTATAAAATTATCAATTTATTACAATTATTATTAACTACTTCTGTTAATCATATATGGCCACTAGGGCTCGATTAATAAATAAAAGCAAAATGAAATGAAATATTTGGAATTTTAAATTAATATACAATCGTATTCTGCGCTATGCCTTCCTTCTGAAGATCTCTGACACCGTGCCGGGCTACTCGTATCACTTCATTGATTGTTCCTTCAAACAGTTTATTGATATGAGACTATTAATAACAGTATACCTTGTTATACAAATGCAGAGACCATTAGCTCTGCTAATCTACTTTCGTTATTCTACATCAACGCTTAATTCCATAATAATCTTACCCAAAATAAGTAACACCGTTTTTGAAAGATCGTTTTTTATCCGTTCATCACAGATTTAGAATGAGCTGCCAAGGCAGGTAAAAAATTTTATTAATACAATATCAGCAATGAGACAAAAATATTTAGAATACGTCAAATCTATGCAATAGCACTACATATTTATATACAAGGTGACTGGTGGCAAAATTATATTTTTATATTTACTTTTTGAGTAATCCAAATGTGGGTTATATGGTACAGCCCTAGGACATTTAATGTTAAATATACCATATTCTGTCTTTACATTTGGGTTGGATTAAGGACTACACCTTACATGCATGTATAGACTAGTCACGCTATCTGCAGGGTATCTAGAACTATTTTTTTGTTTCTGTTTTATTAGTACCGACTATGGTGGTGATTTCTGAATGTGCGCCGCCATAGTAAATAAAGACGGGTATTGAAAAAAATACGAATTATTGCTTATGGTTTTCACACTACTGTATTGTACACATACATACCATGTGTATATTTGTTGTTTATTTTCACTAATGAAATATTTTTGCATAAAACGTTATTGAGAAATGGTTTTTTTAATACTGACTGCCGGATTTGTAATTTTATTATGGAGAGGTTAAGTGAAGCATTACATTTCCAAATATTATGATTGAGTCAGTCATAATGTTGATAGAAGGAGAAGCGAAAAACAAAAACAATCATTTAATGAATTAATTGATTTGCTTTTTATGGGGAGATATGTATGTATTAATTAACACTAATTTATTAATTACATGCACATGTACATATATAGATATGTATGTACATATATGTAAATATTGATTGGTTGATTGGCTGGTTTCGTTGCTTGTGACCGACTTTATAAAATTCATAAACATTTCACATTTTAGTACTGCTTAAAATTTGTACAATTTGTTTTTTAAATACGATTATTTTTCTTCCATTTTTACTACTTATTGATAATTGATTCAAATGTTTAAAACTTTGTAGAAAAGTGATATTTGTATTTTAAAATTTGTCACTCGCTGTAGTCTGAAGTCTTGGCAGTTTCTTATACTTATTATGGTTGAATATCTCCCACATATGTACATCAGTGTTGTTACCAAATTTCGTTGGCCCAAAAATGGAAGAATTGGACCTGGTTGCCATGGGGTTGGAAGAACACGGTGCCATATGCCACACGTTATTCTATACAATGAACCAACCCATGGAGACGCGAGTTTGGTGAGCAATTAATCTCACGTTTTGGAGCAGTCCATTGGCCGCCAAGATCATGCGATTTGACCCCACTAGACTAGGGATATGTGAAGTCTCTCATGTACAGGGCCAAGTCAGCCAAAATTGCAGGCCTGCGGCGCGTTTCAGTAAGTTGTGAGAAGTTTTCTCATCGAAAAAAATTTTTTTTTGTTTTCACATATGTATGTAAGTTACAGAAAGCAGGAACTGGAAGCAGATACTACAGATGCCAATCCTGAAATCTTAAAAAATTAAATGGCAGGCGTTCTTTTATCAGCCCAAATAAATATTTCATATCACTTCTGCGAATTTTTTGTGTTTTTATCAATTTTATAAGAACGGTTAAAAAATCACTCTTTAAAATTTGAAGTTCTTGTCTAGTATAAGACAGAGGTATTTAATACTTTTCACTTTTTCTAGTTGCTATTATTTATTCCAATTTGTAAATATCATAATAGTAATATTTATAATATTGATGATCTCAGAACAAAAACCAAAATATTCAATGTGTGCCTCCGTAGTCTAGTACATGAGCTTTAGTCTTATCAATATGGAGGTGCGGGTTCGTTTCCCGCTTAGACCCTGGGTGTTTCTACAGACAAGCTTAAGAGCTTCGTAGAGTTTGTATTGTCTTTAAAAAAAAAAAAAATTAACTCGGTTTTGCACGTTTCCATACAACCTTATTTTTTTATCACATTTTTCATACGCCTGGGTATACTTTCCACCAAGTTCTCCTTCAACTGACTTTGAATTATTCCCATTCTGCGTTTGCACTGCTCCAACACTCTTCTATGTTAGTTGGAGATCGATTGTGTTGTACCAATCTCTGCTATAATAAAGAACCACAAATTTTCGATGGGATTTAGGCCTCGACTATGCGTTGGGCGTTTCATCACGTCAAATTTTTGCCGAGATAACCATTTTTGAACAACTTTTTCCGTGTGCTTAGGATCACCGTCCTATTGTTTTAAGAATTCGGCACTCGTTTTGTTTTTCTCTTGAACCGGTACTCAGGGGATGACACCATACATACAATGCACTGTGCTGGCGAGTAGTGTTTATGAACTTTTACTTTGAATTTTCCCATGTCAAAAATGGCAGGAAAGACATCTGCATAGAGTTTATTCCATATACGTCCTGTTCAGCTAAAAAATTGCTATTAGTTTCGCTAACAAGTTCCCCCTTATTTTTTTTAGCAAATCCCATTATAGTAACAATAAAACAACGAAACACACCCACATTGCGACGATGCTTAAAAAGAGTTAATGGAGTTGGCTAACATACTGTCGCCAATGAGTTTCTTCGTCCAAAATAGATTTTGAAGCATCGCCATTTATTTGAGTTGTATTTTATTTTCAGTCGAATGAAAGCGGTATAAATAGTAAGGAGATCAGCTGGAGTGAAATATGTCTTAAAAAGCCGAGTAACTTTAATGCTTCTTTAGAGAATTGAAAAATGTGCTCAGTCCATCGAACATCACACTGAATTTTCATGTCAAGAACATCAAGAGCTTCAGTTCCTCAATTTTTATATCAGCCATAATTGCAGATGAGCAATGTGATCGGGGCACTATTCCATGTATCATTCATATTTTATCCCATTGCCACGATCTCTGTCGGTGTTGGCTTAGTATTAAATGAATAAATGGCAAATGCTACTGTCATCTGCAAAAGAGTGGATAGGGGAAAGATTCGGACAAATGGTAATTTTGAAATATAAGAAATAAAATAGGAGAAAGAATGAAGCTTTGCGGTACCGCTGAATTAACACGTTTGATGAGATCCCGTTTACAACAACTCTTACAGCGGCCTCGCTTAGAAACATCGATATAAATCGCATAAATATAATAAATCGATATAAAAGCAATAAGTTTGGTCAAAATTGCTCCGTGCCACACTTTGCAAAATGTGTATGTTGGTCCTTTTGTATTTCAGGTGACGATATAAAGTTTACAGAAAAATTTTATGTTTTTTTTTATCAAGTTTTTATAACTCTTGTATTTCAAAATTTTGTTATATTTCTATTTATTTCACGGCAAAAATTAGTTATAATTTTCTTTGGAACTCAATGACAAATTATCGAATATTTTGATTATGTGAAGCACATTGCTTTGGCAACGCCCACTCATATTGAAGCAAAAGAAAAAAAACTGTATAATCACTCTATATACGAACATTAAAACGTAAACAAACTGATTTCTAAATATCTTCACGTCAGCGATATACACAATATGACTTTAAAGTTTAAACTCTATAAAATATGTAAAATAATGCAAAGAGGTAAGTAAACGTAAATACAAGGTGGGCCAAAAGAAATCACCCTATTGGATGATGCTCTTATTTTTGCAAATGGCGGCCAATGTCAAATCTGTTTTGACATTTGTGAACTAGACAGATGTAGAATACAAGTGAACAAGCCCAAGAACGCGGAAAAATCGTGTCTATTTTTTTGCTTAACAATTCGTCTGTGGTGTTGGCGTAGCGCGAATTCCGTGGCCGATTACCCGGTCGTCCGACACCGACTGCGCAAAGACTGCGCCGTTTGGCGACCAACCTGGAATAGTATAGGACCACACGAGACGCTGCCAAGAGTGGCCGGCCCCGCAGCGCCCGTTTTCGAGGACGCCGCTGGTGAAACGACAACAGTGGACGGTGCGCGCTATAGAGCCATGTTAACCGAGTTTTTTCTGCCGCAATTGAAAGAATTAGGACTGGAGGATATGTGGTTCTAACAGGACGGTGCAACGGTACACACTGTGCGAGCCACAACCGGCGTTCCCGGGTCGCCTCATCTTTCGTTTTGGCACTGGCCTGCAAAATCGCCCGATTTAACCGGTCCAGACTTTTTTTGTGGGGTTTTTTGAGTCCCGTGTTTACGTGAACAAGCCCGAGAGCCTGGAAGCCCTCAAGGACAACATTAGACACGAGTGCGAGAATCTGTCGCCCGAAGTTCTCGCCGAAGTGATGAAAAATGCCATAAAACGAGCGCGTATAGCAATCAATTGTAACGACGCCCATTTGGCCGATATCATCTTCTCGGCTTGACCAATAAAATTCTAAAGGTTCAGACAAATAGAATCGAAGTTTTTCATTTAAAAAAAAAATGAGAGCCAAACAACATCGGATGACTTTTTTTGGACCACCTTGTACTTAGAGCATTTGTTGTTCATTCCACCTATTTTGAAGTACTTGAAGCAAATGTCGGTGTTGAAATACTATTTTTTAAATCATATGTATGTATGTTTATGTTCTTGAGTTTAAATTAATTCGATTTTATTTCTAGTGTGCAATTCAAGAGGCATTCACCTTT
The DNA here is from genome assembly GCA_963924685.1 of Dexiosoma caninum. NCBI lineage: Eukaryota > Metazoa > Arthropoda > Insecta > Diptera > Tachinidae > Dexiosoma > Dexiosoma caninum. Next base: position 88,838,270 of record OZ004728.1, on the reverse strand, counting down.
GACTGAATGCATTTACGTATGTATGTATGTACGTGCTATGACTTATGGAATTAAGAAACTATTGAAGAATTTGGATATGAATATGTACATACATATGTACATACATATGTATTGTAGATATTGCATTTCATTGGTTTTTAAATGGAACAAAAAAAAACTAATGTTTTATTGGCACGTGCATATGTACGAGTACATACGAGTATGTAAGTACGTAATTATTTGTATACGTAATTATGCACATACATACACATGTGCTTATATGATTGTAAATATTGCTTGTTTCAAGTTAATTCTAATCGCGTAAGCTACTATAGCAAGTGCAAAACAATAATATAACCGACAACGACAATCTTTCAAACGAAAATTTTAGATACATATTTACTTCGAAGCTCTTGATGCATTAGAAAAATGCTCAACCAAGTATGATAAGCTAAGGGTACTTGGTAACATGCTTAAACATGCTATACGAGTATAATAAATCAATATGGGGACTTAATTGCACGGCCATGCGCAGGGGTTAACAAATCCTTTCAATAGGTGTGTTTTTTTACTCTAAAGTGGCACCTGCGCGGGTTCCCAATCTTACCAGAAAGCGTTTTCTCACACAAAAATTGTGTAAATGAGAGGAGTTTTGAGAGAATAATGTTCTTGTTGTTCTTGCACAAAACAGCCCGTACCTTTTCTGCGGGTTGCTAGTTTGGGCAAGAAGAACAAGCAATCAGCTGGTTTATAAGTAAACAATCATGAAGTAAAATTAAAGGTCTCTCAACAATGCAATGAACAAATAGTAGTTAATTTTATTTCATAATATAGTTAAAAATTATTTGGATTTGCTTTACTAAACATGTGTAAGCCAAATTATTGTGTTTTAATGTATGAATGTAGATTCATATTTCTATAGTCATGCGTGGATTTGTATTGTATACGTACATGGTCATATATATTAGGTCTATTCCAGGTGCATAACACATGTGTCCGAACTCGCACAAATTTATTTTTTTTTATTTTTTATTTATAACAACCAACCGATCCCATAGGTTTATATATAGTTGGTGGGCGACAAGGTTAACATAATAATAATAAACATGTAGGCAACAAATAAGCTAAAAACAATGCTGATGAAAAAAATAATAGTTATCATATTATTAGAAAAGGTTACTATATAAAATTGGAAGTTATATTGCGCATAAATTTGACTATATATGTATGTATATTCAGAATCGAGATCAGTTCAATTGCGAGAAATCTTCAACAAGCTTATCTTTGAATGAATTACGTGTAAGATGGAATGCTCTAAATTTACCCAAAAGCGTTCCAGATAACAATTTTGAGAAAAAATTAGAGAGTACAACTTTTCATTTCCTGTATAAAGTTGCACGAACTTTTTCATTGCGTAAGTTCGGGTTAGAATTAAATTATCGGCTGTTTTTTCTTTACATATGAAACTAAAAAATTAATCAGAAAATTTTGCAAGAAAACGACAAAAGTTTCATGAGTAGAATAGTGGGACCCATTATGGCCTATTAGGCTATGTTTTTTTGAAAAGAATTAATAAATGAAATGAAAAGTTTTTAGTTAAAAATTTATGAAAAAGCAGAATGGAAGATTTTTCAAATAAACTTCAAGTTACATAACTTGAAGTACATATATTTGTATATATGTATGTATTTATCATTTTATTTAAAAAAATTGGCTTTTACTTTTTTTCAGTTTATTTTCATTTACTTTTTACAGTTGTTGCCAATGATGCAAATGTTTTGCTTTTAAAATATTGTGCATTTTAAGCATCTAAAATCACTAAAATAAAATTTATTTTAGAAAGTAAGTAGCACTAGTACTTCTTTATGCTCAATTGTGGTTGTCTGCGTTGTAGAAATTTTGGGCAACTTTGTCACATTCAGAGAATAATTTTCGTTTTATTCCCAAAAGTTCAGGCGCTTTTGTTATGCACCTGTAACACACCTATTTTGTGGCAAAATTTATGTTTTATTCCGTTTCCTTACTTTTGTACATTTTTGTCTCTTATTGAGATAAATTATATTTTACTCTCATTTTACCGGATTTTACCAGAAAAGTAGAAAAACACACCTAATATCACACAACTAAATGAAGTTATGAATCAAAAACCAATAGATGTAATACTAATTAATGAAACTTTCCTTAAGCCACACCACGAATTTAGACAAGCAAACTTCAAAATATATGGAGAAGATAGACAAACGAATGGTGGCGGTGTTCTGATAGGAATTAAAAGTTCTATTCCACACGAACGTACATTAAAATTCCCAACATAAAAAATGGAAAACATTTCTATCATAATCAATATCAACAACAGACGTATTACATTTTCTTCAGTTTATAATCCAAAATACAGTGATAAATAAGTTTATTGAGGATCTTAACATCATTACGAGAACAAACACTCATTATTTTATATTTGGTGATTTTAACACACACCATGACAGATGCAATTGCCTACAAAATAACGGAACTGTTAATACTAGTCTATTTAATCTTCAACTCAACTCTAATTACTGCATACGTATGTACATATACATATGTATATACATACATACATATGTAGATTCTCCATACTCATTCACTCGATTTATGGTGATTTCTTTTCTGAACAAATATGTTGCCCTTTCGATGGATAACATTTTCTACAGTTTGCCCACACCTTTAAAAAGTGATACATTTTTTACTGCCACAATGGTACAAAATATTTGAGATTTAATATTAATGTATACTTAGCGTTTCACTGTTTCTACGGTTTTTAGCACCATTTTATCAATAAAAATCGTCAGCAACATTGTTTTCTAATCATCTGCTATTACCTAGAACAAACTGCAATAACTTTAAACCAAAAATTTATCAAAAAAGTTTACATTGAAATAAATAATAAATTAAACAGAATCTTCTTCCAACAAAAGTCTGACGGACTCTAGTCAAAGTGAAGAGTATATTGATTTTCATAATTCTTATTTGTATAAAAAAGTACTTCACAAAGATGTAAAAAAGGTTATTATATCACCCCGACTTGAGATGAGAGGGTCAAATATGTTGCATATTTTGCCAGTTATTTGTGCAACATATTTAGAAAGGAACGAATGTTCCTAATGTTTTAATGTTACATATTTTTTAGAATGGAACAGAAACTGTTACGAAATGTAGCATATATGTAACATTTTTGTCAGAAAAGAAAACGCCATTAGTCAATCGATAAGTGCAACACAACCTTCTGATGTTGATATTCGTATCAGTAACTCCAATTCACATGTGTCATAGATAGTTACTCATCCAGAATTGCCTAACTCAGACCATGTACCTATAACATGCCAAATAATGGCTCTTTTAATCAAAGAACATTGCAAATCATACTATATTACAAGGCAAAGGGAATGGGTTGATAATGTCACCAGAAAAAACAACATTCAGTCTACATGTCTAACAGAAAATAACGTAGAAAACGTACTCACTACGGATATGAAGCGGGATTAATTTTTAAAAATCCCTCGATTCGGGATTTTGAAAATCCTGATCCCGGGATTTGAGCATCTATGTACAGGGTGGCGCAGAAGGTACTATATGATTTAAATGGTTTATAACTTTTTTATTTATCCGATTATTATACTTTTTTTTTTAAATACAGTATATTTATTATTGGGGAATTTTTTGCAATTAGCTTTGAAAAATGATATCCTGTAAGTGATGTCCATTTTCTGCTTCGCAATACGTGCTCTTTTTAGCATATTTTCCATAACTTACATAACGTACACTCTTTCTTTCAAATATCCCCAAAGAAAACTATCAGGAGCTGTTAAATCTGCTGAACGTGTAGGCCAGTTAAAATCGATCGTGTAATGATTCATAATTAATTCCCAAGTCTTCTTCACAAAATGCTGAAAAAAACAAAGAAAAAATGGTAATTAAAAAAGTTATAAAGAATTCAAACCATATAGCTCATTCTCCGCCACCCTGTATTTCTTTAATATACAACATTTAAAAAAAAAGAACAATATTTAAATAAAAAATCCTCATTGTATTCATGTATTTATAAAGCGTTTTCAGTGCAGCACATATACCCCCCTGTTTTGGAAACCGAGTCGATTTAAAAACGAGTGATTTCTCAATACCTATGTATGTGTATGTATCTGTAAAAACGTAAACGTCAACGTAAATTTACATTTCATTATTATTTCATTTATCCAACTAAAATTTATATAGGAAATATATACAAAAAAAGAAAATGCTGATACTATTGCGGAAGTATTTCTAAATTACCACAAAACAACATACAACTTAACTTCTAAAATAGATACTAAGGTCAAAAAACATATTGAACATTTTTTTTTTTTTTATCCGGGACCAGCACTAAGGAGATAATTCCTACACATGCGAAGCATTGTGCTGGAACTATAGGAAAGGGATAGTAGGAGAAACGACAGGAGGTGAAGCTTATTTAATTATTTTTGCAGCTCTGCTTTAGCACGTTCTTGTTTATACTCGTAGCAGTGCTGAAGCGTCGGTTCAGTAGCCATTTTTATTTTTGTTTTACTTCGCCGGTGCTACACAATACCGACGAAGGGGGGCGTTCTGATGAGATTGTGGATTGCTATCAGCTGAAGCCGGTATTGTTCAGTGACCAGTGACTATGCCTTCGCCACTGAAACCTTCCGACAACAACTGACACAGAAAGACACACTAATGCACATCAGAAAAATGCGAGAAGTTTATTTTTATTTAAAAATTTATTTTTTTTTTTGTCTGAAACTGGGGTTGAACCCAGGTCTGTTTTTTGGTTGTGTAGTCAACGTGCAGACTACCATCCATCGTGCCATCGCCACCCTTAATGAATTTTTTTAGTTTTTATGTTAATGAATTTTAGTGTAAGCTTATTTAATATTAAATATTAGTAATACAACTTTGCAAAAAACCAAAAATTTGTTGTTTATTATTAATATTTCCGATATTGTAGCACAAGAAAGAACTAAAGGTAAAATGTGCCATTTATATGTCCATAGCTGTATGTACATACTTTTATATGTAGTCTAACTTAACAATACAGCAAGTATGAATGTATACATATATAAATAATTGATAATGTTTTTTAAATTTTATTTTACAGTGGAGCCGTACAATTGTATTCCTTTGTACTAACTACAGATGATTCAAAATGGCGTTTTGGATTTTGCCGGCACGATCCAAAAACTGGCATTACAATGGTTATCATCACATTCTTGCCATGGCATGACACATTTCTTAAATTTTTAGCCGTACTTGCTGAACTAAGAAGGACTGATATAAAAGATTTTCATCAATTTTTAACAGAAGCTTACAATAGTGGAGTGCCAGATGTAAGCAGTCAGTTGAGATTGGTATATAGTCAAGGTCAAAGCGTAAGTGCTAATAATAGAAACTCTTTCCTTTATCTCATTTATAACAATAAATCAATACATTGTTTTCTCTTTATCAGCAATTTATATTTGAACGTCCTAAACAGTTTCAATTGCCCAGCATACCAGAAAATGTATGTGAATTAAAATAAATTTGTTGTGTTTCCCAATTTGATTTGCTTTCTTTCTTTTTTTTGTCTTTTTAATTCTCTTTTTTAGCACAATTTGAATTTATATTATAATTTTGTTTATCCAAAGAATATGATTGCCGTTTTTGCAGCCATGTTAGCCGAAAGACGTATTATTTTTACCTCGAAACGTCTAGATCGTTTATCATCTTGCATACAAGCGGCTAATGCATTCCTTTATCCCATGGTATGGCAGCACATTTTTATACCTATGATGCCCATGAAACTAAAGGATTATTTAAGTGCACCCATGCCTTATTTAATTGGTGTACCTTCTATGGTATTAGATACGGTATGTATATCTATAACAATTTTTTTGTAATTAGTTGCATTAAAGTGTCTATATTTTCATACAGATGATGCCTGAAGAATTAGGCGATGTTGTGATTTTAAACTGTGATAAAAATACTTTCGAAACTCCCTTTGACGATGTTCACTCGATGCCTCCTGAAATTGTTGCTCACTTAAAGAAAGAATTAAGTCGTACAAGTGAACATATGGGCGATCGAGTTTCTAAAATATTCCTTGGGGTTTTGGTGCAACTCATCGGCGGTTACAGAGACGCTGTGGAATTTCGTGATACTGGGAAAACATTTAACAGTGATAAATTTATTGATTCGCGGCCTTCACATTTACGACCTTTTCTTCGGAAAATGATGGAATTGCAAATATTTCGTCAATTCATTGACGAACGTTTAGAAATGATGAATACCGGTTTAGGATTTTCTGACGAATTTGAACAGGAAACGGTACGGTATGCGGAAAAACGTAAAAAACATGGACGTTTCTATCAATTCAAGGAAAAGGTATGAACTTATTTGTTTCTTTGCTTCATAAATTATTTAATTTGCAGCTTCTTTAAGTAAAGTTGTTTTATTTTTTATTTAGTCCATATGCTTTTTAAATCTTCATTTGAAGTTGGCAAAGCAAAATTACATATTTACAAATCTCATGGCTTGAAAGAGTAAAATTGTACATTTAATATCCACTAGAGATACATATATATTTTACTACTCCTTTAGCATCATTTATGGGCTTAATTGCTTTATAATTCTGTTTTAAGAATACATACTCGTATGTATGAATTCACTTCATATTTATAATACGATATTGGATACGGTTTTCCAACTGGGGTTCCAACCGACTTTTTCAGTGCTGTGGCTGTCGGTTTTTTTAATTGTTAATTTCTCGAATATCGAATATTGCGGTTAATTTCGATAAAAAAAAACTAACTTTGATATTGTAAATTTTACGTAAAGCATGGATAAATATTTCTCATCGTTGCAATTAATAAAATTTAACCTTGAAAATAAAATCTTTAAAGAACATTTCAAAACACTTAATCTTTCCGACATTTACAACAAAAGCTTGCTATGTACATACACATGTACATATATATATGAATGTACATTAGACCGTACCTCAAATGTTTGGCGTGATTTTAAATAGCATTTGTATTTGTTTGTAAGCGAACGGGATATAGAAACAAGATGCGTATACAAATAGACACTATTTTGTATGTAGTTGTAGATTAGATTACAAAAATCGGCTGCTCTGCAGGTATTATCAAATTACTTTCTTAAGAAAACTATTGTTTTTTTGTGTTTTAATTGTCTGACATAAGGGAGTTGAAACAGAGATCTGGTGGATAAATACTACAATATTGGGCTTCTCGAGACAAAAACATTGATATATTTCTTTAAAATCCGACTGCAATGCCAAAGATATAAAGAAAAGTTCAAAAAGGCGACCCCTACCTTTGTCAAAAAAAAATTTTTTTTTTAAATTACTGTCTAAAAATACTTTATATTAAGAGGTGTTCGGGAATTTTTTTTGTATATATTTATTTACATGCATATTGTTATATATTTGTTTGTATATGTCGTTATTCTCAAAGATTTGTTGAGGTTTCTTGTATAAACATTAGAAATATCTTGCCTTTTTTTAAGAATTTGGTTGAAGGTCTACTGACGATTTTGTTATTAGCAGCAAATGAAATGTACATATAGACCAGTTGAACCGCATAACAAACATCGTAATTAATTTTAACTCACGCTAAATAAATGGAAAAAACTGTTACATAATTGAGTAAAATAAATGAGAACTTTATTTTTATTTTATTTATTTTTTTCATAAAACATAGTACAATGAAATAATTTAAATCATAGAGCATAGAGCCGATCAAAATAACATTCAAGGAATTTGGAATTACCGTGGGGACCAACTTCAATGGATTTTTTTATTTCATTAAATATGGCGATGGCTGAAGTAGTCTGCAAAATTGACTACAAAACCAAAACAGACCTGTGTTCAACCCCAGTTTCAGACTAAAATTATATAAAAAAAAAAAAAAAACATCTCGCACTTTTCTGATGTGAATTAGTGTGTCTGTGTGTCAGTTGTGTTCGGAAGGTTTTTGTGGCGAAGGCATAGTCACTGGTCACTGCACAATACTGGCTTCAGCTGATAGCAATCCACAATCACATCAGAACGCCCTCCTTCGTCGGTATTGTGTAGCATCGGGGAAGTAAAATAATAATAAAAATTGCTACTAAACCGAAGCGTCAACACTGCTATGAACAAAGAACGTGCAAGAGCTGTAAAATAATTAATTAAGCTTCACCTCCTGTCGTTTATTCTAACTATCCCTATCCTATAGTTCCAGCACAATGCATAGCATGTTTAGGGGTCATCTCCTGAGTGCTGGTCCCAAATAATAAAAAAAAAACAAAAAAAAAAAAAGAAGGAACTTGGAAGGGAATCAAATTATCGCGTGATTCAATTTAAGGAGTTTCAAATTATCAAGAATAGACTGTATATTATTTTTGCCAATAAGAAAACATGAATATTTTCATATTCTAGCAGTTTGTTTTATTTTTATTCGTGCACATAAAAAAAATTCGAAAAAATTAAACCATCAAAATTACCCACAGCTAATGGGAAAACCAAAATACGTATAGTTTCTTTAACTAAACAACATTTTTTACACAATTAATAAATGTTTGTGCAAATAGGCAAAGACTCATTCAATAGTTTATGAGATATGGAAGATAAAATTAAGTTATATAATCATTACGCATTTTTGGTTTGCATCTCTTATTAAGTAGCTGCTTTGTAAATAACTGAAAAATATATATAGTGCTCTCGGGATAACGTCCACACCACATTACCGCAACATCCTAAAACGTCAACTATAAATAAAGGAAAATTTAAGCTTTAGTAACAATTAAGAATCGTCTGTATATACTTATGTACAAATGTGCATACATTCATAGTATAAAATTAGACCGAATTTGGGGGTTAACCTTCTTTCAAGCCATGTAAAAGTATAGATATGCCATGGTCCCATGAATAATTTTATGTTGCTTTTATTTAGGTTGAAACCAATTTTTGTTATTTTTAAGTTTAACTCATTCAAAGTAAATCTGCAGCATTCGACATGGTTTTGAAATTCAAAAAAAAATTAATGCGTATCGAAAATATTTTTGACAAGAAATTACGGAGAAGTAAAAATTTTCGAAAATTTTGCATATTTTATATTTTAAGAATATCTTATGCTTATCCCTTGGAAATTTTTTTTGAAAGTTTCTTTAATGATCGTACTCTAAAATTAAAAATTTCACCTTACTATTTTGAAACGAATTCAAAACGAAAAATTTGTGCTTTCACTTTCATAATATTTTAGGTGTTTTTTTAGATACACCCTTTTATATCAAGCCATCGAGTATGAATAGACAGACCAAAATAAAAAATTTGCCTGAGGATCGAATGTTGTAACGTGTTTTGCCACTCGATATCGAATCCCGTGATACCAATCTAAGAAATTTCTATGCATTTTGTTTGATATCAAATGCGGTGATTAAACTCCTACTTGCACTAGAATACAATATTTCTTTAAATTTAAAAAATTTTTTTGATTGAATTTAGTTTTTTGTTTGCACACTCTCAACTCGAATTGTAAAGTGATATAAGCGCAAAAGTGACGAAGAAGTGTATGACTGAAAATGCTGCGACATCTGTAGTTATGGATTGTATACAAGATAATAAGGTATCAGAAGCTCTTGATGTTCTTGACATGAAAATTTACTGTGACATGCGTTGGACTAACTACATTCTTGAACTCTCTAAAGAAGCATTCAGATACCTTGGCTTTTTAAGGTGGTGTAAGATATACCCAACCACATGTACTTAAATCTCTTGACTCCCCGGAACATCGTCGTAGGGTGTGTCTCGCTGATTTACCGCTACTAAAATGGAATGTGCTCCAATGATATAAGGGAACTCATTCTCGAATCTCGGACAATTTTACGTGCAACAAGATTGTCGTCGACACGCCATCCCTTTGTGATCGATTTGCACTATGCATTATAGAGGAAATACATTTTTTAGGCGAGCAAATCGTATGTGGAATAAACTCCCTGCAGAAGTCTTCTCTGTCAATTACGATATAGGAAAGTTCAAGTTAAATGTCCACACTGTCCATAATGTCCACTCTCAAAACATTTCCCTACTTCCGATGCAATATATTGCATATGTAGGCGACATACCCTGAACACTGGTCCAAGAAATAAAAAACAAATGCCAAAAAAATCCCCTTGAATTTATAAGACAGTGTCTAAATTTAAGTGATTTTCATTATTTCATTTCTAATAATGCATTTTTTTCATTCTACTCTTTTGCACTTTATATAATAATTCCTTTCATTGTTTTGCTTTTTTTAATTAATTTTGTTTAATTTGATTTTTCGTTAATTTTTTCCAGTATTATTTGGGAAAACATGGTTTAAACAAAGTTTTCAATAAGAAAACCTACACTATTAATGATACTTAAAATTTAGTACATTTTTTTCACCTAAAATAAATTTACTTAAAATAAAAATATATGCAACTCTACTGTGATGAGCAAAATATCTTACCTACCGCTAGATATACCAAATATTTTAAAAACAAAAAAGTTCGTAAAATTCCAATTATAAGTTACTTAGAAACTAAATTAGTTATTCATAAAATAACTCTACTAACTATTGGGTTGGCAGCACAGTAATAAATATCTTCAAGTGCACTGTAAAATTTATTTCTATTTAAAACGTTTTTAATTTTATGCTCTAATAATTTCATTTACATACTATTTTTAATAATTTCATTCACTTTTTTTCTTTAATGCAATGATAATTTTTATATTTTTTTAATTTATATATATTTTTTATTTTTTTTATCATTTTCAACATCAAAATATTATTAAATTATGCTTAATAGTTTTTAGACAATTATTTTAAACCGAAATATATATTTTTCTCGTATTTTTATATTCTTTTCATATTGAAAAAAACTACACGGGATCAACAACGTCAACTTTATTAATTAAAAAATATATATACATTAAAACGTTTGTCCTTTATTGCTTGCATAAAATTCTCTCCATTCCTTTAAAATATATACAACAAAATCATCCTAATTTAAATGTTGACTTAAACAATATAAAAAAAAACAAAAACAAAAAAAAATCATATTTTGCAGACTAATCCTGCTGTTAAGTCCGCTGTTAAATCGGTGAGTGGTCAAATATAACTAAACTAGAATGCTTTAGTTTTAAGAAATATTAACATTAGCGAATAAGTATTAAGTTACAAGCTAATCTAGTTTCAATATTACAAAAAATAGATTTATGCAAGGCTATTACTGTACGTGTATTACTAATTTTTAATTTTCAAAAAAAAAACAAAAATTTTTTTCTCAAGGATTTTTTTTTCAAATTTTTTACATTTTTGTAGGTTAAAGAAAGTTCTCAAAGTGCTAAACACGCTTACAAAAACTTGAAATCGAAATTGCGTGATATAACACCGCCACACACCACTACGCATAACACTACACATTTCCGTTCTCATTTAACTTCGAATTCTCAGCATGATCGCATAGATGGTGTTGCTTATGGCAAAGAATTGCCTATAAAACCTTATTTGGGGCGTCATTCGGCGCCAAGCTCGCCTATATTTGGTAAACGTGTTAATGGCATTACCAGTACTTCCGCTGTAGGGTTTCAATATGCGTCCAAAGAACAAATTACAAGTGCCTCATTGCATTTGCGTCGCGCTCAAACACCTTTATCCATGTCTAGCTCGAGTACGCACATCCAGTCAAATGGTTTTGCGAAAGCTACTGCAGATTGTTATAATCATCATAATAATGTGGCTTCATCTCCTGCGGTCAGTCCGGCCAGCTCGTTATGCTCGTCAGAAATGAATTTGTCACAAGAATTGCAAAATCATCCTCTGTTTAAAACCCCAATTGTGGACAGAAGTGTAAGTAATATTTTATAATTTTAAGAAAAGTATTCAAATGTTTTATATATGTACTTCTTGTTGTTGCTGTTACTTTTTAAATTTTAAAATGGCGGAGTTATTATCAGGACTAGTTACACTTTTTTTCCCCAAAATAATTACGTTATTTTTCAAATACCAAAATGTTAGAAAAACATAATTGTATAGTTAAAATACAAGGCATACATAGTGATTAGTTAGATTAATTAAACGTTTTATTATATCATTTTATTATTATTATTTTTTATTTGTTTTTTATTTATTTTTTTTTTATTTTATATATAATTTTAGGTTGATTTTTATTTAGTTTTAAGAATAATTTAAGTTGGGAGATTTACTCTCGAATTCGGCTCAGCCCCGGAAGCAAGGGCGTAACACTACATAACTCTAAGTAATGTGATCAGCCTTTGTAAGTAGGTAACTGTTTTTTAATTTATTTTAATTAGGATATTACATTCCAAAGTTTTAAATTTTATGTTGAAAAAAAAATTCATGTATAATAACAATTTTTATTTCAAAGGATCAATAAATTAAACTTAAAAAAAAACTTGTATAGTTAAATAATATGCAATAGAAAATTAGGCCGACTTTCCTAAACGCAAGGCGCAATACATATGTATTTATAATTCATAGATTTACAAATTTTCTGGCATTGCGTAATGTCCTTAATCAGTTGGAAGCTCAGTATCATGATGAAACCAATTTTTCTGTTATATCTGATCCAATTTTTTGGCACTCGTCTGTTAGTGGTTTTTTTGGGTCATCTTTGTTTGATATTTTATTTTTTCGCACGCGTAAATAATAAATAAATTTCACTTACTATATAAACATAAAAAAGAAAAAATAAGAAACATAAAACATTCCTTTAAACTTATAATCAATTCAAAACTTTTATTTCTTATGTTTTTTATCGGTTAAATTTTTTTTGTGCAATTTATATATGTATATGTACATATGTAGTACATATATGTTATTTAAACTAAGAAAAATATCATAACGTGATCAAAAAATAAGGAAAAATTTAGCTAAATTTTCTAGCTTCAAATAAATATTTTTGTTCTGTGTAGCCAGTTTTCAAACGTCATTTATCGTTATATTATTTTAGAATCTGCCCACACTGTCTGAAATACTTGTCGTTGATGTGAACGAACAATTATGCTTTTCTATTTTATTCTTAGTCAAAATAATCATCAGTGAACCCAACGAGGAATGAATGGAATAATACGACACATGATTAAGCAGAGTCAACAACAAACGAAATATTGAAATGAAAGAAGAGCAGCAGAAAACACAAATGTTAAAATTTTTTTTATTTGAATACCAAGAATAATACAGTCAAACCGCGACAATTCGTACCCCGTTAATTCGAAAACCTCAACAATTTGAAATAAACGACTGGTTCCTTAATTGTTAAAAACCTCTTGTAATTCACAATAAAATCTAATGAGAAAAAAAATTCAATTACAAAAGCCAAAACATGACTTTTTTAACAATAACCGGATTTTTTTTGTTTCTTTACATTAGTTTATTTGCAGTTTTACTACTTTTTTTTTTAATAAATAAAGGAATAAATAGATATGTGTTTTGCCGACGGTAACTTCAAAACATGTTTTGCCGACTGTAACTTCTATATGTTTGCACTTGAAAAATGTTGACGTAGTGTGTCAGAGGCTTCAATGTACAATACTAACACAAAGACAAATATTGAAGCTGAATACTGATGCGTGTATCATGCGCTTTAGAAACTAAATGCTGATATTACAGTATCAAAAAATGGACACCCGAACAGAAAAAATTATTGATTGCGACCAGACTAGCTTTTTGTATGAGTTGCACAGTGGCGTTCTTCAACGCTAAAAACTGCGCTGCATTGCATATGCATTTTTTAAATAATGCTTTCTAGCAACATTGCGTTTAGGAAGTCGGTCTTACTTATATTTTTCATAAGAGAATATTGATCAATATCATGCAAAACTGAGAAACAAATTAGTGATTTCTAGTGCTAAACTTACTTGCAAGTTTCTGATACATACATATATACATATATATATATAAATATAGTACATGATATATAAGGTAAAATTAATATCTACTCAAAAATAACATAACTGGAATTTTTAAACAATGGTCACTTATATTTAATTTTGCAGAAGAAACCAGTATTTATTTTTAGCCGTTTTAAAAAGTGTTTGTTTAACTATAAACGTTTGAGACAAATTGTAGTGTGATTCATTAATTTTCAACAATTCGACAAATGAGAGAATAAATTACCTACTACTAGGTGTTTATTTCTATAGAAAAGGGATTGTGATAGAGATTAGAGGTGATGAAGGAATAGATTACACGTTTTTTATTTTTATAGCAATGTTGCAGCGCCTCTGATGTCAAATACATGCATTAAATTTTTGAAACTGTATTTGGCAGCCATTTTTTTAATTATTTGCCGATGAAACTACATATTACCGACGGAGAACGCTTTGATATTACTTGTGGATTAGTATCAGCTGAAGTCGGTACTGTGGTGATTATATTTGAAAAATAATGGTTTGTCAGTTCGTTCCGTCCCCTGGTTGTCAGTATTTTCTTAGCACTGCTGCCGCATTAGCTGAGCATTAAGATGCCCTTTGTTTGAGAGGTGATAATAGAAACAATCGTAACTTGTTAATCTAAATCAATACAAATGTATGAACGAGAGGATATCGATGAACTGACAGTTCAAATTTTTACCCTTAAATTCAAATTTAAAATGACCCAGTTCGAAATTTTCCGTGCTTATGAAAATACGTCCAACCTTATCGGCTGCCACAGACAAAGTAAACCATGAATACCGCATTTTTTATCATACTTCAGAGCCATGTAAAACGCAATAAAAAAAATTGTGACAATAGGACTCTCCAAAGCCGCGAAATTTTAAAACTCCCGTTATTTATTGAACATACCTCGTAAGTAGCACGTTGTATTATAGATCTATTTTATAAAAGCACAATTTTAAAGTTAATATTTATTTAAATATATTAAAAAAACATTTTCTCAATTTGGTTTCGAACAAGTAGTTTTGAAATCGATCGATTTTCGTTAAATATGATAATGGCTCAGAAGTTTCTGGAACTGTAAAAACAAAAATTTTATAATTTAATGGAATCTTAAGAATACACATATATATGGATATATGTATGTATATCACACCGTTAGAAACTCAATATAGATTCACTTTAATTTTTCTTGCACTTGCTTAGCAGAGGTAAATGTGCCCAGTTTTATAGTTTGAAATACTCCGCCTATAAATGTCCATATTGCCATTTTAGCTTTCAATTTTATATGTTTGTCAATTAAAATTTGCTTGTTGATAAATACGATGAATACTTGTAAGTTATTATCGCTTTCATTGTCTCATAAACATATTATCCGTTCTTCTCGTTTGTCTTTATTTATTATATTATTTGAATTATGTATTCTTTCTTTTCTATGGTTATATTGTCCGTCTAATGTTGCATTATTGTGCGGTCGTCCTTTTCATTAAACACGAACTTCATATAATTAAAAAATAAATATATAATTTATATAATAAATCTAAACAAACAAAAAAAAAACAGCTTAAGCCATGTCATAGCTTAGAATCTAATCATCGCATGGTGGCTTCGCGTATATGTGGAGCAGCTCCAACTAGACCGCCACCACCAGCACCTCATTTGTTACAGCTTTACCAGCAACAGCCGCAACGACAGCTCAGTAATGGCCCAACATACTGCAATCATCCATATGGTTCACATCCTCGTGTAGAAGGAAAACCACCATTTATACCCAGACCGGCACCAATTTACATTCCAAAAGCAAAAACACAAACCCTTAATACTGCTACCATTACTACTACCAACACTATCACCACTACCACAGGCACCAGCAATCATTTAACTCATCAACAAAAACAACTTTTGTCACAGCCTCAATCACAACTTTCATATAATTCTGCTCCCAGTAATCAGTTCATGCATACAACTGATTCATCATATGACACTCCGCCCGATATGCAATCACCACCCGTTCCTCCAAGACGTCAAGCTGCCACAACACCTCCAACACCTACTAATTGCAACGGTGCTGGTTCTACTATCTTGTCGAATGCTGTGGCGGTAACAGCTGCTGCTGTTACAGCTGGTATTACACGACTTGAGCGAAATTGCTGGCAGGATTATACAGACTCTCAACTTTTACCAAACGATTTCTTAAGCAGTTCGGCTTCTGCATCATCGAACAATTCAAACTCATCGTCATCTAGTGCGTCTTTTGTAACGGCCTCTTCTCGATTTTCACTTTATCAGGCATCGCCTCCTGGCTGCGAACCACCCGTGCCGGCTCCACGTTTTAAAAAAGATAAAGAGGTATACTTTTCAAACAAAACACGTCCTTTACATCACAGTAATGTTTCCCGATAAATTATTGTATAGAAGTACGATATGCAATTATTCACAGCAACAAATTTGTTTTTATTTGGAAATTTGTGAATTATTTAAAAAGAAGTAATTGGTGAATTTCAATGGCTAATAACAATTTCGAATATATTTTGTGCTATAAAAAAGATAAAACTTTACATCTATCGAATGCACGTCATAATACCAAATGAAAACTCGTTCGAAGAACTCATTCTATCTCAATCGAACATCGAACAGCGTTCTCATAATAAGGAACACAGTCCTAAATTCTCTTTAATTCTTTTATTTAAGAACTGTTAGATTTTCATTATACAAATTAGTGATGTTACAAATATCAATTTTCAATATTCGCAAATACGATTGCGAATAACTGCGCTAATATTCGTAGATATTTAAAATTTAATTGAAAAAAAAAAAACCCCTTTTTCAACAACGATAAATTTAAAAAAAAAAACCAAACTCGGACTGCTGCAGGCACTATCAAAACGCTTGATGTCAAATGTATGTACGTGTGCTTGATGGTTTGATCTACAATTGGTTGATGACCCATCAAGCACCAATTTTGTTTTTTATTTTTTGGCAGAGATTTAAGATTTTTGTCTTGTGTTAAAAAAATTTTAAAATGTCGATTTTGGATACAAATTTAATTACAATAGTGGCATCCTGTCTGCAAAAAATGAAAGAGACGAAAAATAGTGAAGAATTTAATTATTTGTAATATATTTTTCTTCCATCCGTAACAATAACAACCTCTCGCCTTGATATTTTGTTGAAAATTTGTATGTGCTAGATGAAAGTCACACGTCCAACATGCCAATAATCAAAATTTTTTGATTTTTCATCAAGCGTCGTCGGTGTCACTTTATACTGATATATTTTCACTAATCCTACGATAGTGATTGATAAACATTTTGACAATCTCTAGGCCCCTTAACATTATTATGACACGACTATATATTGTGCCCCTTATTGTATAATATAAAGCAAAATCGAAATAATATGAAGAATAATATACCCAATAATATTTTAATTATATTATTAATTGACCTTTTTTATTATATTTTTTGATATATATTTATTAAGCCTGAGGTCTTTTTTTATCTTATTTTGTTTTTTATTATTCGATATTTCGTTAACATCATCAGGAATAATAGGAAATTTCCTATAATATAATATAATAGGAAATTATTCCTATAATATAATATAATAGGAAATTTCCTATTATTCCTGATGATGTTAACAAGCTGTTAACGAAATATCGAATAATAAAAAACAAAATAAGATAAAAAAGACCTCAGGCTTAATAAATATATATCAAAAAATACCCAATAATATTTAACCAATTCCCAAAGTGTTCTATAGCGACCTATGTTTTTCAATGTGCTATTTAGTCAGCTGTTTTTTTGTTTACAAATTGAACGCAACATTTTTTTTTACTTCCAAAAATTTAAATAATTTTGAAGAAAACAGTATTTAAGAATTTGCTAAACATACAAATAAATGCAAATATAAAGAAACTGGACATGGTTTGTCTTTAAATATAATTTCTCTATTTTTTGTCATTTGCGTTTAACGTTAATGACAAGTTTGTATGTGGCAATACAACAGGCCGTTCAAAATAGTGCTATTTGGCCTTAAATAGTACTTTGTTACTTATCACTTTAAAAGACTTTATGAATTGGCTAATTGTATAAAGCGGCCGCTTAAAACTACTATTTCAATGTTTGTCGCAAAATATATTTTATTTGTTTTTTACTTCACTAAAAGAAGATTTTTGTTTTAAGTTAACAATTTTTGGAGTTATACCGTTAACTGAATTTTGAATGGAAATTAGTTTATTAAACCTTTTATAAATAATAAAAAAAATATATTTAATTCATTTCCATGCAATTTTCAAACTATTTGCCTCAAATTTGCTTATCAAGAAAAACTTCAAATAATTTTTCTAGTTTTTTGACCTTTTTTTTTTTATATTATAATTAGTGTTATTAATGAAAAACTTCAAAACTAATTCAAATTATCATTTCTATACCTGCTTTAATTTAATGAAATAAAATTAAATGTAAATTTTTTTTAAAGAAGAAAATATAAATAAAAACGGAAAAAAATACGAAAAAATGTGTCTGTTCACAGGAACATAAAAAAGACATATCGGCTTTGTTTTTAAACGAGAAACTTGTGAATTGAGCAAATATTTTTTGTTTGATTTTATGTATTTTTTTTAATTTATTCACAAAGTATTCGCGAAATATTCGCTTGATTTGGCGAATACCAATACGATTGTCATGAAATAGGCGAATATTCGGAGATACGAATAAAAATATTCGTAACATCACTAATACAAATGCAGTTATTCATCCAATAAAAATTTAAAAAAATTAAAAGAATTGTTAATGCTTGCAAAATTTTTTGCAATTCACTTGACCTACCAACTTATTTTGATATTCGAACATGATAGCTTTCCGCCGCGAATTCAATCGAGTCTAGCGATTACGAAAATGCCTTGATTCGTACCGAAGGGAAAAATATATAAAATAAAGTTATTCTCATACTTTTTATTGTAAGAAAGTTTGGCCATATTATACTAGTTTTTGAAAATATTGTGTTACTTATTGTAACTTATTGCATAATATAGGACAAATTGGAAATAATATAATAGAAATTAACATATACAATAATATTGCATAATGGATGAACCGTTTTACAGCAAGTGTATGTACAGATAAAGATAAAGAAAAACTATCCAATATTGGATAAAAAGTTAAATTTAGTGTCCTATTCAACTGACAGGAGGTGTATTGTACTAGCGAAATATCGTTAGACGCCATGAAAAACAAATTCCAAATAAAAGGATTTTTATTGCTAATTTAGAGAATGCTTATATATTGTTATAACCAGCACTGTCACAACCACAAAATTATTGCAACAAAAATTTAAGAAAAAAGTTAGCAATTTAAAAAATAATTACAATATGCTTTAAATTTTTAATTAAGCTAATGTTCGAAAAATTCCAGGCAGCAAAATTATGTACATGCTATAATTACTAATGCCCCTTTCGACAATGTCCGATTAAAAGTTAACGTGGACTTTAACGGCAACTTTGGCATGCAAAACTTGCTGTTAAAACTCACGTTAAGTTCTAATCGTACATTGTGAAAAGGGCCGTAAGAAACAAATTACTTTGATTTAATTTGTTTAAACAGTTTTAAGTTTTACCAACAAACACTAGCAGAACGAAACAACAAGGATGACTGTACTTTCTCGGACATAGCCAAATTGAAAATTAATTGAAGCGAACAAGGGTAAATGTAACAAAATTAAAATTTGTTTTGATTAGAATAAAGGAAAAAGAACAATTTTAATCTCCAACAGCAGTTGAGTAGACCACGTATGCCATGCGTGCGTTGAAAACGCATTATTTTTTAAGCTAAAAGAAAGCCATTTTATTTATTATTTTACTTCGGCAATGTTTTATTGCTAAAATACAGGGGCACTTGGTGAAAACACAATTTCAAAAAAGTTAATTTGATCGGGGATTTCGATTTAAATACGTATATAGTTTTTTGTTCGCTTCCGCCACAGCAGACTTTAATTTTTTTTTGTATTTTTCGAAATTATCAAATAAAATATAAAAAAGTGTACAGATGTACTATTATTTCGGCAGAAAAAGTAACCGAAAAGATAAAAAAATTACTTCTTCATACTGGAAAAAATATACCCATGGTGGAATGATTATCAGGTGGTCTTGATTCTACAACAAGTAGAATATTTCCCCTATATATATAAATGTACTCAAATTTTGACATTTCTCCCTTCAAAAAAAAATTACATCAGGTGATAAGTCGTTACACCATGAATATACCCAATTTTTGTTAGAAAACAATTACGACAACGCTGGTTATAACACGAAATGCCTCCATACGTATGAATGCATGACAGTATAAATATACGATGGTAACATTACTGATGTCGTAAATACGTGTAGTAAAAAAAAAATAACCTGGAATATATCAGGCCTTTACCTAACTACTTATTTCGTATGCATATTTTTTAAATAATAGACTTAGTTGTACCTAAAATACATACATATATTTCATCTACTAAAATCAAAGTAATAAATCGTAGAATGCACACACAGACACATTTGTATGAAAGTATATTCTGATAACAAATTAACAATCATGGTAACTCTTTTTCCACTATTAACATTCATACAAAGAAATTGATAGAATTCTTTTGTCAAAAGTCCTTGTCTTTGTCATTGTTATTTTATTTATTTTTTCTTTTTGCTTGATATCATTTATTTGTTGTTGTAAGTAGTTATTACATTATTATGATGCTTAAAATGAAAAATTGTATAGTATACATATCGATCCTTTCGTGCAACAGCGTAGTAATTCAAAAAATCGTGAACTGAGAAAAATGCATTTGAAGTTTTGCGCCATCTTTGTGATAGTATTTTCGTTTACTAAAGTTATTTTTTTTACAAGTTTTTAAATAAAGAGGCGTGTTTTGTAATGTTTTCTATTTGTAAATTTCTTGCCATAAAGAAAATATTTCATTATTGCAAATAAATATTGTTGGAAATAGATGGAGGCAATAAAGACATTTGTAACTGTAGAATCTGATTAGTTAGATATAGAACCATAATCTTTTTTGCTTTAGATATATATTTCCCCAAAAATCATTTCTGCATACCCAGCTCAAAAAATTAAAATTTTTAATTATTACGGTATTGCACCAAAGGCTCGATATGAAATTCCCTTTTTTACATTTGAAAATTACTAACTTTAAAATGTATTTGTTTGCTTTGCTTTTTTTTGTCTATTCTTTTTCTTTCTCTCTCTTTCTCCTTTTCTCTTTCTCTAAAATAGTCTTTGCGTTCTCTTCAGCCCCAACATATGACAATGGGTTTGAATGGTATTAATAATACAGCTTCCTTGACAGCTAGAACAACAGCAGTTACTAATTCACATGCTTCTGAAGAATCTATGAAAGATTTAATATCACTGGACGATAGTCGTAATAATAGCTTTGATTTGGAAGATTTCGATCCCTTAAATCAAAATGCTCGTCCTTTGCCAACTCATATTGTTGGCGGCACTAAGAATAGTAATTCCATTCAAATTAATAATAGATCAACAACTTTGCCCACAAATGCTACAAATCACACAGCGCTTATGACTGCATCCAGCATTAGTAATCCATTATATACCTATTACACACCACAGCATTTGCCGGCAACTGCTTTAAAACCTCCTACCGAGAAACCGCCACCCTTACCTAAAACAGTACCACCTCCCATGCCACCACCGGATGAAGATTTTGAATTGCTACGCAAATACGGTCTCGATCAGTTTACCTTGATCACTACAACGGTAACATCGACCAGTGATAGTTCTACTATAACCACGTCTGGCATGAGCAATTGGACAACATTTGATTGAACATACCGAATATTGAGATACGTGGAACCTGCAATTACATGTGTACGAGTATGTATTTTGTATAGCTTATATTATATTTATAGTTGTCATGTCATGTCTTTCTTTTTAAATTTTTTGTTATGTAAATAGTTAATTAATTAAATTGAAAAAAAATTATATTCTAAAACACAACGGTATGAGAAAATTTTTAATTATCCAAACAAAAAAAAAATACAGTTTTGTACACAAATTCCTAATGCCCCTAAACTATTATTATTTGATTACTCCCATTTCACACTATAAAATAAAAAGTGCGATCTCGTACTTAAAACCAATTTTTCACAAAAAAAAAAAAAGAGGAAATGTCAGTGTTTTGACATTTTAAAACATAAAATCATTTAACATGAAAAAGGCAACAAAAAATATATATATGTACATATGCAAATTAATTTATTTAAAGAAGTAAAAGAGAATCTGAAAAAATATGATATACATAAAGAACTTACTATTAATTCTATAAATGTTTGGCTTGTTACTTACCAAGTCCTCATTTATTCGCAATATTTTTATTGCTTATTTGCTTAATCGGGTGATTTTTTTACGTCTACGCTTAGATTACTGATAAACATATTGGTTTTCGCTATAATTCTACTTGGTGATATTGTCAAATTGAAACGATCAGATAATTCGCGGAAACTACACGCCTGAAAGCCGACAAGCGTTTATCAGGTCAAATATTCTTATAAAAATCACTTCTTTCAACAAACCTCTCCGACAGGTTTTTGATATCCAAAACTGGTGTCGAAATTCATCCTATGAATACGATGCGACTATTTCATACCAGTAATTTGTTTTTCTTTTTGCCTTTAAAAGCTTGCAATAGAACTTTTTCGTCGTCAGAATAATAATGGTGAATAATGTAAAAAATTTCATCATCTTCGGAATCGTTGGAAGAGTCTATTAATTCCATCACCATGGATTAGAAATCAGCTGCTATTGTGCTCCAATTACTAGACTTTATAAGATTCTCAATATGCTTATCACATTACTATTTGCATATACGTATATATAACAAATTCAAGCACTTACTTGCATTTTTAAAATTTTTTTAATAATAATGGGTTTTTTGGCTCTTTTGGCTTGGAAGAAGAAAAAGAATAGTATTCTCTCAAATTCTCTCTCAGTTGCCCAAACTTTGTGTACGGGAGAAGTTTTGGGAACCAAGCTAAAAATTTCATAGTGTGAACTGGGCGGTAGTTTTAGAGCTACAGAATATTTATGTACATATGTATGTCTGTACGTATTATATATCGATGTAAAATATTAAATTTATAGATCTATATAGCCATTTGTAAATGAATAAAGAAATATATATTTAAAAGAAGAAAAAATTATAAAAAATATAAGTAATTATCTGTTATAAGTCTTAATTAAGTGAAGATGTTTTTTTTTTTTTTTTATTTGTATGTTATACAATATAAAGGATATACACACACCAACACATACACAGATTACATACCTATTATGTATGTTGTAAAAATGTTAGTTTTTAATGCTTTTTATGTTTTTTTTTATATAGAATCTTTCTGTCTCAGCTCAGTATATCTTGAACATAAATGCAATAATAAGATAACACAATTAACTATACAAGATATTATAAATAAAAAAGGTATTTCGAAATTAATTAGAAATCTTATTCAATAAATTATTTGAAAAAACAATAACCAAAAAAATAATGTGTATTATCTTTTATTGAAAATCTAAAGCTACAGTTATATTTTTAATTCTGCATTGTAAATTTTTCAGCAATAAAAGATGAGACATTGCCTACGAGTATGGTAAGTACATATGTATGTATCGGACCCTTGAGCGTCATAATTCAAAATTTAAATTTCTAACGCACCCCCCGTTGCCACATGCAAGTCTGAAAAACTCAATAGACACTAATGGCTGATGTATTCTGCACGTTGACTACAAAACCAAAAGAGACCTGGGTTCAACCCCAGTTTCAGACTAAAATTATAAAAAAAAGAAAAAAACCTCGCATTTTTCTGATGTGCATTAGTGTGTTTTTGTGTGTCAGTTGTTGTCGGCGAAGCCATAGTCACTGGTCACTGAACAATACCGGCTTCAGCTGATAGCAATTCACAATCACATTCGAACGCCTTCCTTCGTCGGTATTGTGTAGCACCGGCGAAGTAAAATAATAATGAGAATGGCTACTAAACCGAAGCTTCAACACTGCTATAAACAAAGAACGTGCAAAAGCAGAGCTGTAAAATAATTAATTAAGCTGCACCTCCTGTCGTTTCTCTAACTATCCCTTTCCTATAGTTCCAGCACAATGCAATGCATGTGTAGGGGTCATCTCCTGAGTGCTGGTCCCAGATAAAAAAAATACAGTTACATTTTTGCCAACTGTGCAGTTTTATCTCCTTTTAGCAGTTTTTTGAAGTGCAAAAAAGTTGTTCAATTTCTTTGTCAAAAAAAATAAGGTTTTTATAATTATTTAAAGTTTTTATAGTGTTCTCCTTGGTATTATCTAATAATATATTTTGTTGGCCTTTCTTTTAAATTGCATTCGATGTTCGCTGGCTATGGAACATGGAATATAACACACAAATGCACAACAGAAAAATGCGAGATGTTTTTATAAGTCTGAAACTGGGGTTGAACCCAGGACAAATTTTTCGTTTTGTAGTCAACGTGCACACTACTCCGACCATCGCCACCCTCAATAGTTTGGTCAGTAAAATATTTTAGACCATATTTATTCGGAACAAAATTTAAAATTCAAATAGACCATAAACCACTTGAACTCTATGAAAGAACCAAATATGAAATTACAAAGATGGAAGATACAACTGAACGAATATGACTTTGAAGTAGAATATATTAAAGGAAAAACGAACAAAGTAGCGGATTATTCAAGTCGTCTAGATATAAATATATTAACGGAAGAAACGGAAAATATTCAATCTGCTGTATCTACAATTCATATTGCAGAAGAAAATTTAAATAATCATATTTCTACATCGAAATCTCCAGTAAACATTTATAAAAACCAAATGGTCATAACTTAAGGAGCTAATTTCGTATAGAAAAAACAAATTCTATATGGAAAGAAAATCAGACATACAATAACAATAAAGGAATATTTTGAAGAAGGAATATTAGAATTTTTGAAACAAATTTTTCCGCTAAAAGGGACTGTAGCAATTTTTTATGCAAATTTTGATATATTTAAAAATTTTTCAAAAAAAACCTTAGTACATTATTTTTCAAACTATCATGAAGTAAAATTTTACGAAAAACTTTTACGTAGAATTAAAAAAAAATTATTTATAACCCAAATTTAAAAACATAAATTCATAAATTTATAAATAATTGCATGATATGTAATATGTGGAAATACGTCAGACAACCCATAAAAGCCAAATTATGTATAACGGAAACACCTCTTAAATCAAATGAAATAATTCATATCGATATCTGGTTCCTTAATAGGAAAACAACATTTTTAACATGTATTGATAAGCCCACAAAACATATATCTATTCACTATTTAACAGATAAAAACTCTTTAGCTATAGTGGAATTGCTTCGAGAACGATTTGCTATTTTAGGTAAACCATCTAAAATTATAGATGACAATGAATTCAAAACAGCATATCTTGAAGATTTTTTAAATTCGGAAAATATAGAAGTTCATTTTACT
Source organism: Dexiosoma caninum (assembly GCA_963924685.1). Classification (NCBI taxonomy): domain Eukaryota; kingdom Metazoa; phylum Arthropoda; class Insecta; order Diptera; family Tachinidae; genus Dexiosoma; species Dexiosoma caninum. The sequence continues at coordinate 88,812,796 of OZ004728.1, read as the reverse complement.
TCTCCTAAGACTCATAATGGTGATTCAGACATAGAGCGCTTTCATTTAAACTACAAAAAGCAAATAAAGATTTTAGGGATAGAACATTAGTTCTAAAATCTGCCCAAATTTATAATGATACTATACATAGTACTACCGGATACAAACCGATTGAATTATTACGTAATAAAGTCGATAAATCTATTTGGAAAACTTTACATGATACTGTTCACTACAAAAAAGTGAATTGGATTAATAAAACTAACCAGAAGAGAAAGGAATGTCATAAATATGGACAAATAGAGTTAGTAAAAAAATCTTGGTTTTTATAATCTTAAGGAAAATAATAAAACACATTTCATAGATGAGAACGGTTGTAAACGTGATAGGCAATTCATAAAAAGAGTATTTAAACATCAAAAGGAACTACCTGATATAAATTTTTAAAGAAAGGTTACTGGAAGAGACTACTAAAAAAAAATTATTTTAAAAATTGTAAAAACCATTAATAATTATTTTCTTTTTATATTTTACAAAATTGTTTAATTTTCCCATATTATTGTCTATAAAAAAAAAAAAAAACTTGACATTTCAGGAGTAATGTATAAACATAGGGTGGGGGAGTTATATATTATATAAGCCCGATTTGCGTCGTTAATGGGGACGGGAGGAATGCGACGCAAATCGAATTATTTGTTTCTATACAAATGTTCTGGAAACATCATCAGGATGTTAACAAGCTGTTAACGAAATATCGAATAATAAAAACAAACAAAATAAAAAAAAGACCTCAAGCTTAATAAATATATTTCAAAAAATATAATAAATAATATATTAACTGAATTTATTTTGGGAATATCTCTTTATATATGATTCTAATTTTAAAATTGTGATTTTTCCCGAAAAAATATGTGAAATGTATTATTACATACTTTATGATATTTTCATAAAGTATTTTTTATAAAAGCAACATAAGAATCATGGTTTTGTATTCAGAAATTAGGAAAAATCCATTGATGAGCTAAGTAAGCATTAGCGAAATAGTACTATATGGATATGCTTTCCTCCTCAGTTATTGAGCTTACGTTTATACAAAAATACTTTATGAGAATATCATAAATTATTTTACACATTTTTCCGGAAAAAGCACAATTTTAAAATTAGAATCATATATAATAAATAAATTTGAAAGTCTGAAATTATTAAATAATTTAAATACAGAATATATAATTAACTTTAAGAAACAAAAAAATTTTTTTTTTATTTCCAAAACATGTGGGAATTGCACTAATAGATTTGCTGACTTCGTAAAATAGAAAATATAAAAATAAAAGAAATATTAAAATTTAATAAATATGTAGGTATTTGAGCATTTTATTATTAAAATAATTTGCACTTATAAATTTTAACAAAAAAAAAACTGAATTTCAATAAACTTATAATGTCATTTTTGCTTTTTGGTAATATGTATGTATATAAAAATATCAAATTTAAATAAATTACTTCATAAAATAAATTACATATTATAACTTTTAATTTACTATTTGAGAACTAAAGCCTCAAAAGTTTCCAAATATACACGTATATAAAATAAAAAAAAATAATTTTTAAATAAAATACCACTTTAAAATAGTTACATATTTCATACTTATTATAGTTATTAATCTCGACGTCGACACCAAAACTTATCTCTTACGTCAAATTTGCATTTACAAAAACTTAGCACTATTAGTCATAATTAAATTCGAAATGTAAGCTATAGTATACCGATTTGGCAGGAGCTAAGTTTTAGTGTCGACGTCAACAAGTGGAATAAAACCGATTTTGTTTTGAATATGTAATAACAAGAATTTTCTCTATCAAATTTTAATTTTATTTTTATCTGCCTTTAATAATTAACTGATTAACTTATAAACGTCACGATAGCATATGTGTAGGAGCAACAACACATTAAAATAATTTTAAATTCAGGAAAACACAGTTCATTTACTCAAAGAACATCATAACTCAAAAATTAAAAAAAAACTACTGCAAAATTTTAAATTTCCTTACAACTCAATGAGGAAACAAAGTAATATTTTTTTTCTCCAAATGTAAATATGCCACCTCTTTTATAATTTTTTTCCGCAAGATAAAAGTCGATGTGACAACTTAATTTATATTATTAGAAATACAGTCGAACTTCTCTATAACGTAGCAGTTGGGGACAGTCAAATTTCTACGTTAAGAGAAACTGCAGAAAATTTTGACTACTTTTTTTTTATGTAGAAAATATATTTATTAAGACAAAAAAAATTGTTTTTACATGAACACATTAATTTTTTTTTTATTAATACATACATATGTGACTAAATTGATGCAAAAAATCGATTGATAAAAACTTCGCAATAGAGAGATTATTTAGTGTGAAAAATTCTATTTAGGTCTTAAAAAATTGTACGTTACAGAGAGAACTTCGCTATAGGGAAGTTCGTTATAGGGAGATCAAAATGTATGAAAATACTCACAAAAATGTTGTGTTCACGAATTTTATTTGTTATAGAGAAGTTCGACTGTAGTATCATGTTGCCATCAACAATCGATTAAAGTAAAAATTAAAAATATTCATGAATAACAAAACAAAGACACAATGAGTTGATAAAATTCAAAAAGTTGTTTGAAAACTTTTTTATTTCATTTTGTACTATTTTATCTAAGATTTGTTCATCTTATTTTCGGTGCTTAACTTAACGATACAATAAAATTTATTTCAAAAATCATGATAGTAAAACTAATGGCACATATTGTTAAAAACGTTGTGAAATGTGATATTTAATGTGAATAATTACAAAATATTTGCTTTTGTCTTCGGTACAACATAACTAAAAAACAACTAACTGCCGTATTTATAAAAATTTTTTATTGAAGGTATATTTTGTATGAAAATTTGTCTCATAAACCTTTTATAAATAAAAAAGAAATTTATAAATACGGCACTAAATCCTTAAGCAAACATATTCTGTATTTTTAACGTAAACCATCACTTTTCACTACGGCAATACGGCCTAATAATGATAATATTTAACAAAGCAAAGATATTAATAATAAAAAACTAGTAATAATTTTTGGTCTTATCTTTTGTAAGAGTTTTTCTTTGAAGAAAAATTATGCTGAGCTTCTTCCGAGGTAAAATATTGATTTCGACGCAGAAGGGATACGGTTGTAGTTATGGCGTCATCTTAAATGTAAAAAATAGAAATATATTGGCATATTTAAATCGTATATCCATGGATATGCATAACTATGTACAGTGGACCCCCGATTATCCATTTTAATGCTTTATTATTTCTATTATTCTTTTTAATGCTTTTCAGCTACCACAACAATGAGATTAAAACGAAAAAAGGGAATCCCTCGTGTGCATGAAAGCGTATGATTGTAGATTCGTAGCAAATTTGCAAATTACAAATTTGTCACGATTTTCTGCTACTAAGTGTGAGTGGCTAATTTTCAATTTTATTTCAAATTGAGATTTCTCGCGAACACGCTTCCATCATGAAATTTTTCCGGTGTAGATCTTCGGTTGTTTCGATTTTACAACAAAAAAAAACACGAGAGCTATTGAAAGCGAATTAAAAATTCTAAATTAACCGAAAAAATCAAATTAAAATTTTATCTGAGATTGGAATACCAAATGAATTTGAAGAAAAATGTGTAGGGAAAGATACTACAATGGCGACTTTTAAAATTATTAAAATAAAAACATAATCAGCCCTATTTGTATTCTCGAAATACATTGAAACGAATACTAAATGTTATAGAAAACAGAAATAAAAATTATGAAAGTTTGGTAGCGGTGCAATATTTTACTTGGTTATTTTTGACAAGATTTAATTTTATTTTACAAGTTCAATGAATACATGCATTTCAATATGTCCTGCAAGAAATCCGTGCAAAACTTTAATGCAATATGCGAACATCTATATTTGGTTTCATTGAAACTTCATTCCAAAAACTATCGAAATTTACGGATTCTTTGTGCTTTTTAAAGACTAGCAATGTGAGATTTTTTATATTTCGAAAATTAAAATTTGTCATCTTAAATGAATTTACTTAGTGAATATCTTTATACAAGGTGGGCCAAAAGAACTCATGCGATGTTGTTTGGCTCTCTTTTTTTCTAAATGAAAAACTTCGATTCTGTTTATCTGAACCTTTAGAATTTCATTGGTCAAGTCGAAGAAGATGATATCGGCCAAATGTGCGTCGTCACAATTGATTGCTATACGGGCTCGGGCTATTCGGCGAGAACTTCGGGCTACAGATTCTCGCACTCGTGTCGAATGTTGTCCTTGAGGGTCTCGGGATTGTTCACGTAAACACGGGACTTCAAAAAATCCCACAAAAAAAGTCTGAAACGGTTAAATCGGGCGATCTTGCGGGCCAGTGCAAATCGCCTAAACGAGAGATGAGGCGACCCGGGAAGCCGCCTTCAGAATATCGGTTGTGCCTCGCGCAGTGTGTTGCGTTGCTCCGTCCTGTTGGAGCCACATGTCCTCCAGTCCTAATTCGTTCAACTGCGGCAGAAAAAACTCGGTTAACATGGCTCTATAGCGCGCACCGTCCACTGTTGTTGTTTGACCAGCGGCGTCCTCGAAAACGGGCGCTCCGCTGCCGGCCACTCCTGGCATCGTCTCGTATGGTCCCATACTCAAGGTTGGTCGCCAAACGGCGCACTGTTTGCGCAGTTGGTGTCGGACGATCGGGGAATCGGCGACGGAATTCGGGCTGCGCCAACACCACAGACGAATTGTTACGCAAAAAAATAGACACGATTATTCCGCGTTCTTGGGAAGTGTATCGCTCCATGGGTTGTTCACTTGTATTCTACATCTGTCTAGTTCACAAATGTCAAAACAGATTTGACATTGGCCGCCATTTGGAAAAATAATTGCATCTTCCAATAGCGTGATCTCTTTTGCCCCACCTTGTATATTTATGATTCTAATTTCAAAATTTTGCTTTTTCCCGATTAAAATATATGAAATGTAGTATTTATTACATACATACCTTATGGCAGTCTCATAGTATTTATTTTTAAATAAACTCAATAATTGCGTAGGAAAGCATATCTATAGCAGTGGATTTTTCTTAATTTTTGTTTTGTGTTCAGTATTCAACTTTTAATTCTCGATTGATCAGTTGAATTTTGAACATAAGAATGTTCGATTTGTTGCCAGAAATTAATAAAACCCCACTGATGAGCTAACAAAGTATTAGCGAAATAGTAGTATATGGATATGCTTTCATCCTCAATTATTGAATATATACATTTCATATACACTGACGAGCAAAAGCGATTGCATGTTAAGAATAATTTTAATTAAGGAGGCGTAAAAAACTACATATGTAAATTTTATGAAACTTTCAGCACTCATTTTTTATTATAATAGCAAAAAAAAATAAGTGTATTCAATTTAATAATAACAGAACAAAAACAAAAACTTTCAATATAAAAATATAAGGTAACTCAATTAACTCAGTTTTGCACGTTTCCATTGGACTACTATAGGGTATTCATTTTTGTACGGTATCCATAATCCCTTATTTTTTTATGAAGTTTTTCATACGCTTGGGCATACTTTCCACCAAGTTTTCCTTAAATTCACTTGGAATATTTTCCCATTCTCTCTTTACCCGCCTCCAAAGTTCCTCTATGTTAGACGGAGCTCGATTATATTGTCCTAATCTCCTCTTTAATATAGACCACAAATTTTCGATAGGGTTTAGGTCTGGACTTTGTGCTGGCCATTTCATCACCTTAAATTTTTGCACAGACAACCAATTATGAACAACTTTTGCCGTGTGCTTAGGGTCTCCGTCCTGCTGAAAAATAATTTCATCTTCGAGATAAGCGCTGTGGTCCACAAAATCAGGTAAATGTGTTTGTAGAATTTGAAGGTAGTCCTCTTTCTTCATTATACCATTAATTCTTACTAGATGTCCTAAATGCCACCAGGTGAAGCAGCCCCAAACCATAAACTGCCTCCGCCATGCTTAACCGTTTGTTTACGTAATGTGTTTGAATAGCTTCATTAGGTGTGCTCTAGAAGTATTGCTTACCATCAGATTGGAAGCAGTTAATTTTTGTTTCATCGGACCATATAACCCGCTTCCAATTCTCTATGGTCCAATGTTCATCCTTTTTGCAGAATTCAAGACTTGCTTTTACAGTGGCCAAAAAAACTATTCGACATAGGCCATAAACTTTATATATTTATCAAGAAAAAAATATGGAATGTTGTTTTTAACAAAATAAACTTATAAAAGTCTTTATTAAGGAACACAAAGTTATATTCAGTAAAAAAAATGAGATCTCAAAGTAAAAAAAGCAAAAAACACATGAATTAAAATATTAATAACAAAAAACAAGCAAAAAAAGTATTCGACATTGGTACCATTTTTAAAATACATGAATTGAAATACAAGCTTATTTCTACTTCAGCAGCGAGTTGCTTTTCCTTGCCTACGTATAACCTCTTTTAAACGATCTGGCATAGATTTTACCAACGTTTTGGTATATTCTGGATCAATTTGGCTCCATTCCTCCTTCAGGATAACTTTCATCTGGTGTTTGTTCGTAAATTCACGTTTTCAGATTTTTTTTTCCAAGTGACCCCAAAGATGTTCAATAGGGTTAAGCTCTGGGGACTGTAGCGGCGTTTTTATTAATTTTGGACAATTATATAAAAGCCAAAGCTTTGTATTAGTGGCACAATGTTTGGGATCATTATCTTGATAAAACTGAAATCTATTTGCCAGACCCAATTTTTCAGCACTTGACCTCAAATTTTGCTTTAGGAGGTCAATGTACTTTCGGTGATCCATAATCCTATCAATAAACCCAATATTACCCACGCCTGATGCCGCCATACATCCCCATACCATAACACCACCGCCACCATGTTTAACAGTTGGTACCATATTCCTTTCATCCAATTCTGTGTTCGGCTTGCGATGTACCAGAACTTTTCCATTACATCGAAAAAAGTTATATTTACTTTCGTCAGCAAAAATAAAATCCATCCAGAACTCCATTGGCTTATTTACATGCTCTTTCGCAAAATCTAATCTCAACTTTCTATTTTTCTTAGTAATGTGTGGCTTCTTCCTGGCTGATCGTGCTTTTTTAAGACGTTTCTTATTGTTTGAGGTGTAACGGATATACCTAAGTGTTCCTCAGTGTTTTTAGCTAAAGTGTTAGCAGTAATTTTTGGATTTTTTCTTACTTCACGCACGATTCGTGGTTCATCTGAATCTGTAAGTTTGCAAGGTCGCCCAATCCTTACCTTGTTTATCACAGTTTTACTTGATTTGTACTTTTTTATAATGTAATATACAGTAGTTCTTGACCTTTAAACGATTTCTGATATAGTCTTTCCGTTTTTCCTAATTTAAAATGATGTATTATTAAATTTCTTACATCAACAGAAGTTTCTTTCCCTTTACGTCCCATCATCGCGATCAATTGCACAGAAATAAGAAAAAAGTTCTTGTAAATGATAAACAAGAAACATAGCGATATTTTTACCAACAATGACATGAAGTAATAAGAAATACACAATCAGAATAAGGGAAAAACAATGCCAGTCGAATACTTTTTTTGATTTGCAATTTTTGTTTTTTCGTTCAAACAGATAGATGAGTTAAAAAATGTGAAATTTTTATTATTTTTAGGACCATAAATTATTAAATACATATAATACAATGTGATCTCACGTTTATACATATAAAAAACAAAAGGATACTAGCGTTTTCAATGAAATTTAAGAATATAATTGCAATGTCGAATAGTTTTTTTGGCCACTGTATATTCTTATCGGATAGAGCTGGCTTTTTATTTTTGACTGCTGCCACTAAACCAATTCTGTGAAGCGCTCTTCGAGCAGTCCATTCACTCACTTGTTTCTTTAATATACTAACAGCTTGTTTGGGTGTTATCAAAACAATTTTTTTCATCTCTCATACCATTAATCGCGCGTCTGAATCTTTTAACAGTCTGGGGCGACCTCCACTATTCGGCATACAAGTTACATTTTCTGACTGCAATCACTGTGTGTTGACTCACTTTCAATTTATCACCAATTACTCTCGATGAATGTCCACTTATTGTTAAAGCTACAATACTATTTTCGATGTCTATGTTGATTTTCCTCATCTTTGTGCTATATTGATTTATAGAGTACCAATTACTGATAAAAAATAAAAACCAACTGCGTAAAACAAAACGAACATCTAAAGGAAGACGAAAACTACCAGCAGCATAAATATAACGGTAAATTTTGATTTGCTCAGAGAAGTAAAATCTACATTTACTCATATCATACGAAATGTGCAAAACTGAGTGAATGGTGTTGCCATAAGTTTTTAATTAATTTTTTGTTTTTTCTTTTATCATCATATTGGGTATTCATTTTTCATTTTTATTATATTATGAAAAATATTTGCTGAAAGTTTCATACATTTTTTTTATTATTTACCATTTAATATCACTTTTAGTACACATATTCTAAACATGCACTCGCTTTTCCTCGCCAGTATATATATTTTTTTTTTCGGGAAAAAGGACAGTTTTGAAATTATAATCATATATTTGTTATCTTAATTTTTGTTCTTTTTTTCCAAAAGTCGCTTCTACTTCGTTGCTCTTATTAAGAACGATAGCGAAAAATCAACCTTGTTTTAAAAATGGAGAACCCCGATACATCTTCGATAATCGCCCATAACGCCAACGGTGATACCTAATTATCGGTTTTACTACGTTTTAAAATTGTTTAATTTGAGAGCATAAAATTATTAGTCACGTGTGTGACGGCAGAGTTCCTACATTCGCAGAGCAATTTGATGACGTATAAACGTATTCAGAATCACATTTTTATCCGTATGCAGTGTGTTCACTTGTTTTTGCCAACGTATTATTTCTCATCAAACTGTCTCAACACATAAAATTCTTGAGTATGAAGCAATATTCATTTATTAGTTAACAATAAAAAAAACTGATCAAAATGGTAACATGGAAGCATTCTGTATAATCGGCGTCTCGCTGTATATTAAATACAAGGTGTCGTAATAAGAACTCTAATATTTTTATTTGAAATTCGTATTTAAATCAATTGTGAATCGTTTATCATATGATTATTATAAAGATAATTGTACTATTCCGTCTCTATTGCCAAAACATGTTATATGCAATAAAAACATTTCCATTTAACTTCGGGACTTGACCTCGTAGAACTTTGTTCATTAGAACGTTGTTTTCAATTGTTTGATTGTATTATACAGACACATACGGTTTGATACGAACATCACCATAATGAAACAAAAAGTTTATACAGTGGGCTCGGGATAACGTTAACATTCATTTCGTCAAGATTTCAAAACGTCAAAACTTGATAAAAAAAAATATTTTCATTTATTTATTTAAAAAGTGTACGGCTACTTAATCCTTATAAACCATAAAATTTACTAAGTATTTACAAACAAAAAATACAGCCGAACTTCTGTATAACGAAGTAGATGGGGACCGACGAACTTCTATGTTATAAAGATTATGTCATCTGTAAAATATACATTATAAATATTTGCGTTTTATTTCTATTAAAGGTAGCATTTAAAACACATTTTGGGAAAAAAATCGTTATTTGTGTTTGTTTTAGACTTTAACGCCAACACTCGCGGTTTTTATTAGTTGAAGTTATCCGAGCGCATTGTATTTAAATGTGTTATATAAGGGCCTTTTGGATTTTGAACAACAAACTTCTATTGAGGCGAAAAACCTCAGAAACTACTGAATTTCAAATTCAATAAAATTTCAATTACAATTACTTATTTCAACGAAACGATTATCGTAATAAAAGTTAGTGCTCGTACTGCAGGTGTGAACACTAAGTAAAGTCTTTCGGCGAAAAATTCACTTTTGTACCTACATATGTACATATAATTATCTATATACATATATATATATAAAATCTTCTGCCACAATATATGTCCGGGCTAATTTCCAAAACTACTGGATTGATTTTAATGAAATTTAGCACAAATATGAAACTTCGTCCAACTTAAAACATAGGCTATATTTTGTTTTCAACAATTCCCATTGGGAGATGCCACGCCCATACAAAATAAATATTTATTACCTTATATCTCAAAAACGGTAACAGTAAGACACTCTGAATTTGATCCAGATTGCTTAAAAGCCAATGTAAATCATCGGTCAAAAAAAAAGGCGAAATCGGATAAGTGGCGATGGTACGTCCCATACAAAGTAAATATGGACTAGTGGGCATGGTGCCTCCCACATAAAGTAAATGTTGATTTTTATATATCTTGAGAACGGTTAAGGTTAAATTTTCTAAATTTGGTCTGAATGACTTGATAGTAAATTTTTTTTCTTCGAGCACTTTCATTATAGTTACAGAGCTGAAATTCAGTATACGGGAGAGTAAACAATGGAAAAAATATTAAAACTGGCAATTTTTATCAGGGGGACTAGGCTGACCTTTTTTTTGCATGTGTCACTCACATTCGATATACGGTTGCGCATCCTTCATAAAGCCAGAGAGCTGTAATTGGGTATAAGGGTAGGCACTCAGAAGGTAGGGAGGGAAGGTAAAACATAGATAAAGGACACATAGACTATCTGCCTGGCTCAAGATGTCACTCGAATTCGTTCGTTCGCATAACAACATTCAAAACAAAAACAACATTTTAAATTAAGTCGTTGATGGTAATCTGTCGGTTTCAACTGTTGGACATGCTGAATTTTGTATGGAAACATTCATATTGTATGCAAAATTCTCTGCAGCGACCCTGGTGAGAGGGCAAGTTGTATCGAACCTCTCCTGTTTAATGTTTCTCCATCTTCTCGAATACTCTCCTGTATCCGTTTAATATTTTCATCCGTGTGTACCATTCGTCGTCTGCCGGCACCAGGAAGGTTCCTTGCTGCCCCTTGTTGTCGAAAATTTGCAACCAGACTGTTTATTGTCTGAGGGTCCAACTTGCACATTAAAATAACGACGATATGCACGCTGAGTCAAAACAATGGATCGTTGATTTGAGAAATAAAGTTCAACGTTGTTCAATTGTGTACTGTTCCATTTTAAATTCCCCAAGTCTTCTTTACAAAATACTGAAAACAAAAAAAAAATTATAATAAAAAAATTATAGGGAATTTAAACACCTTCGCTTATTTTGGGCCACCCTGTACACTAAAGCTTCTTTTCAACCTCAAAAACAAACACGAAAAATCGCAATAGATGGTTGTACTATACTGCTAGTTTGCTGTTAATTACAATCTCAATATTTACCCATATTCGATGTTCGAGGACTTCTTGGAGGCGATGGAGAATCTAATAATATTACTTCATTATCTGTAAGAGAAATAAAAAATATCGTAAAAATAATCTAGTAAATTTAATGATAAAAGAATCGCTTAAACTTTATCAACTGAAACCATTTCGTTACCTCAGATTTTATATACGTTTACCGAGTTTAGCTTTAGTAAATAAAACAACAATTTTCTGGAGTTTCTCAATGGGTATTTTACATATCTTTTCCTTTCTTTAATATATAAATGATTTTTAATATCTATACTATCGATTAAATAGTTTACTTTATTTTAATTATTTATTTACTTAACTAATAAACATAAGGATTTCTTTTAAATGAGATATATTATTTTTGGGATAAGAAAGTTTTAATGTGTTTTTGTGTATGTGTGTTTTCTTAAGTCTTTTAAAACTATTATTAATATATAAAAAATATTTTTTTTGACAATTTATATACATTTGCGTGAGAATTTTTTATAAAGTGTAAGGAAATTTTTCTTTTAAATATAGCACTTTTTTAAGTACATTTAAAACTTTACAAAAATGCGGATTTTGATTTCATAAACAAAATAATAATACTATGTTTTAATTAAAAATTTTTTTTTATATCTTTATATTACTTTGTTTCTAGCATTTTAGCTTTCTGTTTTTTTACAAATGCTTTGGAGGTTAATTTAGCTTTTGCGTCTTTTTACTCTTTTTTAGTGAAATATTTTGGCAGAGTTGTTTGCTTACCTCCTAAATTAATTGATTAAAAAATAAATTAAATTAAAAATAAAAGAATGAAAAAAAAAAGATAAATAAATAATAAAGGAGAAGACAACAGTATAGTTTTTTTTATATAAAATCAAGATATTGAAATGATTTCGTTAGTTTTCATAAAAAAAAATTCAATTCTATATACAATAAAAATTTAGTAGATATTAAAATACATACATATGTTATTGTGTATTTATAAATACATATCGTCATTGCTCTGACAAAATCTCCTATGTGATTTCGGAATAATTCATAAATAGCTACCCAGGGTTCCATTATTAAAGTTTTATTTATTTTGCTAAATACATACATATAGTCAATACTAACATTGTTTCAATAAAGTGATTGACTTACGGGTTTTTGTGCTCTCCTGAAGAACTATTGAAAACATATAGCTGACTGTGTCGGAGCAACGACGACATAAAGGCCCTATTACACTATAATTCAAGTCTTACGACTTTCATACTACTTTGTGAGAGAGAAATCTAATGCGATTTGGTGCGACTGCCAAAGAATTTAAAGTAATATTGCATTTTGCTTTCACCGGGAAGAACAAAACCGTTTTAGAAATAAATGTCTTTTTTATTGTTTTGTTATTTTCTTTGTTTGCTTTTGTATTACTACAAGCCTGATAAAATGAAATATCCTATCGTTTTAAAAAATTTAAAAAAATGAGAAAGTGTTATGGGATGTGAAATATATTAGCGTATTCCCCCTGTCCTGTAAACCGAGTCGATTTAAAAACAAGTGATTTCTCAACACCTAAGTATGTGTATTCGTTTTAAAAATATAAGTGCTTGACTTCCTGGCGAAGACTTTTGCAGCTGATGTAATTAATTGTTATCAGTTTGATTTAATTGATAACAGAATTTAGTTACATGCAGCTGTCTGTTATGCAAAACTAAAAGCAAATTTAATTAATTGGATTCTTGATTGAATCGGCTGAAAGTACTTAAATTCTTTAGCATTATTAAAATCAACAATTATAAATTATAAAGAATTAATTTACTCTTCGAACTTTTTTTAATCATTTCATAACCCAGTACAGTTTTAATAAATTCTAAATAAAATAATTCTAAAAATAACTCCTTAATACAATACAAACTATTTCCTCAAAGAGAAAAATACATAAATAGACATAGATGAGTAATTTATTAAATAGAATTGTAGCTCAATATGAGAATAACAATAAATTATACTTGTCGCAAGTTTATATTGTTTAAAAATTTACTATAATTAATTTTTTTTTTTAATTTTTCGTATAGCAAAATTGTATAAAATTTAATTAACTTATATAAAAATTATTTAATAACTATATAATAATATAATTACTATCGTCATACACTTCTAGTTTTCTATAAAATTTTCAATTTAATTGTTTAAACAAAAACTATTGAAAAAAATCGACAAAAAAAACAAAAAATATTAAATATCAACAATGATAGAATAAAAGATTACAACAACCCGTGCATGAAATTTAAATGTTCTAACCATGTACTCGTATATAGCCAATAACATTAGCTAAGAATTTACAGCTGTGATGTATAATAATATTGTATCTATTTATTATTTTTTCTCTTCAAATTATTTAGTAGAAAAAAAACCAAAAAGAAATTATGTTACATTACGTCAATAAAACAAGAATTTTCTCTTTCGTGTTTCTTATTTTAAGAAATTCCTACATTAATTTAATTTCAAGTATACTCCACTTTCAAAAAAAGATTTTATCACTGTTTCTTCTGCTTCAATGTAATTGTCGAGTTCGACAATTGCCAAATTCTATTCATGATTATTAAAAAGTAATGAACTGCAAAAAGAAAATTTATTGTACCTTTCAATATCCTTTTGTTTGAAGAAAAAATTGCCTCATTTTTAGCATTTAGGATATTCCGTCGATTGCAAAACATAGCTTATTTTGTAATGTAAATTTCTGAAATCTGTAAAATTACACGAATTTTGAAGTAGCTTTGTAAAAACCTTTTTAAAATCACGAAAATATTAGCTTGCTGCTGTATTGCTCGCATTATATCCCACCGCACAATTCATATTTAAGTTTTTTTTCTCTTTTTGTGTCAATGAAACATTCTTCCTCGAAATTAATAATTTAGCTAAACCTTACAATGGCCCAAATACGCCATTTAACGGGTATCATGGGCATCTCGTAATCTTGTATTCTATTATTTTTCTTTTGATACTATAAAATAAAAAAAAAATTAAAAGCAGTGAAGTTTCAAAACAAATTATCTTCGAGCTGAAAATAAATTACAAAAATAAATAATAAATAAATAAATATACATATATGTATATAAACAATAACAAAAAAAACATGTGATTAAATGTAAATACACACACCATAAAATTAAGCTAATGGCATTTTCTTTTCAACCAAAAATGCGTTACATATCTTGCCCGATTTTGTTCTATTCATTTCATACATTTGCATTTAAAGTGCAAATATTTTTAATAAATAAAATAGAGAGTGCAACGCATTTTTGAGAATTAAAATCACTATAAATTATAAGGAAATCTTATGGGTCGATGTGGATAGCAAACAAAATTCATCTGGGGTACTATTTAAATTTTCTGCTGGCCAGAAATAAGCTACTGAAATAAAATTCAATTCAATTATAATTTACCTGCATTACCATTTTAGGTAATTAGCAACTCAATTGCAAATCGTTTTTGATCCATAATAGACCCCTTATTGTGATTTTAAGCTTTAACAATAAGTAGACACGAGTAGTAGGCAACGTTTGATACATTTTAAAATAAAACTATTGGCATTGCAAGGTTACATGCATACTAGAGGGCTGCGCAAGCCCCATAAAAATGTCTTACAACATATCGTTATAATTTCAAGCACTATCCATCTCCTTCTTTCACATTTCAAAACAACCACTTCAATGCCGAAATGTTTTATCCATATAAACAAATACTGTATTATAATATTACAGAACGACAGAACGAAATAAAAGTAGAACTAACTGAAATAGAATGAAATTGAAGTAGAACATAGCTGAAGTAAAACCAATTGAAGTAGTGGTTCTACTTCAATTTTGTTTACAAAGTTTGTTGTTTTAATTTATTTATTTATTTTTTTTTTTGGTATTGAGTCTCAGTGCTGCATACGCAGTTTGCGCATATACTAGATGGGCCAAAAGAAGTCATCCGATGTTGTTTGGCTCTCATTTTTTTTCTAAATGAAACACTTCGGTGCTGTTTTTTGATTATGTTTATATGAACCTTTAGAATTTTATTGGTCAAGTCGAGAAGATGTTATCGGCCAAATGGGCGCCGTCACAATTGATTGCTATACGGACTCGTTTTATGGCATTTTTCATCACTTCGGAGAGAACTTCGGGCGACAGATTCTCGCACTCGTGTCGAATGTTGTCCTTGAGGTATTCCAGGGTCTCGGGCTTGTTAACGTAAACACGGGACTTCAAAAAACCCCACAAAAAAGTCTGGAATGGTTAAATGAGGCAATCTTGCTTGTTTTTGGAAAATGATCGAAAAAATTCGTTCGTGTGTTTACATTGAAAACGAAAACAATTTTTTTTAATTTTATTGCTGTTATCAATATAAATACACGATCGAATATTTTCCAACACTTAATACTCAAATCTAATGAATGTGAAATATTGTCTGGATATTTATATAAGATTTTACTTCCACGTGAGACCTCCAGTTTTGTTTTAACATTTTGTGGTGTAAGCATAGCCGCTTGTTAAAATTTACTTATGTTTACCATCACTCTTTTTAGACGCAACCTTATACTTTTTACGTAAGCAGCACTAGCAAAAATAATTACTATTCTTTTTTTGCCCAAAAAACAACCACGTGTGCATATATTTTTAAATTCATATTTTTATAAGTAATTAACAATAAAAGTTTATATTTTTTATTACTATTGTTTTATTGAAAATATTTAACCTCACAATTTCATTCTTTAAATTTTTTTTGTTTTTCGGTAATGTCATGCAAAAACTAAGTTTTAATAATAAATTAAATAATATGGATACAAGTGAATTAATAATTGAAGAAGTAAAAATTTGAATGCCTATACAATCAGCCATCAAAAGATTAAAAAAATATTGAAAGTATCGCCGAAATATGTGATTATGACAGCACTAATATTTTTGGCATAATTGTGCATCAGACTGAGAATTTACGCAACGATGAATTCGTTGTTCAAGACGTAATTCGTCGTTCGTTCAAATTGTGTTCTCAGCATAATGTGAGAAAACATGAATTCAGAAGCGGATGATACAATTGCTCTTCGGATAATTTATTTTTATACAACAAAAAATGAAAATTAAATAAGAAGCAAATGGACGATTGGCTTTTAAAAAGAAATATACGTTTACATGTAATATTATTGATAAATATGGATATTACAACTCCAGAACACTATAAATATTTTTTTCTCATGAACGCCAGTACAATTGCGTTTTCAATTATAGCATTTTTATATCATTTTGAAATTTTGATAAAATTTTTTCCCATCCTTTTTCAATTAAAAATTACTTGCACCCACCTTCGTTTCGCACAAAAACAAAAAAATTAAAAAAAAAAACAAAAATATTTGCTTCCTACTTATCTCCGCAATACACTTTGATGTTTCTTTCTCTGCTAGAAACACACCAACTTTTTTTTTATCAATTTTGTATTATATACTCGTATGTTCATATATACAATATACAAAACCGCGATTTGAAAAGAAAAATTAGTTAGGGTCTTTCTATATTAAAATAGTGATATGTATGCACTCGTATGCATAGCAATGACTGTGAGTGCTAACTTTAAATTTGAGAAATTGTTGTTAGAAGACAAAACGCAATATAACAACCAATATAGTGTTAGAACAGTTCATAATACGTTTCTTTACTGAAAATTAGGTGACTGCCCATCTCAATCTTACCAAAAAGTGAAATTGGGTTAAAAGAAATAGCTTGTGGAAGAGTAATTTTCTTGTTCTTACTGCACGAACTGTCCGTACTTTTTCTTTGGGCTAGTTTGACAAGTAGACAAGCTATCAGCTGTTTCATAAGGAAACAATAACAAAGTAACCCGCACCACCAAATTTATAAAACTAATACTCATGCAGGAGAGTGTAGGCACCAGGGAGGTTTAAAAAGACAAAAACAGGACCTTCAGGGGCCGTAGGGGAAATATACTCCAAAACTATCCAACCAATTTACATGAAATTTAAAACATGGACAATAGTCATAAATTTCAGCATTACAAAAAAAACCGATTGCAATGAAACTTTAAATACATATACATCTAGTTATAGAATGAAACAATAAGTTTAACGATTAAAAATTTTGATTACGAGGGGAGAATAACACTGATTCATTGAAATCAACTGAATTCATATTTTTAATTTAGGTTTGCCAAAAAACACAGACAATTTTGTTAGAGGGAACGAGAGTACTATCAGTGATGACGAATTGTTTTTTTTATTTAATATGACAAAAACGTTTAAATTATTTTTATTTATTTCACATTGGTCAAAATGAATTAAATTGTATTATTGGAATTTGTTTTATATGGAATAACACATTTTTTATAAACAATATATATGGTATTTAAATGAAATTTATTAATAAAAAGTACTTCCATTCATTCTAACTGTCATGGACATTAAATTTAATTTTTCAGCACAAAATTATATAATTGAAACCCCAATCCGTATTTTTTGTCTCAGTATAAAGCACTTTTTCATTTCTGCGCATTCCATTGTCTGCTGGTTTGAGCTCCTGAATAAGCTCAACTTTGTACGCTCCGTAGTACTTCGTGAAATTTAAAGTTGTTGAAAATGTGCCGAATTGATGTTTTAGAGTTTTCAGCGACACTCTCGTTTACAGCAGCAATGTTTTCAAGAGATCGATCGGTTCGTTGACGCATAACCGATCCAGTTTCTTGAATTTTTTTGACTGAATGGTTGACTGAAAATTCTTTGAAGTTTGTGAGCGGTCTCAGCATAAATTTTTTTAATAGGTTCTCACAATTATAATTATAATTATAAAACGCTCTATCGTCAATTATCGGAATAAACATATGTGACAATTGCCAAATTGCAGAGTTGCCACTAGGACAAAAAATTACACTAAATTTGAAAAGTGTATTCTTATTGAAACACCCTATATTATATTTTTTCTTTGCAATGATCACATTTTATGTGATTACAACAAAGATACAGTGACTCAATGTTATAATGGGACAAGCTGTTTATCCAATAACTTTCGAATTATTTTTTTTAACTTATTGGTTTAAGAAGAAAATAAAATTATATTTATACTTTTATTTTTATTATTTATTAAGAACATAAATAAAAAATACATTGAGTACCGCCACTGGGATATAAAAACAAAAAAACTAAAACAACACAGAAAATCCTGTCAAAGTAATAATGGGACAATGTAATAAAGTAACAAGTTAAGTATTAAATATATAATGTTTAATATTTAGTTGGGAGGCCTTTTTTCTCTATTACAGCCTTCAATCGATACGGCATAGATTTCACAAGTTTTTGACAGAATTGTGGGGTTATTCTACCCCATTCCTCTTTCAGAGCACTAATTAGGTCCGATTTGCAACTTATTTGGTAATTTCTTAATTTTTCTTCTAAATAGGCCCATACGTGCTCTATCGGATTGAGATCGGGTGATTGCGGAGGCGTTTCGAGCACATGTGGGCAATTGTAAAGCAACCAACACCTTACATTGTGAGCCTTATGCTTGGGGTCATTGTCTTGGTAGAAGTAATAATCATTCGCCAGTCCCAATTTCTCTGCTGTTTCTGCAAGATTAGCACGCAGGATGTTGATATAATATTTATGATTCATAATTCCTTCAATAATGTTAAGGTTACCGGGACCAGCTGCTGATATTGCACCCCACACCATAACTGACCCCAAGCCATGTTTAACAGTGGGTCTCAAATTTTTTTCTGACAGTTCTTCATTTGGTCTTCTCCACACGAATGACCTTCCATCCGATCTGAATATGTTATATTTGCTTTCGTCAGTGAATATTACCTTATTCCAGAATGATAAATCCTTGTTTCTGTGGTCTTTAGCAAAGCGCACTCGTTTAAGCTTATTAACCTTATTAATAAAAGGTTTTCTCCTAGCTACCCGGCCATTATAATTGTGTTTCCTTAACACATTTCTTACCGTTTCGGGTTTAGCTTTCTTTGCTAGATGTATTTCCGCTTCAGCAGCAAGTCTGGGAGCGCTTAAGTAGGGTTTTTGTTTGATTTGTCGCATAAGCCATCGTTCATCCGCGTCGGAAAATATTTTTCTTTTGCTTGGTTTTGCTACATTTTTAAAAGTTTCTGTACCTCCATATCGTTTTATGATGTTATTTGATTTTGGTTTATTTACTATTTCCGCAATATTTCTCACGGTTTTTCCTGATTTCGAATGTTCTAATATCAGTTTTCTGATTTGAGGCGATGTTTGTGAGCCCCGTGGCGCCATATTTTAATTTTCTTTAAAAACTTATCAAAAATTAATCTGTAATACACTCTAGCAACTTTTAAACAAAAAATGTTTGCAAAATGTTCCGTTATAAAGCCTAGATTATATAGTGATGCCACCTGTCCCATTATTACTTTGTACTTTATTTTTAACTTATTGTGAATAATTATTTATAAATTAATTTTGACAAACTTAAGAATCATAATCTTTTGAGATGGCAATTAGCACAGTGTTAGCTACACAAAAGCATGAAAATTTTGCATTAAAATCAGTTAACATAGTGCTTAATTATCTCCACATAAATCATTTTATCTTTGTCCCAATATTACTTTGACTCACTGTAATTCAAAATCAAGACCATACCATAAAAACCAAAAAAAAGGAACATAACAGAAACAAGAAATATAAAAAAACAATAGGAAGATATGCTGGTATATAATGTGTGGTGGTATATAAATTTATTTTCAGATTAGTCGATTAGTAGATGTTAAAAACTTGCCCTAAGAGGGTTACTAATATTTTACATATTAATATTTTCATTTGAAGAACTATTATTTTTGTTATTGGATGAAGTAACAACAATGCTGTGAGATAAACGTGTTGCTGTTAATGCTGAGCTGTCTCCCGTTGACGATGAAGATGAAGTTAAGCTTGTTGCCGTTGAAGAGGCAATTATGCTAGATGAATTATTTTGTCGCAAATCCATTAAATTTTTATCCTGTATTAAATCCATAGATGTGGGACTTTCTAAACGTTACAAAAATGTTCTGTGTTAAGACTCATTATAAATGAAAATACACAGCATCAATAGACAAAAAAAATAATGTTGTTTTGAAAGAAATGCCAACATGAAAATCAATATCTTAAACACAACAAATACAAAACTAGAATATGTAATTTAAATTTTCCTTAACAAAAAAATTTTAAATAAGGACATATGTACATAAAAATTAAAATAATGCAAAAGCGAAATGAATTGTAAAAAGATAACTTTTATAACATTTTGTGACAATTACACAACATTCAACAAATCTCGCATCATCTTTATTTCATGCCATACGGTTACACCTTTTATATTCTTTTATACGCTGTAGAAAAATCGAAGCAAAAAACTCGTTTAATATTTATTATAAGCTTTCTTTATTCTTCAATTAATTAATAAATAATGGAGAACATATTATGCCCCCAACACGCTTCCACTGCGTGAATAGAATAAACATCGAAAATTTTTATGTACTTGGCAAAAGAAAAGTTTTTTCAGACGGGCGTTGGCATAGTATATTTTAAAGCGTAATTTCAAAACACAAAAATAAGTTACGTACGCTGTAGTAAAAATATAACCTTTCAATAAGGACAACTTTGAACTTTGGACACTTGAAAAATCCAAGTTGAAGCACTTTTACTGAAGCACGAAACAGCGGAAAATATACAAAACTAGAAAATGCAGCGCAAGCCATATTCTGGAACAAACACAATGAAAAAGAGCAGTCTGATTTAATATTTCGACTTACAACAAATAAATATTTGTGACACAATAAAAGGCGTTAGGGACAAATTACTTTTTGTCCTATTAACCCTTTCGGTATTTTTGATGCCATATGGCATCATAAGTTTCTGAAAGCTCTTATTTTTAATGGGCCCAATAAAAATATTTTTTTTTAATGCAATGTTACACTTTAGAGTTTTAAAAACAATATTTAAAGAAACATATATATGAAATTCTATCATTTTGCATTGATATTATCCAATATTTAAACTTTAAAATGTCATTAGCTCTTCAGGTGGACAAAGACACATTTTAGACACCATATTTTACTAAATTGTAGCACAAATTTATTCATTAAGGAACCGGAGAAGCCCAAGCCGGACCAACGCACAGGGGAGCCCGACTCAGAGCCGGAGGCAGTTGAAATACTTGATGAGACACTACTGGAATATGTAAAGTTTTTAGCACAGGGTGTAGAAATGGTTCACCGCACTTATGGCATGAGACCCATGATAATTAATTTGGATACTTTTCTCATGACAGAACAAGACGTCTATGAATTTTACCGTGGTCAGCCGGCTCCAATTAATTTCAGAGACCCATGATAATTAATTTGGATACTTTTCTCATGACAGAACAAGACGTCTATGAATTTTACCGTGGTCAGCCGGCTCCAATTAATTTCAGAACTTTTGTTTTCCAATTGGCATAGTAACAATAAAGAGTGAAACATATCATCTCGTCTTTCAATTAAGTTCACGGTCATAATTCCTTTGGCAATATATCACTGCACAAATAACATTTTTCAGTGGCATATAGACAACAATTTTAAGTATTAAATTGCTCTATATAGCTGCCGGTGGGGAAGACAATTCTCATCGTACATTTTGTACGATATTAGACAGATTGAATCGGAAGAAGCAATGCTGGTTGACTCCAATCATCCAAACATACTAGAATCAATTAGAGAGGATCCCGTCACTACCATGGCTGCCGGCACGGCTCTGCTAGAGCTTGTTGAGAGACCAACATCTTCTAAAAGACAACGTCCAACCACTCCAGCCCCCGCTCAAGACTCGACAGGCAGATTGACTACTACGCTAAACGAGAACGTCTTCCCCAGACCTGGGATCACGGATAATGAAGATCTGTTAGCCCTCTTTAAAAAAATAAAACTTAGATTAGGCATCGATGCTTCACGTTGTTTTACCATTAGAGAAACTGAAGCCAATTGGTCGCTGACCTTAGTTGATCAAACCAAATCTCCGGACTCAAAGAAAACAAAACCGACAGGTCCATGTCCTCGCACTTCCAAGGATACAAAAACTGTATTCATTAAGGAACCGGAGAAGCCCAAGCCGGACCAACGCACAGGGCAGCCCGACTCAGAGCCGGAGGCAGTTGAAATACTTGATGAGACACTACTGGAATATGTAAAGTTTTTAGCACAGGGTGTAGAAATGGTTCACCGCACTTATGCCTTATGACAATATTGATTTGTTTGGTAGATTTGTTTCGCAACAAAACCTAACAAATTCCATAGATATGGTTAGGGAAGAACTGAAAATGTATGAAAATACAGTCATACACTTTTACGATGACTTTGATGCTGTAGGGCGCTTGTAGCATAGCTTTTGTTTTGTGTTGTAAGATGATTTATATTTCTTATGTGGATATATATGTAGATGAACATATATATGTATATGCATATGTATATGTATAGGTATATGTAAGTATATGTAGATATATATGTAGGAGTATATGTAGGTATATATTTACACGCATGTATTCTTTTACTTGACAAGGTCTGTAGACACCATGGGGGATATAGATTTTCTCGCAGTGTGGGGTTGATAATGCAGTTTCTTTGATTCGCAGTTGTTTATTGAAAAAAAATTATAACTCTGCTTGGGTTTTGGGAATGTGCAACCAAGGAGATAATTAAAATGGAGTGCTGAATTACCGGGATTTTCTGTGGATATAAAAGGGGTTGTCGGTCAATCTAGAGGCCATTTTATCTAGTGGATCACACGGGAATATAATATTGACGAGAATATTTACTGTGAGCCGTAAAAGAATCCTATTTCTTCAAGAAGTGCTTTTAGATACGGATGTCAGTTTTGTCTCACACGACGACAGTATTGTCAGAGGTGAAGGCAGCAAGATCTGTTTTTTGTGTGACCCTAAGTGTGGTTTGGGTGAGTACTGGGGCCTGGCCGGCCATCCAATACAATTTCTTTTTCTGTGACCCATCCGTGGAGGACACCAACAAGTATTTCTAAGGTGAAGGTTTAACCGTGTGTTCTGCATCCTTCTCCTCGGCCATAATATCTCATAAATATCTCATAACCTATAAGATATAATATTCTGCTAATTGCATTAACTGCGACAATTAAGAGAGAGTTAATGGGCAAGGCAACAACATGAAGTTTAGCAATCTAAAACTCGGTAACGTGAATTAACGGATTGAACCTGATGAAGGGAAAGCTTTATATCAACTTAATTTAAAATTTGCTACGAAGGAAAGAAGAAAAAAAAATTAAATATTTACATACATATATGTATAACTAGAGTAACTATGAAATTATATTTAAATAAAATATACCCCTGATTTTAACTTTATTAACATGTATGTATTTAACAGAATTTGGTTTTATATACGCACATATGTATATACAGTTCTAGCCTAAAATACTACTCTACTATTTCATTAAATAAAGGAGCCTGCGAAAGATCTTTCACCGGAGTCCTATCAAGTAAGTCATTATTTAAACTATATAAATCTTATTAAATAATATAAATATTACCTAAATAAAATTAACAGAACATATATACATACCTATATATAAATAACATGGCAATGTTAACCTTGAAATTTAAAAAGTTCTGTTAATTACATTTGGGTCAAAGGAGAATGGAAAAATGGAAAAAATGTTAACAACAGAACAAAAAAGAAACAAAAACAATATTAAGCCAAATTCCGTTAATTACTGATATTCATCCAACTTCTTTGGATAGCATTGAATTAATTTTTATATGAAATATTTAAATCGGTTGTAAAAAAAATAGCAATATGATACCAAATAGTGTATGGAAATGTATATTAATATTAAGAAGAGTGAATATTTGCAATTAATTATTTAATTTGACAGGAAAACATGTTTAACGGTATCACCCATGAATTTTTATTAACTGTATCTTAGAAAAAAGAAGGACCCATTTGGGAAATTTTAGAGATGTTGGTTCATTAAAAGAAGACAAAGAAAAAGGAGGAAAAAAAAAAACTTTCTTCTTTTTGTTGTTTACACTGTATTAACCTCCGTTTAAATTATTGTAGTAAGAAAATGTTTGAATTATATTTACTTTTTTGGTTTCCTTTAAATCATAAATCTTGTAAATGATAGTTTACACGAGTCAAATTTCTTTTTCATTTCAATCCTATAATTTAGTAATTGCATATATCATAATGTATTTGTAATAGAATAAAACTTGTTTATAATGATTCTGTAAAGAAAATTTTGTGTTGATTTCTGAACTCCTGCTTAAAAAGGTTGGAAAATTATGGGATCATAAAATAACATCATCGTTTTTTGGTCATGGCTGGGAGGGGTAAGAGTATGTTTCCACCTATACATATTAAAGCCAATAGGGTATTGTTTCGCGAGATTGGAGAAATCGGCCAATTAGAATTTCAAGAACTATGTCTTTACATTGCCTTTAGTTGCAATTATCTCCCTTGAAGCATGCAAAATAAAATAAGTTTTCTGTAGCTTAGAGTTTAACGAGTTTGACCAAATTTTAACCCACCCCAATTGCCGGCGAGACGGAGGCCGGAACTTCATTGCATGCTTTTCAAACAAAACTAGTAACACCTAGGTTAAACTAAAAATTTTATTGTTCGTTGCATGCTACAATGCACTAAAATGGTGGGATACAAACAAAAACCAATTTCCTATTTTATATAAAGCTAGTCTCAGGATACTGGCCATTCCTGCAACAAGTGCATCTTCAGAAAGAGTTTTTTCTGCTGCTCGAAGCTTATTAACAGACAAAAGGTGTATATTGGGTGGAAATACAGAAAAAGTATCCCAAATTATGTGTTTAAATTATAATAATTAAGTTATTAGTATATGTATTTACTTCACTATACATGCCAAAAATATTTTTTGTAGAATATTGTTTTTTGTTCTCTTCCATTTTAAAAGTGAAATTTTTTTTTCTTAATTTCTTTTAAAATAAAAATGTTAGACTAAGCTAGATACATATATACATATAAGTCTATATATATATACATTTTTTTTTTAATATGAATTGTGATATTTTTATTTTATTTGTTTTTCCAAATGTGAATTAAAAAAATTTTATTTTTGCATACATACATTCGATTTTTTATGTTCATAAAAAATGCAAAAGTTTCTTTGCAAGTTTGTCTACGAGTTATTCAAACATGTTTTGAATGTTCCAAAATAGTTTTGATTTTCTACTTCATTTCTCTTCTACTTCAGCCATGTTTTATTTTAACATTGTTTTGTTGTACTTGTGTTCTCTTCTTCAATGTTTTGATCGTGGAACAAAAGAAATATTTTTGGAAGTATGTGTTTTGCAATGAGCAAGTAATACA
Organism: Dexiosoma caninum; assembly: GCA_963924685.1. Classification (NCBI taxonomy): domain Eukaryota; kingdom Metazoa; phylum Arthropoda; class Insecta; order Diptera; family Tachinidae; genus Dexiosoma; species Dexiosoma caninum. The sequence goes on along the minus strand of OZ004728.1, from coordinate 88,787,096 downwards.
TACACACTAATTGGAATTTCATGAATTGCTTGTAAGACATTTTTGTGGTGTTTGTGCCACACTTTAGTATATACATATAAAGGGTGGTTAAATTTCAAGGGCCGATGTTGATTTTGAATAAAACACAAACTATTTAGGAAATTATTGTAATTTTATTTTATTATGATATATTGGTATTACTCAATTATGTATGGAACAAAATATCGGCCAAATGGGCGCCGCGACCACGGCGGCACACCTCCATCCGATGGTCCAAATTTTCGATGACCCTGAGGCATAATGGAGGTTCTATGCCGTTAATGTGCCGAATTATCTCATCCTTTAGCTCTTGAATTGTTGCTGGCTTATCGACGTACACCTTTTCTTTCAAATAACCCCAAAGAAAAAAGTCCAACGGTGTCAAATCACATGATCTTGGCGGCCAATTGACATCGCCATTACGTGAGATAACACGGCCATTGAATTTGTTGCGCAAAAGAGCCATTGTTTCGTTAGCTGTGTGGCAAGTGGCACCGTCCTGCTGAAACCACATATCGTCCACATCCATATCTTCCAATTCGGGCCATAAAAAGTTCGTTATCATCTCACGATAGCGAACACCATTCACAGTAACTGCCTGACCGGCCTCATTTTGGAAAAAATACGGCCCGATGAAGCCGCCAGCCCATAAACCGCACCAAACAGTCACTCTTTGTGGGTGCATTGGTTTTTCGACAATCACTCTTGGATTCTCATTCGCCCAAATGCGGCAATTCTGTTTATTGACGAATCCACTGAGGTGAAAATGTGCCTCATCACTGAAGATGATTTTCTTCGAAAATTGATCATCCACTGTTGCCGTGGTCGCGGCGCCCATTTGGCCGATATTTTGTTCCATACATAATTGAGTAATACCAATATATCATAATAAAATAAAATTACAATAATTTCCTAAATAGTTTGTGTTTTATTCAAAATCAACATCGGCCCTTGAAATTTAACCACCCTTTATATCTGTGACCGTATGTAGATATGTAAATATTAGGCACATGCATGTTTTCTCTTTTTATTAATATGAATGAATGAATTGAGCTTTTGTTATTTAAGTTGTTTTACTTTATTTGTTTCTTTCTATATTTTAATGAAATGGTTTTTAGTTATCCAGTTATTTACATAAAATGTTTTCTGAACTGATGAATGAATAATTTATATAAATAAATTAATAAATGTTTTAAAATAACACAAAAAATTTCGGCTTAAATCTAGTTAATTTCAAATAAAAAATCCATTAGTTGACGGGAAAAGTAATTCTAAGAAAATTCTGAGTGATAGGTATCTTGCAAAAATTCCATAATTTCTAAAAAAGTTTAAAATACGTTCAAGTTTTTTACGCCCTTGTCCATCACTTAATTGTGATTCATATTGGTTTTCTCCAAATGTAATTGTATTAAACTCTTCTCTCTCGTTATCATCGATGTAGTTTTCTGTTTCATGTTCATTTATTCTTGAAAAGTTGCATACAGTTACACAGCAATTAAAAACCTCGCATGCCATTTTCGGCTCTAAACGTAAATAGTTAAGGCATGGACACTTTTCTTTTAATATACGTATGGCGTTTTCAATTATTCGTAGAGTTGATTTATGCGCTTTTAAAAATCGTCGACTTAACTCAGGATTTTTATTCGTCAAGATCGGGGGAATAAGCCATTCTTTCAGAGGGTAAGCAGAGTCTCCAAGAAGAATTCCATTTGGTGCTGGTATCCAACCATTTTCCATTTTACGGAAAAGCGTACTATTTTTTAAAACTCGGGCGTCATCAGTACTTCCAGGCCAGTTTGCATATGAGTAATAAAATTGCATATCCGGTCCACATACAACCATACAGGTAATCGAATGGTTACCATGACGATCTAGAAAGGCTTCTTCAAAATTTCTAGGAGCATCTATTTTAATTAAAGTGCCGTCAATACATCCACAAACCATAGGCATTCCTTTTATATCATAAAATTTTGCTATCTTGTTCTGCATATTTTGTGGGAATTTAACGTAAAGGGGACTGTTAATAGCACAAATAACATTGCGAATGGATCTGCAAACACTTGCCTTCGAAATCCCATGCATATCACCAATAGCATGATATTGCGACCCTGTTCCCTTCCAGTGTAGAGCAACTTGAAGTTGTAATTTCTCCGTCAATGGTTTATTTCGATCAGTTTTAATATACTTTCCATGTTATGCGCCGTGAGCCGGAATCTTTCATTAAATTCATAAGTGAAGGCAAGCTCGTCATAACTAATTCTTTGGCGAAATACTTTAACTCTTCTTATAACGACTGCCTCTTCATCATCACTGGAGTCACTGGACCACATATTTATAAATAGTTTTAAAAGTACCTAAATTAAGAAATTTATATATTTAAAATTGAAATATTTGTTAAATTTTACTTACTTGTATATTTTTTACGGTTCGCAATAAACTCTCAAGAATTTTGACAGATACTACAAATTACAATTGATACTTCTTACTTTCAAGAAACAAAATTATATGTAAACCACTTGTAAAATGTTAAATATACTTGTGAAAAAAATTAACAGACTTGTGTGACTTGTATTTTACAAGTGTAGTTTAGAGAAACACAAATTTATAAAATAGTTGATTTTTACAAGTATTTTAGTTGTAATACAACAGTTGTAAGTTTAGAGAAATATGCCCCTGATGACTTGGATTCATACCGTGACCTACTCAGGGAGGCCGAGAATTCCCTCAGGGTAAATAACACATCTAAACATCTTACTAGCCTTCCTCTCGGAAAAATGGTGTGATTCTATTCACCAGTTCGGCGAAAGTAAAGTCGTGGCTCTGGATATTTCGAAAGCATTTGATATAGTGTGGCATGGGGCACTTCTGTCCAAACTTATTGCTTTTGGTGTCGGTGATATATTCTCTCGATTTATATCGAGTTTTCTCAGGGATCGCGCTATAAGAGTTGTTATAGACGGGATCTCATGTAATGAGTATAAGATAAATTCAGGGGTACCGCAAGGCTCCACTCTTTCTCCTACCCTATTTCTAGTCTTTCTAAATGACCTCCTATGTCAAACTTCCAACCCTATCCACTCTTTCGCAGATGACAGCAGCCTTTCTCACTCATATTCATTTAGTCGTAGACCAACATCGACTATGATCACTTCGCTGAGGCAGAATATGAGTGACTCATTGAATTGTGACCTCATGAAATATCGCAATGGGGTCAGGCAAACAGGGTCGATTTCAATGCTCAAAAGACCCAATGCAGCATGCTTACACATCGACGCATGCCCGATTACGCTGCGTCATCTGTAATTATGAGCGGTATAAACATCGAGGAATCAGAAGCTGTTGATGTTCTTGGCATGAAAATTCAGTGCGATGTTCGATGGACTCAGCACATTTTTCAGGTCTCAAAAGAAGCATTCAAGTGCCTCGGTTTTTTAAGACGGTGCAAGACATACTTCACCCCATCTGATCTCCTCACTATTTATACCGCCTACATCCGACCGAAAATGGAATACAACTTTCATGTTTGGGCCGGTGCTTCAAAGACTATTTTGAAGTTACTCGACCGGGTCCAGGAGAGAGCGAAGAAACCCATAGGAGACAGTAGGGTAGCCAACTCTATTAACTCTCTTGAGCATCGTTGCAACGTGGAGTGCGTTTCGTTGTTCTATCGTTACTATAATGGGATGTGTTCTGATGAAATCAGGGAACTTGTTCCCGAAACCCGATCATTCACACGCACGACGCGTTCATCATTAAGAGCATATCCATTTGTGGTCAACTTGGCAGCGAACCGCACTACGCATTACAGGGAGAACTCATTTTTCGGCAGAACATCGCGTATGTGGAACAAAGTCCCTGCGGGGTCTTTCCTGTCACTTCTGACGTGGGAAAATTCAAATCAAAGGTCCATTCACACTACTCCCTCTGTCCTCCTTCCCATAACCTGATTTCCTAGTTCCAGCACAATGCATCGCATGTGTAGGGGTCATCCCCTGAGTGCTGGTCCAAGATAGAAAAAAAAAAGATACTGAGCCGTTTGATGCGGAGCTCGACCCGCAGATAGAAGCGTTGAGGGTCAACAAGCGATATACTAAGAGGGATTACTCTACAATCAAATGTTGGAACTGCTTAAATTTGGGGCATAGCTACATTTATTTCCCCGACAATACTTGAGCCGTTTTCTGTTACAAATGCGGCCAAAGAGGTGTAACCACCCCAGCGTGTAACAATTCACACACGGGAAACAGGCAGATGAGCGAGTGGGTAACCGGGGACACTCGTTTGGAGAAATAAAACCCGAGTTTAAATTTTCCAAGGACAGCAATCCCTCGCAGGGGGATTCGCCTACCAACTTATTTTCATTTAACAATGAAAACTTGGTGCATCGTACACTTTCCAACTGCGGTTCTCGGGAGACACCTTCGGGGGGAAAAATTACTTGTCAAATTCAAAACTGTAGGAAACGCTACGCTGCCAGGAAGATCTTTCGGGGGAAAATTGAATCGTCATGTATTTTGAATTTGAACGATGGCAGGCCATATGCAAAAATTAGAATATTCGATACGGAAATACCTTGTCTTTTGGACTCTGGGGCAAATGTGACGGTTTTAGGAAAAGGTAGCCTCGATCTCTTGAGGAAATATAACATTAAGTTGAGGGAATTCAAGTGTAGCATTTCGACGGCGGATGGAACGAAGAATCAAGTCTTAGGCCATTGTACACTTCCGGTGACTTTTAAAGGTGTGACTAGGTCGGTAGTTTTTTATATAGTGCCATTCTTATCACAAGAGGGGTATCTGGGCGTCGACTTTTGGAGGGCTTATGCTATCGCACCTCAGATAATTCCTACGATCAACAGTATAGAAGTCGACGGGAAGTCATCCTCGTTATATCATGATCTTAGTCCGGAGCAGAAATTACGCCTTGAAAATGCCGTTTTCAAATTCCCTTCTCATGAGAAGTTGGGACTCGGGAATACACATCTTCTAGAGCACCACATAGACACTGGTGAGGCGATACCAGTAAAGTCAAAACACTACCCTTTATCCCCTCCTAGGCAGCTCGAGGTATGTGAGGAGCTTGAGACTCTTGGCTTTAGGAGTGATTGAAGAATCGAACTCCCCGTAGTGCAGCCCAATAGTAGTCGTTCGTAAACCAGGTAAAATCCGATTATGCCTGGGCTGTCGCAAGGTAAACCAGTTGACTAAAAAGGACTCGTATCCGCTTCCCCACATTAATGGTTTACTGAGTCGCCTTAAGGACACTCATTACATCACCGGAATCGACCTAAAAGACGCATTTTTCCAAATAAAATTATCTGAAAGCTCCAAGGAGAAGACTGCTTTCGCTGTGCCCTGTAGGGGACTGTATCAATACAGGGTCATGCCATTCGGCGTGTGTAATGGGCCCCAGACGATGAGTCGCCTGATGGACAAAACCATCCCGGCCAAACTCCGGGATAACGTTTTCATCTACTTGGACGATCTTCTGATATGTAGCCAGGATTTTGATAGTCACTTACGCCTACTGTCGGAAGTTGCCCAGTGTCTAAAATCGGCGGGTTTAACGATAAATGTGACTAAAAGCAAATTTTGCCAGCGCGAGATCAAATACCTCGGATATCGGATCGGGGGCGGCACCTTAAAAGTAGATCCTGACAAGGTAGCAGCAATAGTTGAATTTCCCCTACCTAAGACACCACGACAAGTGAGACGATTCGTTGGCATTGCAAACTGGTACCGCGCATTTATTAAAAACTTTTCCGAACTCGCAGGTCCTCTAACGGACTGTCTGCGAAAGTCAGCAACACCATTTAGGATTACCACGGAAGCTACCAATTCGTTTCATCAACTTAAATCAGCACTAACCACTGCACCTGTCCTCGCTCAGCCAAATTTTAATAAGGAATTCGTTATTCAGTGCGACGCATCACATATTGGTGTGGGAGGAGTTTTATCTCAATTAGACGATCACGGTAAGGAACACCCAATTGCGTTCGTCTCCCAGAAGTTAAATAGGGCACAACGAAATTATACCGTAACTGAGCTCGAATGTATGGCGGCCGTAATCTGCGTCAAACGTGTCAGGCAGTATATTGAGGGCCTACCATTTAAAATTATCACCGACCACTCGAGCCTTCGTTGGCTCATGAGCCAGAAAGACCTACATGGCAGATTAGCTCGGTGGAGTCTGAAACTCCAAAATTTCGTTTTCGCCATAGAGCACAGAAAGGGCGCTTTAAACGTGGTGCCAGATACACTGTCACGATTTGATGTGGACGAAATCGAGATAAACCTCAATCCACCAGAAGTAGATTTTCAGTCACCTGAATTTAATAGCGCCGAATACGATGGATTGAGGCAAGAGATTGCCCAGAATAGTGGAAAATTCCCAGACTTGCGTACAACTGGAAACCTTATTTTTAAACGCGTGAGATTCCGGAACAGTCTCGAATCGGAGGAAAGCCTCTGGAGGCTGTGGCTGCCAAGGAATTTAACTGCTAACATAGTCAAATCGACGCACGAGGGAGGCTGTCATGGCGGTTACTACAAAACACTGTTTGGTATCCGTCAGAAGTATTTCTGGCCACATATGGTAAGAGACGTTAAGAAGTTCGTTTTAGATTGTGACGACTGCAAGGCGATTAAACCAACCATTAAAATTTCACGCCCTTGCATGGGGAGCCAATTTATAACTGTCCGCCCTTTTCAGAGATTGTATTGTGATTTCCCAGGTCCCTACCCTCGCACTAAGCTGAAGAATTGCCAACTACTTGTTGTGATTGACCATTTAACGAAGTTCATATTTCTCAAACCCTTGAGGGCGGCTACGTCAAGTAATGTTATCGATTTTTTTCAAAACCAACTGTTTTGCACATATGGGGTGCCTCAGTATGTACATAGTGATAATGCCAAGCCATTCACTTCTAGGGAGATAGAGGGATTTTTCTCCATGTATGGTATCTCTCCTATAACCACTGGGTTTTATTTGCCACAGGCGAACGCCTCCGAGAGGGCAAACAGGGAAATCATTTCCAAGATCCGATATTTCCTGAAAAACGAACCGAATCATACGAAGTGGGACACCCATATACAGGAAATACTACAGATTTTACGCAGTGACTTCCATACAGCAATTCAATGCACGCCTTATTTTGCTACCTTTGGGCAAAATATGATCCTACACGGATCATCCTACAGACTGCTGGAAAAACTTGATATGTTGTCTGATGATACTGCGATTCAGGGTTCCGATAGACTTCAGCTCATACGGGAGCAGGTACGTAAGAGCCTCGACATTGCTCATAACAAGGCTTCGAAAACTTATAATATGAGGGCAAGGCCTGTGAGGTTCATAGAGGGTCAGGAGGTTTTTCGCAGGACTCACTCGCAGAGCGATTTTAAAAGGGGCGTGAATGCTAAATTTAGCCCAAGATTTGTAAAGTGTAGAATACGTAGAAAAGTAGGCAATGCGTTGTATGAGATTGAGGATCTGCAGGGTAATTATATAGGGAAGTATCACGCGTCGGACATCCGCCCTTGATCGTTAGTTCATGAATTATTAAATCCAAAATGTTATGCCCGGCTTCGTGGGTCGCGCCACACGTGCTCTATTTCAGACTGTGGTTGATAAAATCTTCCTGTTCGAATTTTGAGCTTCTATTCGAAGCAGTTTTGATACGATTTTCTCATGTTTGCGTGTTAACAGAACCTTTACCCCCCCTTTTGGTACGCCTCTGGTGAATGGAATGTGATCATCAAATTCCTTCTCACATTTTCTTTGAAATGAGTGTCGCAAAGAAAAAAAAGAGAAAGACTGTGCTATCCGACCAATCACTGCAGAGTACATAAGAACGACTTCCATGAAAAGAACCAAAAGACTTTATGCAGGATAGTTTTTCAGTTGCTATACAGAGACAATACGATTGTGACCGTTTGGTCTTACATATAAGTTCGTGTGTTGCAATTTTGTTTTTTCTTAAAAAAGAATAAGGGTGATTGTAAATGTTATAAGCACAATGTAAAATAAGCAAATTAAAATTGTTTAAAAGGTGTCTTACAAATATTTCTAAATGGAAAAAACTTATTTTAAACTATAACTTAAGCAGTTTAAGTATACTTTATAAATTTTTAAAGCAGCAGATATAACTGCTGGATTAACGAAAAATCATAACGGCCAGCCGCAGTGGCTATATACATATATATAGATATATAAAAAGCCCCGTATCAACAAAAAGGTGCAGGAAAATAACGTTCGCTAACGGAAAACACAAATAAACCAACAACAACAACAACCTCAGCACTCAAAACGGAGCAACATCCCAGCAAACAATTCCAGATCACCTTAAGTATAATCTTATAATAATTTCACTTTATCACTTGTATTTATTTTCAATTAATCTTAAGTGTATATGTATGGCCATACTCATTAATTGCATATCTTGGGAATGAATAAACTACTTCAAAATGAACATTGAGTAGATTTGCAATTTGTGGAATGCTAGGGGGAATGACAGACGAAGGTAAGTCGTAGGGCACGCTCCTACAGGGACAGGAATAAAATTTATGGCTACATTCCTGTCAAGGTGTTCGACATATGAGTCGCCGGGGTGGGCAAATTTAGGCCAATAATGGTACAACATCTACCATACCTTTCGGTGTTCAAAATTGCGTAAACTTGTTCCCAGGCGTAACCATACAACTAAATATGCAATGTGATGTTATAGGCAAGTGATTGTGTATTTATATGTTAAGCGTCAGGGACAACGGGTTGAGAACCAAAATCACCTCTGTTTGAGCTAGTCGGAAACCTTTATCTTGCCTCTTGGCCACTAATTTTGTCCCAGAACCATTTTGAAATACAAGACCTCGAATTTTTTTTTTATCAATCTAAATGGCGCGTAACAAATGAGCTAAAAAACATCAGAGGGCTATTTTATCGATGCATTCGTTGGGAGGTACTAAGGAAATCTAAAATACCACAATGCAGAAATTGCCAAGGATTTTTCCACAGTGCATCGAACTGTGTTTTACCTTCAAGCTGCATTAAGTGCAAATCCCAACATGAAATGGGCAAATGTTCTTTAAAACGAAAGAAATGAAATATTCTGTGTGTTATGCAGAAAGTACGGACTCCTAGCGTCATATAAAGGGTGCGAGAAATGCAAAGTGCTACAGCAGAAGCTTAGAAACAGAAAACAAGGACTGACGGAGAAGAGAACCAATAATGTTATACATTCGTATAACATAAAACCAAATGTACCTTTTGCTAATCTTTTAAGAAATCATAATCTTCATGATGTCAATAACAATAACACATGATAATCAATTTCATTTCAGATGCATTTTTTTTGCTTCTACTGAACCTTCGTTTCGGAGGGACGCATCTTATTTGGAAATATATATTGCGAACACACCTTTAGATATATAAAAGGAAAACAATTCACTTAACTATTAAGCGATACTGGACTACGACTACGATAACCATCCCCTCACATTTTTCAGGTATTCTCCGATAGATTGTGGGAATGTAAACGTACTAGAGTTCTCGAATAGGACAGTGTACGATATATTTGGGGTATTCAAACGGTGTCCTATCAAGTCATAATGTCTTGACATTTTACAATATTTTAAAAAAATTGTTGTTGGGCTGTGAATAAAAACGGTCATAAAATAATAAGACTTTTAGAGCTGTGTTTATTGCTTTGTCATAAATTAGCAGTAGAAATCTGAGTTGAATGTCTAAAGCTGTTTAGTTAAGCCGTCGGCAATAATCACAAGCCGTCGGCCATAATCACAAGCCGCCGCCAAAATATACAAAGAATATAAGGACGATTAAAAATTATTTACACTTTTATATATGTATATTTATTACATCACATTTTTATATTTAAAAAAAAATAATTACTAAAAATATACAAGTGAGAATAATTTGCTTTGACAACCTAATTGGCTGGCGGCCATTGAACAAGTTTCCACTAGCCGCCGCCCAAAAAAATTTGTCAGCTCGTATTACGGCAACAGTTGTTTCTGTTTATCATTAATTTTTTATTTATTAGAGAAAGTGTCCCCAAGAAATATTAATTTAAATTAAAAATGGAATTTTCAGAAGATTTTCAGGTAAGTTTTTATTTACAACATGAATAGCTTAAGTTAAAAAGTGTTTATATTTAAGCCAAAATGCAAACGTGTACAGATCAACCCGACAAAGAAATTGATTCGAGAAGAAGAGAAGGCGCTGATCAAGTTTTTAATGGCCAATCGAGATATTGAGGTTTGTATGCAGTGTACATATGTACATGCATATGTATATAAAAAAAGCATACTCATCATATATTTGCAGAAGCCAACTGCTCAGGTTTACTAAAGGGTGTCCCAACAAGAACGCAAGATTTAAATTTGGCGCCATTCGAAGTGTCATTGTTTGACATGTGAACAATTGTTATTGTTTGCTAGTAGAAGGTACGAGGTTAGTAAAGATGGAGCGCTACACGAATGAACAACGCATTCTCATTGTGAAATTGTTTTACCAAAATGGTGAAAGTTTTGCAGCTACAGTTCGCAAATTGCGATCAATTTGGGGTCACAATAATGCTCCAAAAGAGTCAACTGTAAAGAGATTAATGGATAAATTTGGCGAAACTGGGTCTGTTAGTGATGTAAAGACAACAACGCGCCTTCGACCAGGTCGATCGACCGAAAATGTCGCAGTTGTACGTGATGATGTCGCTCAAACTTTATCCACCTCAATTCGACACCGAGTCTCCAAATCCACTATGCAGCGAATTTTGACGAAAGATTTGCATCTTCATGCATACAAAGTTCAATTGACTCAGGAACTGAAGCCAGCTGACCATGGACAGCGAAGGGATTTCGTTAATTGGGTATTGGAGAGACAACATGAAAATGCTGATTTTGCCGATAAAATCATCTTCAGTGACGAGGCCCATTTCCATCTTGATGGCTTCGTCAATAGGCAGAATTGTCGCATTTGGTGTGAGGAAAATCATTTAGTGATTCACGAGAAGCAAATGCATCCTCAACGTGTCACTCTGTGGTATGGATTTTGGGCTGGAGGAATCATTGGACCTTTTTTTTATGAAAATGAGGCAGGTCACGCGCAAACAGTCAATGGTGTTCGGTATCGTGAAATGATAACCAGTTTTTTCGTGCCTAGAGTTGAAAAAATGAATGTGGAGGGCATGTGGATTCAACAAGACGGCGCCACATGTCATACAGCCAGAGAAACAATTCAATTGCTGCATCAGTCATTTAAATCTTGCGTTCTTGTTGGGACACCCTTTACAAAAGATTTTCGGCAGAAATGGAAATTGCCGTAGATTGGAATCTAGTTCGCGAGAAAGTGCGAAATATGCGCACAAACTATAACAAAGCCAAATTCCCTTATTATATAACCTACTGTTTGTTTATTTATAGTGTAATTTGTTAAATAAACGTTAAAAATAATGAATCTTCTTTTCTTCAACATTTGTCATTCCCGGACTAAGCAGTCATCACTTCGTAAAGGAAAACTGTTGGAACCGATACCTTCTTGACGAGGTGCAAATTCCTTGCAGAAAAGAAAGTGCTAAATCAAAAATAACTTTTTAATAAATTCAAAAACTATTGAATCAATTTATGGTTAACTATTTAATGAAACGCTAATTGCATTAACAGTAACTGCACTTTCTGTGGCAACTTAGAACCCAATACTAGCAGATACTCTCCCTGACAGAAAGAGTAATGTTTCTAGGGAAGAAATTAGATCAATTTATAATGGAAAAATATATTAATACAGACTGAACCAATATAACATCTTTGTTACTGATGCATCTGTTGGTTGCAACGCGATTGGAGCCTATCTTCAAAATACCTTCCAGAATAATTGGTCTTAGTTTAAACGGGCGAACATTTGGAAGGGAAACATTTGGTTGGATAGCATATTACAGATGAGGAAAAGAGCATCATATTTGTGTTCGATACGCTTTGTTCACATTTTATTTGCTAACAAATAAAAAAACAAATAATAATGCAATGTCGCCGGCATCTTTTTCATCGGTGTGAACGCGAATGAAAAAACAAAAGAGAATTCCAGATGTTTTTCGTCCAAGTGAACATGGAGAACTGTGTAGAATAAAAGGGATATCTTTTGCAAGTATTTTAACAACTATTAATCCGGACCATCGGTCTCGTCATTCATTGTTTTGTTCACTCTATAGCACTTTTATATTTTTCCCGGCGACCTGCCTACCTAACCTAACCTAATACCAAAGCATGGTTTTACAATATTGAAAATATTGAACCAGCTTGTGTAAAGCTTATAATCATACAGATGACTGATCATACCTTTGGCAAAATTTATCTGCATTAGATTGGTATGCTGCAGTCACTGATATGCTATGTGATGTATGTATATAATGTTGTTGTTTCATGTGCTAAATTTCAGCACCTCAGAACTAAATACTCCTACAAATAATCTCCGCCAAGAGTGTACAGAGTTAAAAAAAATTATGTTACTAATTGGTATTTAATGGTTTATGTTGTTGTTTATGCAGACCGTTTCAAGACTAGTCAACCAAATGTATGTACATATGTATATACTCGTATGGCGGTAGTAGTGTGAAAGAAACTACGCAATCACAACCTTTTAAAACATGTTTTTATTTTTTTTATAAATAGAAAAAAATTTCGGTGAATTTCTAAATATGTAATTCAATATCTACTCTCATTTCAGAAGTCTCGCCGCAACGAAGCGACATGGGTCTACTAATTCACTATAAGACAAAGAAATTCTAAGCGGCATACTGGTATAGGAGTATCGTGTCGAAGGCAGTTTCATCTGGAGGGTATGTGACGGTGTTTGTTTTGCGCGATGTGCGTATAATAAAAAAATATGAAGCGTTAAAACGGTTGTAAAGTTTCCTAATAAATTTAGATATTTTTTGTTCATCTTGTCATATGAATATGTATTTCTCTTCAATATTCTTTATGCAGACCAAATCAGAACTATGTATATTAAATAAATAACTAAAATATTTTGCGTTGAATGGAAAAAAAGCAAATGGATCAAAAATACATAAAAAAAAAAGAGAATATCAAAGCGCATTTATCCAATTAAATTGAAAATTAGATCTGAGAAAAACTAGAAGTAAATTTTAAAATCATGTTTTTTGGTTTGTATAAAATTAAGAAAAAAAAGATACTAGTTACTAAGTTTTATAAATAATTAAGTGAATTTAAAGTGAGATAGTCGATAGGTTAAATTAAATATATTGTGTGTATGTATGTTTTTTAATTAATACTAATGAAAAGGCGTCAAATAATATGAAATAATAATTATTGATAAATAGGCCTGGTTATGTTATTCAGTAAATGTTGTATTAAATTACTGCATTTTTTTTTTTGCCTGGCGACATGTGTAATATTCTTTCCTTTTATTAATATGGGGCCTTTATAAAATTTGTTCTCTTTTAAAGTGTTTGATAAATAAGATCTAGTACGAAAAAGAATCCAACGTACCATTTTTCTGCTGCATATACATGCCTCTTTGATTGCCACCACCACCATTCCCATTTATAGTTGAAGAAGGTTGTGCTTGAGATGTAGTTTGTTTAGCAATAGGACGACGTTTCGCCAATGGTAAATCATCATCTGAATCGCTGAGTGTTAAATCCACCTATAAAAAAAAATTAGAAAATGCTTCAACAATAAACTAAAGAATTAATTTACTTTTAAACTCACTGTTTCGCTATTTGTAGTTGATGAAGGTTGCTCATTTGTGTTGATTGATGCGGAGACTGCAGCTTTTACAGGTTTAACATCTTCTGCAGTAATAAGTTCTTTAAAATGATTTGATGTTAAGTTGGAATATAATTATATAAGAATATAATGTAATGGGTCAATACTATATTAAATTCTGCGTTTCCCTGCCCTCAAAAATTCTTTAAAGAAAAATTATTTTAATTTTTATTATGGACGCCCCTTAAAAATTAATATAATGCGTTCATATATATTTAAGTATGTATGTATGGCTTAATTTTTTTTATTTACTTAAAGAGTGAGAAAAAATTTCATATTTGATTCACTCCATTTTTACTTTGTTTCTGCAAAAATACGTACACGTAAAGCAAAAGTATATTTGTATTTGTTATTTGCATTTAATTAAAAAAGAAGACTTTTGTTTAATGGTGCGAGTAGTAATTTTACAGTCATATTACTAATAAAGTACTAAACCGATCTGAATAAAATTAAGATTCTGCACATTTATACATTTTATATAAGTATATATATTTACGAAATAGGTGCAGTAGTACGGCTGTAAAAGGGATTACAAAAAACGTGTTTGCCTATTAATATAATGATGATTAGCGGCATTAACGGTTCGTAGTAAATTACTATTGTAGAACTTTAAGACCTAGTAGCTTTAGTAAGTCAGTAAAACTTTCCCTCTGTTACGTTGCTTCTCCTTGCATTTCAAATTTATATTTGTATTTACAAATGTTCTAATTTTCTTCTATCACATATCGGTTTGAGAGATGTGTGTCGACGTTATCAACTGCAATAAGGCCGAATGCATTTTGTTGTTGTTATACTAAAGCTACTAAAACACCACTCGAACGTCATATGTACCCTGAGAAAGCCGGATGGTAGCTACACCAAGAATCCGAATGGGACTAGCAAACTGTTGCTATCACTCATTTTCCTGGGTGCTTGGTTTGGGATGCGTGGTGCCAACATTGATAGAATCGGTTATCTCTGTTGACAGAACGGTCCTGAGACTGGCAAACAAGCTCTTCAATGACAAACGGGATGGGCCATATCAACATTTTACAAATCTCCTGAATCTAATGGGATAGTTCCATGCCAACGTATGGATTACATTGTTCCTACTCTGTCCAAACTGTACAAAGGTCACTTTGCAGGGACATATACCGGAAAAATGAGCTGTGGCGAAGGTTATTTATCCCAAAGACAGGGGGAAAACGCGAACAATTGCCTAAATCATACAGATCGGTAAGTCTCAGTTAATTTTTCCTGAAATCAATGGAAAAAATATTATATCGATACATAAGGGAGAACAGCTTGGTGAACTTCCCACAGTATCGGCTTCAATTAGCCTATCAATGGGGTAAATCTACTGTCCCTGCGATACATAGCCTTGTTACCAGCATTGAGAAAGCCTTCGGGTCGAAACAAATAGCTCTGTATCCATTCATCGACATTTCGGGAGCTTTGGACAATACTTCCTAGAGACAAAGGAGGGTGCCCAGTCTACTGAAAGAAGTACATGGCATGATCCATCACATGGATTCTGAGTATCCTAAGGCCTAGGGCGATCAGCTTTGAGTTGGGAGATACAACTAGGTCTATTAATGCCAAGAGGCTACCCTCAATGAGGGTATCTATCACCTCTTCTATGGACTGTCGTAATCGATGAACTTCTCCACAAACTGAACGGCTTAGGTTTTCCTACACAGGACTATGCTGATGATCTATCTTGTGGTGTACATAAGGGGCTGGCATGAGGAGATGGTTTCGTACCGTATGCAAGAAGCTCTCAATCTGATAAACATGTGGTGTGGGTATAAGGGGATGTCCGTCAACCCATCCAAGACAACACTAGTGCCGTTCACTAGGATGAGGGGTCAATCTCAGATGTCCTGTCCGTGAGAACCAACTCTATCAAATTTAGAGCCGATTCAGAAAATCGAATCCAATGGGTGTATACCCAACAGTTTTCCAGGCGGAGATTCATGCCATCGACACGTGTCACATGACACATCTATATACTATCGGATAGTCAGGCAGCGCTGAAGCCCTTCAGTCGATCATGGTAACCTCAAAAATGGTATGAACCTTATCAGTGAGTTGGGGAACTTTACCGCTGTTGCATTGGGCTGGGTTCATGGTCATGAGATCTATGAGGGTAATGAAATGGCGAACTATCTGGCAAACCGAGGGGAAAAATTTGACCCTAATTGAACCAGAGCCGTTCTGCGGACTTACAAAAAGCCATAAAAATAATATTCTTAGGAACTGGGAAGAGGGGGAATTTGCAGCTCACTGCCGCAATAGTGCCGGCCAACGTCCAAAGCCATCCTGATCCCGAATAGGGCCATCTCAAATAGGCTGCTTTCGCTGAATAGAGCGGACTTGAGCCTATTAACGGGGTACTTCTGGCCTGACTTGACCACGTTTTCTGCGACCGTCCTGCGCTCGGCAGACAGTAGTTTCACCATCTGGGTGAAATTGCGGTGTTTCCACGCACGCTGTGGAACACCAGACCACAAATAGTCCTTTACCAGAAACCGTGATTTCGCTATTTTTAACTTTATTCATAATATATTTTTTTGGTAATTATAAGTTATCGAGCCTTATGGCTCGATTATGGATAGCAACCTAACTTCAGTTGTGTTGTCAGGCGGCAACCACAAAATTGTGGTTGCTAGAAAAGCACTACAATGTACTGAAATTAGGCA
Source organism: Dexiosoma caninum (assembly GCA_963924685.1). Taxonomy (NCBI): domain Eukaryota; kingdom Metazoa; phylum Arthropoda; class Insecta; order Diptera; family Tachinidae; genus Dexiosoma; species Dexiosoma caninum. The sequence goes on along the minus strand of OZ004728.1, from coordinate 88,770,601 downwards.
ACTGTAGTTAATGCATTGTAAATCTGCATTACCTGCATTATCATTTTTAGCAACTGCCAACAGAACAGTTCGGTTGCTATCTATAATCGAGTCATTAATTAAAATATTATTGTAGCTTTATAAATCATTTATATGAAAAATATATTATTATATCCAATGAAAACTTCGGCTAAAAAATGTAAACTTTTATTTACGTCAAAGGGACTTATACTTTAAAATTGTTCAACAAGTGATAAAAATTAAGTGGAAATATAGAAAGATTGTCGAAAGAACAGCAAAATAATTCACAGTTTTAATTATTCAGTTTTAGCAAGCAAAAAAAGCAAATGCTACGTGGTTATGCATTGCGTTACGATCTAATTGGACAGTCTTTGAGGAGCTTTAATATGTAATGGAAAATTGGGATCCCCAAGAAAATGTTTTCAAAAGTCTTACAAGACTAAATGTAAAAAATACAAAACCGTACATTTCGAAAACTAGGATTATATTTTTCTTCTTGGACCGTTAATCGTTGAATAGTTAAATCGCATTACAGAAAAAATGCTTGATGTTTTTATATGATTTACTCTTAAACTGGGATCGAACCCAGAAAATATCTGGTTTTGTAGTCAATATGAAGGGTACTACAGCCATCGCCACCCTCATCTATGCAGTTTTTCGTAAAATATCAGTTTTTGAAAAGTATTTTTGAAACTTAGTTAAATTCAATTTAAAATAATATAAATGGTTGCTAAGTTCAACGTTACCTATATCATCTGAGATAAGTTCCACTTTTTCGACTGGTTTTGTTGGTGTATCTATAATTTGACCTTCATTTCGTAAACTATGAGTACTCCATGAGCCATCTTTGTGTAATTGAATTTCGGTATCATCCGGTTTAAGCAAATTTGAGGCTAATACTTCTTGGAAGTAGCTGTTTATTAGAGAAATAATAATAAGAAAATTCAATTAGTACGAGTATGTGTTAAAATGCCGTTATTAAATTACCCATCAATCACCAGATTATCATAAACCGCAGGTTTATCACAAACTGGACAATTCCAAGTGGGCTTACGCTCATTCATCTGCAGGTAAAGACTAGCATCAAAACATTGCAAATGTGAACATGTTGATGCACGACATGGTATAGACATTTTCATTTTACCCAAAGGACAATTAAGAGAAACTTTTAGCATGGTTGTAGCAATTTCGCAGTCCGCATCTTCTGTTAATTTTTCTTTGACTAAAAAAGAGAAAAAGTGTGAATAAAGACAAAATTCTAGATAAGCTGAAGCAAATCTACTTAGAGCTCTGGTATAATCGGCTGGTTTAACTCCCTTCTGTTTCATTCTTTGCAATAATTGAGCCGATGTAAGTTTTTTAACTAAATAAACAGCAATACAGTAGCCTCTGGTATAATCAGGACACCATTGAACAGTTATTGTATTTGTTACTGTTGGCGACAGTTTGACATTCGATGTAACATTTACTGGTCTGGGTGGTCTTCTTGGTTCTACATTTGGCCGATTTGTTGGAATGACGTTCTAATGAATAAACATAATTTGGGTACATTATAAAGTAATCTTTTTAATATAATACTCACTGGTAGTTGACATAATTTATTATTTACTTTAACACTGACACTTGGCGGGAAACAATCCTCTTGATCGCAAGAAGTCTCTAGTAAGCAGAATCGTAACTGCACCTGTATTGCGTGCTCAATTTTTGAACTATTGCGAATGTCACGGTTTGAAGCTATTTCTGTTGCCTGTTGAGGTGTTAGTGTAAAATAAAACGGCACTTCCTGTATTCGTTGGGCATTACGTGGCACTAACGACGACGGTTTAATCAAAGTGCCCAGAACATCATAAAAAGCTAACTTTTTCAAACGTACATCTGGATGAATAGGCATTTGCGTAGGAATAGCATGTAGGAATGGTACCACGTTATTGCCAGGAGGTACACCCGCTGGCATCCCTGCTTGACTGGCTGGATTTAGTATTTGTTGAGCGGTTCCCATTTGACCGCCATTGTTGGCACCTACCATATTGGGTGCATTAGGCTGCATTTGCATCTGTGAATACATTCTTTTTGGATCTGTTGGACCGTATTGACTGTTCTGTTCTTCAGCACTGTATACGATATAAGAATAAATTTATAAAATAAAAATATTTAAATTAAAAAAAATTTTTTAAACTTACATGTATTGAGTGTAAACTTCAAAAACTTTAGGTGCAATTAAATCAAAATTGGTGCGTAAAAATGTTAAAATTCTACGCTGGTAATCAATCTTTCGTCCTGCGAAGTTAATGTTTAAATACGACAATATCTTTTGTAGCTCAACCACACGAAGGAGACTTATCATTTCCTCGCATTGCTGCAACAAAAAATTTAATTTATATATTTATACTAGGATTATACGGAGGTGGAAATTTCACTACCTGACTTTTATATGTACGAGGTTTGTTCAAGAGAAAAGATGAATTTTTTCTTCAATTACAATGGCGTGGTGCATCATGAGTTCTTGACAACAGGTCGTACGGTTAATAAGAAATACTACAAGGAAGTTATGCAACGTTTGCGTTAAGCAATACGACTCAAACGATCGGAAGTGTGGAAAAAATCATGGATTCTGCATCTCGATAATACACCAGGTCACACATCATGCCTAAACCACCTTGCTCACCAGATTTGGCTCCCTGCGACTTTTTTCTATTCCCAAAACTGAAGCAAAGTGTTTTGCCACAATTAATGAGATAAAGGCATAATCGAAGAACGAGCCGATGGCCATACCGAACAGCGCATTTCAGACGTGCTTCGATGATTTGAAAAGGCGCTGGCAAAAGTGCATTATATATGAGGGGGATTACTTTGAAGGGGACAACATGGATATTGATGAATAAATAAATAGATTTTAAAAAATTTAACATTCAACTTTTCTTTTGAACAGACCTCGTATAGAATTTTTTTATTGCTGCTTATTGAGCAAATTTAAAACGCCTTTTTATCAATTTAATGCCTAGAAATTAAAAAAAAAAGATATGTAATTATATTGTGCACATCTAACCAAAAATATCTTTTATTTAAATAAGTAGTAGTTAAGTTAGGTTAGGTGTTTTAAGTAATGATTTCTCTTTTTCGCGTACTTTTAGGAATACAAGTCGTGGCAGACTCGGAATTCCGTCTCGGAACTTTTGCAAGAGCTGTGGGTCTATGGATGAGGAGACTGTGTCACTTCATGTGCCAGTAATAAGCTCTTGCCATCAAACGGCGGATGTTCTTCGATTTATATTTCTTGTCATCATTCACTGAACTCTCCCGATAGACAATTTCTGCAATTGCGGGATTTATCTTGAAAACGGTGTGGTATCGTGTGGCTAATGTCTGATGCTTGGGTGTGAATGGCTTGTGGTATCACAATTGCGCTAAGTTCTGGCCTAAGAGGGGCGTTCGCCTTCGGGGTCTCCGCCACCTAACTTAGGGATGTTTGCTATTTAAATACTCTGCCCCTTAATTGAAAAATAAAATTTTTCAAATTTTATGGCTTTGTTTGTAACATACATATATAAATATTAATACAAAATAAATCAATGTTATTATTATAATATCATTATTATTTGTATATACTAAAGTGTGGCACAAACACCACAAAAATGTCTTACAAGCATTTCATGAAATTGCAATTAGTGTGTATATATTACTTGCTCATTGCAAAACACATACTTCCGAAAATATTTATTTTGTTCCACGATCAAAACATTGAAGAAGAGAACACAAGTACAACAAAACAATGTTAAAATAGAACAAGGCTGAAGTAGAAGAGAAATGAAGTAGAACATCAAAACTATTTTGGAACATTCAAAACATGTTTGAATAACTCGTAGACAAACTTGAAAAGAAACTTTTGCATTTTTTATGAACATAAAAAATCGAATGTATACAAATAAAATAAAAATATCACAATTCATATTAGGTTTGAGGTTCGTTTGTAAGGTTCTTTAAAGAAAAATATTTTAAATTTCGCAAAAAAATTTAAAAATTTATAATTTCACCTACATTTAATGCATTCATTTCAATATATATTTGAGATTACTAAAATTTTGAAAAATCACGAAAATCAGATAGTTGAAATTATGAAAAAAAATTATACACGTGCTTTTTACGCTTTTTTGTGTTTGTTCTTGTGTACTCGATGCTTTTGGTGTAATTTACCGTTTTTTTATTTCATTGGCTGTTTTTGTTTTGATGTTCTGCTTCATTTGAACACACAAGCACAAACAAAACTATAGAGAGAAACTTTTCGTATGGTGCTTGTTTTGTTTCAGTGAGAGTCATGTTTTGTTATGCTTGTTTTGTTGAGAATGTTTACACTGGAATACACGGCTTGAAAGTAGTGTGCTTTAGAATACAGAACTTTCAATACATTTTGTACAGCTCTTTAGTATATACATACATATATATGTATATGCGTAAGTTATTGTGAAAAAAATGTTATACCGATGAACTTTAAAGAAAATAAAAATTGGATAGTTTCTAATCACATTTCAACGCTAGATTCTACTTAAGATTTCTATTGATGTAATATTGAGCAATATAACCACTAATATTTTTTATTTTCATATGGGGTCAATCAATGGTCCCGAATTGCGTTGATTATACTTCTGCCATGACATGCCACAGGCCGAGCAGCTCTTCCAACAATTTGTGATACTGCTTCTTGTGTGGGGCAATGAATGAATACGGCAACACCATTATCTCGAATCATATCACACCCCTGCACAATTTTGCGTACGGTAAACTTTTGGAAGCCTTATTGCCTTCCATGACAAGCCTTAGTCATCTGGAACGGAGAATGGATTGTATTTTCCTTGTACACTTTCGGTTGATGATTATTTGAGATCTGAACTAAAGTCTCTGTCAATATTTCAAATTGGTCACTATATTTTTTTTTTATCAATTCCACTTACGTATTAGTCAAATTGTATTTATCAAGTCCACCTGCCGACCGTTTCCGTGCTCCATCTGTTCTGCCACCGTTAACAGGCCCCATACACCAACACCAGGTCTCTCCTCTATTGGTATCTTTCCAGAAATCACCATAACTGCAGCGCCCGAGACCGTGCGGTAAGCCGAAGCAACCGTAAGGGTCGCCATCCGCTTTGACCACCTTGCGTTTCGTTCTCTCGATCGGCAAAATCTAATTCGGGACCGCCATAATCAGCCTCCTCTTACCCTGTTGCGGGTCGCCGTTATTTTTTTTTTTTTTGGGACCAGCACTCAAGAGATGACTCCTACACATGCGAAGCATTGTGCTGGAACTTTAGGAAAGGGATAGTAAAAGAAACGACAGGAGGTGAAGCTCTTATTTTTGCAGCTCAGCTTTCGCACGTTCTTTGTTTATACTTTTAGCAGTGCTGAAGCTTCGGTTCAGTAGCCATTTTTATTATTGTTTTACTTCGTCGGTGCTACACAATACCGACGAAGGAGGGCGTTCTGATGCGATTGTGGATTGCTAGCAACTGAAGCCGGTATTGTTCAGTGACCAGTGACTATGCCTTCGCCACTGAAAACTTCCGACAACAACTGACACACTAATGCACATCAGAAAAATGCGAGATGTTTATTTTTGCTTTAAAATTTTTGTCCGAAACTGGGGTTGAACCCAGGCCTGTTTTTGGATTCGTAGTCAACGTGCAGACTACCATCCATCGTGCCATCGCCACCCTCCATGAGTCTGCTCAGCATACCAGTCATCCTTGCCGCCTTAGTCGCGACATGGTGTATTAGGGCCAAGTAAGTCTGCAATAGACTCTTACGCCCAAATGCCTTATCGCGCTCTGGGTAACCAGGGACACATCCGCTATTCGCATGCTGATGCCGAGTTATATGTGACCTCGCGTCATCAGCATCACTTCAATCATGTAACACGTAGTTTGGCCTCAATGGCTTTTTATTACAATATTGATTATAAATAAATAAAAAATAAATATATTCGTTATTTTCATTATTTATATCATGTGTCAGCATGTTGTACAGCCCATGTTCTTTAAGGAATGAAGATTTTTACTCCGCACTTGTAGTTGCCCTTTGCAGTCTAAAATCGCTTGCATATTGTAAATTATATGGTTGGACATCTCCCACATATCTTAGCCGTGCAATTAGGTAATCTGTCGCATCTCTTCCCATTAGTTTTTGTGTAAAATTTATGGTGCCAATTATAGTCTATGCTTTATATTTAGCCCTTTTAGATCATTCAGAATAAAAGTTAATGGTGTAAAACGGTATTATTTTATGTATCGACCTTTGTTCCGTACCTTTTGCATACTTTATTTGTTGATGTGGGAGAAGTATGTCTACTTGATTGTTAATCCATATTCGAAATGCGGTTTAATAACTGTATTATAACGGGTGTCCCAACAAGAACGCAAGATTTAAATGACTGATGGAGCAATTGAATTGTTTCTATGGCTGTATGACATGTGGCGCCGTCTTGTTGAAACCACTTGCCCTCCACATTCATTTCTTCAATTCTAGGCACGAAAAAACTGGTCATTATTTCACGATACCGAACACCATTGACTGTTTGCGCTTGACCTGCCACATTTTCATAAAAAAAAGGTCCAATGATTCCTCCAGCCCAAAATCCACACCACACAGTGACACGTTGAGGATGCATTTCCTTCTCGTGAATCACTCGAGGATTTTCCTCACCCCAAATGCGACAATTCTGCCTATTGACGAAGCCATCAAGATGGAAATGGGCCTCGTCACTGAAGATGATTTTATCGGCAAAATCAGCATTTTCATGTTGTCTCTCCAATACCCAATTAACGAAATCCCTTCGCTGTCCATGGTCAGCTGGCTTCAGTTCCTGAGTCAATTGAACTTTGTATGCATGAAGATGCAAATCTTTCGTCAAAATTCGCTGCATAGTGGATTTGGAGACACCAATTTGCTGAGCTCGGTGTCGAACTGAGGTGAATGGAGTTTGAGCGACATCATCACGTACAGCTGTGACATTTTCGGTCGATCGACCTGGTCGAAGGCGCGTTGTTGTCTTTACATCACTAACAGACCCAGTTTCGGCAAATTTATCCATTAATCTCTTTACAGTGTGACCCCAAATTGATCGCAATTTGCGAACTGTAGCCGCAAAACTTTCACCATTTTGGTAAAACAATTTCACAATGAGAATGCGTTGTTCATTTGTGTAGCGCTCCATTTTTACTAACCTCGTACCTTCTACAAGCAAACAATAACAATTGTTCACATGTCAAACAATGACACTTCGAATGGCGCCAAATTTAAATCTTGCGTTCTTTTTGGTACACCCTTTACATATTAATTGCTGCTATCGCCGATACTTAATTTCTCAATCTTCTTTAAAATATGAGTCTTGATCTATTATAAAACATAAGTATTTTAAGTTATTGTTTTTCTATCGTGCCGTTATTTATTCCGAATGTTATCCCATTGTACAAATTGACTTTCATTAACTTCGTTTTCCGTTCATTCAAAATTGTGATTCTTCCCGAAAAAAATATATGTAAAGTATTATTACATACTGGCCAATCCCCGCGTTCTCGTGCGCCGCAAAATCGCTGCCGGATCAACATTATTAAAGGCATCCTCCATGTCCTTAAATGCCACCAACGTGAAGTTACATTTAAAATAAAAAAAAAAAATGGTATTTCCTGAAACGGCACTGCATACTAAAGATTTTCTGTATAGTAAGACTTAGGCCAAATGGAAAAAAATTAGATAGGGCCATAGAAAATTAAAAAATAAGAATAAGTCCGAATCTCCACTACATTTTTGAATAAATGACCAATATTGGCATCATTTGAGAAGTTTTAAAAATATCTTTCTATATATATTTTATATAGAAAGGTATAGTAGGAGAAATGATAGAAGGCGAAGCTTCACTATCTTACAACACTGCATTTTGCACGTTCATTGTTTCTATAGCAGTGTTGTAGCGCCTCTGATCTCAAGGAGACGTATTAAATTTTGAAGCTCCGTTTTTAGTAGCCATTTTTTTAGTAATTATTTTACTTCGCCGGGGCTACACAATACGAACGAAGGAGGGCGTTCTGATTGATGTGCCTGTGGATTGCATACAGCTGAAGCCGTTACTGTTCAGTAACCAGTAACTATGACTTCGCCACTGAAACTTTGCGACAACTGACACAAAAACACACAAATGCACATCAGAAAAAAAAGCGAGATGTTTTTATGAGTCTAAAACTGTGGTTGAACCCAGGAAAATTTTTCGTTTTGTAGTCAACGTGCATACTACTTCGACCATCGCCACCCTATATACTTAGAATTTGTGGCTTTTGTCCAGTTTAGTGAAGCAGCTCCAAAAAAAAAAAAAATAGCTTGTGATAGAAAATTGAAAAATAAAATATAAAATGGCGGCAGCCCATATTTTCCGAATTATGGGTCTATGAAGTTTTCGTACAAGTTTGTGTATAAAGTGCACAGATTCATAGAATGTGGTCAATGTAATTTGCGATTTTCTACTACATTTCTGAATGTATGTGGCTAATATTGGTATCATTTGGAAGGTATTTTAAATATATTTCTATATATGTGACGCGCAAAATAGAAAGGGACCTAAGGGTAAAAACCGGTTTTGTTCAGGAGAGCCATTTTAAAGATTTAAATACGTGTATTTTCTGGGAGGGAACACTTTTTGGGGCATGGGATCGGTCTCATTCGATGCTCAGATGTTGTCCACATCAAAAAAAAAAAAAAAAAAAGTGAAAATTGCTTTTTTTACCCTTAGGTCCCTTTCTCTATGCGCTGTCACATATGTATATCTGTATTTGAAATTTATTTAAAAAATCAAATGTTTTAAGTGGTAATACTGTTTTTTTTTCATAATTTTACATCGAAATGATTCCAAAGTGCACTACGTAAGTATGTACAGTGGCCAAAAAAACTATTCGACATTGCAATTATTTTCTTAAATTTCATTGAAAACGCTAGTATCCTTTTGTTTTTTATATGTATAAACATGAGATCACATTGTATTATATGTATTTAATAATTGATGGTCCTAAAAATAATAAAAATTGCACATTTTTTAACTCATCTATCTGTTTGAACGAAAAAACAAAAATTGCAAAGCAAAAAAAGTATTCGACTGGCATTGTTTTTCCCTTATTCTGATTGTGTATTTCTTATTACTTCATGTCATTGTTGGTAAAAATATCGCTATGTTTCTTGTTTATCATTTACAAGAACTTTTTTCTTATTTCTGTGCAAGTGATCGCGATGATGGGACGTAAAGGGAAAGAAACTTCTGTTGATGTAAGAAATTTAATAATACTCCATTTTAAATTAGGAAAAACGGAAAAGACTATATCAGAAATCGTTTAAAAGTCAAGAACTACTGTATATTACATTATAAAAAAGTACAAATCAAGTAAAACTGTGATAAACAAGGTAAGGATTGGGCGACCTTGCAAACTTACAGATTCAGATGAACGGCGAATCGTGCGTGAAGTAAGAAAAAATCCAAAAATTACTGCTAACACTTTAGCTAAAAACACTGAGGAACACTTAGGTATATCCGTTACACCTCAAACAATAAGAAACGTCTTAAAAAAGCACGATTTCCATGCACGATCAGCCAGGAAGAAGTCACACATTACTAAGAAAAATAGAAAGTTGAGATTAGATTTTGCGAAAGAGCATGTAAATAAGCCAATGGAGTTCTGGATGGATTTTATTTTTGCTGACGAAAGTAAATATAACCTTTTTCGATGTGATGGAAAAGTTCTGGTACATCGCAGGCCTAACACGGAATTGGATGAAACGAATATGGTACCAACTGTTAAACATGGTGGCGGTGGTGTTATGGTATGGGAATGTATGGCGGCATCAGGCGTGGGTAATATTGGGTTTATTGATGGGATTATGGATCACCGAAAGTACATTGACCTCCTAAAGCAAAAAGGTCAAGTGCTGAAAAATTGGGTCTTGCAAATAGATTTCAGTTTTATCAAGATAATGATCCCAAACATTGTGCCGCCACAGTCCCCAGACCTTAACCCTATTGAACATCTTTGGGGTCACTTGGAAAAAAAAAATCAGAAAACGTGAATTTACGAACAAACACCAGATGAAAGTTATCCTGCAGGAGGAATGGAGCCAAATTGATCCAGAATATACCAAAACGTTGGTAAAATCTATGCCAGATCGTTTAAAAGAGGTTATACGTAGGCAAGGAAAAGCAACTCGCTGCTGAAGTAGAAATAAGCTTGTATTTCAATTCATGTATTTTAAAAATGTTACCAATGTCGAATACTTTTTTTGCCTGTTTTTTGTTATTAATATTTTAATTCATGTGTTTTTTGCTTTTTTTACTTTGAGATCTAATTTTTTTACTGAATATAACTTTGTGTTCCTTAATAAAGACTTTTATAAGTTTATTTTGTTAAAAACAACATTCCATATTTTTTTCTTGATAAATATATAAAGTTTACGGCCTATGTCGAATAGTTTTTTTGGCCACTGTATGTAGCTGATTCAAAGTGCAATAAAAATTAACATATATACACATAATACGCCGGCTTCGTTAATTAAAGTACTTCTGCATGACCGGCCTGCGGCCGGGCGCAAGTATTTTCTTTTTGGTATAACAAACACTGGCTTGGCTAACTATGGCTTCCTGCATGAACGGCCATATGTCGTGCGCAAGGATTTTGTTCTCTATGGTATAACAAACACCGGATTTCCTAACTAATTCTTTTCTGCATGACCGGACGGCCGGCCACAGGACCGCCCCTAAACCTTTTATCCACTCAAAACGGAGTTGCATACTAAAGATTTCCCACATAGCAAGACTTAGGACACGGGTAACTATTTTGTCCGCCATTATGTCTACATAACTCGAAAAATTTGGGTTGCTGCCAACCTCTTTATTTTATATTTTATTGTTCTTGTTCCAAATTTATTTAAGATGCTTCACCAAACTGGACATAAGCCGAATTGAGCTATTTGTAGGGCACTATAAGATATGATAAAAGAAATAAACTAAACAAAAATTTAAGTCTTTATGTAATTGCTAACCGTTCTTAAATAGTTGTCAATAGATGTAGATATATATACATACATACATATCATTAAACGAACGAAACGCTTTCCAAGCGCACAACAAAATACTAACTAAACCATGCATGCTCTACTCCAGTAACAATCTCTTGTATATACATATATATATATGAAATCGCATATACACACATCACACACTATCATTACATATTTACTTATGCTTATGCACCTTCACACTGATGCATATTGCCGCACACAAGTACTCACATTTGAATTTATAGAACAACAAAATGAAAAATTTTTACAAAAATATGTACAAGTTGGCAACATCCATAAAGAAAAAACAAAATTTCCCCTCAAAATATATCTTAAACAATTTATTTTTGAAAGTAATTACTATTTTTTTAACAGAATATTTATATATTCTATAATTTAAAATAAATTTGTCGTACCTCAACAATATTTCAACATTTTTGCAAATGTTAAAGGATCCATAATTTCGCTTTTCACCAAATGTGGAAAAAATATCACACGATTTTTGCTGGTATTGTAGCACAGAAATATATGGTGCTTACAAAGCCTCGATTTTCTTCACTTAATTCTTGTATATAACATTCGAAAATGAATTTTAATGTTAATATATTTGGTTATTGTAGTAAACAATATGGGATTATCCGCTTTTATTTATTGCATTTATATTTTACACACACTTTAGTTTCTGTTTTTTTTTTGCTTAATTGGACAAAAGAAAATAAAATTCTATAGCAAAGAATATGGCGGCGAGTTTGGTATTTTTGACGGCAAGAAAATCCCTTTATTTCTGAGGTAATGAATACATCCAGATGAAAACGAACACAGAGTTGCGCAAAACCAAAACAAAATTACACTGCAGCCACACGTTCAAATTTTTTATACATACAGCTTAAGGCCCAGTCAGCATTTGGAAGATTGTTTTGGCAGAAATCGCCAAACTGAGTCTTTTAAGACTACCTCAGATGACTAAAAACGGATTAATCAGTTGTGCGCTTAAAAAAAGACCCGAAAATGAATCTGACAAATGCTTGGAAAGCGACTTGTTTAAAAAACGCAAACAATATGTATAGAATGTGCACAATCATAAATTCATCATGTAGATGCCCGAAATGTGACTGTATTAAGAATTTTTATTTTTATTTTAGAGTCATATTTAGCGCATCTTGACGATGAAAAATTGTGTCTTAGTCCCCGTCCATACTGTGAAGCATATGCTGCAAAACTTTTGAGTTTGTTGATGAGAAGGGGAAGAGGAGTGGAAGTATGTACGCTGTTTCATGTACATGCAGTTTTTGTTGAATTTCTTATTTGCATCTTTTGAGATGAGGTGTATTTGACGTTTCATTTTATTTCTTTTCGTTTGGTATACTGTTAACTTCTATCATAATAATAGCTACCCTGTTTTATTTTTAATTTTTTGTGAAATATAATCAAAAATTTAAAAAAAAAATATAAAATTATATAAAAATTATTATATAATTTTTCTTCTTAGCGTTCATTTTGCTTCAAATTATACCTTGTGCTTCAAATGTGCTTCCAAAAAAAATATTCACACCTTCTATCACAGGGTAGTTATTTTATATTTACATTCGGTATTGAGAAATGTCAAAAAAAATTAAAGAAAGAAGATAGAAGGGAGGAATAAAAAATACTAAACATGAAGCAAAAGATTCATGTATGGACACTGCTGCACTTTCAAAAGAGAATTCAAAAAACTTTTGCAGCATATGCTTCACAATATGGACGGGGACTAATGGATTTTGCTACTGTTTATAACGGGACAAATTTTCTTACTGATTTTGAAAGAAATGAGTTTTGTGAATTTATGTTTATTTGTGTGGTAAGCTCATGGTGCAAAGAACAATAAAAGTTGATTAAATTAAAGAGTAATAAATAAATAATGAAAAAAATAAAAGAATATACTTTCTTTATGTTATACCAAATAAAACGGTAAAACTGTAGGGTAAAATTACGTTTTTTGTTATTGTACTATTGCATTTATGTTGATTCGCACCGAACTATGTATACTCATTTGTTTTATTAAATATTTTATTTTAGAATTTTCAATTGTATAGTTAGAATATCTATGTATGTATATGCATAAATCAAATAAAACGTGAGCTTACCTGAGTTCGAAAACCATACAATTTATTATTTTGTTTACAAAACTATTATAAAATTTATTAAAATCTTTTTAATAAGTGATAACTAGCACACGAAATGTAATTATTTTTGGTGATTGGTACATATTTAATAATTTTCTGAATTGAGCATATGTTTTAAAATTTTAAGTTTTTCTGCGCTCGTTAATTTGTATTTGTATGTTTCCCACGAGGAATGCTTTCGTAAAAGTGTAAGAATTAATAAATTTAGCATCTCCATTCTGTGCTTATAGCATACGTTGTTTTCTTGAAACCAAAAGGAATATATTGTATTTTTGGTGCAATTTACACATTGCTCAACAATAGGTTTTTTTATGTTTTTTATTTCTTTGGATTCAGAAAAAATTTTTTCGAAAACTTTTATATGAATCTTACATACTGCAAAAAATAGTCTGATGGAGCACACAAACTTCCAAAATCTGAATTTTTATCGTAATTTTTTGCATGTACAAACATTTCTGATGGATATGACAAAATTTGCGCGGGTTTTATTATATCCATACGGCAGCGAGCACAAGAACAAGAACAAAAGAATAATTTTGAAAATCTGTTTGTAAATGACCAGGTTATTCAAAAAGCAATTTTTTCTATTTCAAATTCAAAATAAAATATAGCCTATATTTCAAGTTATACACTGTTAACATATCTGCGCAAAATTTCATTTAAATCGGTCCAGTAGTTTCGGAGATTAGCGAGAACAAACGTCGTGACACGTTATTTTTATATAGATATACATGTTATATAAATTTCCAATTTTAAATAATATTAAATTCGGTGCCGGGTCCGTCTGACGAAGCTCGCGTCACCCAGTGTGGACGCAATCGTACTGCGCGTAAGCAGATTTCAAACAAATCTGCAAGTCGATCGGTCAATGCCCGCGCCATCGCCGCCGGATAATAGTTTTTGAAGGCACCCTCTATGTCCATAATTGCCACCATGTTTAAGTACCCATGCTCCAGTGATGTGAAGCGAGTTAAGAGTCGTCTTAACCGACCAGTCCCTAGTATAGATGTGTTGGGCAGTGGCAGCAGGGAGCAGTCGATGCCCAACCTGACGCGGACATCAAACAGCCTCTTTAGAGTCTTCTAAAGAAAAGAAGTGAGACTTATGAGCTTGTAAGCCTCGCCTCAGTATGCCTCCCCCTGATAAGATCACGTCGCTTATCGTCCACTGGTCCGGGATGTGGGACCAGTCTACCCATGCCCCGTATATGGCAACGGTATGACAGCGTCCGCACTGGGCTGTAGACCCGCCGGAAGGACGCCGTCCGGTCCAGGAGCCTTGAGCGGTTAGAAGCGTCCAATCGCCCAACGTATACTTTCCACCGATAACACCACAGGTGTCGTAGTCAGGGTGGATGGCGCCGCCACACATCCAGAGTCCCCCAACGGTTCACTTCCCGGAAAGTGGGTATGCATAAGAACCCCCAGCGATTCCCGGCAGGTGCTTGTTACCATGCATTTGCTTCACGAAAACCGGGACGGTTCGCCCAATGGCTTATTGGACAGAATCTTCCGCAGCCTGCTGGTCTCAGAGGACGACTTCACGTTACCGCAATACTCCCTCCAGGACCAGCACTTGGCACTTCTGATCATATTCTTGAACCCGTACACTGAGCACTTATACAGTTCCCAGTGTCCTTCGCCTCGTTGAAGAGCTTCCTACAGGCCCCGCGGGACTCACCGGTCCACCATGGTGGCCTACGGTGTGGGCGCCTCTCAGAAGCCACACAAGACAGGGAAGTTGCCTCCGCAAAGTCGCGAGTGAAATGCTTCACTGCCCGTATTAAATTGATTAAAATTACTGTTTTACTATTTTCTATATTAAAGCAGCAACTTTCACTTAAAGATTTTGATATACATATAATTATAGTTTGTTTTAGAACTACTATTCTAAGGAAAGAAAAAATAATGCTAGTGGAAAGGGATAGTAGGAGATGTGACAAGAGGTGAAGCTTCACTATCTTACCACTCTGCTTTTGCACATTCTTTGTTTTATAGCAATGTAGTAGCGCCTCTGATGTCAAGGAGACGCATTAAATTTTTGAAGCTTCGTTTTATTTGCCATTTTTAGTAATTATTTAGAACTAACGGAAAGAGAATATTAGTGAAATGACAGGAGGTGAAACCTAATTAATTATTTTACAGCTATGCTTTTGCACGTTCTTTTGTTTATAGCAGTGTTGAAGCTTCGGTTTAGTAGCCATTTTTATTATTATTTTACTTCGCCGGTGCTACACAATACCGACGAAGGAGGGCGTTCTGATGTGATTGTGGATTGCTATCAGCTGAAGCCGGTATTGTTCAGTGACCAGTGACTATGCCTTCGCCACTAAAACTTTCCGACAAGAACTAACACACAAAGACACTCTAATGCACATCAGAAAAATGCGAGATGTTTATTTTTATTTAAAAATTTTTTTTTTTGTCTGAAACTGGGGTTGAACCCAAGTCTGTTTTTTGGTTGTGTAGTCAACGTGCAGACTACCATCGTGCCATCGCCACCATCGAAAAATTAAATGAAAAATTAAAAAAAAAAAATATAAAATTATTATAAAATTTGTCTTCTTAGCGTCCATTTTGCTTCAAATTATACCTTGTGCTTCAAATGTCTATTCAAAAAAAATATTCACACCTATCACGGGGTAGTTATATTATATTTACATTTGGTATTGAGAAATGACAAAAAAAATTAAAAAAAGAAGATAGAAGGGAGGAATAAAAAATACTAAACATGAAGCAAAAGATTCATGTATGGACACGGATGCAGTTTCAAAAGAGAATTCAAAAAACTTTTGCAGCAAAAACTCAACAGTATGGACGGGGACTTAACAAACATAAAATAAAAACATTTTCCAGATTACGCCTTGGTCACACCCAATTTTCCCATGGATGGATTTTAAATAAAACACCACAACCATCGTAACACCACACTCTTAATCCACCACATCCTTACACAATGCCCATTATTCTCGGAACAAAAAACAAAACTTTTTGGCAATACATCACCTCCAAATACCCTAAAGGACCCTAACAAAACTTCAAATATGGCCCAACAACATTATAATCATGACTCAAAACTGTAAGTATGTATGTAAGTATGTAATACACTAACTACACTAATACCCATAGAGCTGATGGCCATTGCTGTTAGTGTTCCTTTTTTTTAGAATAATATTCCTTAAGATTAAATAAATATAATAATAATGATATACAGAAGGTTTTTTACGACATTACCACCTTTTCATTTTTCAATTTTCTATCATTACATGGCTATTTTAAATTTTTTTTGGAGCTGCTTCACTAACTAGACATAAGCCATAAATTTTATGTTTAGAGCAAGATATTTTAAAACCTTTCAAATGATACCAATATTGGCCATTTGGTTTCCGAAATGTAGTAGAAATATGCATTTCTATATGGAAAATTCGTAGGTCCATAACTCGAAAACTAAATGTTGCCGGGACTTTTTTCACTTTATTTTTTCTTCTTATTTTTTAATTTTCTATTGACATATCTAATTTTTTTTTCAATTTGGAGCGGCGTCCGTAAACTAGATTTTTCCTTTTTTTTACTCAAATTTCATAAAATTTAATTTAAAAGTCATTATTGAAATTGAAAACAAAAAACAAAGTTTTGAAATAATGCAACCATGTGGTAATAACAAGTGCCCACCAAAAAATAAATATACTAAAAAATATAATGAAATAGTGCTAAGTATTGGAAAAATCTCTAGCAGCAATTTGGAATAGAAAATGAGGACATTTTGGATACTTTATAGGGAACAAATCTAGTTTATGGAAGCCATTCCAAATTTAAAAAAAATTATCTTAGGTGATAGAAAATTAAATTCTAAGAAGAAAGTTTAGTACAAAAATCTTCGGCAACGCATAGTTTGGGAGTTACGGACCAACAAAGTCGTCGATATATTTTGCCATTTTCATTATAAGTCTTTGATTCATTGCAACAATATGGGTATGGCTGCCTTCCTAAACATCCGTATGCAATGTCAAAACAGTGTTTAAGAAAAGCAGTAATATTTTGCCATATTTTGTATAGACTTAATAAATTTCTTTTTTTTAGTTTTACAAATTAAATGTAATGTTTACTTCGGACGGGCTAAAGGATTTTCTCCTCTATGATATAACACACACCGGCTTCGCTAACTAAAGGTTTTTTGCATAGCTGGCCTTCGGCCGGGCTTAAGGATTTTCTCCACTATGGTATAACACACACCGGCTTCGCTAACTAAAGGTGTCCCGCATAGCCGGCCTTCGGCCGGGCTTAAGTATTTTCTCGTCTATGGTATAACACACACCGGCTTCGCTAACTAAAGGTTTCACGCATAGCCGGCCTTCGGCCGGGCTTAAGGATTTTCTTCTCTATGGTATAACACACACCGGCTTCGCTAACTAAAGATTTTCTACATAACCGGCCTTTGACACCTAAGAATTTTCACCTCTACACATTTTATCATCCCAAAATGTGAAATTTTACCATTATGTGATCGGCATTTTCACAAGCTTTCCAATGATACCCATATTGACCCAATAAGCTAAGAAATATTGAACACAATTACATTTTTATTGTAAAACTTCCGAGGCCCATAACTCGGAAAATATACGTTGCCAAAGGTTTTTGCACTAAACTTTTTTTTCTTAAAATTAAATTTTCTATCAGATGAGGTAACTTTTTTTTAAATTCGGAGTGACTTCCATAAACTAGATTTAAGCCGCAAAAACCTTCGGCAACGCATATTTTCCGAGTTATGGGCCTCGGAACTTTTACAATAAAAATGTCATTGTGTTCAATATGGTCAATATGGGTATCATTGGAAAGCTTGTGAAAATACCGATCACATGATGGTAAAATTTCACATTTTGGGATGATAAAATGTGTAGAAGTGAAAATTCTTAGCCGAAGGCCGGCTATGCAGAAAACCTTTAGTTAGCGAAGCCGGTGTGTGTTATACCATAGAGGAGAAAATCCTTTAAATTTATTAACTCTATACAAAATTTGGCAAAATATTACTGCTTTTCTTAAACACTGTTTTGACATTGCATACGGATGTTTAGGAAGGCAGCCATACCAATATTGTTGCAATGAATCAAACACTTTTAATGAAAATGGCAAAATATATCGACGACTTTGTAGGTCCGTAACTCCCAAACTATGCGTTGCCGAAGATTTTTGTACTAAACTTTTTTTTCTTAGAATTTAATTTTCTATCACCTAAGATTATTTTTTTTAAATTTGGAGTGGCATCCATAAACTAGATATGTTCCGTTTTTGCACTAAACTTTTTTTTCTTAAAATTAAGTTTTCTGTCAGATAAGTTACCTTTTTTTAAATTCGGAGTGGCTCCCATAAACTAGATTTAAGCCAAAAACTTACCTTAAGTCTAGCTGGATCCACAAAATTAACAGTAGCTGGGGCTTGATTGCCTCTCTTTAGTTGATTGGCAGAATTCATTTGCTGTTGAGGATTTGTGTTAGTAGACGCTGAGGATACAACTCCAGAACGCGTACTGTTCGTGCCACCGACAGACAGCAACGCGTTTTCTGCTTGAGTTTGGGATCGCGTCTTACGCATTACAAAGATAAAAACTTACAAAGATTTATTAGACACACACGCACACGATATATAAAAAGTTTCCAAGGAAATACAGATTCAAACCGCTATTATTTCTTTCTCTTAATTTGTGTTTGATGTTGGGCTTATGTTAGATTATTGTTACTATTAAACATTTATGGAGATTGGGATTTTATTATAATTTACAAATATTTATCGTGCGTCAAATTTTCCAAAAAATTAAATTCTTGTGTATTGGTAAAAGCGCTAAGAAAAGAAAAAACAGCTGTCATGGCAGAATTAAACATTGAAAATTAAATTTCCCTATATTATAATTTGCCGGTGTTCATGAACGTTGATCATACTACCCTGTTGCCATAGTACATTTATTTAGTAGCCATACCGCTACAGCAGGAAAGCAGGCATTCTGACTGGGTGAAACTAGCTAAATATGGCAAACTTGTTTTTTTACTGCTCTCTCCAGAGCAAACACACACAGTCTACAATAGCAAGAATATGTTAACAAATTTTGACATATCCGCCGTCACCTGATGAGTTTATTTTACTCGATAAATATACTGTGCCTGTTGCAGTAATTTTTCGGTTTTTGAAAAATTATTTTAATATAACTATTCCCAAAATATATTTATAAAGTAGTCACCACTCTGCTAGAAAATTAAATGAAAAGATGACTGCAATAGCAAGAAAAACCAAAATTTAATTGACGAATGGTTCATGATCTAATCATTGGGTGTGTATTTTTACTTTTCTGGTAAAGTTCGATAAAATGAGAGTAAACTAAAATTTATCTCAATAGGAGACTAAAATGTACAAAAGTAAAAAAACCGTAAAATTTACCACAAAATAGGTATGTTCCATGTGCATAACAAAAGTGCACAAATAAGTTTTATTTTAGTGATTTTAGACGCTTCAAATGCATAATTGTTCAAAAAATGCAAAAATGCTCGTACATAATTGTACGTATTATTAGCGTTCATGTACTTTTTCCACACACAAACATTTACTTAAAATTCAGCCACACGAGAATCTTCATATCGTTCATGTACTTTTATTGTCGTACACGTATATCAACATAATTTATAGGCAGACTCGAATCTATCTATCGTACATTTACCTTGTTGTCGCATACATACACGAACTTAAAATATTGGTACATGTGAACTTCTTATGATTGTTTACAAAATTAAATATTAAAACGCCCAGCTCTAAACATACATCAAAATAATCTAAGTGATATTAAAAGATTTTGCATTTTCCAAATGAATGATTTAAATACAACATTTTTATATCACCATCTTGCAGCTATTCCATGTACGTCTAATTGTGATACGAGTTTGCAATTTTCATTTAATAACAACATTTCAATGAACTCTGATGCACAATCACCATACAAAAAAGAAGTTAAATTTTTTTCTCTGACTTATTTAAAGAAACTACATCGAGTACTATAAAAATACCTACTGAGGAGATAGACGGAAAATCTAAGGAAAATTTAGATATTAATGATGACTTTGATGAGCTCAAATGATGGAAATCAAATGAAAAATTTTATCCACGTCTATCGAAATATTCATTCAATTACTGCCTGATTTGGGCCAACATCTGTTGACATTATTATTTCCCTCATACTTAAAAAATTTTGTAACACTCATACTGTATATATCTGCATGCTCATTTGCTTTTGATTTTACTCGCCAACAAAATAAATGTTGTTGATCTGAATGAATATTTCCGCTTTTATATATTTATTCTTGCATTGAACTTTAGTGGTATTATGCGACAGAATATTAAAGAATTTTGAATGAGTTGTACAATCTAAAATTATCGTCGAAAGAAGGCAAGTTTGATTATTTCAACGCTAAATCTTGAGTTTCAAGGTGTTGAATATAATTGAACGCTTTTGCAATCAGCCAATGTCGTTTTCTGATGTACACCCAGTCGCCTTAAAGTCCGCGAAACCGCACACGGGTTCACGTTGTTAAACTCACCCTTCATATCTCCCCCTAGTATAGGGAGCGCACACCGGAAGATGCACATTCGTGAATAACTCTTAGTTTCATTTCCGCTCGGCGTCTAGCCATCATTGCCCTTCTCTTGATAAACCCCAGAGTAGTGGGTGTGTTCGGCAAGATCCTTCAGATTCGGCAGGACGTCGATGCATTCTCCACACTACTGCATGATCTCCGCTTTGCGTTCCTCACGAGATTCTTAAATCGGTGCACTGAAGCCTTATAGGCCACCCGCCACTTTCGCCAGATTGGGGCGCTTTCGCGACTCCCGATGTCGGCATTCCACCAAAGCAGTCTGCACCAACCATGTGGACCGTAGGTCAGCCGCGTGGGGCCAGTGAGAGCAGTCATTGCCTCCTCGATGTTCCGACTATCCTGAATGGTCCAAGGATGTTCCCCTGGCGATCCCAGTCCGTCCTCCTGTTCAACCTGGTTGTCACCATCCGCGCCTGCATTCCAATGTGGAACTAAATGTACGTGTGATAGGAGAGTGACAGTTTCCAGAAACTCTCCATCCCCCCATCAGTTTATAAAGCACATCCCATTATAGTAGCGATAGAAAAACGACACACACCCCACATTGCGACGATGGTCAATAGAGTTGGCTACCCTACCGTCACCAATGAGTTTCTTCACCCTCTCCTGTACAACGTCAAGTAACTTCAAAATAGTCTTTGAAGCACCGGCTCATACATGAGCCTGGTATTCCATCTTCGGTCGGATGTAAGCTGTCTGAATACCGTTTTCGAAAACCGAGGTACTTGAATGCTTCTTTCAACGTAATGTCCATAACCTCTCAGCGTAACAAAAGTCGTTTTGAATCTGTTTTGGCTATATCCAAGTAACTACTGATTATGAAATCAACTCTTGTATTCACTTCCGTGCTTCCCCAGAGCATATGGTGGGCGTTCGAGTCCGCCCGGATTATGACTCCTACACATACGATGCTTTGTGCTGAAACTAGGGGAAAGGGATAATAGGAGAAATGACAAGAGGTGAGGCTTCACTATCTTCCAACTATGCTTTTGTGCGTTCTTTGCCTTTTTTTGTAGCAGTGTTGTAGCCCCTATGTAGTACATGTCCCCCTTCCTCTTCCGGATAAATGGGAGGGATTCCTGATTCAGCCAGACTGAAATCTAAAACCTCCCGAGGGGATCAAAATGCGAGTCGCCTGCCCGACGCTGGTAGATACCTCTGGGTTTCCCAGCTTCAAGATATCCTCCTTCTCGGATAGTACACTAAGCACCCTAGCTAGGGCAATAGGTCGACGTGAAATCTCTTTTGTGGAGGCCACGTCCATTCCAGCTCCCTCCTACAGCTCTTGCAAACGTGTGATCCCCAGCTTTAGCAGCTAACTGAACCCTCTGAACCACATTCTTTGCGGCGTGGGCAGGCCGCTGTATTGTATTCCATGATCCTACCGAGAATTCTCATCAGGTGCCTTCTGACTGTGACCCAGTCATACTTTATATGAATCAAATAAAAATCTGTCTTACGCTCAGGAGTTCCTCTGTTAAAATTGGTGAGTTCAGGTCTAATATAGTTTCTGATATTCTAGCGGATTCTATTGATTCTTTCTCTTTTTCTGGTATCAATGCGTTTGAACTTTTTGAAGCGTCGCGTGGAATCTATGGCTATTGGAGTAGACGGCCTCTCGATTAGATTTATTAAGCATGTCTTTCCTTTATTTTCCACTTTTTATTGCACTTAATAAATTCGATTCTGACTAAGCCTCTTTTTCTTCAGCCTTGTACGTGTCCTCTACTAAGAAAACTCATTCTTGGACCTGATGATCTGACGCCATCTCCATCCTTCCTGTATTGTCAACATTTTCTAGCAGATCAACTGATGAGCTCCGTCAACGTAAAGATCTCCAAATCCCAATTTACTTTCCGAGATAGGAGGTCTCAATTTATTGCTGCTAAATACGCTGTATCTGATGTACTCCCATTTCATTCTGGTGTTCCACTTCTCTCTTTCTTGGTCCTCTATTATTCATTCTCTATATATAATGGCCTGGTTGGTGTGTTTGATGCGTCATTTTGCTTGCCATATATATTTGCTGATGACGTTCTATTATTTAATGACAATGGGTAGTCTGAGCAGGCGCTAAATACCAATATGAATTAATGCTTAGAAAATGTCAGTACGTGGACTGCACGCAATTATTTATCAATTAATCGTCTCTTATATACCGTACATGAATTAATGAAATCTGGCAGGCCCATTCATCTTCGCGATGAATTTATCTTCTCTCCTCGTATGAGGAATCCTCATTTTATCTCCCCCAGAGTATTTAAGTCTGTTTTCTCTAGGTTATTTGTGTGAGGCTCATTCGTATCTGGAAACGCATGCCTCTGGAATTTTTTGTTTGATTACCCACACTACTAATGTTTTCAGGGTGAAACTATTAAGGCATTTGGCTGGCTTGGGTTAGCGTTCTTCTCTTTTGTCTAATTTCAGCCCTGTAATGCAATGTAAGCAATGACTTCTCATGCCAGCTCCACACTCACTAAAACAGGAAAAGACTGAATTTTTTCAATATATATACATATATATTTATAATTAACAGTATAGAGTTATTTAGAAAATAAATATGTACTCCTATTAAATGGTAAGATTTGATATACATAAGTATGTAGTATAAATCAAAATTAATGTTTTTTCTCAACATTAGATTAAACTAAAAATCACTAATAAAGTACCGATAGGAAAATTATAATGCTGTTCAAACCTACATTACCATTTTTAAAAACAGGCAACACATCTGAAGTTTGGTTGCGCCTCTTATCGACCCTTATCTTCAGGGCAAACTTTTGTAAAATTCAATTTTAATATATTTTACAATAATGGTGGTACAATTAAAAACTACAAAAAAAAAACTGTACAATAAAATTACTTTGCTAAATTTTTATTAAAAAAGATCCATATCTCCACAGTTAACGTCCAAAAAATCATCTTCATATGTTTGCAACATCTTTGTTTCTATGCCTTGAGATGTTGAGGGTTTATCCACCACACCAACTCCAACATCATTTGTAACATGATTAATCGGTATAGATTTTAAGTCTAGACCATTCTGTTCATAGGATTCGGGAGATGGTGGAGGATTTGATACTAAAAATTAAATGTATGGTAATACAAAATATAAACATAATATAATACATATAAACTTACAATTGCCATCATTTTGTTTTTGAACGTCATCATCACCTAGCAACATGAGTTCTTTGCGAGTATTTAGATTTGGCAATTCTGCACCCTGCTCACAAAGACGCTTTTTTAACTCTTCTACTTTACGATCACGGATAATGGTTTTAATATCCTTTTGCTTTTTATTGGATATTTTGCGATTTTCTATGAATATAGCTTTTTGATCTTCTGCAGAGAGTGAACTGTCATGTTTTAATAAAAACAGAAACACGCCACCGGGTGTACGGCGTCGTTGACCATTCTGAAGAGAAAATTAAAAAAAAAATTAACATGATAAAACTATTTTTGCAATATTTAAAGTTAGATTGTTATGAATGCTATAGTTCCTAAATGTTCTTTCATAATACTTTAAACCATCGCGTAAACAGTTGTATTCTAAAATGGTAGCAAATTCGTCACAATGTTTAATTGTTAAATAATTTTTACTATTGAATACTTAATCACGATTATTTATGTTTATGTTGTATGGGTAAGCTGTACATTTCGTTGATGATAAAACCAAATTCTCAGTAGACCTTCAACCAAATTCCGTAAAAAATCTCACATGTTTATGTTTCAAAGACTACAAAGAAGTTATTCTACCGTATCCAGGAGCGGTCGAAGAAACTCATTGTGCCAACTCTATGTACTCTCTTGAGGATTGTCGCAAGGGAGTGCGTTTCGTTTTTATTGTTACTATAATGGGATGTCCTCTGATGAAATCAGGGAACTTGGTTATTACGATATTAAGAGCGCATACATTTGTGGTCGATTTTGGAGCGAATCGCACTACTTATTTGTTCTGGTTAGATGGCAACCCCGCTACCAGAAGTATTTCTTATTTACTTCTTATTATCTCTTCTTTACATACAAATGCACTCACATGTATATATATGTACATACTTTATATGAGTGGTGTTCAAAAATAAAATGAAGATATTTGGTGAGAGAATTTGCCCAGCAAACATAATGTCAAACGTTTAAAATACGAAAGAAAATGCCAGCTATATACAACTTATTAAATGAATGTAATTTAAATTTTAAGAAAAAGATAGGAGCATCAGGGACCATAAATAGCAGTTATCAATTTCAATAAATAATTTTAGAACACTTATTTGGGGGGGAAAAAAACAAATATAAATTCATATAAAACAGTTTTTTGGGTTTAAATATTAGACTAAAAACTTTAACCATCTGTCATTCCTATATAATTTCCCATTATAATTTTTAAAATCGCTTTGAAAATTTTAAATTAAACATTCCATGTTAATACTTGCATGGCAATTGCGAATTAGTAAAATATTTTTTAAATTCAACGAGGTCATCTTATTTCGCTGCTTGGAACAAACGTTTTTCATGTCTGAAAATATTTGTTCGCATAAGTTGCGAATAAATAAATCGACCAAATAAAATTGTCTTTTATTATACAACGACTTTTCTACCTTGGCACGCAAACATAAGTAGTGGAAAAAATTATAAATATTTTAAATACATTTTTTTGAGCTCGGGACATATCGCAATATCTAAATTTTTCCAAAACTCTAGACTTCTAATTTTATCGAAATCTTTTATCTCAGATCTAAGTATTATTAACTCTGATTGAAACCCGCTTTTAATGTTTTGTAACATAAAAGGCATTGAATGTTTTGAAAAGCATCGTTTACCATAAAATACTTTTCACATTTCATTTCGTGAACTTTTATTATTTTTTAATTTTTTTCGTATTCAATTCTAATTGAATCGCGTGTGTTTATTGTGCTTCGTCCAACAAGAAACAATAACAATGCTTAATAAATTTGTGAAAAAAATGACAACAACCATCCGCATGTGTATCCATCGCTTGTTCAACGACGACTGAATGAAAGATTTTAAAAGAGAATAACAACTGTATGTGTAAATTTTTCAACAAATGTTGTATGTGGCGAACATCACTGCTTTATAACGTTTTTGCATTTACTTGTTAATTATTCAATTGGAAAACTTAGGACAATAAAGACTGAATTAAACCGTACTTTCGACTTTTATTTAAAACTGCGAGCAGGAACACAACAGTGGCAATGACGATTAAAATTAGAACTCAAATACTGTCAAGCACTGTAGCCAAAGCTTTACCAAGTTATGTAGAATTTGTTTTGTTTGAAAATGTTGAAGTAAAGTACTTGATTTTTTTGTAAAGACTGAAGTAAAATACAGTGATTGACACTACTGCATAGTAGTGTAATGTGTATTTTAGTACATGTTGTGCAGCCCTGTATTACACGTTCAAATTTTCACTTTCAAATTTTAAAATTCGCTCAAATTATGGACAAGAAAACAGCTGATACTTATTCTTATGAACAGCGAAGCCGTCTTGATAAATTAATTTGCTTGTAAATTGCTCAAAACTTGCGTGCAGCCTACGTCACAGCCATATTTTATTTATCAAGTACCCGCATCTCTACAGGAAAACAACAATACTAAAAAAATCATGTTTGTGTAAAACTCGCTAAAGATGTAAAACTTGTTTTTTAATTGCTCTCGCAAAAGTAAACATACGCGGGTTACAATAGCAAGAAAAACAGAAATTTCGTTTATGTATCGCTTAATTGCTTTTGCAACCCTCTCTCAAAATAAAGAAATGAGATAAAACTGTTAATGGCGCGCTCTCTCAAATTAAACAAATGAGTAAAAATGATATTGGCGCGCATAAATAGGTGTTTTTTTACTTTTCTGGTAAAGTTCGGTAAAATGAGACTAAACTATAATTTATCTCAATAAGAGACAAAAATGTATAAAAGTAAGAAAACGCAAAAAACCATTAAATTTACAACAAAATAGGTCTGTTCCACGTACATAACAAAAACATTTGCATCGTTGGCAATGGCTGTAAAATGTGGACAATAATAAAATGAAAAAAAAAGTAAAAGCCATTTTTTATTAAATAAAGTGATAAATATGCACAAATATATGTACTTACATTTTCAAATTTATTTAAAAAACCTTTTTTAATTTTTAAATAAAAACTTTTGTCGTTTCTTTGCAAATTTTCTGATTAATTTCTTAGTTTCATAATAATTTAATTCTAGACCGAACTTACACAAGGAAAAAGTTCGTGCAACTTTGTACAGAAAATTAAAAATTTTACTCTCTAATTTTATTTAAAAATTGTACAAAAATTGTTAATAATTGCTGGCACGCTTTTGGGTAAATTGAGAGGATTCCATCTTACATGTAGTTCAATTGTTGATAAGCATTTCTCGCAATTGAACTGATCTAGATTCTGAATATATATAGTCAAATTCATGAGCAATATAACTTCCAATTTATATTGTAGCGCTCTAATAATATTATAACTATTATTTTTTTCATAAACATTATTTCTAACTTATTTGTTGCCTACATATTTCATTATTCTTATGTTACACTTGTAGTCCACCAACTACATATGGTTATTGTTATAAATAAATAAAATATATATGATTCTAATTTTAAAATTGTGCTTTTTCCAGAAAAAAATATGTGAATGTGTTATTACATACGGTAGTTCTCGTGCGTGAAGAACAAGAATATTACTCTCTGAATACCTCTCATCTACCCAATTTTTGCGTAAGAAAATGCTTTCTGGTGAAATTGCGCCCCGCGGATATCTCTGAGGACAGTGTGACATACATATAGGCTACACTTTTTTTTAAATATGGATATATCAGCGTCTAAAAAGACATATAGGCTATACCATTTTTTTTAATGGGTCAGAAGGGGATGGTGGAGGAAATATATCTCTCGGGATTCGATTTTCATGAAATTTAAAACACAGATATATCTGATCCTAAAGACATATTGGCTACGAGCAGATAGCGAGCATGTGCTACTAAGTTAAAAAGAAGCGCACCGCCGTTATTCTAGTAAAATATAAAGCTATATTTTTTATTTAAGTTAAAAAAAGAAAAAAATGATATCAACAAAAGTGTTTATACATTAATGTGTAAAACTTACCTTTATTGTCATACCACCTTCGGCCTCAATGCGCTGTGTGTTTTTATAAACCTTCAAAGGCAATTCTATTCCTAACACCTCTAAAACTCGTACTAGAATAAAAAACATAATTGTGGTTTACACTAAACTAACACCATTTTCCCATACCTAAAATGTCATCATTTTTTTCATGCAATTTCATCGCCATTTCTCTGGCTATGTCGCAAGCTTCACGATCTTGAACATTCTCCAAGTCTTCTATGACTATGGAGTCATAACAATTTGAATCAGAACTAGCATTACAGGGAGATGATCGGCGGCGTCCACAAAAATCTTTGCGTTTGCCCAGACGCTCGTACACTGAACGTTTAGAAGTTGCGGATTTCATATCTGAGCGATTAGAAGACCTTTGCTTCTTACTGTGCGGCTGATATTGGTCAGTATCCGAAAGTTCATCATTTGAATTTGATAGTCTTCTTTTAAGACTATTTTCAATATTTAAACGGTGCCGTAAAGAGAAATCATAATTTTCTACATTGCGGTCATTAAGGCCATGCGGAGTGACGTCACACCCCCGCATATTTTCAGTAAGAGCTTCTTCTTGAAGAGCTGCTGTCCAAATATCGTACTTTTTGAACCGTGACCTTTTTTGATCCGCATTATCGGAAGTTGGATGTATTCGAACCATAACAGTGCGCTTAACATGATTCCTTTTGGAATTAGATTTCTTTTCTTTACTTGTCTTATCCAAACAGCTATCTGATGAATCGCCTGATGAAGAGGAAAAGTCGTCACTTTCATCGTCGAGGTTTTTAATAATTGTTTCATCAGCAACATCGGCATCCATTTTTGGACATGTAGCATTTGGCAGTGTTTTTGACGGATTTGTAGTGCTGGCTGTTGCATGACTTAATGATGCTGGTCGTTGGAGAGGGGTGTACACTTCTTCCGAGGTATCGGAAAGCTATGTTTCAAAATTGGTAAATCACAATGAAATTTTATTTTAGTCAAAATTGTGTTTCTTTTACTACTACACTTACTTCTCCTTCTTCTATGTCAACTTCATTTATGGATACTAATTCTGTATCCATTGCTATTAGAATTAAAACTTAAGATTTTATAATACAAACGATTTTATAAAAATTTAACAAATAAAAAAAGATTTTGCAAATTGCAATCGCAATAAAAGTGAATGCACCCCTCAACAACAAAACCGAGCTGTCAAATTTTATGACCTGTTTTTATTTTTTTTTTATATAGCCCTGGTTGCATTCATGTACCGTATTTACACTGTGAGTTTTTTCTACGCTTTAGTCCCCGTCCATACTGTGAAGCATATGCTGCAAAACTTTTGAGTTTGTGGATGAGAAGGGGAAGAGGAGTGGAAGTATGTACGATGTTTCATGTACATGCAGCTTTTGTTGAATTTCTTATTTGCATCTTTTGAGATGAGGTGTATTTGACGTTTCATTTTATTTCTTTTCGTTTGGTATACTGTTAACTTCTATCATAATAATAGCTACCCTGTTTTATTGTTAATTTTTTGTGAAATATAATCAAAAATTTAAAAAAAAAATATAAAATTATTTAAAAATTATTATATAATTTTTTTTCTTAGCGTCCATTTTGCTTCAAATTATACCTTGTGCTTCAAATGTGTATCCAAAAAAAATATTCACACCTTCTATCACAGGGTAGTTATTTTATATTTACATTCGGTATTGAGAAATGTCAAAAAAAAATTAAAAAAAGAAGATAGAAGGGAGGAATAAAAAATACTAAACATGAAGCAAAAGATTCATGTATGGACACTGCTGCACTTTCAAAAGAGAATGCAAAAAACTTTTGCAGCATATGCTTTACAATATGGACGGGGACTTAAGGTTTGCTAAAGCGTGCTTTACATTGTCCCACAAGTCGTACGACATGCCCAATTTGTATGTAGAAGAGCACAAGTCGGATGGTCTAAACGTAATATGTAATGAAACTATAAGATTTTGAGAGAAAATACGGATGAAAATTTGACTTGATTTTTTAAAATTTTTCAAAAAGCAACACACACCATTAGATCAAGGATGCATTTTTATGTAAACAAATGTGAGAAAGCCAGGGAGGGAAAACTGGTTTCATAAATTTATACCAATTATAAAATCAAAATGTACATTTTAGACCACGACAGCACAATTTTATAAAAATATACGTATATTTTCAAAAAGTACACTAAAAATTTTGAGCACGAAAATAACATATTCGAAAGTTATAAAATTAGTTTTCAAGGTTATTAAAAAAAAAAAATTCAATTGCACAAGAACTCCATCCCTGGGGATGTAGTTAAATTAAATGAGACTGTTTTCATCTTACTTGATTTTATCCATATCCATTATCCAATGGTGTAAAGTCCAGAAAACAACCATCAGATTTTTACTCTCTTTTTTGAAATACGGATGGAATTTCATTTTATTTTCTCTCTCATTTTACGTACGACAAATCTTATCGTTTAAAGCTCCCTTAACTGAGCTTGTACAAAGAACGAGTAGAAAAGCGTGCGGTGTAGACAAAGGGGCACAAAAGGAAAATCCATGTGATCAATTGATATTTTTACGTTTATATTTCCTTCTTTTTTGTGCTCTTATTTGCTCGACCTCTAGCACTCTCATTTATAAGATTATGTACATATTAGGTTTTTTTTTTTTATTTTTCTGGTAAAGTTCAGTAAAATGAGAATGAACTATAATTTATCTCAATAAGAGACCAAAATGTACAAAAGTAAGAAAACGCAAAAAACCATAAAATTTACCACAAAATAGGTCTGTGCCAGGTGCAGAGCAAAAGTGCCCAAACATTTGGGAATTAAAAGAAAATTACTCTCTGAATGTGAAAAAGTTCCCCAAAATTGCTGGAACGCAAAAAAACAACTCTTGAATATGTTGAAATACTGTTTACTTGGAAGCTACTTACTTTCTCAAATAAATTTTGTTTTAGTGATTTAGATGAGGTGAAGTATGTCTTACACCGTCTTAAGAATTTTCATGCCAAGAACATTTAGAGCTTCTGGTTCCTCAATGTTTATAGCACCTATAATTACAGAAGATTAGTCATGATTGGGCATGCGCCGATGTGTACATATACAGCATTGAGTCTTTTGAGCATTGATTCGACCATTCCGATATTCTTGTAGGGTAACCATTTAGCGAATCATTCATATTTGCCTCATCGTCGCGATCATAGTCGATGTCTGCTGGTGAATTAATATTGAGCTGATATCACCGATACCAAAAGCAATAAGTTTAGATAACTGTGTTCCATGCCTCAAACTGACAAATGCTTCAGAAATATCTAGAGCCACCACCTTAATTTCGCCAAAATGGTGAATGGGTCGCCACGTTTTTTTCGAGAGGAAGGGGTAGAAGTCTCCCGTAGGGCGTCCTCATATGAACGTTTTCATGTCAAGCAATATTATGTATTATGTACCTTTTTTGCCAATGGGTTGATGTTATTGTCAAGAAAGCAAAGCCCCAATTAAAAAACGGAAGAAATCGTTGAGCTTTGCCCATGTGCCTTTTCGTAAATATATTTTAAACGTTTCGTAGCTGGCCGTGGAACGTCTCGAAGTTCCGTAATCGAAAAGGAGGCAAAAATGGTGCAATGATCCGAATTTTGGAGAGGTGCGCTAATATTCATTTCATACTTGGCTTGGTGTGAAGAGAGAAAAATGTTGGCTGGTGCACAACATTTCATGTCAGCTGCCTAAACATACACTGCCTTGCTCTCCCACATAAGACCAGAGGATGTCCATGACAACTATTACAGCGAAAATCACAAGCCGTAAACGTAAAAGGGGTTTCGAAGGGACACCACAAAAAAGACAAGGTTTGTCACAGAAACAAAAGTCACTTGGTAATGGTGATCAGGTGGTTCTGATAGCACGCTGTGATAATTTTTTTCATAATTGGAAGCAGAAAAGTCAACATTTGAGTATATTTCTATAGAGGACGAAATTTCAGATTATTGTGTTATACTTGTTATATAATCAACACCAGGTGATAGTCATTACATCATTATTTCAGCATATATTCCAGTTATCAAATAAGTGACACACGATGTTTATAATTAAAATTTAAACAAAAAAAATCAATCTAATATTTGAAGCGAACAAGTTTTTAAGCAAGGTTTATTAATATAATGTTGTCGTAAGGCGAATTCGCCAATTCGAATTTTTGTCCAAACGTCAAATTTTTTGTATACATGTGTTTTGTTAAATATAACATAACCTAAAAAGAACGTGTTAAATTTGTATAAAAGGAGTTCAAATTAAATTAATTATTACAAAAAGTAATATATTATGAATTCCCATTATTATAGTATTATATTATTATAATTATTAAACTATTTACAACCAGTTTTCTTAACTTTCTCCCAAAAGTAAACAAACTTTGACGTTCGGCTCAAAAAATACGTTACAAATTCTTGTATCAGCTGGCGGCCGAATTTGCTAATGACTTTACCTAGTAATGAATTTGCCTTGGTATTGTATTGTTTTATCTAAATACAATTTCATTTTGTCAGTCTAAAATTTTAGTTCTCATTTAAATACGATGAAAGTATGTAGCACTATAAATTACAGTATTTAAAAACAACACCGTTTTTATGTGTTACAGACACATCGGAAAAGTAATTCAAAACGCTTTCTTGAGGGAAATCAAATGGTAAATTACATAGACTTTAAAAGCACACGAATATTCATTTATGTTCCATTTAAATGTCTCTCAAATTTATACTGAAAAAAGAAATTTGCTATTTAAATAGCATTTAAAGATAGATCACATTTAAGAACGAACGACTTTTTTGGCCTGTATTACCAAAATTACGAACGTATGCTATCATTTTGAAATTAGTGTATATTCTAAAAGCTGGTTATGATATTTAAACTTGCTGAGTGTGAATACAGTCTTATCTAAAAAGCTGCAAGTACAGCCAAGTCAACAAGAGCAACGCTTAGCTATTGTGCATAAAAACCAAAAGCACCAACGCAAGACATTCTTTCATATAGAAAAAAATTTTACAAGGAAAATTGTGGTTATTAATATCCGGAGAAATGATTTAAGAAGCAGGAATGTAATATAATTTTGTAATTTAAAAATCTATACACAATTATGAGAATTGCATTGCATTACGTATTTAAAATTTATTCGTGGAAAACTTATCCATTTAAATTAAACAAACCCCACCCCTCTAGTTGATTAACCCGGTACTTGTGCATAAACAAATAAAAAAGAAAACTCCAAGTTTTTCACAAGACAGTCTGCCGTCCATTGTGGCACGTCAAATAACATTAAAACGCTTGTATATATAATGTGGGTTACTTAAGTTGTAAAGAAGTGTGTTTGAAAGAATTATAGAAAATTTAAAAATATGTTGAAAAAGAAATAAAATATAACTATATACCTAAAAGACAAAAAAGACACCGTAACAGGTGGCAAGGTGGGAGTGTTCGAAAGAAGATAATTTATGAAAGAAATATAAAGCCATGGAAAATGAATCGGTCAAATCTGAACAAAGTGGTCGGTCTCGACGTTCAAGAAATCACAATAATAATGGAGGAAGTGGATCGATAAATAATGGTTATCACCGGGATCGTACTCGCCACTCACATCGCGGTAATTCTCATTCCAAATCCAAAAACAATCGCAATAGTGATTTAACTCCTTACCAAACAACTATTAATATGACTGGGGACGAAGGTCGCGAAGGCCAAGAAATAATTGAAGTACAAATATTACCGCAGGACGATAACTGGGGTGAGAACACAACTGCAGTTACCGGTAACACATCAGAGCAAAGTATATCGATGGAGGATATTAATAACGCATGGCATCGAGAAATGACTGAAACTGGTATAGGTTTTAAATGTCGTCGTTATATGGAATCAACATTTTCTTTTTTACTTGGATTTGGTGCGTTTTTTTCTCCAATAGCCATGGTAGTGATGCCTCATATGGGCTTTTTTCCATCAGCATTCGATCATCCCGAACTAACACAAACAGTGAGAACCCAGTTGTTGGCGTGTGGAAGTGAATGTAAAGGCCTGTTAATATCAATGGCGGTGCGCCTTCTACTGTTAGCCATTGGATTATGGGCATTATTTATGCGTAATTCGGCAGCAACAATGCCTAGAATATTTTTGTATCGAGCCGTGGTCCTTCTACTGGTAACTTTGTCTACATTTGCTTACTGGCTGTTTTATATAGTACAAGTAAGTTTGAAATTTTTATGTTTTTATGTTAAGCAAGGTTTGGAAGAAGTACAATTTAGTAAAAAAAAAAAATAAAAAAAAAAACCAATTGCCTATGCATAGAAGGCGAAGTTCCGTTATTTACATTGAAAACAACAAAAAATCCGAATTGTTTCTGTTTTCAACATAAATGGGCGAACGATTATTTTCATTCGGCTCCTATCGACAGGCAGTAAATATATCCTATATGATAGAAAATTGAAAAATAACCACAAAATACATTAATAAAAATGTTAGCGGCAACCCATATTTTCCCAGAACAAAGGCTCAAAAGGTTTTTTATTTTCTGTTTTTAGAACGGGAGAAAAGGAAATTACAATTTTATAACTTTTTAACTATCTTTCCTTATTAAAATTTTTGGTTTATTAACTCTCCATTAGATGGCAATGAATAACTACTTGATAGTTATTTCCCGTTTCATTTTCGCTGTACACATGCGTGTAGAATGTTTGAATTACTGATATTTTATTTGAACTATAATTATTGCAAATGAATGAATGAACACTTGATTGTGTTTAAGTTCATAGTTAATTTATCACAATAATATGAAAAATTATTTTTATTAAAGGAAAGAGAACAATTACTCTCCAATATCAGTTGAGGAAATATGTGTGTGAAGTTAAATTTTAAAATGTATAACGCTAGACACAAACCAGTTTTAGACTCATAAAAACATCTCCCATTTTTTCTGATTTACATTTGTGTCAGTTGTTGTCGCAAAGTTCCAGTGGCGAAAGCATAGTCACTGGTCACTGAACAGTAACGGCTTCAACTGTATCCAATCCACAGGCACATCAGAACGCCCTCATTCGTTGGTATTGTGTAGCGCCATCGAAGTAAAATAATTACTAAAAAAATGGCTATTAAAAACGAAGCTTCAAAATTTAATACGAGTCCTTGAGATCAGAGACGCTACAACACTGCTATAGAAACAATGAACGTACAAAATGCAGTCATGTAAGGTAGTGACTTCTTTCATTTCTCCTACTATCGCTTTCCTAATGTTCCAGCACAATGCACCGCACACGTAGGGGTCATCTGAGTGCTGGTTCAAGATAAAAAAACCAACGAATTTAAAATAGTTTTTTTAACGCGTTAACATGGCAATGTTAAACATTTTAAAAACGATTTTTACTTTAAAATTTAAAAAACATATTAAAAAGCAAAAATATAATAAAAAGGGCTTTATAATGTATGTAAATGATCTCCCAATCGTTCGAAATGTTAACAGATTAATTTTTTTTAGAAAGTATCAGAATATTTAAAAAAAAGCATTTTTAGTTCTGTTAAAGGACTGTCTTTTCTCAAAAATGATAGTAAAAGGGCGCAAAAAAAATTTATGGAGTGGTTTTCTAGAAGTGTCTAAATGAATAACAAATCGTTGGAAATGATAACAGCTAAGTTTTTTTTAGAAAATATTTTTTTTTTTTTTTTACACAATATATATTATTTATTGAATCTTCAAAATCAATTGAACTAACAATAAGTATTCAAATCTTAAGAACTAATTGCTAATTATTATTAAGTACAGCCTAGCTGTACAAAATTATTTATTGCTCGTATAGTTTTATTTCCGCGTCTACTACGTTCGGGCTAGGGAAAGAGTATCCCTTCTTTTCAGTCGAATGAACCCTCTTTCGCTTAAAATATTTCGGGATAGTATATTTGGATGATCTTGGAGTTTGGTTAGGTATGACGTTGCGTATGTTGTTATCTCTTGTTTGACTGTCGGAATATTTAAATCCTTGTGTATGTTAGAATTTTTTATATACCACGGCGCATCTGTTATCATTCTCAGTATTTTGTTTTGACACCTTTGAATTTTTTCTATATTGGAAGCTGAGGCAGTGCCCCATAGCTGGATACCATAGCTACATATTGGTTTTAAAATTGCTTTGTAAAGCAAAAGTTTACAGTCCAGTTTTAGCACAGAATTTCGATCAATAAGCCAATTTAGTTGAGTTGCTTTTAATTTCATTTGAGTTAATTTTGCATCGATGTGCTGTTTCATGTTAGCCGTCTATCAATGTGCATCCCTAGATACTTGACCTCCAAACGTTGAGGTATTAACTGGTTGTTGATCAGAATAGGAGGACATGTGTCTCTGCGCAGGGTGAAGGTTATATGTACGCACTTATTCTCATTAACTTTGATTCGCCATTTTTTTAGCCAGCTTTCCAGCTGCGAAGTTTGGTGCTGTAGGCGACGAGATGCTTCGTCAGCACTTTCGTGAATGCTTAAGAAAGCTGTATCATCGGCAAAAGTTGAGGTATGGATGTTCGCGACTGTTGGCAAATCTGCGGTGTATATCAAGTACAGCAATGGACCTAATATGCTGCCTTGGGGAACTCCAGCTTCAATCGGCTGCGGTGATGACAGCCAATCACCTTGTTTTAAAATAAATTTGCGACAAAGCAGGTAACTTTCCAGTAGCTTACAAATATTTTCAGGAAGGTACTGGGTCAGTTTATATATTAATCCCTTATGCCACACTTTATCAAAAGCTTGGGAAACATCGATAAAGAGGGCTGAGCAGTACTTTTTTTCTTCTAGGGTATGCTTTATAACATTCACAAGTCTATGTGTTTGCTCAGTTGTGCTGTGTTTACTTCGAAAGCCAAACTGATGGTCTGGAATGCAGCGCTTTTCGCTAATGATTTTGTTTAACTTGATAGCTAATAATTTTTCAAAAAGCTTAGATAAATTTGGCAAAAGGCTAATTGGCCTGTAGGACTCAACTCTGGTGTGGTCTTTACCTGGCTTAGGTATCATAGTTATTAGTGATATCTTCCATTTAGATGGAAAGTATTCAATGCACAATATCGCGTTCTTTTGAGATATCTGGTAGCACGCCATAGTGAATGATCGGATTGCGGTGTTGCATCAAGGCCTTTAAGATACTCATTTAAATAATCAGTTTTTTTGGATTGTAACATCTCCCTTAGCTTTTTGGTACACTCTATTAGTTTTCTTTTGAGTTGAGGGGATCTATGAAGCTACCACTCTCTTCGAGCTCTTCTTTTTTCAGTTAATAATAATTCGATGTCTGTGGAGCAAATTTTGTCTTGCCTAATTTTGCGTGAATTAATAATAGCGTGCTGTGCCGCCAGCTTGAGACTTTCGTCCAATTGTGTAAGAGTTGCATCTACATCGTCTGGTGTACGAAGTAATACGTTTTGACAGCAGTGAGTAGCAAGGTATTTGCGAAATTTCAACCAATTTGTGTATGTTTTTATTTTTTCAGCTATCTCAGTCGCGTGTGAGTTTTGTGAGAGTGATATTGTAATTATAGTTGGTGAATGATCTGATGATAAGTCAACAGAAGATTCAACAAGAATGGATTTAGCTCCAATGCCCTTTGTGGTTGCGAAATCTATGACATCAGGTGTTTTGTTACGATCAGTTGGCCAATATGTTGGTTGTCCGCTTGAGGCGACCGTCAAACACATTTTGGAAACTACGTTGTATAAAACGCGACCTTTTGGGGTAATCAGGCGTGATCCCCAATACGTGTGCTTTGCATTAAAGTCGCCAGCAGCTAGGAAACTATTGCCCAACGATTTAAAGAATTCAGAGTACTGATCCTCAGCAATTGAAAACCGCGGAGGCGAGTAAATTGACGATATAACTAAGCCTTTGAAAAATTCTTCAAGACAGATCGAAGTTGCTTGAAGATAGTCTTTGCTGACTGCACCCACTAAGTAGTGCTTTATTCTGTTCTTTATTAATATAGCTGAGCCCCACATGCTCTACCACGGGGATCTTTGGCGTCATAAAATGTATAGCCTATTACCTTAAAAACACTTCTAGGTGTTAAATGAGTTTCGGCAATGAGCATAACATCGATTTGTTGATCCGCTAGGAAGTGCTCAAGTTCGTTTTTTGTTGGCGTATGCCGTTAGCGTTCCAGAAACATAACCTTAGGCAGTTCATGGACTTTTTATTACAGCCTGCAAAAGCGCAGTTTGCATATTTATCTGTGTTTGCATCATTGGTAACATGGTATTAACGAAATTTGGAACTGTTTGCACCAACATTTCTATTTTGGCTTCCATTTGGCTGGAATTTATGGGTTGTGGCTGCACTGTAGGCTTGGAGCTGATGTTTGTGGTGTTATTGTTTGTCTTCAGGGCACTGCGCGTTAGAGGCGTGGCTGAATTTGCTTTTAGAATGTTCGCATATGAAATTTGTTGATTATTTGATGTCGGCAGCTGAGGGTAATCATTGGTAACGAGCTGTTCTTGTGTTCGGGAAGCAACATTTCGTATCTGGTTTGACGAGCTTCTAACGAGAGAGTAGACTCTGCACCCTCTATAATTTGCGGTATGGTTTTCGCCACAGTTGCTGCATTTTTTGGCCTTCGGGTCACCTTTTGGCTTTTTGCAGTTTGCTGTACTATGTAGGTCGCCACACACTACACAGACAGCATGTAGCTTGCAGTATGTCTTACTATGGCCAAATTCTTGGCAGTTTTGGCATTGCACAGGTCCTGATCTCTTGTAAGGTTCCTCTATTGTCACCCTACGATGCAACAGATATCTCACGTTGTATATTGAGTGAACTTCACCCTTCTTTAATTTTTTTTTACCTGGCTCAAGTTCGACACGAAAGATGAGCTGTGGTACCTTTTCTTTATTTATTAAGTTTATTACATTTTTTACATTAAAGCCTAGACGCTCCAGGCTGTCCTTTATTTCCTTTGTAGCAACAATGGGGTCAACACCTTTTATGATCACTTGAAGGCCTTTTTCACTTTTAAGCTGATAAGTGTAAAAGCTTTTTTTTTGTTTCCTCAAACGTCTTTACAACTTTTCGATAATTGTCTTCTGTTAGGACTTGAATTTTCGTTTCACTGATTTTACCGCGTCTTACCGGCACGGTGTAAAAAGAGTTCTCACCGATAGTTTCTATCAAATTTTTTATTATAGTGTTCGAGCTTGCCTGTCTTAGATATATTGGAGGTGGTTTTGGGGATTTACCCGAGGTCGTAGGGACGTTATCGTCATTACCCAGAATTGCAAATCGGTTTTGAGAAGAAACGCTAGCGGTTTCCGAATCTCTAGCTACCTTATGTTGAGATGCGATGTTGGCCGATTTCGGGCTACGTTTCCTTTTCGTCACTATTACGTACCTGTCCATACCGGTTTGTGCCTTTTCCTTATCCGAATTCGGAGGCAATGTACCGTCTAAGGGCGTTTTTAAGGCTGAGAATGATGTTTTTGGATCCTCTTTAGATCGCGAGCAATCTGACTCTGATTGTGTTCGCTTGGGTGTTTTAATGGAAACGTAATTACCGTTGTCCACACTCTTCATTAAGTTGTTGCTTGAACGAGTTTTACCTTCATCCGATTTTGTTGTTACGTATAT
The DNA here is from genome assembly GCA_963924685.1 of Dexiosoma caninum. NCBI lineage: Eukaryota > Metazoa > Arthropoda > Insecta > Diptera > Tachinidae > Dexiosoma > Dexiosoma caninum. The sequence continues at coordinate 88,730,961 of OZ004728.1, read as the reverse complement.
ATTCCTTTCGGGAACACTTGAACGACTAGGGCTTATATTTAAGCCATCATGGCTCATTTATTATTTATTTATTTATTTATTGTTAATTTTTGTTTGCTGGGTAAAAAAAGAAAAATATACAGCAAGTAAAGCAGAGCAAAAACAACATAAAATAAAAACTAGCGGTATTTGGTATGCTATATGTTGTTGTTTAATTTATATTGTTTATTATATTATTTGTGAACTAAAAAAATTCTTAGCACTTCACTTCTCACTCTCACTGATAAAAAGCGACTCGAAAAGAAAATATAAAAATATTTTGAAAAAATGCATTTTTAGTTCTGTTAAAGGACTTTCTCAAAAAAGCTGAGAGATGGGCGAAATAATATAATAAAAAGATGGGCGGATGGAAATTGAAGTAATTTATTGTTGTTGTGGCTATTTATGATATCCAATAGCCAAAACCTCTAACATTAGGTGTTTTCATAAAAAAAATTAATTTTTACTGAAATTTAAAATTTTGAATTTCTCTGGAAGATGAGTTTCCGGAAAACGCAGAAAAATGGGCGAATGGAAATTGATGGTTTTTATGGCTGTTGTGGCCATTTACGATTTTTTTTTATCAACAAGTTCTGTCATATACATTTTTATCTTTATTTAGAATAGAATTTAATCGAACTACAGATATTACATATTAATGAAAATTTTCTGTCGCGTTCAAGTTCACAGGTAATTTATCGCAATATTGTTTTTTGATTAGAATAAGTGATTAGAATAGTTAACCTTTCTTTAACTGCCATCCGATGGCGGGTTAATAAACCAAAACAAATTTAATAAGCAAAGACAGTTAAAAAGTTGTATAAAATCTAATTTCGTTCTCACACGTACTGAAAACAGAAGCTTTGTCCATTGGGAATATATGAAGTATGACCTTTACTAGAAACATAAAAAAACAACAAAGATGACAACCTTTTTTTTTTTTTTTTTGGCGTGTGAGGTAGGGTTGAAAATGCCTTCGCACTTACAGAGACCGTCGTCTTCTGCGTCGAGTGGCGTTGCCACTAAAAAATTCCCTCCTCCTCCTCTGGGTAGATTCCTCCCCGGAACCGCTTTCCGCATTACTTCGGGAAAAGATGACAACCTTTGTTAATAGTATGTAGACAGTAACGATTATTCTCGTATGCATTTTCCTAAGCTCTGACGGTTTAAATAGATGATATTGATGACTACAACTTCCTCTCAGTTGACACAAAGAGTACTGATGACATGCGTAGTGGCATAGAACATATGTACGTATTATACTCAACTAGTGTTGGAGATTAACTGTTTGTTTTTCTCTTATTCTAATCAAAAAAGTAATTTTTTACAATATTGTGATAAATTAACTGTGAACTTGAACACGATAGGAAATTTTCAGTACCATGTTTATCTTTGTTATGATGATTATAACATGGCTTCTCAACCATAATGATTAGCATTACAAAAACATTTACGAAGAAAATTTAAAGCAGGATATATATTTATTTTTATGGTCCAATTAAATTGGGCCAGGAAGCACATAGACCAAGAATATCTATTGTGCAAAGCCCCTCATATTAAACCTCCATCCTAAAGCCTTTGAGGAAACCCAGCACTATTTGGGGTCTGGTGTTCCATAACTTGTGTGGAACATTCAATTTCAATTTTGCAATTCCACCCAGATGGCGAAACCTCTGTCTTCGGAGTGCAAAAGGATCAAAAAGAACGTGTTCAGAGTTTTTAGTGTCTCATACACCTCATTACCAGGAACCCAGCCTAATGCAACGGCGTTAAAGTTCCCCAAATCATTGAGAAGTTCCAAGCACTCACATGCCCTTTTTGTGGTTATCATGGTCAACTGAAGGGCCGCCTGACTATCCGATACTACTTAGATGTGAGCCCCCTCTTCTTACGGAAGCACTCGGCCACACATGTTCCGATGTCATGAATCTGCACCCGGAAAACTGTAGGATATACACTCATTGTAATCGAATTTCTGAATCGGAGCCCGCTGATTCCTGCTCGTGTTTTCCATCCTCCTGCTTGGACTTATCAGTATACCATACCTGAGATCACGGGTCAAAGTTGATAGTTGGTCCGCCAGATCTCACGGTCGTTGATAGTCTGAAGAGAGAACCATAGTCCCCAGATGTCCCCACTCTTTAGCTCCGAAATTCCCACCAATCTCTGGGCACTGGAACTTGCCTCCCCCTCGATCAAGAAGGAAAGTGGCAGGATGCACAAAAGATCAGTAATTGCATCAGTCGGACAAGACCTCATTGCCCCAGTAATGCCAACACAGATGGTTCGATGTAGTTTACCCAACACGTTCCTAGCCCTTCTCTGCATGGGCACACCAAAGACGCATAGGTGACTATCGGCTTCACCACCATATTGAATTTTTAGAAGGTTATTCTGGGATTCAGACCTCAGGTCCTACCAAAGAGTCTCTTGCAGTATGCTGATCGTCATACATCTTAGCATAGTCAGAATTCATGTGATTGATTGTAGGAGTTACTTAATAGAAGGGTATCATCTATTGCCTCTAGGGAAGCAATGTCAAAAGTATTCCAAATGTCAATAAACTCACACGGGGATATTTGTTTGGACTCGATACCCGATACTCGATAGTAACAAGATTCACAGTGGATTTACACCGTTTCTTTTAATCTTCGACCAGCATTCAGGAGATGACCCGTACACATGCAATGTATTGTGTTGGAACTAGAGGAAAGGGATAGTAGGAGAAATGACAAGAGGTGAAGCTCCACTATCTCACAACACTGATTTTGCACGTTATTTATTTTTATAGCAGTGTTGTAGCGTCTCTGATGGCAAGGAGACGTATTAAATTTTGAAGCTTCGTTTTTAGATCTGATGTGCCTGTGAATTGGTTACAGGTGAACCCGATACTGTTAAGTGACCAGTGACTATGCCTTTTGCCACTGAAACCTTCAGACAACAACTGACACAAAGCCACATAAATGCACATCAGAAAAAATGCGAGATGTTTTTATGATTTAGGCTGAAACCAGGGTTAAACCCAGAAAAATTTTTCGTTTTGTAGTCAACGTGCATGTGTTATTGTAACAAAGTCGTTTCGATAATCACTGTTCGTTTATTGTTGCATATTGAGATTAAATACATAAAGATAAAGGTTGAGTAGGGGCGCGGACGTGGTTGTTATCAGCGAACAATACGGTCCGATGCACCGAGGATTCTGGCTCGGGGACGAAATGGGTACGGCGGCGCTCTGGCTACCTGGCGGCGGTGAACTCGCGGTTGCGCGGTACGGGATTTTGTGCTGGTGAGCTGTTACCTCACTCCTAGCGATAGTGTGGCGTGATTTAGGGCGAAGATGGCCGCTATCGAGGACGCTCTGGCTGGTATGGCCGGATCCTTTGTGGTGGCCGGTGATTTCGATGCCAGGGCTGTGGAGTGGGGTGATCCGGTGACGAGCTTTAGGGGGAAGTGCGTCCTGGATATGGAGGCCAGGTTGGGCCTGGTGGTCATGAACGCTGGTGGTGCGACCACCTTCAGGCGGCCGGGGTGCGAGTTCACCACTCCTGACATCACTTTGGTATCCGAGAATCTGTCTGGGATGATCGAAGGATGGAGGGTGCTCGAGGAGTATACTGGGAGTGATCACCAGTATGTTGAGTTTGGGATAGTATCAGGGGCGGGCGTCGCGCGGGTGCACGAGGGGAGAGGCACGCGTTGTTGGAACGTTGCGATGTTAGACCGCGGGGCGTTCTTGGCCGGTTTCGACGGTACTACGGTTTTGGACGGTGGGGTAGACGCTGACTCCCTGGCGGGTGCTATGATGCGGCGCATTGTCCGTGGATGCGACGGGCGGGGAGGCGACCTGTGTACTGGTGGACGCCGGAGTTTGCTGGACTCAGGCGTGACTGCCTCCGCAATAGGAGGGTCTATACTAGGGCTAGGCGGGCCGGCGAGGCTCTACTGGAGGCCCATCAGTACAGGCGGTCCCGCGGGGCGTTGCGTCGCGCGATTATGGCGAGCAAGAGGGCGAAATGGGAGGAACTTCGGAGCGACCTGAACCGTGATCCATGGGGACTCAGCTATAGAATCGTGGCGGGAAAATTGGGCGCGAGCCGCGCTGGGGTGCAATTGGACGGCTCGCGGATCGATGCGATTGTGGGGGCCTGTTCCCCACACACCCTCCGCTGGGCGGCGAACTTGGATTCTACGATGATGAGGTACCACCGCCCTTTACCGGGAGGGAGCTGAGGATCGCCGCCGGGGCTTTTAGGACGGGAAAAGCCCCTGGCCCGGATGGAGTACCGTCGGAGGTGCTGAAGATCCTGGCTGAGAGCAGGCCGGAAGCATTGCTTCCGGTATATGATGCTTGTTTAGTCCAGGGCGTCTTCCCAAGACGCTGGAAGACACAGCGGCTCGTGCTTGTTAGCAAGGGCAGGGGCGATCCGACCCAGCCATCGGCTTATCGGCCACTTTGCATGTTGGATGGTGCCGGCAAGCTGCTAGAGAAGCTACTGCAAAGAAGGCTGGCGGAGGCCGTGAGGATGGCTGGGGGGCTGTCGGATAGACAGCATGGCTTCAGACCTGGCAGGTCAACGCTCGGGGCGATTGCTGATGTGGTTGAGTGCTTCGAGCGCGCTCAGAGCGAGAGGCGCTATTATCCGAAGCGCATAGTTGTCCTGGCAACACTCGACGTTCGGAAAGCCTTCAACAGCCTACGATGGGCTGATGTTCTAGATGCGCTACGGGGGAGGTTCCGTATTCCCGGATACTTGTACAGAATTCTCCGTAGTTATCTGGACGATCGGGTACTGTTGTACGATACGCCGACGGGGCGGAGGAGCAGGACGATCACGCGGCACAGGGATCTGTGCTGGGCCCGGACCTATGGAATCTGACCTACGATGGGATCTTTGGGGTGGAAATGCCCGAGGATGCTCAGCTCGTGGGATACGCGGATGATATAGCGGCGGTGATCTTGGCGCGGGATATGGATGACGCCTGGGGGAAGCTGAACCGGGTCATGATTAGGACCCGGATGTGGCTGGAGGACGACGGCTTGGTATTACTTGTAAAATAATATGTAATAGAGATAATAGATAAGAGGTAATATTACAATAATTGGCAATATATTTACATTTGTTTCAATAGTAGTATATATTTTATAGATAGCAATATATTTCATATATTTAAAGTAACGTTTTTTTTTATTGTTTAATTGATTATACAATAAAGTGTGGCACAAACACAACAAAAATGTCTTACAAGCATTTCATGAAATTGCAATTAGTGTGTATGTATTACTTGCTCATTGCAAAACACATACTTCAGAAAATATTTCTTTTGTTTCACGATCAAAACATTGAAGAAGAGAACACAAGTACAACAAAACAATGTTAAAATAAAACAAGGCTGAAGTAGAAGAGAAATGAAGTAGAACATCAAAACTATTTTGGAACATTCAAAACATGTTTGAATAACTCGTAGACAAACTTGCAAAGAAACTTTTGCATTTTTTATGAACATAAAAAATCGAATGTATACAAATAAAATAAAAATATCACAATTCATATTAGGTTTGAGGTTCGTTTGTAAGGTTCTTTAAAGAAAAATATTTAAAATTCTCGCAAAAAATTTAAAAAATTTATAATTTCACCTACATTTAATGTATCCATTTCAATATATATTTAAGATTACTAAAATTTAGAAAAATCACGAAAATCAGAAAGTTGAAATTATGAAAAAAAATTATATACGTGCTTTTTACGCTTTTTTGTGTTTGTTCTTGTGTACTCGATGCTTTTGGTGTAGTTTACCGTTTTTTTTTATTTCATTGGCTGTTTTTGTTTTGATGTTCTGCTTCATTTGAACACACAAGCACAAGCAAAACTATAGAGAGAAACTTTTCGAATGGTGCTCGTTTTGTTTCAGTGAGAGTCATGTTTTGTTATGCTTGTTTTGTTGAGAATGTTTACACTGGAATACACGGCTTGAAAGTAGTGTGCTTTAGAATACAGAACTTTCAATACATTTTGTACAGCTCTTTAGTATATACATACATATATGTATTTCAATACATTTTGTACAGCTCTTTATTATACAATTCAAAATAAAAGAAAAAACGTCAAAAGGCTCCCCCCATAAACAAAGATCGTAACAAAAATATGATTTATAGAAAAAATTTGAAATGAATTAAAATGAATTGCTCCTGTAACCAGAAATAGAAGAAAGTGACTGCAGAGAAGGAAAGAATAAGGTAGAAAATAAAAATAAGAGAACACACAGAAAAAAAAGAAAAAGCACAATTTTAAAATTAGAATCATATATAAAGAGATAAATTCAGTTAAAATAAGAGAACACAATTTATATTTAAGTAGATAGAAAGAGGAAGAATAAAGTTAAGAGAAACTAATTTTTATTTAAGTATAGACGGATGAGTATTAGTTCAGAATTATCTTTTTAAAATTTGTAACTGTGTGTACGAAAACAGTCTTAATTGGGGTGGCAAATTATTCCAGATATGACAAATTCTTATCACAAAGGATCGTTCGAAAATTGAGCGGCAAATAAGTGGTACCTCAAGCTGAGTGGCTCAAGTTGAGCGAATGAAACTAAAACAATGAGCCAGAGCAACAGGTCTCCTATATTTCATAACTTTATAAAAATGTACTAAAATACGCGTCTTAATATAATCATAGAAGGAGCATCCAAGGACAGTAGAAATATGTGCAGAAACTCGATCATGATCACGTATTCTGATGGAAAAAATATAACGAACTATCTTCCTTACAATTCTCAAAAAACGATCTGTATAAATAAAAAACTTACCAGAAAAATACTTAAAGACAATAATTCAAGGGCGATAGTAATAACGCATTAGCCAAACGGTATCTAACGACATTAGGTGTATATTCCCTCAACGCGTACAGTCTCGTCAAAGAATGACATATTCTGTTCGATAGTGTATCAATATGAGGGCTAAAATTTAGGAAAGAATCGATGATGACACCCAAACATTTAAAAGAGTCAAAATAGCTAATAGATTCGCCATTCATGAAAATAGTAGGGTAGGTATAATCGTGATTAGGCAGTTTAAAGTGGTGCATTCGACTTACTTGAATTCACATTAAAATAATCCGACTGCAGTCGATTTGATACCAAGGCCAAGTGATCATTTACACGAGTTTCAAATAGTTCATTCGGAAAAGTACTTGAAGAATATAGAAGAAATATGTAATCAGCAAAGATATAGGGCTGGCAGAAAGCAGAATACATGACTGAAATACAGTCATTTATATATAGTAAAAAGAGAATGTGACCCATAACAGAACCCTGCGGTATATCAGAAGTTACATTGCCCACACTTGAATCAAAACCATTTGAAGATACGAATTGCGATCGGTCAGTTAGTTAAGAGTATATCAATTTGCAAGCAGTATTGCAAAAATTAAAATTTCGTCTAAGTTTATTAATAAGCAACGAGTAGCTTACGCGATCAAATGCCATTGAAAGGTCTAAGGATACCACAATATATCTATTATTCCTATCAAGTAATTTTCTAGCCGTATCAGTAAGTGTAAGAAGCAAAGAACTAGTGCTATGATTATGGCGAAAAAAGCATATTGTCTGGAATGAAGTAGTCGTTCGCAATGTGTTAGTATTTGTCTTTTCATTATATTCTCAACAATCTTCAATAATGCTGGTAATATGCTATATTTTACCTTCCCTCCCTACCTTCCGAGTGCCTACTCGTATAACGCATTTGAGTTCTCTGACTATATGAAGAGTGCGCACCCGTACATCAAATGGGAGTGCCACATGCAAAAAAAGATCAGGCTAGTCCCTCTGATAAAATTGCTAGTTTTCTTATTTTTCCTATTATTTACTCTCCCGTATACTGAATTTCAACTTTATCTTTACTTTAATATCAAGTCATTCAGACCAAAATGAAAAACTTCAGCTTTAATGGTTCTCAAGATATACAAAAATCATTATGGACTTTGTATGGGGACTTTAAGGGTTAATATTGAAAGAGTATTGATAATATTCAAACACAAATAAAAGTCTTTATTGATTCAAACCCAAAAAAATGAAATATATTTAGTTTGTATGGACTACAAGTTTCTATAATTGGTAATATTATCAGCACAGTTTTGCCCATCTTTGCGTTATATCCCACAGAACAAAGCGGCGGATTTTATCATTAAAAAAAAGCATCTCAAAATTTCGTGCCAACCCTGGGGATTGACCAAAATTTCGGCTATTAAATTTTAAAAATATAACGATATTTTATCTTAACAACCGTGTGAACATACAATTTTTGTGTGACAACATCGTCACAAAATGTATTGTCGGTGCATTGTATGCCAATAATATTGTCACAATTCTGACAATCGTGAGAACACCCTTCATTTCCATTGAACAATTACACAATTTACAGTCATTTGTTATTGTCGCATGCGCTTCATTTAGTTCACCGTACAATGACACCATTGGCAGATAAATATTTATGTTCAGAATGCTGCCCATAAATATTTAGATACAATGTTAAAAGTTGGATCTGGCAACGTTTGCCATACAATAATCTGACAACCGTGTGAACAGACAATTATTATTGGTAGAAAAATTTATTTTCGTAGAACTGTGTGCCAATGAAATTGTATGGTTTTCTTTCAATAGTGGGAACAGACAAATTACCAGATGGTAACAATTTTTCATTGTGAGTGCATTGACACCATATTGCCGTATCCTACAATATTGTATAATCTGACAATCGTGTGAACATAGCTTTACAGTCTCTCTTAACTTTTTTTTTGAATTTTTTGTTACATGTTATTTCATATTTAATTAGTCAATATTTTTATTATTTAAAATTTATCTTGTAAAAAAGTGAGTTAAAAAGAAGTTTCGTACATTTTTTCTCAAGTTTTTCTTTACGTGTGGTGAATGTGAGTGGTAGGGTATGGCGGGGTGGTTAGGTATGAGTCATGAAACTATCATTTTACCATTAAATAGATCTAATATTTTTTTATCTTGGATCAGCACTCAGAAATTGACCCCTACACATGCGATGCATTGTGCTGGAACTAGAGGAAAGGGATAGTAGGAGAAATGATAGGAGGTGAAGCGTCGCTATCTTACAAAACTGCATTTTGCACGTTCATTGTTTCTATAGCAGTGTTGTAACGTCTGTGATGTCAAGGAGACGTATTAAATTTTGAAGCTTAATTTTTAGTAGCCATTTTTAGTAATTATTTTTCTTCGCCGGTGTTACACAATACCAACGAAGGAGGGCGTTCTCTTGTGCCTGTGGATTGGATACAGCCTTCGCCACTGAAATCTTCCGACAGCAACTGACACAAAGGCACACAAATACACATCAGAAAAAATGCGAGTGGTTTTTATGAGTCTGAAACTGGAGTTGCACGTAGGATAATTTTTCGTTTTGTAGTCAACGTGCAGACTACTTCGACCGTCAGCACTCTCAATAGATCTAAAGCCGTGACCGAAGTTTCACGATGATACCTGTACTGGAAGTGTTTTTGGCCATACAGCTCCGACCACTGTGCACTGTAGCCAAAACAGGTTATTTCGGTAAGAAAAACCAGATTTCAGATTTCTCAGACAGTGCTATCGTATTGTGCATTAATTGAGACGAACGACGAACTTCGTCTAGCACAACGAATTCGTCGCTAACAATTCGCTACGTAAATTCGCAGTGTGGTATACAATTACGACTATAAAATTACAGCCGTTATAATCTGAAAAGTTGGTTGCTGGCTGTGTTACCGTATAAAAAAAATTACTTGAAAAAAATTAACTTTAACAAAAAACAATTAAAAAGCAATTTTATGGTAAATAATTTTATATATTTAACTTAAATGATATACATATGTTGAGATTAAACAATTATTAAAAGAAAAATAAACTTTATTTGCTAATATATTTGAAAACAAAAATGAAAAACGGTCACTGCGTTAATTTGTTCGCCGTTCGTCGGCGTATGAAATATAAATAAATCGATTGGAAAGTTCGTCACGCAATACAAATTTTGTCAACGGCGGTGTTGTGTTAATATGCGTATGCACAAATGTGTTTTATTTCTGATGGCAAAAGTTCACAACCAATAATTCTTCGTTCGTCCTTAATGTGTTCCTTATGTAAATGCGCTACTAAACTGAAAGAGTTGAACATGTCACTTTAATGAACTAATAAACTAGAGCTAATAAAATAAGGAACAAATCTAGTTTATGGAAGCCACTCCAAATTTAAAAAAAATTATCTTAGGTGATAGAAAATTAAATTCTAAGAAAAAAAAGTTTAGTACAAAAATCTACGGTAACGCATAGTTTGGGAGTTACGGACCTACAAAATCGTCGATATATTTTGCCATTTTCATTAGAAGTGTTTGATTCATTGCAACAATATTGGTATGGCTGCCTTCCTAAACATCCGTATGCAATGTCAAAACAGTGTTTAAGAAAAGCAGTAATATTTTGCCATATTTTGTATAGAGTTAATAAATTTCAAGGATTTTCTCCTCTATGGTATAATACACACCGGCTTCGCTAACTAAAGGTTTTCTGCATAGCCGGCCTTCGGCTAAGAATTTTCACCTCTACACATTTTATCATCCCAATATGTGAAATTTTACCATCATGTGATCGGTATTTTCACAAGCTTTCCAATGATACCCATATTGACCACTAAACTTTTTTTCTTAAAATTAAATTTTCTATCAGATAAGTTACCTTTTTTTAAATTCGGAGTGGCTTCCACAAACTAGATTTAAGCCAAAAACTTACCTTAAGTCTAGTTGGATCCACAAACAGTAGCTGGGGTTTGATTGCCTCTCTTTAGTTGATTGGCAGAATTCATTTGCTGTTGAGGATTTGTGTTAGTAGACGCTGAGCATACAACTCCAGAACGCGTACTGTTCGTGCCACCGACAGACAGCAACGCGTTTTCTGCTTGAGTTTGAGATCGCGTCTTACGCATTACAAAGATAAAAACTTACAAAAAGATTTATTAGACACACACGCACACGATATATAAAATTTCCAAGGAAATACAGATTCAAACCACTATTATTTCTTTCTCTTAATTTGTGTTTGATGTTGGGCTTATGTTAGATTATTGTTACTATTAAACATTTATGGAGATTGGGATTTTATTATAATTTACAAATATTTATCGTGCGTCAAATTTTCCAAAAATTCGGATTGGCTTCCATAAACTAGATTTAAGCCTAAAATAGAGTTACTATTACAGATGTCGTATTAATTGTGGTTGATGTACAATTTTTGAATTTATAATTAAATTTTTATCATTACAAACTGCGTAATTAATTATTTTAGGAATAAATAGTAAATGTGAAAAATCATTATGATGAACGAATTAACAAAATATAAAAAAATATACTTTCGGAAAAAGAATAAATAAATAAAATGTTTTCTCTTTCGTTGTAGGTTACAAACGGAGCAAAAATTGTAGTGGAAACTGGGGGCGAAGCTGTCGACTATAAGTCTTTAGTGGCCTATGCAACTAATTTAGTTGATACTCTTCTGTTTATTCATTACATTGCTGTTGTTTTGTTAGAATTGAGGCAAAATCAGTCAACATATTATGTCAAAATTATACGCTCACCAGATGGTATATCACGGTCTTATACATTCGGCCAACTTAGTATACAAAGAGCTGCCGTGTGGGTTCTGCAGCGTTATTATGTTGATTTTCCTATTTATAATCCTTATTTAGAACGAATACCCATATCCAAATCTCAAAGAAATAAAATAACAACTAGTTTTAAGTACTATGAAGTTGATGGTGTTAATAACTCACAACAACAGAGCCAAAATAGAGCTGTACTAGCTGCAAATGCTAGGCGTCGAGATTCTTCACATAATGAACGTTTCTATGAAGAGCATGAATACGAACGAAGAGTGAAGAAGCGAAGAGCACGTTTGATAACAGCAGCTGAGGAAGCGTTTACACATATCAAACGCATACACAATGAACCAGCACCAGCCGTGCCACTAGATCCGAATGAAGCAGCACAAGCTGTGTTTCCCTCAATGGCTCGGGCTTTACAAAAGTACTTGCGGGTAACTAGACAACAGCCTAGACACACATTTGAAAGCATACTTAAGCATTTGGCACATTGCCTCAAGCATGATTTGTCCCCTCGAGCATTTTTAGAACCGTATCTGACTGAATCACCAGTTTTGCAAAGTGAAAAAGAACGTAGATGGGTGCAGTCTTGGTCACTTATATGCGACGAATTAGTATCACGGCCAATCGCAGGTACTGTAACATTCCAACTGATACAGAATGATGTATCATTAATGGTGTCAATACACAAGTTACCACACTTTAATATTGCGGAAGAGGTGGTAGATCCCAAAAGTAATAAATTTGTATTGAAACTCAACTCTGAGACATCTGTATGACAACAGCAATCCCAAACTCCAACTATAACACCAACGCACAGTAACATTACACAATCATCTTATTTGCATGTTTTTGTTTAGAATTCAACGAACACATCAAGAGAAACGGGAGTCAAGGGTGAGTGTTTCCTGATGGCATTTTAGTTATTGATTGTAAAAAAGTTCAGCAAAATATGCTCAGCTTATCAAACTTTGTAGAACGCGAGACCAATATACATATGTATTTTAATTTCACCATAAATACGAAATAACCAAGCCGTGGCATCCAAAAATATTCTATTTATTCCTTATAAAATAAAAAAAAAATACATATCAACAAAATCATTAATGAAAAAAATGGCTAAATTTGATTTTAGTCTCCAGTCTCTGATATTTACATACACAATATACATACATATATTTTACATTTTTAAGTGTTTACTTTAAGTATAAAAATTTAAATTTTCGTTTTTTTTTGTTTGCTTCGTACCATTTAAAGAAAAAAAAGCACAGTTTAATATTGGAATATTTTGAATTTATTATTATTATTATTATGAGTTATATTAAAAGAAATTAATTATAAATTACTTTGTATAATACAAAAAATTCCAGTCGTAAAGCAGCTTTCGCTTCAAAGTAATTATTTTTTTATGTGCGGTTAGGCTTGTGTTTTTTGACTTTCGAGAATTTTGCGTATCGCTTGCTCGTATCGGTTCCTTGGGGAATTTTAAATATTAACAAGATATCCAGTGTTCACAAAAAACATGTAGTCATTAAAATTTTTTTCTGCGCTATTGAAAATTAAACAACTGTACAATTATTTATCTATGATTGTTATGGTTTAGTCGGTCTATATGCGGCATTTCATTTGTTGCTAATAGCTGCGTTCGTTTACCCCAAAATTTGTGCAAATTATGCTGAAAACCATTCGTTTACACAAAAATGTACAAAAGAGAACACCATTTGAGAGAGTAAAATGACAGTTCTTTTCTGAGACTCTGTAAATTTTTATTAAACAAATTTTTGCTTGTAGAATCCACTGGAAAAGAATATGGTTCAAAAATAAAAAATCGAAATTAAGCAAATAAAACTTTTCAAATTTTCATACAAATATTTAAAAGAAAAGAAACGCTGCATTAAAACTGTAACAAAAAGTAAAAATAATAGGCTTCGACGTGAAAAAAAAAATTAAATACGTGAATAATAATTTTAAAATTCATCAGCTTTTATCTCTGTCCTGTTTGAAAAGTTAACCAAAGTTAAAATGGATGACATTGTTGCAACTGGTATAATTTCAAGCAGTGAAAGTCTGGAACAGCATAAGAATGATGGTGGTATGTTAATTTAAGGGTTAATATTGAAAGAGTATTGATAATATTCAAACACAAATAAAAGTCTTTATTGATTCAAACCCAAAAAAACATCAATTTAACATAAAATAACAAGAAACCGTATAAAATATCAATGCGTGCGTCAATTTTCGTGGTTCGTTTGATACTGCCCATCGCTCGAATACTTTTTTGTCTTTTGCTTACAGTCGGCCATCCTTTCAAACAATCGACCTCGATTGCAAGTAGTATTTTTGTCCTCATCATCAGCGTCTCCATCTTCATGTCTAGAATAATCGTCTTCTTCAGCTGGTAAAATACACCAAGGCTTTATATTATCAGATGCACAAATGGATTTGTAGTGACCCTGCGACATTCAGCTTTCATATTCAGACGTTGATTTTTTAATAATATTGTTCGTCAGTAATTCGTTTACAATTTTTCGAACTGATTCTTTTCTCATTTCTGGCAATCTATACGGTTTCGATACGATAGGTTCATTTGTTGTTATTTTTATTTTCATTTCTATAGCACCTGTCAACCCGATCTCATTTAACTCATTGCCACAGATATCGCGATATTCGTTAATTAGTTCGAATAAATCTGATCGCGTCGTCTGATCAATATTACCGTGTTTAATGTTCAATAAATTATTATTAGATTGTTCGTCAAGTTTAGTTTTTAAAACGCCAAAATTTTCAAAATATTGATCATTACCGTTACAGATCAAACGGATTTTATTCCTGGAAAAGATGTCGCTACCAATAATTAAGTCTAGCGTAAATATATCATCATCCGCAATATATAAATCTACAAACAATTCAATGTCGTCCACGGTTTGCTTCGCATTTATCATTTCGTTAAGGTTTTTGTACCGCCACAAACTCCGCTGATACGTACGCTACATGTTTTTTTGTTACAGACGATTTTAGCCGCTTGCGATTTTTAATCATGCTGCACACGCTTCCTGTGTCAATTAATGCAAACATTTTGGCACCGTTGACCACGACTGGCTTATCAGTAGAATACTTCCTGACGTTGTGAGAATTTCGAAAACTTGACTTACCACAGTTTTCAGGTGATCCTTTTGGGTGCACTCGTTGACAATCTTTACATCTCGCTCTTCGTTGTGGTTTAGGACATGCGCTTGAATTATGTCCTGTTTCGGAACAATTAAAGCATATGATTGGGTTACGGTCCGTTGTCGTCTTAGATGCGTGAAATTGCGGCTTATTAATATTCATGTAGTCGTTTCGTTTTGGTAGCGGCGTTGATTTTACGCGCAGAAGAACAACTAGCAATATTCGCAAAATAATCTTCGAAAGCGTCGCGCATTTCCTTCATAGTCTTAAAATGAACAGCGGCTTTAGCGGTTTGTAGTTCTCGATGCTTCATACCTTCACGAGTATATTTAACTATTGCTGATTCGCTGAAACCGAAACGTCTACCTAATGCAGTCATTCTAAAACAGTACTCATCTATCGACTCACCTGTCTTTCGTGTAGCGTTAGACATTTTAAAGTGTATATCTGCTTCGTCCGGGGTGATTCCGAACTCATATCTAAGTGCTGCTGCAAGTTCGCGCCACGTAACATAGGGTTCTGTCGAAGCATCAAGCCATAATTTCGCTGGACCTATTAAATTTGGTAAAAGCTGCTAATACGAGGCATGTTTCATCCCAGTTGTACGCGCGCGTAGACCTCTCAACTCTATCGATGAACTGTTCAACGCTAAACAGTGCGTCTTTTGTAGGATCGTACTCCGGAAGAGATATAAGCGGCATACTTGCGAACAGTTACTTTAAGTTGATATAAATGAAAAATTTTTTTTTTTTAACAAGCGTTATTTATATCTCGTAATAGTGCTTTTTTCGTTACTGTAATACTTTAATTCACAGAATACAAATTACTTTCATGTACGTTTCGTTAATACCCAGTATGTAATCGTTTTTAAAATACATCAACACCGTTTATTAATCGTTTTCGTATTTCGTTTTTCCGTGATCTCACTGTTTTTTCTTCCGTTTTATAAAACTATGTATGTATTTACTACTTACAATTCACATACCTATTTTTATATTCGGTAACGTTCTTTTTAGTCCAATCAACTACCAAAAAAAACTCACTATTGCCACATTTAACATATTTTTCGGTTTTATTCGTCTCTATATTATGACGCCATTCAAAAAAAAAATATGTATGCGAAATAGTTTAATATTTTCATCAAGTAGGTGAACAATTTATGTAAGAAGACTAGAAAATTTTGATTTTGAAATGAATACATTTTCTATACAGTATGTAAAAGAAACATAAAATAGTTCAATGTTTTAGTTATCAAATAAGTAAATCAACTGGTGTAAAAAAACTTGAAATGCTCATATGTTCGTGGTGGTACTGTCATCAGCTGTTGATTTTGAGACACTTTTGTATTTAAACTGTCGTTTTTTTTGTCGCTGCATTGCCTTACGAATTTGTTCTTCGGCTGATCCAGCGTTAGTGTCTTTTTGTAATGAAACATATTCTGAAATGAGAAGATGCACAAAAATTATTAATTTATTAGAGTAAGGAAAAAATCATTAGTACAAATAATTATCTATGAGAACACTATATATATTTTCTAATTTCTTCAAACTTTGTTTTCCATGGACACCGTCAACATTAAATTGCAATAAAACCTTGTCATCAATAACATATTTAAAACTTTTTAACACACCGGCAGTTTTTAGAATTGATTTCACAGCTTGAACCTAAAAGATTAGTAGCAGGATAAATTTAAAAGAAAAGTACATACATATGTATATGATAGTAAAAAGCATGATAAAATACTCACATAAAGATTTCTATTTTCTTCATTTATTGCCTCATTCATCTGAATCAGCTTTTATACAGTTGTAATTGGAAATTCTTTGTGAATTGGAACTTCTTCGTACTGTTTCTTTAAAATAGTTTCTGCCACCACTTTGACTTAAAAACTGAAACTGCTTCCATGATAATTTTAAGCTGACCTATAAAAATTTAATTAAATACATATGTAGTATATAACAACTTCAAGCTACCCGCAGTAACAATTAAAAGTGGTACCTTGAATAACGTTAATTTGCTTCTGCATATTTGTTGTAATATCTTTCAATTCATCCATACACTTTATTAAGGAATTTTTTTCAGAGCTTGTAAGAACTTGGTCTGAAATTAAATTTATATATGTAGGGTAAACTCAATTTTTTATTCCTTTTTAAATAGGTCTATAGTGTTCTACTTACTTTCAGTATTTATTGCAAGTGCTATGCGTCCAATTTTCTTACTGGGACTAACGAGATTCGACATGATAGTAATTTTTGGTTGGATTGAAACTTTCTGATTAAAATAAAGTAACAATAATTAATGGCATTCATGTAAAATTGCCGATAGTAACAACTTGTTCATGTATGAAAGAGCTACAGCCTTACATTCTATGTCTGACAATGAAAATATTTCGCTATTTCCGATGGTTGTGAATCTACCAAAGAAACTCCTAATGATATTGAGTCACATGGATCATTGTAAAAACTTTGCATATTCATAAATCTTCGACATATTAGTATTCCTCCATTCTCATGGGAAAAATCTTGAATTTGTACAGGTATTGTACTTTTAACATAACAAATATTGTTTGGATTTTTTTTAGTTAAAATGCTATTTCGAAATCCATACTGTTTTCCCAATGAGTCGAGTCCGTCTAAATATTCCGATGCCAGAACCTTTTCTTCAACAACTTTTCTATATATTTGTTGAAGAATTTTTGGACGGTTTTTTTTACTGACTTTTTAATATTTTGCAATTCATTTTCAAACGCATAGCAAGAGTTCTGTGTTGGACAACCAATTTTCTCAATAGTTTCTTTTAAATGAAGCAATCCGTGTACATTGTACGATACACTATTTTCGCCGAAAATAATTGGAAAGTTTTCCACAAAAGTATTGAGGAGGATTTGCGCAGTTTTTAAATTTGAAATGCATACTTTGGACAATACAGCATCCTATATGCGCAATTTAATAGCAGGAATTCATAGTAAATATCTTCCTCTACTTCACCTCTCCAACCAATCAATCCAGTATAGAGCAAAAATTGCGTCAGTTCTGTGGCTTTCCAATTTGAAATCTCGTCCAATGAACGAGGTTTACGTACAAAATGTTTTGTTACGTTACTTCGCATACTGCCAAGTTTATCGGATATGATTTTGACACTTTTATCGGAAATTTTTTTTTTTTTATAAGTCTCAATAAAAATTTTCGCATTACCCCCAGGTCTACCAAATGAATACAGTCAGAGGTACCTGCGTTACCATTGATATATTTAAGTTTTCCAATGGTGTTTTTGTTGTTAGATGCGATTTAACATGGTGATTTGGATATTTGCGTACACGAAAGTCCTCATCAGTGATAAGTATTCCAGACGTTGTACTATATGTCAGAACCCCATCGGCTTTTCTTACAATTTGGGTACACTTGGAACACCCATAGCGAGAAGTATGAGACGGTGTACCAGTAATGAATGCTCTTGCCGGAGCATCGCATAAAATTGCCCTAATTTCTATTGAATATAATTTACGTTCCAATTCTAATCCATTTTGGATATAAAACAATAACTCATCAACTACTTTCAGAAAGATGTCAGAACAGAAGGGCTTACTTTAGCCTAAAAAACCCCAATTGGAAAAACTGGCTGACTTTTAACATTGACTGCTCGCAGAGTTGAGTCTTTCAACTGTGAAAAAGAGGCAACCCGTCGATGTTAATGTCAATTATGATATTTTTTGGAAGTTCAGTTACTTGGAATATTTTCTTTAAGTGACATAAAATTCCAATATGCATATATGAGCCCCCAGAAATATTTTCTATCACAGATTTTGTTGGACAGTTAAATTTATAAAATGGTGTTACAACCACATGTTCCTTTGCAAGAATTTTTATTAAATCAATGGCGTAATTTCGGGATATCCTGTGCTTAATACTCCATTTCTTTAGATTCTCACTAAGACTACAATCTGTATCCATTTCCAAATGGTCACTTTGAACAATTTCATCGCCTGCTTTTTGAGTCACTTCTTTACGGTTTTTCCTTTCAAAATCAAAATCTATAATTTTACGCTGTTTAGCGGAACTTTCCCATACACCCTTTTTCCACTTTATTAAAGTTTTCTAAATAATTTTCTTGTTCCTTTTTTATTAATCTTTTTACATGCCTTTTGCTTATCATTGTTACCTTTTTAATTATAAATCTATTAAAAATCACTTAAAAACTTGACTATAAAAAATCACTTCAACCGCACCGCACGTCTTTTTTATTCAAATCTATAAAAATTACTAAATAGAGAAAGAAGAAAGACAAAAATATACAATTTAGAAGAGAAGATAACGGATCTTTTGATTTGTTTTTGCTTTTTTGCTAGACAACAGGTCGTTGATTGTGCAAACAAAAACATGCAGTTGAAAATGAAAATTACTAGTAACTTGATCAGCTATTGGTAATGCATAATTAAGCCAATTTGATACTCACTGCATTACTTATAGCTTATGAAATTGACAAAAGCTACCAATTGTCCAACTTCCATTCTAAATGTTTGTCATAAAATAGAAATTGCTATGTGTAACTAGATATTTAACTATATAAAAATGGCAATTGGCTATTTGCAAAACAAGCGGGTCACTTCTGAACTGAAAGAGTATTGATAATATTCAAACACAAATAAAAGTTTATTCATTCAAACCCAAAAAAACATGAATTTAACATAAAATAACAAGAAACCGTATAAAATATCAATGCGTGCATTGACGCGGTTCGTTTGATACTGCCCATCGCTCGAATACTTTTTTGTCTTTTGCTTACAATATGTTGACATATAATATAATATTAAAAGTTGTAGAAATCTTATTGCGAAGATTGTAAATTCTATTCATTTAGAATAGCACAAACCCGATAAATGAAAACGCAGCAGTATTTAACTAAGAAAATATTTTTACTTGGATAGCTTCAAAAAAATTTACAACCCGTCCGGTAAATGAACTCGAAAAAGCTGTGTATCAGTTGAAGGTAGAAAGCAAGTGTCTTTATTCATTCAATTCAATTTAATTTATTTACCAATATATTTTCTTGACAATGTTTCTTAAAAACTAAATTTCAGTTATAAGGCCTCTTAACGTATTTATATACTTTTCTAAGACTAATTCATTCTAATTATAATTATAGCTTCGCTATATATACTATACTTTTATTCTTTTCTTCTTCAGTTTTTAAAAATAATTCCCAAAAAAGATGTAAAAAGGAACACTTTTCTTTTTTTTCTCTTCTTATATAATAATTTATATGCTAATAAACTAAAACTAGGATAACAAAACAAAAACAATAACCACTAATAACAATCCTACTGGGCGGTATTATATACCACATTAGTGATGTTAAAAGTGTTCAACCTTCTGTGATAAAATAGGAGGCCGGCATACAGCAACTCATTATCCCTTAAATTCAACAAATCCAACGGCGAGAGATATCGGAAATCACGCAAGGCCCCCAGATCAGATGCCCTGCGAAGACAATTGTTCACAATCTCATCTCCGAGTGAGGATGAACGTTCAGCAAAAAAAAAGCTCCAGATAATACCTCCTCCGTCTGGACACTATAGAATTGACGTTAATAAAAATTACCTTAAGTGAACTATCCATCATGGTGAAATGAGATCAGCATCCCCAACAAAGTCCGGGATCTCCTCGTCACTACTCAACGTCCTATACCGTTGAGCAAATCCCCTCATCCTGCCGAAACAGCCAAGCAGTCCACCCCCAAGAAGTCGTCTACAGTCCCTGTCCATAATGTCAAAGTCAGCCCGTGCCGACGCCAATGTCAATCCCATCCCGGATCCGCCCCCCGAAAAGAAATTTCTTTGAGATGCCTTCACCCTATCATCACGCCTGACCGCCGATCTTGAAGCCGCAGCATACGAGATACCAACAGTCCCCTTGGACACCGCGACACTAGGTGGTTTACCACCAGTAGCGCGCCTTTCAGTAGTCCTTTTGAGGGTTGCCCTACGCAGTAGCTTCTGTCGCCTAGGACAATCCTTAGAACTAGCCACATGGCCCACGGATTGGCAGTTCACGCAATTAACAGGGAGACCAATCTGTCTACTTGCCTGTCCCGTAACCGGATCCGTTGTTACGACCTCGTTCCTGTTATCGCCCTTCGCCGGTATGCTACACTTGCCCGGGCCGTGACCCTCACCACATTTCACACACCTGTATGGCATACTGCAATTAATGGAGACATGTCCAAATCTCTGTCAGTTGAAGCACTGAACCAGACGGTTCCCCTTATACCTCTCAATATATATCCTACAGTGGAGAATATATCTCAGCCCACAGAAACCCTTAATGTCCGAGTCCCTATCAATGCACAGTATCCATCTATCGCTACCCATTTTGTTTAGTCCCCTCACCCCCATCTTTATCGGAAGACCCTTCAGATGCTCCAACACATCTGCCTCCCCGTAGGAGTCAGATAGTCCCCTCGCTACAAAAGAAAAAGGCATCTGGCCGTTTGGGGTGTACGTGTAAAAGTGTACCCCCTCCTGGCGAAGCAAAACTTTAATCTTCTCGAAATCGTCGAGAGTGCAGGCCCCTATATTTGTTACATTCTTGCCAATTATCGTAATATTAAAGTCCTTATGACCCAAAATATTTTCTATTTTACCTGTAATTCCTTTTATATTCACCTCGTAAGTTGTGATGGCAGGTACCTTCTTACCCTTTCCATTGTTGGCAGCTCCTTTATTTCCCTTAACATTTTCCGCGCCATTCTTTCGCACCACAGCTTTCTTGGCAGGTTGATCTGTTGTGGTTGGCGCTGATGTTGCCCTTTTTCTGGAATTTATTTTCCCTCCTGATATGGCCGACCGTGATACTCCATTGCAATCATTCTCATTGTTGACCGAAATTTGCATGACGCTTTCATCATCAATTGATGCGCTGTCCGTCTCTTGGCTATTACTAAATTTATTAATTCAATCATTAAGATTTTTGCGGCGCTTCCTGTTTTCCTCCTCCACGTAGTCAAATTTCCTCATCAGTAGGTCCATTTCATCCTCTTTCTTCTTGAGTGCGTTTTCCAGCTTCACAAGTTCGTCAATCCGTGTCTTTATTCATTCAATGTGCTCAGCTTATATAGTATTTTTGAACTCACATATACACACATACACATACGTAGAAAAGCAAGGTAAACAAACAGAGTTGTACAAAATGATTAATAACTAAACAGGGTTACATTTTATAAAATCCGTTAAATTCAAATATAAATCCGTTAAATGTTAAATTCAAATAATATGTGTGAAAATGAATAATAATAAGAAAATAAATGATTGCAATTCAGTAAATACAAGAAAAGGAATATGTTATACATAAAGCAAATGAAATTAATAATATTGAACTGCTTCAGTCTCCCCCTTTGATGCTGAAATCGTCCCGATGAGGCATCAAAACTCATCTTCTAGGTCGGCCCCTAGTTCGCATCTTTCTTACTGGCTTCTTGGATTGATTTTCTGACCCCATCACTGGTGTAAGGGCTGAGGCATGGTACGTCCCAAGTGGAAGGTTCACGTTGGCTATCACGTAGGATGTAGACCCCTTCTTGTCTATGATAACGTATGGACCATCCCGCTTTAGAACAAATTTTGATGAAAGTTTTTTGTTGCTGTTACTCAGAACATGAGCTGTAACCAATACTTTGGATCCAATGTCCAATGGAGGCTGATTTCGTCTTTGGCTGTTGCTGATTTGTTTGTTATGATCTTGTTGTTTGTGGACGTTTTCTTTTACATCCTTGAAAGTGTTTACCATTCGTTGTAAATATGGCATTATTTCCGATAAAAAATTTTCAGACGGGATAAAAAATTTTCAGACTGCATTGTTGTTTTTAAATCATGTTGTACGTCATCAAGTGTACGAAGTTCACGCCTAAAAGTTAAAAAAGCTGGAGTGTACCTTGTACTTTGGCATAGTGTTGTATTCATTGCAAATCGAATGCTGGGCAATTTATCATCCCAAGATTGATGATAATTTCCCACCAATATAGAGACTTGTGCTTTCCGTAGTGACCGGCAGTTTCATCATTGTGGTAGCACTTAAGTGTGTTTGGCCTTTCTTCAATGGGTATTACGAGCTGAGCATCTTCCGAATCTTCATTGTTGTAACAGTATAGGACGCCGTCATTTATGATGTAACCTCTTTTTGACCAATAAGGTACATCCTCGGTATTATTCTCAAAGCATTCCATAATCGCCTTCAGTTGAGGGTCTTTTTGTTGACTATTTCTTAATTCGCTTGCACCTTTTCTTGGCATCTCAATGGAAAATGAGCAGATTTCGCAAGGATTGGAATCGTCATGGTCATCGTCACAGGCCGATGTAAATTATTGGGTGTCGGTTTTTATTGTGATAGTTGAGCAATTTCACTTGTTTATCTTCAAGTTTTCCTTTAATATCGGGGTAACGTTCTCTATTGGAAAAAGACGTCTTCAGGCCTATATCCTGTTGTAGAGTGAATTGTCTTATTGTATTGCTTTACTGCATTAAATAGCTCGTCTTTTGGTGAAGAGTTATTTTGTTGTGCCAAAGTTGTTGATATTTCGATTAAAGTGCCGTGTATGCGTTCAACCTGACTGTTGGTTGTAGAGTGATGAATGGGTGTTAGTGTATGCCGTATCCTAGTGGTATAAGGGACTACCTCCGTACGTGTAGATTCGCTAGTTACTTTGGCAGTACCTCTAGCCCCGCTATAATCTACCTCGCATGCATTTGAGTGGCGAATTTAACATGGGCTTGTCATTATAGGTGGTGATTGGCCCGTCTCTGCATAACCTTAAGCTACCCAAAGGGTTACCTACAAATTTCTGTAAAAAGCACCAGTTCTAAGGTGCAGGTCTTGTGGTAGTCACTAGTAGCCATCGAAAGAACTAACCCAAGAGAACTACCGCATTCGCTATCCTTTCTCGCTGGTGAATTCTGTCACCCCCATTAGTCTATCCTTTCGGTACCTAAGTATATTAAAACTGTTCAATTTCACAAAAAAATCAAATACGTAATTAGGCTCCCCAGCCACAAAAAAACAACAGATGTACGTAAGCCGAATAAAAAGAGATGACAACAGACACACACAATCCAATATAGTAGTATTTCGTAAATTGTAGGCTAAAATAAGAAATCTACCAAAAGCGAATTTATCATCAGTAAAATAAACAGAAGAGTGATCACTCACAGAATTGTCAGGTCAGAGTAGCAAAGTAGTTCATCAGTTTGAGACGAAAAACGTTATTGGTGTGAAGATACGCAGTTCTAGAGGTAAGTAGTTCCAGCAACGAGCAATCCGGACCACAAAGGATCTCTCATAGGTCAACTTAAAAATTCGAGGGATAAAGATCTGAGGATTTCTGTAGGACCGGAGGAAGACAAATTCGTGACATAGGGCAGAAGGAAAGCCATTTTTAATAATTCTATGAAACATGGTCAAATTACGATGTTTAACATACTCTCCAAAAGAACAGCCAAGGAAACTGTGAGTGAATGAAGAGACATGATCAGAGCGCCTCACATTGTAAACAAACTTAACAATCCTATATACCATCCGGCGTAATTTATTAAAAAGCAAGAGAGAGGTACCAGGCACAACCTCCAGACAGTACAAAATATATGGCATAAGCAGAGCATGGGCTAATCTTAGTCTAATACGGAACGGTAGATATATGTTAGTGTTGTAAATTTTTCTAAGTATACCCCAAATTCTACCAGAAACAAGGTCAATATGATTAGAGAACGAAAGGACATTATCAAGCACAACTCCCAAACATTTATACCTATAAACGTGCTCAATGAGAACATCACTAAGATAAAAGTTAAGATGAGAAGAAGAAGTACTAGGTAACCCAAAAACAATTGCCTTCGTTTTATTAGGATTTAGTAACAGCAAGTTATCAGTGGTCCATTGTTTAACGCGACTAAGACATTCATTAACATCATCCTGGAGCGCACTGTATAAGTCACGAGTGCCATTAAATAGCAGAAAAACATCATCAGCAAACATATAAGTGTTACATGTCCCCGAATTTTTCAGTAAATTCAAGTCATTAACATATAGTACAAATAAAAGTGGTCTAGAACCGATCCCTGAGGAACACCTGAATAAATTGGAAGCAAACTGGAATCCACACCATTTAAACTGACAAATTGAGATCTATCACTAAGGTAAGAGAGAATAAGTCTACAGGCAGAAATTGAGAAATTGAATTGAACCATTAACTTTCTCATCAGGGTAGTATGACAGCCTTGGATAAGTCAAGGGATATGAGAGCACACGGCTAACCAACATTCGAATATTCCCGAATAGAGTCAGTAAGACTGAGTAGCAATGATGTCGTACTAAACCCACGACGAAAAGCATATTGGCCATGATATATATACCCGTTAACAGATTCCAATACTTGGTCTTTCATTAGGTGTTCAACTATTTTAGAAATAGCCGGAAGAATAGAAATCGGTCGGAAGTCATCAGCACCATTCGCAGGCCTAGATTTAGGTATAGGTACAACACGAGCAGTCTTCCAGGAGGTAGGAAAAATGGACGTAGTAAGAATGCAGTTTATAATATCCAGTAAAAAACGGGAAATAAGTGGAAACAAAAGTTTAATAAACCTTACAGAAATTTGGTCAGTACCAATATACCCAGATTTAACCCTCCTCAAGGCCATAACATCTAACTCATTCACACAGCGGAAAGAAAAAGAAGAAATAGACTGATCAAAAGTATTGATATCTAGTACATGCTGGTTATCAGAGTCATAATTTCCTATGAAGTATCTATTTAGAGAATCAACATCACCACTCCACACAATGTCATCATCAACACGAGTACACCCGGAACCACGAAGAAACTTCCACATGCCAGTAACATCCAAACCCCCGAAGAATCTAGAGAAGTATTTCCTCTTCTCTATTCTAATTGCACTCTTCACCTTATTCTTATATTTACAGTAAGTACTCCAATTTTCAGCAGAGCGATTTAACCGAAATATAGAGTAAGCCATGTCCCTCAAGGATCTAGCCAATGAAATATCCCTGGCATTCATCCATACATTATCCCTAGAGCCTATTCTCTTCCTAGCCACAGGAGCAAAGTTAAACAACTCATCAAGTAGATAAGAAAGCTCAAAACCTTTAGTATCAATATCAGCAGAGTTAAAAATTCGGCTGTCATCATAGTTATAGAAATAAGTATGCAGCCCATCCCAATCGGTATTTCTATAATCACGAAATTCTATGAACTTTTATAGGGGCATACATTCAAAATTAAACAGAGCATAGATCAGAGTGTGGTCCGATAATGATGGGCATTGAGCCTGACCGGAAGCATAAATCATACGAAAGTCACTAACCAAGAAATAATCCAATAAGGCTGTAGAATCATTAACCATATCATAACGTGTAGGTTTAGAATTGTGCACCACAGACAAATTAAGACTAAGACATAGTGAGCGCATAGCAGAAGATTTTGAGCAATTAAATAAATTACAATTAAAGTCTCCAACCACAATGAGTTGTCTATTAGTTCTAGTTCTCTTGTATCTAGTATGTCAGTAGGAATGATACCTAGTTTACCTGTAAATATAACTTGTCCAACGTCATCTACGTGATTTCTCAAGAGAGTGATATCATTATCAATTTGATATATATGTCTTAAGAAAAGCACTTCATCTTCTAACTTCTGAATTTTATTTTGAGTTTCGTTTCGAAATTTGTTTATATATTTTGCAATTGTGGTTTGTTGTGCGTTAATATGTATTGTGATATTTTCGATCTGTGATGAAAGAATTTCGCTTATTTGGCCAAATGAATTTAATTTTAGAGATTCTTCCTCTTGGTTTGTTGTTAGAATATCCATAGCATTTTTAATTTCTTTTTCATCGTCACTGTCCATATTGCCGGTTATGAATTTTATTCCTTTTCCCAGTACATTAATCAGTCCGCGTCTCGTCCTGAAGTGGGGTGATAAGTTATTTACCTTTGTGTCGAGTAAGACGAAATTGCGTTCTATGGTATTTAAAAGAGGTTTCAAATTTGAAATAGTTCCATTAAGCAAATTTATATTTCTTCCTATTATTTCGATTGAGTGTTGATAGTTTGTTAAGTTGATCACGTAGAAAATTCTGTCGTAATGGTCGATGAGTTTTATATCATTTTCTTTTATTGGTATGTATCCTTTGTTGTCCATTAACTTTTGAATGTAAATTCTCTGGGATATAATTATTCCCGGTAGTAAAGTCATTAGTAGAATAGTCTGAAGTACGTTCATCTGAAAGTAAAATGTTAAGGATTCTGAGATATCATGCCATTTGAATTCTGAAATCTTTTAATTCCTTTAATATGTGATTTGTAGTATTTATGTTTCCGATCCGTTATAACGTGTTCGTTGTCCAATGCTGTGACAGTTATTTTTCGGAATTTGGAATGGTTTTTGCCTCCTCATTCATCCTTTAAATAAATGGTACCGGTTTGAATATTGAAATTTTCACGTGTTTTATTGACTTTGTTAATAATCCTCTATTTATTCCCTATTATAGATTCTCTAATTGATTGGTATTCAGTTGAGCTTATGGTTCCATTTCTGAAATCAATTGGTTTCTTTCCTGTAGTTGAATGGATTGTATTATTATAAAACATAATGATTCTATATATTTTTTCTTCTGTATTCTCTATATCTCTGTTAGGATCATGTTTTAAGATTCCGATATGCTCGTTAATAGTGTTGTGTAATCTCTCTACATCTGAGTTTGATGTATGGTTGTTATTTGACGTATAATGTATTTCAATTTCTTGATCTCTAAGAAATTCTAGTAAAGGTAGGGCTTTAAAACCCAGTTCGTTGTCCACAACCAATTTCTTTATATTTCCCACTGTTGATATGTATTGTGTAAGAGCTAATTTAAATTCTATCCAAGACCTGTTCTTAATCTTAATAGCTTGTGCATATTTCGAGAATTTGTCAATAAACGTTAAGAATAATGTTTTTTGTAGGCTATAAAAAACATCTACGTGAATAATTTCTCCAGGTTTCTCAGGAGTTTCGGTTATTTTATATTCTTGTTTGATTGGGTGTCTATCGTATTTTTCCTTATTACAAACATCGCAGTTATTAATATATTGAGTTATTCGTGTTCTTAATTGAGGGTGATAAATAACTGTTTTTAATTCAGCACAATTCTCTTTTATTCCTCTGTGATTATTTCTTTTGTGTTCTTTATCTATTACTTCCGTTAATTTATTTTCATCTGTAATGTCCTCTAGTAGTTTCTTACATCTAATAAATTTGACTTTCCCGTTTTAATTAAAGTATTTGTTAATTATTTTACTAAATATATCAAATAAGGTTTCTTCCCTAAATAATATAGCATTAGTCTTAGTAGGATTAAGATGGTTTCTTATTATAGTAATGAATGTTTGTTCATCAAATATTTTCGCTGTTATTGTTTTTCTTTTACAACCAAAAATATTTTCATTCTTTATTCTTAGTGAGCCTGATGTAGTTTTATTGAAAATTACTTGTTGTCGAAAAAAGTTTAATGGCTTATTCGTTTCTAAAATCGCATTTTCGTTTTGATCCGTCGTGTTATTTTCCCCTGTGTACCCTTTTTGAGTTTCCTCATTAAGATTTACTTCAATTCGTGATAAAGCGTCTGCATTACCGTTTAAAATTCCTTTCCTATACTTTATCTCGTAGTCATATTCTTGTAAGCGAAGTCGCCACCGGATTAATTTAGAGTTTCGCCACTAACATGGAAAATAACCATGTTAGTGTTCTATGATCTGTCTCTATTAAAAATTGTCTGCCAAACAAATAGGGTCTTAATTGTTGAGTAGCCCACACTATTGCTAAAAGTTCTTTCTCAATGGTGCTATAGTTTTGTTCGTGGTTGTTAAGCGTTCTGCTGGCGTAACAGATGGGGTGTCCATCTTGTGAAAGCACTGCTCCGACTGCAAAGTTACTTGCATCCGTTTGTAAAACAAATTTTTTATTAAGGTCTGGATATGCCAAGACGGGAGAATTAGTTAACAATTTCTTTAGTGTATCAAAGCTTTCTCTATATTCTGGATCTTTAACGTCATTTCGAGTATCTTTCTTCAAGCATCTTGTCATGGGTCGTGCAATTTTCGAGTAGTCTTTAATAAATTTTCTGTAATACACTGCAAGTCCTAAAAATTGTTTTATTCGCTTTTGAGTATTCGATAACGGAAATTCTTGTACACATGCAATTTTATCCGGATTTGGTTTTATACCCGATTCGGTCACTACATGTCCCAAAAATTTAGTTTCCCGTTTCATAAATTCGCTTTTGTCGAACTGAATCTTCAAATTTACTTCTCTCAAACGATTAAACACTTTCGTTAGAGATTCTAAGTGTTCCTGTAATAAAGTTGAAAATATTATTATGTCATCGATGTATACGAGACAAATTCTATTAATCATATTCCCCAAGTTATTGAATTATATAGTTTTTATTATTCTCTCAATATTCTTATTATCAAATAAATGATTCAATTTATCAATAATTATATTGTATATTTTGTTGTAATTTTTAAATAAAGTAAAAATAGACCCTAAAATATGACTCTGCTAGTAAGGCCCTTCCTAGCACAAGTTTTAACAATATTGAAATGTATTCCATTATAATCTTTTAATTTCCATATATTAATGTCATTCTTGTATTTGTTATATATTTTAAATACTTCAGTTTTGCTAAATGTCTCAAAATCTAAATCATTGATGTGTATGTTATAATTCATTAATAATTGCTTAACCTCTAGTGTGTTATTACACAATACAATAATTGTTTTTGGAGTATTTAGCACTTGATGATGATGGTGCGGTCTTTTGCTGTTTGCCACTACCCGAATATACAGACGATGTGCTTTCAATCATTATCAGTTGCTGCCTCTTGAGTCTTTGAACTTCGTTCATTTCTTCGAAGAGTAATTCAGGAACTATGTCTCCCTTTTATTTTTTGTGTAGTCTGGATTATATTTTGAGCGTCCGGGATGAAAACGACCGTCCCTGCCTATTTTATCGTACTCGTTTTCATATAGTATATCCATAGCCTGTTCTAATGATGTTGGATTTCGACATGCCAGTATAGTCCTCATAGGTTCCGGCATCTTGTTTTTAAAATTGTGGAGCGCTGTCCTTTGGTTATTAAGTGAAACTTGGTTCGCAGCTTCACCTTCTCCTAGTGCAATTGTCATTTTATTATTTAGACGTCTGAGAACTGAAAAGTTACAGCCCGCAATTCGTCAAAGAGTTGATCGCTACTTTTCCTTTCACCGAAATTGTTCTGTAAAATGGTTTTGATGCTTGCCCATGATCGAGATTGGGTATTTATTTCTATTACCTTCCTTGCCCTTCCGGTCAACCTGCTCTTAATAATGTCAGAGAATAGCAGCTGAAACAATTCATCATAAGATGAAAGAAGAGGATGCACTCTGTCTATCAACGTCGTAAACATATATAATTCGTTGATATTTCCACCAACTACAGGGAGATTATTCAAGTATTTAATGGGGTCTAGGTGTATTTGGGGAGGAGCGTTAGTCATTTTATCTCTTATTTTCAATACAAAATAGAATCGACACAATTGATTAAAAGGTCAGAATATTGCAAATGAAAAATTGTAGTTGATTAAAAGGTCAGAATATTGTTAAATTTAATGTTAAGAATTGTAATTGCGTTGAGAAGGAGTGTTGAAAGTGTGGCAACACAATAACAACTGATGGAAATATCCCTTCTCATCGCAAAATGCAACCATGTATTATTTTTGTTTTTGTCATAACGGTTGTTTTTTCTATGGAATTTTTTATCATTTTTTGTCTGCATTAGAGTCTCTGTCTTAATACTGCTGTTGGGAATGTCATCTATTTCATTTTGCCTGGCTCCTTCTTCCATTAATTTTATTTTTATTGAAGTAAAGGAGGGTAGCTCATCTCTAGTTTCTATTGCTACCACAAAGTTTTCATAAATCTTCGGAAGACTTGATAATAACAATATCACCAATATTTCATCAGGCAAATTAACGTCCACTTCACTTAGCCTATCAGCCGTACTTACAAACTCATTTATGTGATCTATTATGCTATGACCTTCAGCCATCTTCATATACAAGAGCTTCTTAAATAGCATAACCTTTCTCGCTGGCCCTTTAGGTTGATGAATTTCCTTTAATTTATTCCAAGCTTCTGCCGCTGTTTTACATGTTTTCAAATGATTCAGTTGCGCCGGCTTTACACACAGTAAAATTGACGCCAAGGCCTTTTCATCTTTGGTTTCAAAAATGGTTGCGCCAGCATCTGTATTCGGTTTAATTTCTCTCCCGCACGTAACTGACCACAAATCTGAATGCACCAGAACACTTTTCATTTGAATATTCCATGTCATATAGTTGGAATCATCCAGTTTATCTATTTGCATCATATTCATCTTGCACCCTTTTCTTTATGTAGTATATGTATGTGTTCTTTGTCTCTAATCAAGGAATATTATTTCACACAGAAATCTATGTACATATATTTCACACAGAAATTAATTTTATTATATAGTACTCGTATTCATATACCCGCACAGAATACACAATGGGTGACTGGGCCCATAACCTGTTAAATTTATACTTATTGCGTATTAAGCGAAAACACGAACTACCGCTGTTTTGTTCTTATTCATATAAACTTTATTCAACAAGTAAGTAAAAAGTAAAAAGGAAAGGAATTCATATAAAAAGGGAAAAATAATACATGGTTGCATTTTGAGATGAAAAGGGATATTTCCATCAGTTGTTATTGTGTTGCCACAGTTTCAACAAATATCTCAAATGAAGAATTGTTCGCATGCACAAAGGAAATAAATTTATGTATACTTAATAAAATTAAAAATAAAGCTTACGATAATTTCTTGCTTTTCTTCTGGTGTTGGTGTTGCGGCGGCAACTTGAGCGTTGAAAAAGAATAATAATAAAACGAATTCGGCGTCGGTTTATTTGGTTTAGCGTTTTATTATCTGTCAAATAATATAATTTTTACAAAATAACATAAAATACAAAAGTTCATATACTTACACTATTCTGTCCTCTCTCGCGGCTTTGCTCAAAGGTGTGGCTAAGAACGAAAAAAACTACAGGCAAGCGATTACCATAGTGAGTACCTGACACCGAGTGTATTCGAGACAGAATAGGGCGTACTTACAGTAATAGTTAAAAGAATAATAAAAAATTCAACTCGCAATCGACCGTTATATTAAAACATTCAAAGAATCAAAATTAGTTCGTAACAGTTGGTATTGCTGTTGTGTCGGCCGCTTGTGTCAATTTTTACATATTGAAGTTGCAGATTAGGAAGTTGAAGGTTTTGTTAATTTCCTTCAATTCTTTTCCTTATACAAAAATCAAAGTGAAGTAGTTACAACAAATTCGTGTCAAGAAGAATGACATGAAATTACTTTAAATACAGGTAGACAACAAAGATTATGTTGCGGAATATATGTAATGTACATATTTTACAATTTGCTTTTTTTCAGAAAGAACTCCCTGTATTTGGTAGGATATTAAAGTAGCTGAAAAAGCTGGAGGTGTTAATGCAAACAATAAAAGCAATCGCTTTATTTATTGGCGCACGTATTAGGATGTATTAGAATTATCAGAAATAAGCTTGGATTTTAATTTGTACCAAAATATTGTAAGGTATAAATTTACTGATTCACGTGTGATAGCTGTTAACATAGTAGAGCAGGAGATATATACTGTGTTGTTGGTTAGTACGGTTTGTAGTCTGTATCGTTTGTCTTACCGTCATCCAGTTAATGAACTCTTTGAATAACACAATGACTTGGATCACTATATCAATAGCGCAATATCTGTACGCCTTTCACGCAAATAATAGAAACATTAGAAAAGGTTATTTTATGTAAAATAAGAAAATGTCTTCAAATTAATTATATAATTTTCAAAGATTATTTTAAGCTTCTGCTATTATGTACGAGCAATCAATGCATTTCGAACTTGAAGATGACTCTTTGGAATCGCTCAATAAACATTTTTATTCACTGCTAGTCTGTTTCAATTGCTTGCATTTATTTGATGAACGTTATCGTTGGATTGCAAAACCTGATTGTTTTAGGAGATGCGTCTGATATAAACAATAGTTCCAAGAATAGTGGTGCTGTATTAGCTATATATGACGATATGGCAAGTGACGATCATGCACTTGTCAGAAATCCTCAAGTAATTGTTGTTGATATATACATATACATATACACATATGGCCATTAAAATAGGTACCACCCATATTATCATTAAAAATGCATATTTTTAAATTTTTTGTGCACTAAAATTCAATTTCAATTAATTTAAGCATAAAAGTAAATAGAAATAACATTATGATATAACAATTAAAGTTAAACATAAAAATTAACAACTAAAACTCGAAATTCAGCTGGTCATTAAAATAGGTACAGTTAAAGAAATGCAAAAAAACGAGATAAAAAAATTATTTCAAACAAAAAAAGCAATTTAAATATTTTAATTATATTAATAGCCACTAGAGGCGATAACCTTAGGACAAGTCTCGACAGGGGTATCATACCATATTTCCTGAACTTTTTGCCACAACTGAGTGGTTTGGGACATTTTGCTTTCCTAACCGATTTTTTAGGTCTCCCCAAAGATTTTCGATGGGGTTGAGATCAGGCTTGGCCACTCCATAAGATTTATTTTATTTTCGCGATACCAAGCACTGACTAACATAGACGAGTGTTTTGGGTCGTTGTCTTGCTAAAAACTCAACCGTAGTTGCATTTCCGCACAAGCAAATGGTAGCAAGACTTCTGCAAGTATACTCTTGTAAACTTCCTTGGTCATTGTGTCGTTTATAAGGTGAATAGGACCTACTCCATTCCAGGAAAAACAACCCCAAACCATTATGTTTCCGCATCCGTGTTTGATTGTTTTTTTGGTGTAAAGAGGGATCTTTCTTGATCTTTGGATCTTCTCACATAACGCCAGGCATCATTTCCATCATCTCGCATTTTTCTGATGTGCATTAGTGTGTCTTTGTGTGTCAGTTGTTGCCGGAAGGTTTCAGTGGCAAAGGCATAGTCACTGGTCACTGAACAATAACGGCTTCAGCTGATAACAATCCAAAATTGCATCAGAACGCCCTCCTTCGTCGGTATTGTGTAGCACCGGGGAAGTAAAATAATAATAAAAATGGCTACTGAACCGAAGCTTCAGCACTCCTAACAGAAACTCCAACAAAAAACTTGGATAATACATAGAAATTTAGGAATAATTAATAATAGTAAAATTGAAAAATATATTGGTGATTTAAAAAAGCTCCTCATTCATCTTCATCTTGGCCATAAAAGTATTTTCCGGTTAAGACCGGTTTCTCCAAAAACCTCTCCCCATATTCCGTTTCCCTGCTCACTCACCACATAGCTTTTAACTGTATGCGAAGTTGACACAACGATTACAAAAAAACTAATTACCATGAGTACTAACAACAATAGCCAAAAATAATAACAACAAAACCACACGTTACAATGGACAGCATTGCCAACAGAAATATTTATCTGCCAATGGTGTTATTGTATGGTGCAGTAATTTTTTTTTTTTTTTTTTTTTTTTTTTTTTTTTTTTTTTTTATTATCCTTATTAGTATTTAGAATACTTTAGTTTTCAAATCTACTATATTACATTAATAAAAAATTAAATAAAAAATAAAAAATAAAAATAAAAATAAAAATAAAAATTGATGCACTACAAAAAAGTTTTAGTTGTTTTTAACAAAATTAACACATTGTCGTTTGAATATATAAAAATTTCTTTCTGATTTTAACTCATATGGAATTTCATTATACAGTTTAAGACCTTTATAAAATAGCGATCTTTGCATTGCAGTTGATGTTGTTCTAGGAAGTCTAAAGTTTTCTGAGTTTCTGAGCCCATATGGCTGTACGTCACCCACAAAATTGATGTTTTCGCAGAGATACTCTGGCGCATTTCCCACCTTCATTTTCTGGATAAAGCATAAAGTGTTCATTTCCAGCCTTTGTTTAATATTTAACCATTGAAGAGAGTTAAGCATTACTGAAATATGTGTATACCTATTGCACCTCAAAATACATCTCATTGCCTTATTTTGTAGTTTCTGCATTCTCTCGATTTGTGTTTGTAGGCAGCAAGTGTATAATATGGTTGAGCCAAATTCAAAATGCGGTTTGATTATGGTGTTATATATGTTTATCGCCGTGGTTATTGAAATTCTTTTTCTTATTCTTTTAAAAAAGCCTATTTTTTTACCAATCTTTCTACAGATATACTCGATGTGATCTTTGAATTTTAGTTCTTTGTCCATTATGAATCCAAGATATTTTATTTTCTCAACTTTTTATATTACCTTGTTATTAATTTCAAAATTTGTTTCACTATTCATGTTAATTTCCATCAGCTTAGTTTTATTTTCATTTAACTTCAGTTTGTTCATCTTTAACCAATTATTTACGTTATTAAAATCATAGTTCATTTTGTTCCTACATTCACTTTCTGTATCCCCTTCTGCATATATCAGAGTATCGTCGGCATATAAGATTATGTCACTTTTGTGAATAATATTAGGCATGTCGTTTATATAAATAATGAAAAGTAAAGCACCAAGAACCGATCCCTGAGGGACACCATAGTTATTTTCCAAACTACCTGATAACACACCGTTCACTCTTGTTTTTTGTTGTCTGTTGGTTAAATATGATTTAAACCACTTTAATTCAACATCTCTAATTCCATACATAAATAGTTTTTGTAACATTAAAGTTCTATCAATTGTTTCGAAAGCTCTTTGAAAGTCCAGAAATAAGGCTATTATTTTTTTTATTTTTACCCTTATATTTCCACTGATTTATTACATAATTTACTGCTGTTTCGCATGAATATTTTTTACGAAATCCCGACTGGTATTTTAATAGCAATGCATTTTCTTCAAAATAAGATTCTAATTGATTTTTCACAACTTTTTCCAATACTTTTTCACAAGTTTTTAACATGTTTATCGGCCTAAACTCCTCGCATTTGCATGTTTTTGACACTTTCTATTGGAGAAACCATTGTCTCTTTCCAACTTTCCGGAAAAACACCTGACCCGATTGATTTATTTACTATTTTTCTTAAAATTTCACCCGTTGTGTTCCAGTTATCAAGTATAATTTTTGTAGACATTTTGTTGAAATCAGGTTTACTTTTAAGATATTTTACAACGGTTTTAAGTTCAGTTATTGTTATTTCATGAAATTTAAATATTTTGTCTGTTCTCCGAATTTGGTTTATATATTGCACGTGTTCAATTGATTCTCTTATTAGCTTTATGCTGTTTATAAAATATTCGTTAAAGTTATTAGCTATTAGTTGCTTATTTGTACATTCGTTTCCATTAAATATCACAGAGTTTATCACAGTTTGACTTTCTTTTAGCACCAAATTTTTTATTTCTCTCCACATTTGCTTTTGGTCTTTAGCTTT
The DNA here is from genome assembly GCA_963924685.1 of Dexiosoma caninum. Classification (NCBI taxonomy): domain Eukaryota; kingdom Metazoa; phylum Arthropoda; class Insecta; order Diptera; family Tachinidae; genus Dexiosoma; species Dexiosoma caninum. Next base: position 88,694,586 of record OZ004728.1, on the reverse strand, counting down.
TCCGATTTGACCGTTTATATAGTTGTTTTTTAGATTTTCTTATTTTACTTTGTATAAATTTCTAATTGATTTATAATTTGCCCAAGCTTCCGACGTATTTAAATATTTAGCCATATGATATTTTTGGATTTTTTCACTTTTCATTGCGTAAATTTCGGCATTATACCATCCTTTAATATTGTCTTGTGTTTTAACTTTAATTGTTTTAGTAAATCTTTGTATTGTTATATCGAAACACTTATCAAAATGGGATACATTTTCACTAAGATCTTTGTTATCTTCAAACTTCATCATGGAACGCATTTGTCGCCCAATATATGTTAAAGTCTCCCGTTATCAAAATATCACTTTTCTGTTCACTCATTTCTTCCAACACATTTCCAAATTTTTCACAAAATTCTGATACTTGGCTACTTGGTGATCTATATATTGCTGATACAACCATTTGAATGTTTTTATATTTAGCTTTGCACCACAACATCCAGTATTTGGTGTCTTCGATTATATCTCCAATTTTAACCACTGACCAATATTTTTTAAAATATATAGTTACACCACCTGTTCGATTCGAGTTCGATAAACTACTTATATTATTGTAGCTTTTTAATGAGATTTCTTCATCTTTGATATTTTCAGTTAAATGCGTTTCTGAAAGAACTATAAATTCAGGTTTTTCTATTTCAGTAAGTATTTCAAGTTGTGAGAAATTATTTGTTAGACCTTGAATGTTTAAATAAATCATTTTTAAATTCTGTGGTTGTTATGCGGCGATGCCTATTTTCTTCCTCTTTATGTTTAATTTATTTTGATACACTGGACACTTTTTGTCATGTGTGAAATGATTTTCATCTAAACCCATATTTAATGATTTATTTACTCGCACACAGTTTATACATTTTACTATAGTATTATTTTCACACTGGTTGTTTTGGTGTTCTCCGTGGCATTTTGAACAAATGTCCCCGATTTTACATTGCCTTGCCAAATGATTATAACCTTTGCACTTGAAACATTGCACCACATCAGTTCCATCAAAAACTCTACATCTCTCCCATCCGATATTAATTTTTTGCGCACTAATCAATTTTGTGTACGCTTCTGTGTCAGTAGATATTTTAACATTATATATTATTTTATTATTTCTTTTATATTCAAAAGTTTTTACTACTTTTATATTACAGTCGTTTAAAAATGTGTTCTGTTTTTTAATTTTTTCAATAATCTCTTCTTCGCTATATTTAAAAGTAATGTCGTTTATATTTATTTTCATTTCTGTTGGATTTGGTACTCTAATTTAATACTCTTCACTCATTTCATTTTCTATAGCACTTTTTACTTTTTCTCTTTCTTCGGCATTTTCAGTTTGTATAACCACTATCCCGTTTCTCCTGCTTTCAACATTTGATATTTTTAAATTTATTGGATTGACTTTTTTATTTAAATCTTCTTTAGTTTTTTCACCACCCTGCTTTTCTTTTGGTTTGACGATCACTGGCATTTGTTTTCTTACTTCTGGCATCACCAGTGCTTTTTTAACCGTTTCAGAGTATGACATTTTTCTTTGTTTTACATTTGTTTCATTTATTGTCTTTTTTATTACATCACACATTTTGTTGTTATTTTCTTCTATAATACTGCATAAATCTTTATTCTTTTCTTCAGCTGCTTTAGCTTGACCATATAGTTTTTGAATTTCTTTAATATTTTTTTCATTTGAACCTTGTACTGCATCAATTTTTTTAATTTTTTCTTCAAAACGGCCTTCAACTGCCTGTAAAAACCGTTTAATCTCTCCCTCGTTTTGTTTAAGAGATAAATTAAATTCGTTTTTGTATTCACTCAGATATTGTTTACTCTTTTTCACATCATCTAAAATATCTTTAAGCGCCATATCTACATTGTGTATAAGCTGCATGCAATCATCACAAACATAACGAACAAAATTTCTTTTTCCTAGGATTCCAGCTGAATAGCTATCAACACCGGCACACTTATTATTGGCATGAAACACTTTTTTACAAACTCCTTCGCAACAAATGCCTGTTTCACCACGTATTGCCGACCTGCAACTATTGCACTCAGGCATTTTTTTATGAAAATATTGAAATAAATGGATTTCTATCGATTTTGCCAAGATTTGCTTGCTAAATTATGTTCCTCCTTCTAGTGAAGGAAGTCTATTTATTTAAAAGTTTTTTTTTTAACAATATATTTAATATATTTAATTTTTATCACGGAGCTTCGAAATTTTACTTGTTTACTCTTAAGTACTCTTAAACTCAATTTAACAAAATGTTTTGTTAAACCTAAAAGTTCAATATATATTTTTACTTGATCAGAATCGAAACCTTGAGGTATTAAATCTGGAATGTTGATTTCACAGTTATATGAATCTTTAAGCTCTTGTATTGATTGGATACTAGTATTAAGTAAGTCTTTAAAACCTAAATCATTCACTTCATCAGAGATTATATAACCAATCACTAAAGATTCCCAAAGAGACATAAATTTGAAGAAATCATTTTTTAATATTCTTCTTAATTTAGAAAACTTTTTAATTAGATCTGTTCCAATATGGTATATACTTATTGGATATTTTTCTATTGCATCAGCTAAAAGCCAATATAATTTTCGAGGGAATCTTGATTGAAAGATATCTAGAACACAAAGGAAAAGATTTGTTGGACCAATTACCCAATTTACTTGATCTACTTTTATGAAAAATACATCTCTCTCTATGAGTAATTTATCACCCCATTTTATTAACTTCCCAAAATCTATTCGCTTCGAACATATACTATCTTTAATATATTCAACCTTCATCATCTCGTAATCTTCTCTAATCAAAGGGAATTTTTCTTTTATTTTATTAATCATTGATTTTATATTATCTTTAATAAAATCACGGCCGAATTTAATTATCGAAAAACTTAAAAAATTCTTTTTATGAAGCACATGCGACGATAACAAATGACTGTAAATTGTGTGTCAATGAAAATGAACGATTGTCAGAATTGTGACAATATTATTGGCATACAATGCACCGTTAGGCATTTTTATGCACTGCGGGCAAATCCAGCATTCGAACAGGTGTAGGCACTCACCAATTATCCTGTTGACCGTGGACTTTGCTGTGCATGACAGTGTTTCATTTTCCACCGTTCGCTGGTAACTCCCTGTGGCTAGAAAGCGCAAAAACGTTGCCAGTTTAATATTGGGGCGGATTTGCGTACTTCGAAAGCCAAGTGTCCATTTCTGCTTCAACACTTTCAATAGCATAACAAAGAGCTCCTTTGATATGCGAAAATTTGCTATAAATCTATGATAAAGCATCCATTCGATAAATAGGATTACAAATAATAAATAAGTATGGATGACTTCAAGAGACTTCAACGATATATGACAATTTCCACATTCAATGGGGGCGTTGGATGGCAAGCACATACGCATTAAAGCACCATCTAATACTGGTTCACAGTTTTATAACTTTAAAGGGTTTTTCAGCATCGTGCTTTTTGCAGCAGTCGATGCACACAGCCGCTTTACATTTGTTGATGTTGGGTCGAATGGCAAAGCGTCAGATAGCACAATTTATCAGGATTGCTACCTGTACAATGCTTTGGTAAGTGGATACCTAAACGTACCAAACAGCAGGCAGCTTGTTTCAAGTCGAGGCAACAATATACCTTTTTTTTCATCGGCGATGATGCATTTCCCCTGGACAAGCATCTAATGAAGCCATACAGCAGTTCTTTGAAATTGAACATTCCTCAACAAATATATAACGACAGACTATGTCGAGCCAGAATGGTTGTAGAGTGCGGTTTTGGAAGATTGGCCAAAAGATTTGCCATATTTAATAGGCCAATTGAAGTTCAAACCGCAACTGTAGACCTAATCGTGATGACTGCTTGCACTTTACACAATTATCTAACAAAGAAGAAGACAAAGCCTACTACACCGGACTTCGAAACTGAAAATCCATCTACATTTTCATCAATTGGACATCAAGATATAAAAACGTATAAATATGCTTGCAGGGTAAGAGATGAAGTTTCCCGATATCTGGTAACGGATGGAAATTTGATTTCCAATGGGGAAAAGTTAACATTAAACATGTTTAACCCTAAATTACCTGACGTTACTCACAGTGAACAAGAAGTTAAAAAACAATTTTATTCAACTTTTTAAATCTATTTAATTAACAAAAATAAAAAATGTTACATTACACTTCAAAAACATTACAAACCAAATAATAATCACAGCTCAGTTTATAGAAATGGCTATATTCAAAATAAAATTATATAAATTAACAACTAAAAATAATAATTTATGAATTCATTTACTTATTTTTTAGTTATTGTTTACTAATATATTATTTCTTCTTTAGTTATTATTAATTCGTTTTCTTAGTAATGAATATTTTGTTTACTTCTAAATTCATGACAGTTTAAAGTATTTATAGAAATATTTATTTAACAAAAAAATTTAATAAAATTATATATATGTATATTAGCAATTAAAAATCATGTTTCGGATTCTTCATCAAAGGCTATTTAAGCTTCTATAAGTGCTAAGCCAATTAGGTCAGATTGGGTAGAGTTGTAAATGCGCGCAGTGCTGCTTGAAGATTCTGAATATAAATCCAAAGGGTAAAATCTATTCTCACGGACGTTTCTTATTTTTCGCTTTGTGATTAAAATTTGAATTTCGCCCATTAGCTCGTATCCAACCTCAATGGGCAAACTCTGTAGCTGGTGCGCAATGCTTGCACCAAATGTGGTGAACTCATTTTCGTTTCCCTCTAGTATTTTTTCTATAGCTTTATCAATTTTTTGTGCCGCAATAGAATTACTACGGGTTTTACATTCTGTTGTAGAGCAACACATCATTATTTAATGTAAAGTACATGCATACATTTCTATAAAAAGTTTTTATACTAATACTTACATACATAATATTAAGAGATCTATATTTTAAGATGAAGCTTTGTATTTTCATATTTTTTAGTTCTAATAAAACCTTCAAACTGTACAGACGTAAGACTTTTTTCCTAACAGAGGTTATGGGCCTCAATATGTTCAATATTGACTAATTTTATTGTAGATTAACATTTCAGTCTTGTTAAGCTTTTTCTTAAGCAAGAAGAGGCATAATAGCATACTAATATGCATTGGAGGCTTCATCTTTAATTTACTGTAGGATACTGTTAGGTCAAACATTACCCTATTTGTTTTGTTTAATCCTTTCCATTCAACTACATTGTTTTTATATAATAAATACTCTTTATATATCTCTGACTTATTGAAATTGTGTAAAATTTTGTTTGTAAATTTCACATTCATATTATCTGGGAATCTAATCATTGCCAGCTCTTGTTCAGACATTTGTAATTTAACTGACTCATCAAAGCTAGTGTTTAACTCTGAATTGTCCACTATTTCTAAAAGACTTATATCAGAAATCTTATCACTATTATCTATGTCTAAATTTATGTTAGTATTTATATTATTACTGATTGATTTAAATAGTCTAATAGAAGTTGAATGGGAAGGGATCTCCTCACTTCATGTTCAATATTGATAAATTAATTGAAACAAATTATGACACTTGGAGTCTACACCATATTTTTAACTATAACTCCCATGCAGCTCTCATACATTAAGAATAGTAAAACCGCTAATAACGCCTGGAATGCGCTAAAAGACATACATCGGCCAAAAGGGCCAGTTCGCAAGGTAACTTTATTTAAGCAACTCCTCTGTATGCGCATGAGTGAAGATGATTGCATACAGGAGTATCTCTGTAAGTTCGCGTGTGTCGTAGAAAAGTTGGCAGAGATAGAGATTACTTTGCAAGAAGACTTATTAGTTATCATGGTAATGGCAAGTTTACCGAAGTCTTTCGAAAATTTTGTAGTGGCGTTGGAGACAAGAGATCAATTGCCTACCTTGTCCGTATTAAAAGTAAAATTAATTGAAGAGGGACAGAGGAGGAAAGCTGTAGAAGATTCCAACAACAACGATGACGCTGTTCAAGTTTTTATGGCTCAAGCAAAGACAAATCAAAATCAACAAGCTCAGAAGAACATAGTATATAACAACAAAAACGTTAAGTGCTACAATTGCCATCAGAGAGGACACTATGCTTCGCAGTGCAAAAACACACGCAGAGAAAAAAAGAGTGACCAACGAAAAAATAACTTTGCTTACTCAGTTTTAGCAGCTACAGACACACACAAGTTAAAACGTAATATTTGGTGCCTGGACAGTGGTGCTTCTTCACATTTATGCTGCGACAGAAATTTATTTGAGACGTTTGAAGAAGGAAAAGAGTTGATTTCTCTTGCAGGTCAAGGTAAAATTGAAGCAATAGGCAGTGGAAGAGTAAGAATAAAGAAAAATAATATTCAACTTAACAATGTTTTGTACGTGCCTCAATTGCAATGTAATTTTATTTCTGTCGGCAAAGTGGCGGCAGTTGATATTGTAAAATTTGACCAGAAGAAAGCAACAGTTCTAAGAGATGGTAAGATCATATTAACTGCAGAGAAGATAGGAGATTTGTTTTTATATGAAGAAAGAGAGGAGGAATTATTTTTCTCTACCATGTCATCGGTAGCTGTACGATGGCATATGCGTTATGGGCATTTGAATATTGCAAGTTTACGTCAACTGGCAGAGAAAAAAATGGTAGTAGGAATGCCAATTAAATTTCCAAACGAGATTAAATGCTCTGTATGTATGAAGAGTAAGTGCTCAGTTAAACCATTTGCCAAGTGCGAGAGTAGATCGCACGATTTATTAGAGCTGATACACACTGACATATGCGGACCTATTAGTACAGCGTCACTTGGTGGTGCCCGTTATTTATTAACATTTATAGATGATAAGTCCCGCTATGTTTTTGTGTATTTTTTAAAAAACAAAGACCAAACATTCGAAGTGTTTAAGATGTTCAAGGCAATGGTTGAACTACAGACGGGCAAGAAAATAAAATCTTTGCGCTCAGATAACGGCGCAGAATTTAAGAATAATATTTTCGATGCGTATTTAAATAAGCATGGCATAGTCAGACAACTAACTGTACCGTATACACCGCAACAAAACGGTGTAGCTGAGAGATTTAACAGAACTCTTGTTGAAATGGCAAGAGCGATGTTGATCTCAGCAAACTTAAAAGAATTCCTATGGGCAGAAGCAATAAGTACTGCGGCTTATTTACGTAACAGAGCGCCAACGAGAGTTTTAAGAAATGCAACGCCATATGAAATATGGAATAACCGTAAACCAAATGTTACTCATTTAAAAATATTTGGTTCTTTAGCTATTGCTTTAAATAAGAAACACAACAACAATTTTAAAGCAAAAGGTAAAGAATACGTCGTCGTCGGTTACTCAAACACATCCAAAGCGTACCGTTTATATGACAAAGAAGGAAGACGTATTATTCTGAGCCGCGATGTATATTTCATTGAAAAAATGAATAACAACGAAACAGTACACATTCCATTTTTTGAAGAAAATTTATGCAGTTCAGATATGGTAACCCAAGAGAAAGGCGAAGATGAGGGTGAAAGTGATGTTGAACCAGCAGAAGAGAAAAACGTCAATAATGATGAGCAAAGAATTGGACCTGGAAGACCCCGAATTTTGCGTAGCGGACAACCTGGAAGACCTAAGAAGCAGTTTAATATTATAGGTTTAATACAACAGGTAAATAATAATGTAAAAACACCAGAGACAGTTAGTGAGGCTCTGAATGGTGAATATAGTAGTTTTTGGTGGGACGCAATGCAGGAGGAGTACGGATCTCTGATCAAGAATAGTACTTGGGAATTGACTGATTTGCCTGAGGGTAAAAAGGTTATAGGTTGTAGGTGGGTGTTTACCATTAAAAGGGATGGAAGTGATAATGTCACAAGATTTAAGGCTAGATTAGTAGCGAAAGGATATGCTCAGAGGTACGGTGTCAATTATGGGGAAACTTTTTCACCAGTGGTGAGATATGAGACGATTAGGATGGTAATGGCATTGGCTGCTGAACATAGTTTACATTTGCATCAAATGGATGTATCCACTGCCTATTTGAATAGTGAGCTTAATGATGAGGTTTTTATGACACAGCCTGAATGTTTTGTTGATAGAGTTAGACCAGATTCGGTTTTGAAGTTAAATAGAGCATTGTATGGTTTAAAGCAATCAGGCAGGGAGTGGAATCGAACATTGGACAATATTTTGATTGGAATGGGTTTTAGATCATGCAATAGTGAACCATGTTTATATGAGAGGAATGAGAATGGGCGTATAAATTTGATTGCAGTCTATGTTGATGACCTTCTCATAGCATCGTCTGATATTGCTGAATTGCGTCAAATAAAAAATCAGATAGCAGATAGGGTTGATGTTGTTGATAAGGGCCCTGCTAAACATTTCTTGAGTTTTGAAATTGAGAGAAAGGGTACAACGGGTGACATTTTTATCAATCAGAGCAAGTATATAAATGGGTTGTTAAGGGAATACGAAATGGAGGAATGTAGGCCAGTTTCCACTCCATTGGAACCCAAATATCAAGTAGCGTGCGATCAGGATTCATGTAAAAGGGTTTGTCATAAGGAATATCAATCGTTAATAGGTTCGTTAATGTATTTGGCGATTTGTTCTCGCCCTGATATTTTACATTCAATTTCAAAGTTATCGCAGAGGAATACTGATCCACATGCGGAACATATGACGGCTGCAAAGAGAGTTCTGAAGTATTTGGGTAAAACCAAATATTTGGGACTGGGGTATTATAAGACGGGAAAGCCTCTATGTTGTTATGTGGACGCGGACTGGGGTGGTGACATTGTTTCTAGGGAATCATATACAGGATATTGTTTTATTTTAGCTGGTGGAGTTTTTTCTTGGGAGGCTAGGAAGCAGGCTACAGTTGCCCTTAGTAGTACTGAGGCAGAATACATGGCACTGTCTTCGGCGGCGAAAGAGGCAGTTTATTTAAAGAAATTGCTTGATGAGATTAAGTTACATTCTCTTGATAGGGTGGAAATTAGGGCCGACAATTTGGGTGCTTTACATTTAGTTAAAAATCCCATTTATCATAATAGAACTAAGCACATAGATATAAAATATCATCACGTAAGGGATGTATATAAGAATGGTTTAATTGATATAAAATATTGTCGTACTAATGAAAACATAGCTGATATATTTACTAAGAATTTACAGAAAATATCACATGAAAGAGCAATCGTTTTGTTGGGATTAAAAAATTTAAAATAATGTGTAAATTTTAATTTTATGAAATTGAATACATTTTTATATATATTCCTGAACAATGTGAATTTATTGTTAATCAAATATTTTGAATTTAGTTTTTATTTATTTAGTTTTTTTTTTTTGGATGTAAATGTGTTGAGGAGGAGTGTTGTAGAGCAACACATCATTATTTAATGTAAAGTACATGCATACATTTCTATAAAAAGTTTTTATACTAATACTTACATACATAATATTAAGAGATCTATATTTTAAGATGAAGCTTTGTATTTTCATATTTTTTAGTTCTAATAAAACCTTCAAACTGTACAGACGTAAGACTTTTTTCCTAACAGAGGTTATGGGCCTCAATATGTTCAATATTGACTAATTTTATTGTAGATTAACATTTCAGTCTTGTTAAGCTTTTTCTTAAGCAAGAAGAGGCATAATAGCATACTAATATGCATTGGAGGCTTCATCTTTAATTTACTGTAGGATACTGTTAGGTCAAACATTACCCTATTTGTTTTGTTTAATCCTTTCCATTCAACTACATTGTTTTTATATAATAAATACTCTTTATATATCTCTGACTTATTGAAATTGTGTAAAATTTTGTTTGTAAATTTCACATTCATATTATCTGGGAATCTAATCATTGCCAGCTCTTGTTCAGACATTTGTAATTTAACTGACTCATCAAAGCTAGTGTTTAACTCTGAATTGTCCACTATTTCTAAAAGACTTATATCAGAAATCTTATCACTATTATCTATGTCTAAATTTATGTTAGTATTTATATTATTACTGATTGATTTAAATAGTCTAATAGAAGTTGAATGGGAAGGGATCTCCTCACTTCATGTTCAATATTGATAAATTAATTGAAACAAATTATGACACTTGGAGTCTACACCATATTTTTAACTATAACTCCCATGCAGCTCTCATACATTAAGAATAGTAAAACCGCTAATAACGCCTGGAATGCGCTAAAAGACATACATCGGCCAAAAGGGCCAGTTCGCAAGGTAACTTTATTTAAGCAACTCCTCTGTATGCGCATGAGTGAAGATGATTGCATACAGGAGTATCTCTGTAAGTTCGCGTGTGTCGTAGAAAAGTTGGCAGAGATAGAGATTACTTTGCAAGAAGACTTATTAGTTATCATGGTAATGGCAAGTTTACCGAAGTCTTTCGAAAATTTTGTAGTGGCGTTGGAGACAAGAGATCAATTGCCTACCTTGTCCGTATTAAAAGTAAAATTAATTGAAGAGGGACAGAGGAGGAAAGCTGTAGAAGATTCCAACAACAACGATGACGCTGTTCAAGTTTTTATGGCTCAAGCAAAGACAAATCAAAATCAACAAGCTCAGAAGAACATAGTATATAACAACAAAAACGTTAAGTGCTACAATTGCCATCAGAGAGGACACTATGCTTCGCAGTGCAAAAACACACGCAGAGAAAAAAAGAGTGACCAACGAAAAAATAACTTTGCTTACTCAGTTTTAGCAGCTACAGACACACACAAGTTAAAACGTAATATTTGGTGCCTGGACAGTGGTGCTTCTTCACATTTATGCTGCGACAGAAATTTATTTGAGACGTTTGAAGAAGGAAAAGAGTTGATTTCTCTTGCAGGTCAAGGTAAAATTGAAGCAATAGGCAGTGGAAGAGTAAGAATAAAGAAAAATAATATTCAACTTAACAATGTTTTGTACGTGCCTCAATTGCAATGTAATTTTATTTCTGTCGGCAAAGTGGCGGCAGTTGATATTGTAAAATTTGACCAGAAGAAAGCAACAGTTCTAAGAGATGGTAAGATCATATTAACTGCAGAGAAGATAGGAGATTTGTTTTTATATGAAGAAAGAGAGGAGGAATTATTTTTCTCTACCATGTCATCGGTAGCTGTACGATGGCATATGCGTTATGGGCATTTGAATATTGCAAGTTTACGTCAACTGGCAGAGAAAAAAATGGTAGTAGGAATGCCAATTAAATTTCCAAACGAGATTAAATGCTCTGTATGTATGAAGAGTAAGTGCTCAGTTAAACCATTTGCCAAGTGCGAGAGTAGATCGCACGATTTATTAGAGCTGATACACACTGACATATGCGGACCTATTAGTACAGCGTCACTTGGTGGTGCCCGTTATTTATTAACATTTATAGATGATAAGTCCCGCTATGTTTTTGTGTATTTTTTAAAAAACAAAGACCAAACATTCGAAGTGTTTAAGATGTTCAAGGCAATGGTTGAACTACAGACGGGCAAGAAAATAAAATCTTTGCGCTCAGATAACGGCGCAGAATTTAAGAATAATATTTTCGATGCGTATTTAAATAAGCATGGCATAGTCAGACAACTAACTGTACCGTATACACCGCAACAAAACGGTGTAGCTGAGAGATTTAACAGAACTCTTGTTGAAATGGCAAGAGCGATGTTGATCTCAGCAAACTTAAAAGAATTCCTATGGGCAGAAGCAATAAGTACTGCGGCTTATTTACGTAACAGAGCGCCAACGAGAGTTTTAAGAAATGCAACGCCATATGAAATATGGAATAACCGTAAACCAAATGTTACTCATTTAAAAATATTTGGTTCTTTAGCTATTGCTTTAAATAAGAAACACAACAACAATTTTAAAGCAAAAGGTAAAGAATACGTCGTCGTCGGTTACTCAAACACATCCAAAGCGTACCGTTTATATGACAAAGAAGGAAGACGTATTATTCTGAGCCGCGATGTATATTTCATTGAAAAAATGAATAACAACGAAACAGTACACATTCCATTTTTTGAAGAAAATTTATGCAGTTCAGATATGGTAACCCAAGAGAAAGGCGAAGATGAGGGTGAAAGTGATGTTGAACCAGCAGAAGAGAAAAACGTCAATAATGATGAGCAAAGAATTGGACCTGGAAGACCCCGAATTTTGCGTAGCGGACAACCTGGAAGACCTAAGAAGCAGTTTAATATTATAGGTTTAATACAACAGGTAAATAATAATGTAAAAACACCAGAGACAGTTAGTGAGGCTCTGAATGGTGAATATAGTAGTTTTTGGTGGGACGCAATGCAGGAGGAGTACGGATCTCTGATCAAGAATAGTACTTGGGAATTGACTGATTTGCCTGAGGGTAAAAAGGTTATAGGTTGTAGGTGGGTGTTTACCATTAAAAGGGATGGAAGTGATAATGTCACAAGATTTAAGGCTAGATTAGTAGCGAAAGGATATGCTCAGAGGTACGGTGTCAATTATGGGGAAACTTTTTCACCAGTGGTGAGATATGAGACGATTAGGATGGTAATGGCATTGGCTGCTGAACATAGTTTACATTTGCATCAAATGGATGTATCCACTGCCTATTTGAATAGTGAGCTTAATGATGAGGTTTTTATGACACAGCCTGAATGTTTTGTTGATAGAGTTAGACCAGATTCGGTTTTGAAGTTAAATAGAGCATTGTATGGTTTAAAGCAATCAGGCAGGGAGTGGAATCGAACATTGGACAATATTTTGATTGGAATGGGTTTTAGATCATGCAATAGTGAACCATGTTTATATGAGAGGAATGAGAATGGGCGTATAAATTTGATTGCAGTCTATGTTGATGACCTTCTCATAGCATCGTCTGATATTGCTGAATTGCGTCAAATAAAAAATCAGATAGCAGATAGGGTTGATGTTGTTGATAAGGGCCCTGCTAAACATTTCTTGAGTTTTGAAATTGAGAGAAAGGGTACAACGGGTGACATTTTTATCAATCAGAGCAAGTATATAAATGGGTTGTTAAGGGAATACGAAATGGAGGAATGTAGGCCAGTTTCCACTCCATTGGAACCCAAATATCAAGTAGCGTGCGATCAGGATTCATGTAAAAGGGTTTGTCATAAGGAATATCAATCGTTAATAGGTTCGTTAATGTATTTGGCGATTTGTTCTCGCCCTGATATTTTACATTCAATTTCAAAGTTATCGCAGAGGAATACTGATCCACATGCGGAACATATGACGGCTGCAAAGAGAGTTCTGAAGTATTTGGGTAAAACCAAATATTTGGGACTGGGGTATTATAAGACGGGAAAGCCTCTATGTTGTTATGTGGACGCGGACTGGGGTGGTGACATTGTTTCTAGGGAATCATATACAGGATATTGTTTTATTTTAGCTGGTGGAGTTTTTTCTTGGGAGGCTAGGAAGCAGGCTACAGTTGCCCTTAGTAGTACTGAGGCAGAATACATGGCACTGTCTTCGGCGGCGAAAGAGGCAGTTTATTTAAAGAAATTGCTTGATGAGATTAAGTTACATTCTCTTGATAGGGTGGAAATTAGGGCCGACAATTTGGGTGCTTTACATTTAGTTAAAAATCCCATTTATCATAATAGAACTAAGCACATAGATATAAAATATCATCACGTAAGGGATGTATATAAGAATGGTTTAATTGATATAAAATATTGTCGTACTAATGAAAACATAGCTGATATATTTACTAAGAATTTACAGAAAATATCACATGAAAGAGCAATCGTTTTGTTGGGATTAAAAAATTTAAAATAATGTGTAAATTTTAATTTTATGAAATTGAATACATTTTTATATATATTCCTGAACAATGTGAATTTATTGTTAATCAAATATTTTGAATTTAGTTTTTATTTATTTAGTTTTTTTTTTTTGGATGTAAATGTGTTGAGGAGGAGTGTTGTAGAGCAACACATCATTATTTAATGTAAAGTACATGCATACATTTCTATAAAAAGTTTTTATACTAATACTTACATACATAATATTAAGAGATCTATATTTTAAGATGAAGCTTTGTATTTTCATATTTTTTAGTTCTAATAAAACCTTCAAACTGTACAGACGTAAGACTTTTTTCCTAACACATTCTTCAAAATCCGCTTCATCAACTTCTATCCAGTTTTGTAAGCTTTCCTAAAAATTAAATTATTTCATTCATTATTCCCAAACGGCGTAAGCCAGAAACATCAAATGTGCTACTTAGGCTCCTTCCCCTATTAATAGATCTACTAAGAAGCTTGCTCAATAATTAACATGTTCAGTATTCAACATAGTTCAAGCCCTAAATTTGCAAATAGACTTACTTCAGCAGACTTGTCCATGGATTTCCTTGTTACGATGGAGCTATCCAAAAAACTCATTTCTCCGAACCACGATAATGAGGAGATATAGTTTTCTTCCACCCCTGATCCAGATTTCTTGTGGTTCATCTTTCGTTTTTCCGCGGTGTAGGTGGTACGCAAAGACCGTATTTTTTTCTTTACAGCTTCAACAGGCATTCCCTTTTCGTTCGCTATTTCCTCATACGATTTGGCTTTTAAATCGTTTCTCCTGTACAACTTGCTGTTCATGTCCCACAAAATTGGATGAGACCGATATAAATTTATTAGTTTTATAATTGCCGAGTGATTTAATTTTGGCTCCATTTTTATTTGGTTTTGGTTATTAATCAGAGTTACCATGAGATAAGTGGGATACGTTTTTATGGAAACGATTGGCATTAGTAATTATTATTGCATTTCCTAATGAAATTGATGTTTTAATATGAAACCAATTGTCTACTTTATGTAAGTTATTCTTTTTACCGTTTAGAATAGTAAAAAAAACTCTTTTTTTTTATATATAAGTTGTTCTTTATTAGTAATTAATTAATAACACACTATGTGTCTATTTTATATGTCAAGATCTCTTCAAATGGCATGGTTGGAATATCTTTGTAGCTTTCAAGTACTCTCGCCAATTTTTTAGAAACTGGTCATAATCACCCAATATTTTGTCCGTGAATTTTTGTAAATTCATAAAATTCTTTTCAGAAAAGTCTTCTACTTCTTCGTAGGTTAAATCAGTCCAGCAATCGTTCAACCAAGTTACTATAGCTTTAATGGATTTAGTAGATAACTTTTTAACCATGATTCTATATTGCTCAGTCTTTAACTTGACTAAATTTTATATTAAATAATATGATTTTTCCTACCGGTTTTATTTAAATGAGTGAGATCATATATTAATAAATAACCCCTTCTGACCTCAGGAAAATTCTAACAGGTTCAAACACCTTTGATAACAGGTTTGTTGCGGACAAGAGCTTTTTCTTTTTTATTCAAAGGTTTTAAATGGACTGTGCTTAATGATAACAAAAATTCATTTCAACCCTTAATATATTTTAAATATTGTTGGGTACTCAGTTTTACGTTTTTTATGCATAGTTTTTTAATTATTGTCTTATTAAGCGGTTAATATTGATAGCTGTAAAGTTTTGGTCCAAAATTCTTGATTTTTTCTACATTGATTTACAATGACTGTCTCGAGTAGCGGTAACTTGCATTATATTTATGTATTTGTTGTTATTATTTCAATGCACGAAACTAGTGCATTGACCACTGCATACGAATTTGACTAATTGAGACAAGTAATAAAAAGTATACCCAGTTGGAAATTTAACATTCTCCCGGCCTTGGAAGCGATGGTTCCAACATTGTTTAATTATTAATTTTCTCCTGAAATTCTCCAACAAGGTCTGTTTCTGGCATATTTATTTCAGACACTTTTAAAATGTATGCTTCACTATCCCTTATTAATAGTCCATTTTGCCTAAATACTGTTTCAGATGTGAACCCTGTTACATGTATTGGTCCATCTAGGTTAATTCTAGGATTATTGACATTGACCAAGTGCTTAATAGATATATTTTTATAGTCCAATTCAACCATCATTTCCCATATTTCAGATTCTCTCAGATATATAGGTAGTTTAGCACCCTTCTTTTCTAAAACCCATTTGTACCATGTACATGATGTTTGGTAATAACAATAAGTATCACAACCTAAGGTGTCTGATTCGCATCCATACCCATTAATGCTTCCATTCCTTTCACTAATCAATTGCTTGTTTGGTTCTGAGTTGCAGCCACCATTCCAACAGCTGCCTGAGCCCTTGCAATTCCAATAGGAAAATGAATTAATGTCATATTCGTAAGTGTAGTATGATAGTTGATATCTACTTCTTATATATGAATCTATTATTTTTATTTTCATCAAGAATCCTTCTTTATCTCTAAAGCAGATTAGTGAGTTACTGACTAGAGGTATATCATACATTTTTGACTCCACACAACTATTCAAGTCACATATTTTCCCAGTTGAAGATACAAATAAAGTATTATCACAACCTAGAATTGTTGGTGTTAATAATAGCAAAATTAAGATGCCCAACATAGCTTTACTTGGAATAGTAGGATATATCTGAATTTCTTTTATTTGATTTTGATTTTGCTGTTGTCCATTACTGTGTCCATCCTCTCCCTCATTTTGGATAGTGAGCTTAGAAGTATTAGGCTTGATTTCATTTTTATTATAGGAACTAACCATTTCTAAGTGCACTGTTCTTTTATTATCAATATCTTTAACCATATTTTCATTAGTTATGTTGTGGTTCTTGAAACTTGGGTTTATATCTATCAGATTTCTTTTCCTAAGATAATTGACTTTTCTTATCTCCTTACCATCTGATCTTAAGGTTCTTCTAAAAATGATATAATCAATAATATACGTAATAAGATTACATATCTTTTTGTTTAGTAAAACAAGTAGGATAAAAGAAAGCAATAAAGACGTGACAACTCCAAATGCAAATGGCCACCAGAAGTCCATGCAGCTATCAACTACTTGGTTTCTCTCACACATTATGCCACACTTCCCGCATTCTAGTTTAGAAACAGTTGAGCCTTTGAGCTTGCCACATTCATAAGTAATTAATCCAAAATGATATCCATTTAGGACACTAAGTGGGGATAATGTTATATTATAACCATTTACATCCAAAACACATTCTGTTATGCCATTATTGGATACTACTCCTTCATGGACTTCTAGTGACCTTAAACATAAAATGTTACTCAAATTAACAAAAAATAATACACATATCAGATATAAATTCATAATTGCACACATATAATCAAATATATTCTAAAGTCTTTGAATATGTTATATGTTCTGAACATACAGAGTTATAATAAGATGTCTTCTGCGTGCTGCTGAAAAAAAAAGGCAAACGTGTTGCGGACAAGAGCTTTTTCTTGCCC
Organism: Dexiosoma caninum; assembly: GCA_963924685.1. NCBI lineage: Eukaryota > Metazoa > Arthropoda > Insecta > Diptera > Tachinidae > Dexiosoma > Dexiosoma caninum. Next base: position 88,677,205 of record OZ004728.1, on the reverse strand, counting down.
TTTGATGACTTACCAAATTCCAAAATTGAATTCTATGTAAACTTAAATCACTTATCGTTAAATAATTATTCCTTCACAAATTGTTCAGAACTTATTTATTCAAAGGTTTTAAATGGACTGTGCTTAATGATAACAAAAATTCATTTCAACCCTTAATATATTTTAAATATTGTTGGGTACTCAGTTTTACGTTTTTTATGCATAGTTTTTCAATTATTGTCTTATTAAGCGGTTAATATTGATAGCTGTAAAGTTTTGGTCCAAAATTCTTGATTTTTTCTACATTGATTTACAATGACTGTCTCGAGTAGCGGTAACTTGCATTATATTTATGTATTTGTTGTTATTATTTCAATGCACGAAACTAGTGCATTGACCACTGCATACGAATTTGACTAATTGAGACAAGTAATAAAAAGTATACCCAGTTGGAAATTTAACAAGGTTTATTGCTATTTTAATTAATAGGAAGATTATCATCATAATTGGGAGATCAAGGTTGAAACAAACATTGCTTCCATAGAAAAAATATCTTAAAGTACTAGGGAGAATAAATTTACAGTAAGAACAATTTTGGTAATTTAGATGAGCTTCATATAATTTGAATACAACAAGAATCAACAAAAAAAGAATCAAGATTAATTTCATACTAATTCTATGGGTATAATACTAAATAATTTAATAAGGTCAATAAAATATGCTTTATAAGCGGAAGATAATTTGCAATTATTATTCTCCTCAAATATTTCGCAATCTTAATTATTCTACATTTTATTTTTGCATTTGATAGAGTGTGGCATGGGGCACTTCTGTCCAAACTTATTGCTTTTGGTGTCGGTGATATCTTGTCTCGATTTATATCGAGTTTTCTCAGGGATCGCGCTATAAGAGTTGTTATAGACGGGATCTCATCTAACGAGTATAAGATAAATTCAGGGGTACCGCAAGGCTCCACTCTTTCTCCTACCCTATTTCTAGTCTTTCTTAATGACCTCCTATGTCAAACTTCCAATCCTATCCACTCTTTCGCAGATGACAGCAGCCTTTCTCACTCATATTCATTTAGTCGTAGGCCAACATCGACTATGATCACTTCGCTGAGGCAGAATATGAGTGACTCATTGAATTGTGACCTCATGAAACTATCGCAATGGGGTCAGGCAAACAGGGTCGATTTCAATGCTCAAAAGACCCAATGCAGCATGCTTACACATCGACGCATGCCCTATGACGCTGCGTCATCTGTAATTATGGGCGGTATAAACATCGAGGAATCAGAAGCTCTTGATGTTCTTGGTATGAAAAATCAGTGCGATGTTCGATGGACTGAGCACATTTTTCAGGTATCAAAAGAAGCATTCAAGTGCCTCGGTTTTTTAAGACGGTGCAAGATATACTTCACCCCATCTGATCTCCTCACTATTTATACCGCCTACATCCGACCGAAAATGGAATACAACTCTCATGTTTGGGCCGGTGCTTCAAAGACTATTTTGAAGTTACTCGACCGGGTCCAGGAGAGAGCGAAGAAACCCATAGGAGACAGTAGGGTAGCCAACTCTATTAACTCTCTTGAGCATCGTCGCAACGTGGGGTGCGTTTCGTTGTTCTATCGTTACTATAATGGGATGTGTTCTGATGAAATCAGGGAACTTGTTCCCGAAACCCGATCATTCACACGCACGACGCGTTCATCATTAAGAGCATATCCATTTGTGGTCAACTTGGCAGCGAACCGCACTACGCATTACAGGGAGAACTCATTTTTCGGCAGAACATCGCGTATGTGGAACAAACTCCCTGCCGAGGTCTTTCCTGTCACTTATGACGTGGGAAAATTCAAATCAAATGTCCATTCACACTACTCCCTCTATCCTTCTTCCCATAACCTGATTTCCTAGTTCCAGCACAATGCATCGCATGTGTAGGGGTCACCCCCTGAGTGCTGGTCCAAGATAAAAAAAAAAAAAAAAGCCGATTTTCATTTTCTGTAATTTAAAAAATTCTAATTTCATTTCATTACGGCTCATGGTAATTTTTTCCATTTCCAGGTGATGTCTTTTTATTTCAGATAGTTCTTTTTCCTTTAACGAACAAATATCTTCCATGCTTTTATATATATGTTTCATGTATCGAGCGTATTCTGATATATTCGACTTGGTGCATCCGAGAACCTGCCCTGTGTTCCAAAGTATAATCATAGTTCTGTAACTCAAGTCCCCATCTCGCAATCCTGGGGTTCAATTCCCTTTTATTCAACGTCATAGTCAAAGAGTTGCAGTCTGTCACTATTTTGAATTTTTTCCCTTGTAAATAAATTCGAAACCTTTTCAAAGCATTGAGTATTGCCAGAGTCTCTAGTTCGAAACTATGAAACATTGACTCCGCCTGTGTCGTTCTCCTGGAAAAATAGAACACCGGATGCACTCTTCCGTCACTTTTTCCCTGAAGTAAAACTGCTCCAAAACCAACGCTACTTGCGTCACAATGCAATTCAGTATCGTCCTTCGGGTCATATAACGCCAAGACTGGCGAACTTAGTAATTTTTCCTTAAGTAATTCGAAGGCTTCAACCTCAGCCTGGCCAAAACTAAATATTCTATTCTTCCTTGTTAAGTCATATAAGGGTTTGGCTATTATCGAAAAATCCTTTTACAAATCTCCTGAAGTATGAACATAGCCCCAAAAAACTCTGAACAGTATGTACATTCGTTGGTAATGGAAAATTCTTCACTGCCTGGAGGCCACGATAATCCGTTGTCTGTAGGAACTCGCACTTGTCCAATCTCAACTCTAACTTATTATCTACTAGACGATTAAAAACTTTCCTAAGGATTACAAAATGTTCATCTATGCCAACAGTTGCTATCATTATATCGTCTAAATATATTATCAGTTTCCCATCCCTGACCATGTCTGCAAAAATCCTATTCACAAACCTCTGAAAGACGGAAGGAGCGTTCTTGACGCCAAACGGCATTCTTAAAAATTCATACTGCCCGAACGGCGTTACAAAAGACGTGTATTTCACCGAACTCTCCTCAACATATAAAGGGTGGTTAAATTTCAAGGGCCGATGTTGATTTTGAATAAAACACAAACTATTTAGGAAATTATTGTAATTTTATTTTATTATGATATATTGGTATTACTCAATTATGTATGGAACAAAATATCGGCCAAATGGGCGCCGCGACCACGGCAACAGTGGATGATCAATTTTCGAAGAAAATCATCTTCAGTGATGAGGCACATTTTCACCTCAGTGGATTCGTCAATAAACAGAATTGCCGCATTTGGGCGAATGATAATCCAAGAGTGATTGTCGAAAAACCAATACACCCACAAAGAGTGACTGTTTGGTGCGGTTTATGGGCTGGCGGCATCATCGGGCCGTATTTTTTCCAAAATGAGGCCGGTCAGGCAGTTACTGTGAATGGTGTTCGCTATCGTGAGATGATAACGAACTTTTTATGGCCCGAATTGGAAGATATGGATGTGGACGATATGTGGTTTCACCAGGACGGTGCCACTTGCCACACAGCTAACGAAACAATGGCTCTTTTGCGCAACAAATTCAATGGCCGTGTTATCTCACGTAATGGCGATGTCAATTGGCCGCCAAGATCATGTGATTTGACACCGTTGGACTTTTTTCTTTGGGGTTATTTGAAAGAAAAGGTGTACGTCGATAAGCCAGCAACAATTCAAGAGCTAAAGGATGAGATAATTCGGCACATTAACGGCATAGAACCTCCATTATGCCTCAGGGTCATCGAAAATTTGGACCATCGGATGGAGGTGTGCCGCCGTGGTCGCGGCGCCCATTTGGCCGATATTTTGTTCCATACATAATTGAGTAATACCAATATATCATAATAAAATAAAATTACAATAATTTCCTAAATAGTTTGTGTTTTATTCAAAATCAACATCGGCCCTTGAAATTTAACCACCCTTTACATGAAAAAATCCATTTCTGAGGTCCAACTTTGTAAAATATTTCTTACCGGCCAACCTGTCCAGCAAATCATCTATTAACGGAATTGGATAACAATCCTTTGACGTCACTTTATTTAATACGCGATAGTCTACACACATTCTGAGATCACCTGTTTTCTTCCGTACCAGAAGTACTGGAGATACAAATTCCTATTCGCTCGGCCTGATGTATCCTTTTTCAAGATACTCATCCAAAACGGCCTGCAGCCCCCGCTTTTCGTCGTAAGACAGTCGACGCGGTGTACAACTAAAAGGTTTTGCGTTCTCAAGAACCAACTTAATCTCACTTTTCATCATAGGCTGAATAGGTCTTTCAGGCCTAACGTAGCATTTAGTAAACATGTCACTCAATTTTTTCCTGCTTCTAAAATCAATATCCCTATCAACAATTAGCTCGACCTTGTCATTAACACAATCAATAGACATTATTGTCCCCACTACGTTATCATCCACAAAGTTCCTGTCATCTGTATCTTTTCGCATTAACATTAAATTTGCCACCAGTTTCTCGAAGACTTTTCTGGTTTTCCGCAATTTTCTTCTTTGTTCTTGATTTTAAGTCTGCCCATGTCTATTAAGAGAATTTTGAAATTAGTGAATACATACTCACATGCATGTAAGATATTGGGAATTCATTTATGTATTTCAACTATAGTTAACGGTGCAAATATGTAAATACGAAAGAAAGAAATAAATTGCGTATGTACCTTTTTCCACTCTGCCATCGACCGTCTAGGTGGCCCAAAAGCATTGAGATTTTGGAAAAGTGATGCCCACTGCTCATCCATATTAATCTTGTTAGATCCAAACACCGGTGGTCCTTTTGCCAACGCAGGGTGTTCTTCCATATACTGCAAGAACGCTTGCAGTTGCTGCATTGTTGACTTTTTAATACTAGAATTAAACGATACAAATCAATTATGCTTATATGAATGTGCATATTATTTATATCTGTATATGTACTTACCATTTGCCTTCCATTTGTGTTTTATTTTTATTATTGTTATTTTATTTTTATTATTGTTATTTTATTTTTATTATTATATATTAAGGAAAAAAATAACCTAAACGAAAACCAAACACCAAGTGACAGATTCTGACATTTACGTTCGCAGTGTTGACAATGTGTTCGAAATACCTGAACCGCATTCTGTATGAAAACACTTACGTTTTCATTCGCACTGACTGACGTTCGAGTCATTGTTTGCAGAGAAGTGAGATAGCTGAATCAAAATCAAATATTTTTCGCGTAGAGCACGCTTTCGATATCCCTGAACAGGCTATTAAAATGAATTCATTGAAATTTCAATTCAATTCTTTTTATGTTGAAATAAATGATTTAATTTTTATTTTGATTAATTCATGGTGAACTAAAAACTAAAAATTAATAATTCTTTTACAGCTGTTTTGTATGGAAATTTGTTTTATAAACTAAAAACTTTTATTTAATTTTTAATGAATAATATAGTATAGTAATAAGTAAAACTGTGGTATTAAGGAGAAAAGACATCTTAAGAAATAAAAAGCTTACTTTAAGTTCATTGAGACAGCAAAGAACTTAAATCACATTGATTTGACCAGATACCTTTTTATTTTTGCAAATGAACCGGAAGTGCCGTTTCTTTACCATTTCAAGTGCGGACCTCATTTCTTTCTCTGCATTGGAGGAATAATAATAAAATTTAGCTATTAAAATTAAATAGTGTTGTACCTAAAATACTTACATATAACAGTTTTGTATTCGAGAAATAAGAATATTCATCGTACACTTTGTAACGAGCTCGATTTTATGACACAGGTAACCACGAATATTGGATGTCACAGTGGAAACAGGATGAGAAACAGTAACATCCATTTGATGTTCAAAGTCTGGAGGAGGTTTTAATCCAGCCATTGAGCAATGTAGGTGTTCTTTATTTACCTTGTTCCATGTGTTACTGAAGCGAAGGGGATAACTGTGTGAGAGAAGACAGTTCCAGAAACTAAGAGAAGAATAACGAGTGGATATCTTTTCCAAGTGTTGTTGGAGATCGGAATCATTCTGTTTGTCATGCTTGGATTGCAGGATGGGGTTCGATGGTTAATTAATGATTTTTTTCTGAAACTGGACTGTAAGCTTTTGCTTTACAAAGCAATTTTAAAACCAATATGGAGCTATGGTATCCAGCTATGGGGCACTGCCTCAGCTTCCAATATAGAAAAAATTCAAAGGTGTCAAAACAAAATACTGAGAATGATAACAGATGCGCCGTGGTATATAAAAAATTCTAACATACACAAGGATTTAAATATTCTGACAGTCAAACAAGAGATAACAACATACGCAACGTCATACCTAACCAAACTCCAAGATCATCCAAATATACTAGCCCGAAATATTTTAAGCGAAAGAGGGTTCATTCGACTGAAAAGAAGGGATACTCTTTCCCTAGCCCGAACGTAGTAGACGCGGAAATAAAACTATACGAGCAATAAATTAGTTCTTAAGATTTGAATACTTATTGTTAGTTCAATTGATTTTGAAGATTCAATAAATAATATATATTGTGTAAAAAAAAAAAAAAAATATTCTATCTGTATTATACATTATGCACAATTCTCGGGATAGTATGCGCTCAAAATTTTTGCTAGCATTTCCATCTAGTAAATATTTCACAGCTGATATCTGAAAAATTTTAAAAGTTGCACAATTTCTAATGCGCTTTTTAAAAATTAAACTATTCATAATAATTACATAATTTTCTTCATTAACTTCGTTTATATCCGCTTCTATTTTCTGAAGATGTTCTTCAGTTTTAATTGAAAATATCGTCGTTATAGTGGCGCATTATATGTACACTTTGCAGCTGAATTTTGTGCTCAACCAGCATTTCGACTATTATTTTATTTTGATCAACCCTGGTTGCTGAAAAAAATTTAAAACAAACAATAGAATAATTATAAAAATGTAAATTTTCTTTTCTTTTAGAATTTTTTTTATTAACAAAACAAAAAATTAAAAAATTTCATTCACAAAAGTAAAAACAGAGAAAAAATGAGATCTAATCATATAAAATTTGAACACAAAGACTTATTTTGTATGATATTCTTTAAAACAGAATTTGTCCTTTGCCAAGCACAAATGGACCTTCCATTTTTGGCATTTCCCCCTTGAGCGGCTATCGCAACACGTATTGCGGCATCGTTTGGCAGTACCGCCTAAAAACTCAGGCCAATCGATCATACCTAATAGCATCTGGGGCGTTATGGGGACGATATTTATTTCCATGATATCCTTCAGGTAACTGAAAAGGTTGAACTGTGTTTGGTGGCACGGATTTGTATTTTGCTAAAACTTCTCCGATTTCCATTTTAAAACTCAGAATTTGTTCATGTTCTTTTTCGGAGTTTGGAGTATTTCTGTATCCTGCCTATATTCTTTCCAGCTGTTATAAATAGCTAAATCGAGAAAATGAAAAAATACTTTCACAGGCCACTTTCTAGTTTTCATTTTAATTCGATAATACTCCATCATTTGATCGGCTATATCAACACCTCCCAGTTTATCATTGTAAAGTTGAATAACGGCTGGAATAGGAACAGGCAATCGCCGTTTTAAATTTTTAATCCATCGTTCTTTTTCACACACTGGGTCTTTTCCGCATATAGTGGATGCAACTGTTACACATTTTGTATCGCTCCATTTTACTAAGGCAATAGCATAATTTTTAACTATTTGAAACATTTCACCTCGCGACAACTTCTTGTCAGCTGGTAGATTAACTCTTTTTCCCAAACGATTGGTCATAATAGTGCCCGTGGCTCTATATCCTTCTGAGTTTAGCTTTTCTAATAGAGGGGTTGTGGTAAAAAACCTGTCGAAGTACAGCTGACTACCTTTTGGCAAATACTTTGTGAGTCATAAGACAACTGATGCCCCGTGACCAAGCCCACAATCCGGAAACGTTCCAGCTCCTTGAAACAACTAAAATCGACTATGAGTCCTTTGGAGGTAGCACACACAAAAATTTTCAAACCGACCCGTCGGGGTTTAGTTCTCATTACCTGCCGAGCCGGACACCTCGCAGTAAAAGGTACTATTTGTTCATCAATGGAGTAACTGGTTACTTCAGTAGCTAGCTGAATGCAGCGGCTTCTAACTAAATCAATAGCAGGCTGCACCCTCCACAACTTATTTGTGGGATGTGCTTTGCTGTTATCAGCAGCTGTTATACTAATTTCCGCACCAGTGGAAGCCAGAAAATACGTTTGTGTGTATGTAACCACCACTTTGTAAAATGTTCAAAAGGAGTACAAATTTTGACCAACTTTTGACATCCTTGCATTAAAGGTATTTCATGAACTTCAAATTCTTTTTTGTCGCCATAGTTCATCTCTTCTATTATTTTGGTTTTCTGTATTTTGGATTTCGGAAAATGAAGCTAGCAAAATGGCAAACTGAATTCATGGGAAAAATAAAAACCTAATGAAACCTGTACCTTCTTCAAAGCTATCTTCAGAACACTCTTCGTTGTGGTCCTTTAGTTCCCAACATGTATCTTCGAGGTCATAAGCAGAAGAAAAATCAAGATCAGAATTCTCAAGGATACCTAAAACTTCTTGAAGGTCTGATTCATTTAAAAAATTTTATTTTTTTCCTAAAAATAAACCACATAACACAATTGTGCTATCTCCTTTTTGGGTCAATGGAAGTTTCAATGAAAATACGAGCGATTGTTAAAGAAATGTCAAATCATTAGTAAGACACCTTATCTTGATGTCAACAAGTTTCCAAAATTTTCTACAAATTCAAAAACGAAATTATTGTACTTACCACCTGACATGCTTCTGATCACACTGAGATGAGTAACGCGACTGAGATTTTTTAATTTCTATGTGCTTTTTTTTTACAGTTTTAACGTATTCAATTAAAGAGAAGAACCTAGCACAAGCACTGCTTTTGGCAATTTAGCTTTTAAAAAAAATCTTTTTTTTTGAGAATTTTTATAAAGCACATCGCACAATCGCTTAAGGTGGTTCTCAAAGGGTTAAAACACAATTTTTCTCTTTTAACCTTAAATTTTTTGATGCCTTTATTACACATGTATGAAAATGTCTTGCATACAATTGCTCCAAAATACAAGTGGGTTTGCGCACATCTTTTTTAATCAGCTGTAAATGATTTTCAAAATCGTATGCTGAAAAGTTATATAGCAAACCGTGTTGCCTGACACATTCGCATATGTGCAGCATACTGTGAACATTATATGTTACACTTTGAGGACCAAAAACGACACTAAAATTTTCAACAAATAGCTTTAACAAATCATCTGCAGATTGGACGTTATTTTTAAAATTTTTTGGACACGACAATAACCTTACAGCGCAATGCAGTTGTAGAAATGTGTAATAAAAATCATTACTAACATTGTTTTTTAAGACTAAAATGCCTGTGTATAATAAAAACTGTCGAAATTCTGTAGCCTTCCAGTTGGCAACTTCGTCCAAACCTCGAGGCAATCTTGCAAAATCATTCGTCATGTTTTTCTTCAGAGTAACCAATAATTTTGATATATTTAGCTTTTTTAAACTCTAACTTGTTTTAGCTACTTTATTTTGAATAAGTTTTATCAGCATTTTTCTAGTAACGTCCAAATCAATAACATGCATGGGATCCAGAGGAACTTGGCTGACCATATTTAAATTTATCTTCTCCAAAGGCGTTTTAGTATTAAGAAACTTCAATTGGTGATGATTTTTATATGTTCTTTTAGCAAAATCCTCATCAACTATAACTACAGCAATTTCTGTGCTATAAGTTAAAACGTTGCACAGTTTTTTTGCAACTTTTTTTATCTTGGACCAGTGCTCAGGGGCTATCCCTTACATATGCAATGCATTGCACTGGAACTAGAGAATAGACAGGTGGTGAAAGTGGTAGGAAGATAGAGCTTAATTCTTGCACAACTCTGCAGTTGCGTGTTCATTATAAAGCAAAGTTGCGGCGTCTATGATGTTTCGTTTGACGCATTATTTTTTTTTAAGCTAATGGAGCCATTTTATTTATTATTTTACTTCGCCGACGTTTTCTTGCTCGAAATACCGACGAAGGAGGGTGCTGTAGCACAGAAAACTCTGAAAATTTTTTTCTGATTTGACCCGGCTGGGAATCGAACGTGGGTCTTTCTGGTTGCAGAGCCAACACGCTGACTACTCGCCATCAGCACCTTCAAACTTGTGTGCACTTTGAGCATCCATTAGCTGACTGATGATGAGCTATGCCACAAACAAATGATTTCGCGGGTGTCACATATTACGGCCCGTATTTTAGCATTATTTTCTTGACACCGATTTGTAAATGGTTTTTTTTTTTTTTTTGCAAATCAGAGACTTCTACGAATTTTTCTAAAAACTCATTTATATCATATGGCTTTTGTTTGCCATTGTTTGTATACCAGCAGCAAACACATTTATCTTTTTGATATTAATTACTTTAATTTCTCTAATGCCAAAATGCGCATATTGACCGGGTTGCACTGTCACTATATTTACCTTGGAATCGAGTCTTTTGAAAAGCGCCGCTGGAGAGATAGGCACATCCACACCATGGCTTTTTAATATACACAACAGATCTCTCATGTTTTTTCGGGATCTTGTGCTATTCATCTGCCATTGCCCTAAATCACTAATTAATTAATTTTGCTTGTTGCTTGCCTCATCAAACTCTACAGGTGGAGAAGCTTCTGCATCTGTAGGTTCAATGCAAGCAAAATTTTCTTCGCCACTTGCGGACTCAATCAGCGCATTTGCGCTGTCCAATCTCTTTAAATAATTTTCCCTTTCCACTTTGACAATTCGTCTTTTGTGACGCGAACTGCACTTCATATTTTAATAAAATTTGATTAATTTGTACACAATAAAAACCTTTTTTCTTGAAATTTCAATTTTGCGTCTTTATATTTACACACTAATGTTAAGAAAATTAAACACGATTGAAACCAATGTTACCATTGTGGTAATTTTATGCCTTAAAGCATACTGGCTAGTGTTGCCAAAAGTTAAAGATCAATGTCTGCAGTCGTTAAAATTCGAACACTTGTTGGTTAGCAATAAGCTCTTGCTTGTAAATATCATGGTCCAGGCCTGCATTACATGGGACCATTTTGTAACTACTCCTTTTGAACTGTTGAAATCTAATTATTATAATAGATTGGCTGAAATAAAATTACCCCGTGGCTTTTAGTTTTAATAAGTGGAATGACTTGCTTTATTCAAAGTTGTACAAAAAAGTAATTAATTAACAGCCAGTTTGCAGAACACGACAAAACTGAATCGCGGATGGGCGATACGTGGGCGACTACGTAAAAAATTGGGTCCACAGAACACGACGCGATTTTGTCGTGCCACTTACGTTGCATCGCGCAAATGTCTAAATCTAGTAACGTCGTAATGTTACCAACATGTTAAAAAATTATTTTTGTTTATTTTTTTCCATATAAAATTCTACTTTCAAGTTGAAAATGGGGCAACTCTATTTTACGAAAAAAAAAATAGCACAGCTGAGTTTAGTAAACAAAACAATTAATAATTTTTTGCTGTGATTTGTATTTCAAAAAAATTTTGTTTTGTGATTTACGATAAATAAACATTTGTTTAAAAATAAAAACATACATCCATACATACATTCTTACGCGCAGTGAATTGTGTTCAATAAATTAAAATGTACGTAATAAGCGGTCAATTGATTGACCGTAGTTTATGATAAAAGTGCATGTATAATAAAATGCTTTTATAAATTTTAATCCAGACAAAATGTTTTCATCCGTGGAGCTTGCGTTTTCTAGTGAGCCTAGTGAAAGTGAAAGCGAAGACACCCGCTTATCCCGAAGAAACTTGAGACATCATTCATCTTGCAACATTTTTATCATTCCTGGCTACCGGCGGTTACCAATCTTCCATAGGCAATAGAGATCCTCATCGATGTGCAAATCGCAAGTCTCAAAAATCATAATAGACTTGTTAGATGTATTTGAAGAAGATTTGTGTAACAAATGGATAACTTTGGCTAAAAGTACACAAGAGGAAAATGGAACCAAAGAAACATTTTATGCCAAAGGCGGTATACCTGGAATTGTAGGATGCGTTGATGGCACGCATATCCGCATTAAATCACCGGGAAAGCATTTGATGCATTTATACCGCAATTACAAAGGGTTCGATAGCATAAACGTAATTTAATATTCTCTGGCAGTTACTTTTCGCAAACGTGCCATAGAATATCCACTATAGAATTTGCCATCAACTTTATTGAGTCAGTCAAAGCTTTTAGTGATCCAGCTTGCGACTGTAGTTCTTGCTTACACTCTATAATGCCTGATGCACACTCTTTCAGTGCTGCGGTTTGGCTTTTAATTGCGTCTAGAGTGGCGGACTGAATTTCCGACTGCTGACGCAAAATTTTAAGCCTTTCAGACTCTATTCCATCATCACACCGCTTCCGCTTTCTACGTGATGATGTCGAGGCTTTTGGGCTTGAGGCAGTCATATGGTAAGCTTTGACGTGTACACTTTTTGATGTAGTTGGTAGGGTGTCATAGTCATCAGTGCAAGCCTCCCATTGCTCTGGAAAAGTTTGGTCTTCATTAGATTTCAGCGATTTTGAAGACGATGTCGGAATAATAACCGCCACATTCTGGCATAGTCTTGGCGGAGTTACATCTGACACTTTTTGGAAAAAATTTTTTGCGCTAAATGCTTTGCTTATCCCACAAACTTTTCCACTAGGGGCTGCTGCGGCAGAAATATGACATATCCTGTCGATGTCGACCTCCAAATCCGTCAAATAGCTTACCCGGCAAGGCCCACCACCTGTCTCTCGAAGGCTTCGATTGTTGTCAGCAATTTTCTTCTTCAGTCGGCATTTCAGATCTGTCCAAACCTAAAATGATGTTTTATGTATGTACATATGTATGTATGTATATTAGTATTTACATATGCAACTCATTTTAAAATACATACCTCGGAGGGCCGTAGGCATTTAGTCTGCTTGCCACGGTTTCCCATGTACACTCCATAGCAGCCTTGCTACTGCCAAACTCAGGGTTTCCCGTAGCAAGGTGTGGATACTGTTCCATACAAGCCACCAATTGGCGAAATTGGGTGGCTGTTGTCATTTTGATGCTGCAATATTAAAACAATTGATTTTTTTATATTAGTATAGTAATATATTTAAAACTTTATGTATGGTATGTATGTGTTAACTACATATGTATGTACATATATTAATATTTCATTCGCGTTTAATAAAATATATTAATATACATACATACATATATATGTTTATACATATGTACATATATTTACCTCTTTTTTGCTGAATTTTCCATTTGAAAAAACAGTTTATATATTTGATTTTTATATATATAAGTATGTATATGTTTTCTTTTTTTCACAAATACACTGCTGACGATTAGAAATTTTCAATCGGCCCGATTTGACGTTTTGGCGACAGCTGTCATGTTATACAAACCAAAAAATGTTGACAAGTGTTACGTTTTTTTCATGAACTTTCATAATCGCGATCTATAAACCCAAAAATGAAAAACGCTCAACTTTTAGCGTTTATTATTCGCGAGTCGTGTTCTACAAACTGGCTGTAAGTTTATAACAATAGTTGCCTAAAAAAGGCTGTTTCTATCAGGAATGTTTTGCTGTTTCCCAAAGGAAAATAATAGAAAGTGCGATTGATTTTGATATGTACATATGTATGTATTTTTAATTTTAAGCAACTTCACTTTTGACTTTAAGTTGTCTCTTCATTTAGTTTTAGTTTTAATTATTGATGTTAGCGGGGCCGTTGTTCTTTTTAAAAGTAAAAGATTCTTCATGTGTTCAGCTTGACAGCTGTCGCAAACTCACCTCTGTCTCTATGGGGTTGCCATGTGACAACTTCATAGACAGAGCTGGGAATTTGAAGACGCTGTCAAGCGACGCGGCGACACCAACAAAGGCATTAAATTCATTTTCCTATTTTCAACATCCTCACTAAAATAAATTTTAAATGACTCTCATTTTATTCAAACAGTTTTTAAATTTTAATAATACCAAAGGTTTAGTTAGGACGTCGGCAATCATGTTGTTAGATGAAATTGTATCTAGACTAATTTTACCGGACTTTAAACAGTCCCTTATAAAGTGATGACGAACATCTATATGCTTCGTCCTGGGATGATATGATTGATTCAGCGCCAAATGCACTGCTGCATGATTATCGCAGAATACTTTAATTGAATCAGACTTAGTTATCAGCTCTTCTTCCAAACCTCTCAACCACATAGCTTCTTGTACTGCTGCACATAACGACATGGACTCAGCCTCACATGTTGATAAAGCAGTTGTATTTTGTTTTTTCCCTGCCCAGCTGATGGGTGCTCCCTGCTTCATAAACACAAAACCGCTTATCGATTTCCTTTCATCCAAGTCTGCTGCATAATCGGAATCACAATAACCTTCTATATCGGAACATTCGGTTTTCTTAAAAATTATCTTATGGTTGATAGTTCCCTTCAAATAACGAAAAATTCGTTTAGCTGCTTGCCAGTGTTGCAGCCCAAAATTGTTATTAAATCTACTTAGGAAATTCACCGCATAACAAATATTTGGCCTTGTCAGTTGCGCTGCATATAACAAACTTCCTATGAGTTCTTGATATGCGTATTCCATAATTTCGCGTTTTTCTTCTTCTGTTTTAGGACACTGCTCTTTGCTTAATTTTGGGTTAACATCCATAGTAGTAGATACCTGGTTACTATTTGACATCGAGAAACGATCAAGTAGTTTTTTAATATATGCTGCTTGGTCTATCTCCAAATTACCTTCTGATCTCTGTAGACGCAGTCCCAGAAATGATTTTGCCTCACCCAAGTCTTTCAAATTAAACTTTTCTTTTAGTTGGTTAACTAGAAAGTTCTTTTGTTTTTCGTTATTCGAGAAAACGATTATATCGTCAACGCATACTGCTAATATTAAAATTTCTTTGTTTTTAACTCTGGAGTAAATACATTGATCGCTTTTTAACTGATTTAATCCAAGTTTTTTAAGAATTTCGCTTAATTTGATATTCCACATTCTGGACGATTGTTAATCTAATTTTGCTAAGCTCGTCTTCAAAATCTACGTATTTTCTTTTACAGCCTGAAGTTCTGTTGTTTTCTACCGCCAACTTTTTTTCTCTTCAGTACCGTTTTATACCTTTCTTCACACTGCTTTGGTGTTTTACCTTCTATCTTCGTGGCTATTTTGGCCCACATATCTTTCTTAGTCTTAAATTTTTTTAGGGGTCCTATGTAGGCATGTTTCTCCATCAGACCATACTAGAGATAAAATGAGAAAGATAATATAATATTAACTTGAAAGTACACATTCAAGTAAGATTTTTTATTTTTACTAGCCTTGAATTCGTTTGTACGCAGTTGGAGACTCTTCGTTCTGACTACAAGACGTTTGATGTTGCCTTTTATCGGAAGCTTTTAAAGTACCATAATCTGACCATACTGGAAATAGGGAATATAGTTTTGATTTTATTGTAATGCACGTATGTATATGTACGCAAGTAAATATTTTGATTTATACTAACCTGCAAGTGTCTCATAAGAATTATGAAAATCAGTATACTCTTCACTTTGACTAGAGTCCATCAGACTTTTGTTACAGGAAGTTTCTGTTTAATTTATTATTTATTTTACTGTAAACTTTTTTGATAATTGTTGGTTATAAGTTTTTGCAGTTTGCTCTAGGTAATAGCAGCTGTTTAGAAAACAATGTTGCTGACGATTTTTATTGATAAAATGGTGCTAAAAACCGTAGAGACAGTGAAACGCTAAGTATACATTAATGTTAAATCTCAAATATTTTGTACCATTGTGGCAGTAAAAAATGTATCACGTTTTAAAGGTATGGGCAAACTGTAGAAAATGTTATCCATCGAAAGGGGAACTTTTTTGTTCAGAAAGGAAATCACCATAAGTCTATTAAATGCATACAATCAAGCGTGTTTTGGTTACCATTGAAACATCCAATAATTCTATTGCCGTTTTTGTTTCTGAATACTTAGCTGAATGATGATTTCGATATTTTCTACAAGCAAAATCCTGATCAGTAATTAATTCTCCTGAAACTGTATCATAGGTGAGTGTTCCATAAATTTTTTTTCCAACTTGTGTACATTTTGAGCAACCATGTCTCGAGTTGTGTCCAGGTATACCACTTATGTATGCTTTTGCAGGAGCATCACATATTATACTCTTTATTTCAATGGTCACAGCTTTGTCGTCTATTTCTAAGCCATTTTTTTTTTATAAAACACCAACTCTGAAACAAACTCACTCAAAAATTCATCACAGTTTTTTGGTTTAGTTTTACCTAAAAATACTCCAATTAGAAATACTGGTATAGTTTCAATATTAACAATTCTTATTAGAATAGGCCATATCTGAATTTTAGAGGATCGAAATAGGCCATCTATATTGACGTCAACAATGACATTATTTGGAATGGTATACATTTTGCTAATTTTTTTAAAAGAATCAAGTACCCCTAAATGCATATATCTACCCCCGTCTGTGGCTTTAATTGTTCCTTTTTTGACGGAATATTGTGTAAAAAACTGATTGACACTAAGATTTTCGTCTTTTAAAATTTTAAGTAAATCTTGTGCGCATCTTCTGCTTGGTCTATGTTTTACGAACCATGACTTGAGCTTTTCGTTAAGACTAACATTATTATTTATTTCACAAATACTTTTATCGATCTTATTTGGGTTTTAAGATTTATTTTCTGAAGTAATTTCGTAATTACTTAATTCCAAATCATTGTCTTCATTATTTAACGCGTTGCGCTCTCCAATTTTGCTAAAAGCTTCCATAAAATCATCAACTTCTTTTTCTTTATTCCTTTTAAATTTTTTCACTGCCTCTAATTCTGCACTTTCTATATGTATATTATTAAATTTGTCTAAAAACGTTTCGCACTCTTTTTTAAAAAGCCTTCTGATATTTCTTTCACTCATATTTACCTCCATCCGTAAAGAAACTTAAAAAAACAACCTTAAACTTTTCGCCACAAAATTTTAAAATCGTTAAAAAATAATTTATTTAATCCGGTTGTTCAGTCCAGAGATAAAAACGTCATGTTATGAACAATGGTGTGTAAAGCGATGCATCCCTCAACGACTCGAAGTTCATTATCGACAGTAGTTTTTAAAAAAATTGTGTAAATTTTGTTGGAACAATCTTGGCTGGTAAAACCCTTTTTATGTTTCTGCGTTTCCAAGGGACTATTGATGTCTTGTACTCCTTTATTTGCGATAGAAATTGTGGAATTGCAGAGTGTGCAATTAACTATCCAATCTCTGTTTTCCTTTTTCATGTAGGGAAATTTCTTTCTTAACTCCTCATGAAACGTACACTTGCGTTTCGGCATTCTAAAATAAGAAAATTAATGAATTTTCACACATTGCATTTGGTTCTTTTTTTTGAGAGCAAACTGTAACACACAACAGCTGATAAGAAAAGATACATACGTAGTGATTTTCGTACTACATACGTGCTTTTTTACTCGAAATATACGCTGATTTACGCGTTTTCTTATTTTTTTTTTTGCTCGCTTTGATCTCAAAAAGTTGGCATCACTGCTGATAAGCTCCACACACGGTTGCCACTGGCAAAATTTTTTTTCTACCAAAATTTGACCAAAAAGCTACCAAAAGTTACCATTTTTGAATTTTATTGATAAAAACTTAAAAAAATTCAGTACATATATATTTTTATATTATATATAATTATAATCACTTATTCATATATTAAAAAGAAAATAACATAACAAAAACATAAACATAACATTACTTCAGGTATTCTACTTCACATTTTAACGAAATAAGAAAAAAAATTATTTAATATAATCTTTAGCTGCCCAAACATAATGTTGGTCTTTGGCACCAGCCAATTCTTTTGCCAACATTATGTTGTTTAATGTTTCATATTCTAATTTATTTCTAAGTTTGGTTTTAATTAAACTTAAATCAAAAAATTTTCTTTCAGCGGCTGCTGAGCTATGAGGAAGGCACATTAAATTAAATATAAAATCAGTCAATTCCTTAAATATATATTCATTAAGCCCATTTTTTTTAAACTTATATTTTTCCAAAAAGAAGTATTATCATCGTTTTGATTGAGATCATTTGATAACAAAGTAAGAAGACTCCATTGAGTAACAATTGTGTCATTGTCACAACTTTTCAAATAATAAAATTCATTTAAAAGATTTAAAATAGAATCTTTAGTTTCATTTAAAATTTTGTTAGGTGTTATAATTGACAACACTTTTAAATCATTTCGGCTAAAATCAAACCTGGTTTTCAATTGATTGAGAAATTCTATGTAAAAATCTCGTATGTGCCCTTTTATTAAAATTTTTTGTGACTCAGGAAATTGGTCAGAATTTAAGTATTTTTCTGATTTGCTCCCCATATATACATTCATTAATGACAAATAGTACCGGTTATCATTTGTATCACAATCGTTCAAACATGCACATTTTTTTACATACTTGTCATCCATGAAGTTACAAGCAATAAGCTTGAAATTAATTTCAAGTTGCTGATACAAATATGGTAAGCGAACTCTTTATTTAAGTTGTTAATTATTATTAATATGTAAGAAAGAAACATCATGTAAACTTTTATTTCTTCATTACCTAACATATTTGAAATTTCAATTGACTTAATGCCATTTACTTCTAAAGAACATGACAAAAAATATAATTGTAAGGCCTGCCATTGTTCCAAAATTCTAGAAATGACTTGCTCTAGAGCTAACCACCTTGTCAAAGAAACACCCAGTATTTTATGTGGCTCAATATTACAATATTCTTGGAATTCTTTTAGTTCTGAAACTCTTTTTGGGCTATACGAAAAAAAATTATAAATTTTTCTGCAAAGATCTTCTATGTTGGATGGCAATTTTTTGCAAGCATAGCTGAAACAGAGATGCAGAGAATGGCATGTACATTTGATATGGAACAAATTTGTGTCACGCTTTAACTTAGTTTTTAAACCATTCAATTCGCCTGCCATTGTGCTTGCGCCATCCGTCGCTAATCCAATTAAGTTTTTTATTGGAATGTTGTTTTGATCGAAGAAGCTGTGTATTACTTGATATATTGCATCAGCATCGGTTTTAACCAATTCTAATAGTGCAACAAATCTGTCGCAAATTGTCTTGGAGACACTATCAAAATACCTTACAACTAACACCAAACATTTCTTATTAGACACGTCTGTTGTTTCATCGACAATTAGAGAGAATTTTGAAGATCTCATGGCAGTAGTAATAATAGTTTCGGCCAACTGTGTTGCTTTAGTACGCCCACATTTAATAGATTTTGCAATGCATGAATCTGGACAACATTCTCGAAGCAAATTGGGTAGAAAATCCATTAATAGTAGTGGTAAGTTATGGCAAATACAAAACATTACCAAGATTAATTCTGCTTGCCTTATCTTCTTTTCCAGGGAACGCTGATCGTCGCTCAAAAACTTGTCAATTTGAATTAAATTTTTCTTTTGGTGTTCGCTTTGTATGTGCGAAGCATTCGTTTCATGTTTCTTTAAATGCGATAAATGATTTGTAAGTGACTTTTCACATACCACACAGAAACATTTTCCATTTTTATCTTGGAGCCACGAAAAAGTTATTATCCATTCCCTTCTAACTTTTCTAATTTCTTTAGGCTTTTCCCTCTCAACACTGTAAATACATAAAATATTATTACAAATTGTTTTACACGATGTCTGATAAAGTTATTTGCATATTTTTTGATGTTTCTGCTTCATCATCGCTGCTTAGCATACATTCGACTTGAGAAAGTCTTGGCTTTTTTGTTACAAATCTGAAATATAATTTGAAACCGTTTTAAAGGAAAAAAACAATAAATAAATAATTATCTTACCTATCCATACCAAACAACTGCAATTTTGACAAATTATATACCATGTGTATAACAACAACTTCCACTTTCGTTTGATGTTTGTACTAGAGCGAAAGATAAGCAATGACACAGTTGTTTTATTTGTTTAGAACAGTGTTACCATCGGCTTAAATTTGTTTAAGGTAGTAAGCGGCGGAACACAATTTACACGTAGGCGATTTGCACGTTAACAAGTAACCCAGACGGCGCACAAGCATAGATGAGCTGATGAAATCAGTGAATTGATGCAAAACTTGGTACTTTTAGTGGAAAAAAAAACAACAAACATGTACAAAAGTACCAACTTTTGCATCGGTTCACTGATTTTACTCGGCTGTCCTGTCCTGTCCTGTGCGCCAACACCGTAAGAACAGCAGAACAGAAATTAAAAAAATGAAATTCAAAAAGGTACCAAAATCAAAATGAAGTTACCAAGTTACCAAAGCAAAAAAAAGTTACCAGTTTTGGTAGAAAATTACCAAAGTGGCAACCGTGGAAGTACAACCAAAAAAACGAAAAGTTCAAACAGTTGTAGTTGAAGTACAACCAAAAAAATGAAAAATTCAAGAAGTCGTAGTTGTAGACTAGTAGAAAATATAAAAGTAAACACAACAAAGTACTACAGAAGCTACATGTTTGACAGTCTTTGGTTTGACTGAAGTTTAAACAGAAAAGATGTGTGTTTTTATTTGTTTATTCTTTTGATTTGTTTTTGTAATTTGATTTACATATGGACACATGTTTGTATGGATATTTATATCAAAACGCTACATGTATTTTTTTGCTTTTGTTAAAAAAATTACTGTTATTTTGGTAGGTACCTATTTAATGTAATTTTTTTTTGTTCACGCTGAATAATGTTTTACTATTTTATAATACAAAACAATTTTTTAAAACATTTATTGTTAATGAAGTATAAAAATACATTTATTATTCTTCTTGTTCTCGGAAAAGTGGCAAATTTTCAATAGCAGCATCAAGAAAATATGGGTTTAGTTTTACTAGCAACAAATTTTCAAGTGTTTCCTCACTTAAACGGTTCCTGTACTCCGTTAGTACGGTCTTAAGTGCCGAAAATGCTCTTTCAATAGTAACCTATAATTAGAGATATTTATAAAATTAAAATTAATTATTTTATTGTTAATTTAAACAAATTTTCAACTTTTTTTACAATTTTGAAATTTTATACCGTATGCCACGGCTTTAAAAAAAATAAAAGTATAACATACCTGAGTGGCTAGTATTCCAAAACAAACGTTGCTTATTCTATACAGCTCCGGGTCAGTGAACTGCTTTTCTTTCCAAAACATGAGAACATTTGTATCACTTCTTAAAACTGGAAGCTGAATGTTTTGAATTTTTGTGTGTACATCGGTAGTATTACCAACGCCCGTTTCAACACCCTGCGATATATTTATTTATTTATTTATTTACAAAATATCTTATAAAATTAATTTATAAAATATATCTAAAGGCGCCGGGCAACAGGGCCATATGCGCTCGTTTTTTTAATATTAAGTAAGTATTACTAAGAAAAACAATATTACAATATTGAATAAAGCAAAAGATTATACATTTTGTATACCGTGTTTTAAAAGACTATTTTTTATACAGGGCAAACATTTTTTGGTTGTACAATCTAGAATTGATTCTAGTGGTTCATTTATTTTTGATTTATCGCAGGATGTGAGTATATGTGAGACAGACAGGGCGACATCACATTGAGAACATTTTGCTTCCTCTGTTCCATTATAGTAGTGTTGAGTGTTGAAGACTGTTTTACCTGCGCGTAGGCGGATTAGCATTATACAATCACTCCTTGACATGTTGATGTTGAATTTTGGTCTACTTGGGTGTACCACGCTTAGTCTCTTTGATGTTCTGTATTGATTGCATATTACGTTAGGGAAACATGGAATTTTCGTTACGGTTGGAAGACTTCTTGCATTTTTTGCTGATGTGTCAGCGCTTTCATTTCCCTTTATTCCGATGTGTGAGGGAACCCATAAAATTTGTATTTTAGGCTGTGTTTTTGGCAATTTTAGAATATCGTCATAATTTCCATTGTGGTTTTTTGCTAACGCTTTGATCGCGCTAAGGCTATCGGAACATATTAAAGTTTTTGATTTTCTTGAAATGGCGTGTAAAATTGCAGATAATTCTGCTAAAAATATTCCGGTTCCATTAGGCAAGCGTGCTTCAACGATGGTGTCAAATTGAGTTGGGCTTATTTCCTCGACAACTCCAAAAGTTGTGACTCCCTCTTGGAAGGAACCATCTGTGTAAATGAGAAGTTCAGGAGCAAATATGTTGATTTTTTCCAGCAGTTGTGCTTTAAAAATTGCTGCATTAACTTGATCTTTAGAGTAAAGACTTAATGTTATATCTGTCGTTGCAAAGTTAAAATTTTGGGTCATAGAATAATTGGACGTTTCATATTTTGGAGGTGGTCGGCCTGGCAGCAATGTTTTGTATTTTATTAAAATATGGTTTATTTGTGCTATTGCAGATGTTGAGATGTTAAACTGGCGCTCGACGTGTGTCCAAAATAGGTTGTGGAGGTCTTCTGATGGGTTTGTCAAGGATCGAGATGCTAGACGTATAGCACTTTTTTCTAAAATCAAATCAAAATTTTGGAATTTTGCCTCCAACCTTAGAGAAGCTAAGGGTGTTGCCCTTAATAGGCCCGATGCTGTTCTATAGCAGTTGTTTATTGAGGTATCTAGCTTTTTTATATTTCTTTTAGACGTTCATCCGTAAATTGTGATGCCATGCAGTATTGTGCCAGTGACTAAAGAACGACAAATATCGAGGGCTGTATCGATATGTGGGCCTTTGGAGCGGGAGCAAATAAGTTTTAATAAGTTATTCATTTTGCCCAGTTTCGAAGATAGGTAATTAATGTGTGAATTCCACAATAAGTTCCTTGTGAACAAAATACCTAGTATTCTCATTTGGCTGGCGATTTTAATTTCTGTGTTTCTAATATTTATGGTGCTGTTAACGCATTGCCTTTTACGACAGACGTGAAGCATTTCTGTTTTGTGAATAGGTATGACTGCCCCTCTACTGGTGACCCACTCTGAGATTGTTTTATCAAGATTGTTCAGGTTAGCGGATATGTCATTGTTAGTACCAGATGCGATAGCAAAAATGTTATCGGCATATATTCCAATGTAGTCGATGCCAGGGAAGTTTTTAATTGCATTTGCTAATGAGTTCACATAGATTGTAAACAGCACGACTGACAGCGGTGATCCTTGCGGAATTCCATTATCAATGTTGAAAATAGATGAGAAGAAGCCATCTATTTTTACGGATATGTTTCGATTCGTAAAAGATTTAATTAATTTTAAAATGCATTTCGGGACTCCCCATTCATTCATTTCCATTATTACGAACGTTGATATGATTCTGTCAAAAGCTTTTTCAATGTCTTCTGATATGACAATAGTATGAATACGTTTTTTGAGGTTCGACCTTAATATGTATTCCATTTCATGGCATATTGTATGAACACCGTGTCTTGGCACAAAGGCATGTTGAAGGCTTGAAATTTTGTGTAATGTTGTGTTCCAGAATCTCTTGGCCAAAATCTTTTCCAAGATCTTGGAGAGGACGGGAAGTAAAGATATGGCAATGGGTGTTAATATTGCAGTTTTCCAGTCGTGTGGAAATACACCGGTTATGATTATTTTGGTATAAAGATTGCAGAGACGTATTTTTAGTTCCATAGGCGCCATTTTTACCATTGCATAAGTGATTTTGTCACGTGCAGGTAATGAACCTTTTAAGGTTTTTAAAACTTTATCAAGTTCAGGAACATTAATTCTCTCCGATAAGTTATTAAGCTGATTGTTGGGTTGTTCTAAATTATTTATATTTAGATTTTGTTTTGACGCTAAGATGTTTGAATTGAGTTCAGTGTCGGAGCTTATTCCAGTCCAGAACTTAGCAAATTTGTCAACAATATTTTTCGGGTGTGATATGTTTTCGTTGTTTATACAAAGAGTTGGGAAATTGTTTATATGGTCGGTTCTTAAATGGCTTACTTTGTTCCATAAATATCTTACGTCCATTGAAGGGTTGAGCGAATTTAAGAAGTTTTCCCAAGTACGTTTCTTTGCACTTTTACACTCTTTTTTAACAATTGCACAAGATTTTTTGTATTCTAAAAAATTGATTTTATCTCGACATCTTTTGAATTTTTTCCAGGCTTGTGTTCGCAAGTTCAACTACTTGGAAATTGTAGAATTGAACCAGGCTGGGTTGTTTCTATTTGGGGGTGATCCGCTTAAAGGAATACTTTCGTTAGCTGCTTTTCTTATGATTCTTTTTATTTGTGCCGCCTCTTTATTAATGTTTGATGTCACTGAAAAGTGTTCATTTATATGGGTTATTTTTTCATTGAAGAGGTTCCAATTCGCCTTTTTGTCGTTAAATCGCTTTACTAGCTGTTTTTTTTAAGTACCAATTTCATGTGATATTTTTAAAGGAAAGTGGTCATTAATCTCCGGTAGGGATAGGCAAGTCCATTTCAAGGTAGGGGCAATATCTGCGCTGGCCATTGTGACATCCACTGCAGTTAATGTGTTTCGAGTGTTGAGTAATGTAGGCGATCCATCATTCATTATAATCAAGCCTTTGTCATTTGCAAAATTTTCCCATATTTTCCCGCTTGGGGAAGAGGTGTATGAACCCCATAGAGTGTTTTGGGCATTAAGATCCCCTAACAGAATATGGTGAACGGTACTGGGTACAATGATATTGTTAACCTGTGCAGACGTCAGATTGATGTCACATTCCTTGTAAATGTTGGTTATATGAATTGTAGTTGCATATTTTATGACGATAGTTTGGTAGAGTAGATTACTGTCAGATTTTATATGTTCTGAAACATTTAGGTTATTTTTTACTAACAAGGCAATTCCGGATTTGGCATATAGATTATCTTTGTTGTGGTGGTAAACATTGTAGCCTGGTAAGTGTAGTAGGTGACGAGTTTTTTTATTAATTTGGGTTTCTTGCAGGGCAATGATATTTGGTTTGTGAGAGGCAACGAGTAGTTCTAAAGCAAATTTGTTATTGATGAATCCTTGAATATTCCACTGAAGGAGGCAAATATTTAGTTCATTATTCATTGTAATTAATAAGTTTATTTTTTCCCATTTTTCTTAGAGTTTTTGGTTTTTTTGTAAGTATTGGGTGTTATTAAAACGTTTAAATCAGGAAATTTGTTAAATAGTTGTGATGTAGGTGTTGTGTTGCTGTTGGTTATGATTTTATTTGGAGGTGTAGTTAGGCCTAGACCATAGTTTATGTCCTCCAGAATTGCTTCTTCCGTTAAATTTACGTCGATGTTCATATTTAAATCAGAATTTACGTCAGAAAATTCATCATCACTAATTATAACTTCTTTGTTGCATACAGTTTCGTTGAGAGTTGTGTTTTTATTTGTTTCATTTTCTGCGAATGTATTGGTGTGAGTTTCTTCTATGTTTAGAGAGAAATTATCTGTTGTTTTTAACTGTTGAGTTTCCAAGGCGAATTCATATGAATTCGCATTGTGAGTTTCTGATTCGGTTGAGTTGAAATTTGTGGAGGAAGAGATTTTTTTGTTGAGTAGAGAATTTGATGTAGATGGTGAGAATGATAAGTTTGGTGTAGAACATTCATTATTTTTTAGAGTATCAAACGGTAAATTTGTGGTTTTTGTAACGAATTCTGTTGTTTGATGTTCTGAATTGTTTTGCATTTTGGTTGTTGCTTTGTTATTTGGTTCTTCTTGGTGCTTATTTGATGTTTGCGCCTGTGTATGGTTATTGTTTTGTTCTTGCTGTTGTTTGTTTAGTATTTGTGCATATGAAGATGTTTTTTGGTTTTTTCTGGTAGGTTTAAGCGTGTTGATTATTGGACTGTCGTTAAAGATTTCCCATGCTTCGCGATTTGTGCATCTTCTTGAAATTCTGATGAAATTAACGGACTTATGTTTCCAAAATGTTGTGCAATCATTGTCATATGATGGATGAGTCTCTAACTGACAGTTTACGCAGTTTTGGCATCGGATTGGGTTGGGAATGTATTCCGCCACGGACACACGTTCCCATCCCAGCTTAAGTGTATGTGGGCGGTAAATTAAATCAAAAGTTATGATTGCTGCTCCAGTTGGCACTGGTTTTTTATCTTCCCATTTGGTTAACAGACGTACTTCAATTACTCCTTGGTCTTTAAGGGATTCTAGTAGCTCTTCTTCTGGAATGTTGATGATTTTTCTTGAGTATATTTTTCCCTGTGTCGAGTTGAGAGTTTTGTGCATAGAAATTTTTACTGGAATACTGTCGATGTATGTAGCCTTAAGGAATTTTTCCGCAATTTTCCTGTTTGGGACCTTAATTAAAAGGTCGCCATTTCTCATTTCTTTTACCTCAAGGCGTTCTTTGCTAATATGATCAAGCCCTTTTTCAACGCGAAAGACATTATATGAAGAAAGTGGAGTAGCTTCGGTATCTGGTTTTAAGGGAATGGTGGATATCTCGGTAGATTTTGTTCATTTGCAAAGGTTTCGGGTAACGGCAAAAAGTCATCAGGTCGAGGTCGTTTGTTTTTGTGGAGGAGGGATCAAGTTCCCTAACCCTGTTGTAGATCGGGGGATGATCCCCGATCATATTTATACGTGGCCTTACTTTTCTTAAAAGATTTGTTTTTTTTTTTTTTTTTATATCTTAAATAAGATTAAAATTCTTTTTCTTGCGAAAGAGAATATAAACTTTTTTTTTGTATGTTCTCTCACTTATTCCTTAAGCTTGAGATTGTTCACTTCACACCTATACACTGAAACGCACTGTAGCAACGAAAACGATGTTTACGCGGCGATTGCCTGACATAGACTTGACCCTGCGATATATATTCGTTTAATAATTGTTCTTCAATATCTAAAGACTCGTTGATAAATTGCTGTGTACTTAAATCCGGTGTTGAACTTACAGTCTCCTCTTCAGCATTAATTTCATAAATTTTATTCCATATTGATACTAAATATTGTGTTGCTTCAAGTTTTTGCTTTTCTGTTAAGGAATGGTGAAAACGAGGGTCCAGAAACAAAGACGATATCAAACTCTTACTGAGCATTAAAGTATTAGTTCTTTTCTCAATAGACTGCAGCAAAATTTCACCAATTGTTTTGAGTAATGGTTGATTTGAATCTTTAATGAGCTTTTCTGTATATAGTTTGCACTTAAGCCATTGTGCGTAAAAATTGCGGTAATGCAAATGTTCTGCTTGAAATATTTTTATGGCTTTTTGCAGAGGATTGAACACAAGGCAATAGGGATCAACAAATTCCCAAAATGTGCCATTTATCTCGATTCATCTTGGGACCTGTTGTTTACATATTCAATTTTCGAGATTGAGATTGTTCTAACATACTTACTCAAATTACGGCATGTAAAAATAATAATAATAATAATAGGTATTTCACTAGAGCTAAAGATTTTCTGACGTCGAGAGCACAAAGCTGTGCAGTATGAGCAACACAACGACAAACTTATGTTGCCCAATGACATATTAGGCATTATCCTCAACAAGTTCTATCTTTTTTATATATTCTTCGTTTGAGCTATCTGGTTCACTTTCTGCATCTTCTAGTACAACAGATAGAATTCTTGTTGATTTAAGCATATTTGCGCCGTTATCTGATGTAACTGATACAATTTGCCTTAATGAAATTTCATATTTTTTTAAAACATTTATGATCTCAATGGCTAGGTTTTGGCTTGAACTTGATGCAATACCCTTTAATTCTACCATCCCTAAGATGTGTGATTTTATCTGACTATTATTCATAAATTGTGCACTAATGCCGAATATGCTTCTGTTCAATCGCGTAGCACTGTCGATTTTTAGTGATAATAATCTATTTTTTACTTCTGCAGTTATTTCGCTTCTTATATTATTTGCCACTAATTATAAAGTTTGTTTGCAGTTATGTGCGTTTAAACAAACGTTTTTTCCGTCTGCAGCTCTAAAACTTTCACAAAGGGGCATTAATATATTTCTCATATTAGGGGAATTTAAAATGTTGAAAGAAATACAATCTTCGGTTACCAGTCCAATATATGATCTAAGTAACTGGTTTTTATTAATTTCAATTCTTATTTTTCTCTTGCGTATAACTTTTGAAGAAGTTGGAGAAGAATTTTTAGATGTTTCGATATTATTGTCAATTTTTATATTATGCAGTCTCAGTAAATGTATTTTTAAGTTTGACACTCTATTGTTTTTGTGCTTATTTTTGCACAACTTACATACAGTAAAACCCTCATCCACATCATTATCAAAATATTTCCACACTTCATTTGACTTATTTCGCGGCATTGTATTTCGTTTTAAGGTATTTCTAAAACTAAATAAAGCCGCCGAAGTTATTATTTTAAAATTCAAATGCATACATATTTATGTATGTGTTGTATGTATGCAAAAATAACACACAATGTCTGTAATAATTTAACTTCGGAATTTATCAAAAGTTGTAGTCAGTCAAACATAAGAATGATCGAACATGTCAACTTCTGCACTACTACGTTGTGTTTACTTTCTTGCGACTTCATGTTTTTTTGGTTGTACTTCAACTACAACTGTTAGAACTTTTCGTTTTTTTGGTTGTACTTCAACTACAAGTGTTTGAACTTTTCGTTTTTTTATGTTTCTTTGACTTCGACTCTTCGTATTTTAAGAAGCAAAAGTAGTAGACAAAGCAAATTCACATATCAGAAGTTTTTAAACGCTGATTTTAATTTACACAAATGTGTTTTATTTACAACGACGAATATTCGTTACGAAAAAATCATCGTTCGTCCCAGTTGTGTTTATAGCATAAATAGAAAATAGTCGATAAGTGAAGTAGTTTTTGTTGGTAAATAAAAATGAGTAGGTAGGCAGTTATGAACACAATGAAGGCCACAGCGTAAAAGTGGCGATCTTATATTTCTGGATTTGATGAGGTTAAAAAGGTTACAATTAAAATCGCCCATGACAATAATGTTTTGATATCTATCAAAGAGACCACTATGTAGATTGTCAAAGGAATTTACATCACCATTTGATAAGTACACAACACCCACAATAATGGATATACCATTTCCAAAAATCTCAACAAATGAATCGCTACAAATACCAAATTGTTTACAACTAAACGCAATACGATAAGATAACCCCTTTGCTACATATAAACAAACGCCACCTCCCCTGAAATTGCCGCCGTTCAAAACACGATCATTCCTAATCAAATTGTAGCCCGAGAGTCCCAATGACTGTGAAAATATGTGTGGTTTAAACCAGGTTTCCGTAATACCAATAATATGGAGACGGGAATCGTGGAAAACACTTTTAAATTCCTCCAGTTTCGTATTGCAGTTAGAGTGGCGCAAGCTCTAGGCATTTACATGTCCAATCTTGAGTATATCAGTGGAGATAGGGCACTTATTAAAAGGCATATTGTCACTAGTTATAGGACCAAGATTAAAATTAATGGACATAAAATTTCCAACAACATTTATATAACGGGGGGAACCAAACATAGATAAATTGCAAATAAATTACCATATAAATATTGTTAATCATGTTTCGGTACGGAATCATATAAAAAGTATCCCACTTGTTTCATAAAATAAAATACGAATTCGTAATTAAGAAAATAAGTAAATGACAAATAAGAATATGATAAATAAGTACATATCTATTTGAATTTAAATTATATACACTAAAAATTGAAAAGTAATATAAAATACATATGTACGTATATAGCAAAAAATTCAGAAATGATGCAGCAGTGGATTAATTAGATATAAGGAGAATTAAAACAAACTATTTCCATTTAACAGCTTTACAAATTCTTTGAAATTTAGCGTTTTTACAATCCCATCAGGCATAGTAATCCTAGATAACAGTGCAACATGGTTTAGGGTGGTGTAATGATTAATTTTTCTTTTCCTTCTTAAGTTTGAGGCAACCCTTAAGCGTTTTTGAAGCGAGAGATGATTAATTATCATTTAAATAAATACGTGTATCAACTTTCCGAGGGATTACATCAGATACTTTTAGAAATTTGTGCTTATAATAAGCAGACATAATCTTGTTGCGCTTCTGTACTTCCGAGAATTTTACTAGCATGGTATTTCGCCATTTAATATACATGGCATTGATAATATTTCCTTTATTAGTTTTTTACTTTGAAACAGGAACATAATTGCTCAATAATAACATAAACGTCATACAGGCATGAGGCAAGCCAGTTACTTCAATGTCCGCTCTATTCAAGCGGTGTTGAAGCACATGATTTTGCATATCAATTTCCAAAAATTTGTCCTTATAGAGCACATCATTCACAACCTTTCTACAATTAACCAGGTCGACACATGCTTCATTTAAATTGTTTGACAATTCAGAGCGAAGCTCGCTAATTATGGATTCCACAGCTTCTTTGTTTCCATTATGCTCCAATTTTAGCGCGTTAATTGACGTATTTAGACCAGCAAGTGAATTTCGTATTTCATTTTTGAAAGCTAAATAGGAATTGTCAGGTGGGTTATCCATGCATCCTTTACAAGTATAGGCCAAGTTTCGATTCTTGTCCTTGGTAACATCTTCGCAGTCAGCATGATACCAGAAGTTACACGACCTACAAAGCAAGCATCTACTGCCAGCAGTGTTTAACTTGGATACCCCACAAGGATAAGACATTGTACAGATTTTATGTATCTTTTGGTGTTTTTAGTAAATCAAATATTTCACTTTCATATGTGTAGGTAACTGTTTATGTATAATTTCTTTTAATTTATGTAGAGTTAATGCACGTGTACAAACTGCAAGAGTACCGTTAATTTACCTCAAATTGCAGTATATTTTTTCATGTGTGCACTATCATCAAATTTTAAAGTACTTTATTTATTCTAACCTGTATTTATATCGCTGCTTTTACATTTCACTTTTTATGCCAATAATTATATTTGTATAGATTATCACATCAGATTATTTATTTTATTTTATTTAAAACAAGAGGTCTAACAAAAGGTTTACAAAACCATACCGTTGCCAGAGAATTTTTGCAATTTTCAAAGTTGCAGGATATACCGATTAGCTTATAATACCATTGAAGATGTGAACAAGTTTTGGTAGTAATATGTCTTTACATTCAAAAATAACTTTGCTCGATATAACATCATGGCCAGGACTTTTATTGAATTATACGCTTGAAATTATTTCCAAAATCTCTTCATTAGTTGTGTCATTAAAAGAAAACTAATTGTTACTTTAACGCAAGGTATTGAAGTAATTACAATTATCGTCTGCAAGTTTTATTATTTCTTGGTTCAGAAGTTTTGGTGTTTCCATAAAATATATATCATCATATGACATCACCGTTATGCTTCTTCAATTGCAAATTTTGTTTTAGGTTTTTCCCTAGGTTTTCATTTAAAACATTATACATTGCATTTTTGTATATCATCAATAATGACATCACCGTTATGCTTCTTCAATTGCAAATTTTGTTTTAGGTTTTTCCCTAGGTTTTCATTTAAAAAATTCCAGTACTTTTTGGGGTTATTTTGAAGATTGTTCAGACTATTTTGATAATAATTATTCATGCATATTTTACTAGGTTTTTTTATAACTTTGCTCAAACGTCTTAATTTATTTTCTTTATTTTTTAATAGCTATGTATGTTCCTTTTTTACTCCTTCAAGCATATTTTCTTTTAAATTTATAAGAGAGAGTAGGCTTTCATTTATCCAAAGCGTTATTCGATATTTTGTTTGTACTTTTTCCACCTTTTCAATAGTAGATTCTGTGACACACGTAGAAATTATGCTTATTAATCTTGACAAATCATTGGATGATTTCCCTGTGTAATGCAGTGAATTAAGTTGGTCTTGTATGCATGTCTGCACAGACTATAGTCGCATATTTTTTTTTTTTTGGACCGGCACTCAGGGAATAACCCCTACATATGCAATGCATTGTGCTGGAACTAGGAAATTAGGTTATGGGAAGGAGGATAGAGGGAGTAGTGTTTATTGACATTTGATTTAAATTTACCCACGTCAAAAGTGACAGGAAAGGCCTCTGCGGGTAGTCCATTCCACATACGTGCTGTTCGGCCAAAAAATTAATTTTCTCTAATGCGTAGTGCGGTTCACTGCCAAGTTGACCACAAATAGACGCGAACTTAATGATGAACGCGTTGTGCGCGTGAATGACTGGCTTTCGGGAACAAGTTCCCTGATTTCATCAGAATACATGCCATTATAGTAACGATAGAATAACGAAACGCACCCCACGTTGCGACGATGCTCAAGAGAGTCAATAGAGTTGGCTACCCTACTGTCTTCTATGAGTTTCCTCGCTCTTTCCTCTTTTTATTTTATTTAAAACAAGAGGTCTAACAAAAGGTTTACAAAACCATACCGTTGCCAGAGAATTTTTGCAATTTTCAAAGTTGCAGGATATACCGATTAGCTTATAATACCATTGAAGATGTGAACAAGTTTTGGTAGTAATATGTCTTTACATTCAAAAATAACTTTGCTCGATATAACATCATGGCCAGGACTTTTATTGAATTATACGCTTGAAATTATTTCCAAAATCTCTTCATTAGTTGTGTCATTAAAAGAAAACTAATTGTTACTTTGACGCAAGGTATTGAAGTAATTACAATTATCGTCTGCAAGTTTTATTATTTCTTGGTTCAGAAGTTTTGGTGTTTCCATAAAATATATATCATCATATGACATCACCGTTATGCTTCTTCAATTGCAAATTTTGTTTTAGGTTTTTCCCTAGGTTTTCATTTAAAAAATTCCAGTACTTTTTGGGGTTATTTTGAAGATTGTTCAGACTATTTTTTTTTTTTTTTTTTTTTTTTTTTTTTTTTTTTTTTTTGTCTTGGACCGGCACTCAGGGGATGACCCCTACACATGCGATGCATTGTGCTGGAACTAGGAAATTAGGTTATGGGAAGGAGGATAGAGGGAGTAGTGTTTATTGACATTTGATTTAAATCTTCCCATGCTAAAAGTGACAGGAAACACCTCTGCGGGTAGTCTATTCCACATACGTGCCGTTCGGCCAAAAAACGAATTTTCCCTGTAATGCGTAGTGCGAGTCGCCCTCAAATCGACCACAAATGGATGCGCTCTTAATGATGATCGCGTCGTGCGCGCGAATAACCGGGTTTCGGGCACAAGTTCCCTGATTTCATCAGAATACATGCCATTATAGTAACGATAGAATAACGAAACGCACCCCACGTTGCGACGATGCTCAAGAGAGTCAATAGAGTTGGCTACCCTACTGTCTCCTATGAGTTTCTTCGCCCTTTCTTGTACACGGTCGAGTAACTTCAAAATAGTCTTTGGAGCACCGGCCCACACATGAGAGTTGTATTCCATTTTCGGTCGGATGTAGGCGGTATAAATAGTGAGGAGATCAGATGGGGTGAAGTAGATTTTGTATCGCTTTTCAGTACATTCTGATCTTTCAATACTAGTTGTTACTTTGCATGAAACCATATTGTGATCAGTAATGTCACATTCAATAGCGTCAATAAGAAGTTTGTTTGACATATTGCTGTATATGTGATCAATTGATTTTCCACTTGCTGGGCAAATACTCATACCATAATAATTTATATAGTCACATCACATAGTCATTTATCACATTCTCTGCTAAGTTCTTTTTCTTCATTCACTTCTAACTTGCAATGTTCACAAATTATTTTTTGATTAACTCTTCTACGGTTCGGACCAGGCATATTTGAGTATATTTGAGTAGCTAGTTATTTGTTTATTTATCTACAAGCCTTTTTAAAGAATTTCTCGATAAAAGTAAGGAATTAAACTTAAATATATTAAAGTTTTTACGGAGCGCTTTTATTTTATCAATTTAAATTGCTTTTATTTTGTAAAAGTAAGAATTTTATGAAGAAATATATAACATATTAGAACATATAAAGTGTGCATAATTTTATGTTTGTTACCATTGCCTTCACAGAAAAAAGTAAAAATAAATTTCAATTAAAAAATTTGTGATGTCAATTAAAAAATTGTTTAAAATTTCACCAGTAAACAAATTTGTAATATCATAAAAATATGTAAATAATTTTTGATTAAATGTTAATTGCAACAATTAAAAATTTAATAGGTTGTCATTGCATTTTTTAAATTAATTTTTTAATTATATTTATTAACTATTGAATTAAAAAATTAAAATATTTTAATTAATTTTTTAATTGAGCGAATTAAAAATTATATTGGATTTTGAATAATCAAATAAACTTTTAATTAATTTATATAAATGTTTTCAATTAATTTTTTAGTTACATTAATTAATTTTTTTATTAAATATTAGGGAGATATTTGTATAATTATTCAAATATTTGAATTAAAAACAAGACAGACAATTTTCTTTTATTAAATTTTATTATTTTTATTAACTCACAGCATAAAGTAATATCAAAAAAAAAACAAACTGATAAAAGTTATTTAAACAAAACGAAAAATGATTACATTTTATATACTATATTGTATATGTACTTATAAAATCCGATAAATATTTATTAAAACAAAACAACATACATAAATAGTAATTACAATTTTTCAATATTATATTCATATACTATATGTATATATTTTTTCTAAACATTGCCATATAAAAATATATACATTTTCAAATAATTACATTTTAAGTAGCTCATGTTTCAGAGTAGAAAATTTTGTACATTTTTTTGATGTTGGCAAATCGTATAAAACAGACTGTACAAAATTATAAAAAAGTTCCGACTCTTGCGGGAACTGCAAATTAAATATGAAAAAAATTTTGAATAAAATACAAAACCATCTAAGATGGACAAACAGGGAAATTTTATTTCATCGAAATAAACATACACTTTTGTTATAGCGTGAAACTGACCAATAATGAGCTACCTCGGCTGAATGTTCCGCTCTTGCAAGTGAAGAAGCTTCAATTTAGTTTCCAATTCTTCGTTTGTTGCAGCCAGCAACGCAAAGCTTTCTTGTGCATCGATCACCGAGAACCTCTTCCTTATTTTTTCTCCACTTGGAATGGTGGTGAAAGTTTGTTGAGGAGGAAAAACTTTGTGCATATACCAAAGTATTGTGAAAGTTTTAGATTCTGAAAAGAAGATACGTACAATCATATATTAGTACATTTATATATAGTAGTTTTACATATTTTTATGAATTTACACTGTAAAATAATTGTTAGTAATCATAATCATTGCTAATTGGTTTACTTTTTATTTCAAAGTAAAGTAATGTTTATAATCCGATAATTTTTTTATTTTTCACGATTAGTAATTGATTACGATTACAACGAATGTGGAAAGAAGTTACTGTAGATAATCAAAAGGAATCTAACCTTATTAAAAATAATCCTGATTCAAGGATTACTTTTGAATCTTTTTGATTATTTTCCATATATCCCGAACTGACATAAAACGATTTGAATAAAATTCAAGTTGTGCATATTTGCCTAAAAAAAATATATGTATGTATGCATCTTCAGAAAATCGATGCGCAGTAGGCGTGTAAAGAGTATTACAAAATTTTCTGCAAAAGTAGTAAATACATATACACATTACGATTTATTTTGAAAAGTAATTGACTACTAATCGTAATTCAAATTTTGCTACTAAGGGTTTACGTTTTTAATTGATATTCTTAGCCTCATTGGCAGATTCAGCTTTTTGCAGCTCCTTAAGAATAAGTGATCCCCCACATTTACTTTTAATCATATTTGAAATATTAGCTCCAAACTTCGACCACATATCTTTCAAACGTTTGGCATTGGGATACTTCAGACTGAAGTCAATATGAATCTGCGTATATTAAAATTAAATAATTAACATTATAGGTATAAAACATTATTATTAAAATTTTTTCTTACGAGTTGAAAAGCTGCTGCTCTTTTATACTCCGGTCACAAAAGGAATATTTCAGACGTTGACTTTACGTCTGAAATTTGTTGAAAACGACACGGAGCACACTTTCTCCAGTACAGATCGAAATCTGCAGTACTGATGCTGCCACTTCTAATATATTGTACCAACAGTGCATAATTTTCGGAAGAATCTATTGATATCAAAAACTGTTTGACGTCATACACGTCGATACTTTTATGATTTTTAACAAATGTTCACTCCTACCATATTCAATTTTATCACTCACCTTGATCTGACTCCTTAAAAATTTCTTTTGATAAACGTTTCATATTGGCAAATTTATTGTAAATTTTCCCCCTTTTGCCATTTGTGTAAAAAGACTAGAACGATAACTCAAAGAAATATTTGCGCAAATTACAAAAATAAACACAAATAATATAATTACCAATTCCTCAGACGGGAATATTTTACAAATTTTCTTTTCTAGTTCTGCACATTCCGAAAGAGAACAATCACATCCATTTAAGTCCAAATATTTTGTTGTATTTATTAAGAAAGTACGGTGGTCCTCTTGCAGATTCTGATTTTTTTCATAAAATTGCATGATATCCTTCCCTACTTTTGAGCTCGAAAGGATATTGAAAACAGAAAGTAATGGTCGTTTAACTGATTTCATGGGGATATCGTCCATATCAGCTAAAGGTACATATTTTAGTTCTACATTGTCTCCCAATTTTTCTACCTTCTTGTCTTTCCAATTTAAATTCAAAATAAGCCTGATTACCAGTTCTCAATGTAGAAAATAGCTTTTTAATATGATGCGGTTGAAGAATTTTTAGAGTGTATAATGTGATATTTTCCTCTGCAAAAGAAAAAAAGATAAATTTTCATTTTGAGTTATTTTTTGGATAAATACAAATTAAATTACCATTCTTACCTTTACATTTTTCGCATAAATGTTGAAGATTCCACTGAATCAATAAATTACTCATCTCCGTGTTGTTTAGTTCGTCCATGTTTTATTCTAAGTAGTCGTTTTAAAATTGTTTGTTTTGGTTTTTTTAATTGTTGTTTTTCTTTGTTTTCTTTAATAATATACGCTGGTTTATTTTCTTTTCCTTTAATTCTTTATTTCTTTTAAAGGGTTGTAGATTATCTTATTGGTAAATACTCTTAAAAAATTCTTTAAGTTTTATGATTTTTTTTTGCGCTTGTTGGAGATGCTTTTATTTGATTTATTGGTGGTCCAACAATATCCTTTATGTTAATAAATGTAAGTTGGTTTGAAATATTTTTGTACTCTTATTTT
This sequence comes from Dexiosoma caninum, assembly GCA_963924685.1. Lineage (NCBI taxonomy): Eukaryota > Metazoa > Arthropoda > Insecta > Diptera > Tachinidae > Dexiosoma > Dexiosoma caninum. Next base: position 88,639,934 of record OZ004728.1, on the reverse strand, counting down.
ATTTTTTACATCTAAATCTAAAAATAATGAATTGAAAGACATGTTTTGAATCCTCTCATTGTGAAGTAAAAAATTAGCAAATACTATTTGCTGTTTAAATGAAAAGCTTTTTGCAATATTTTTGCGTGAAGTAATTGCGTGAGAATAAACTTTCAACTCTTTGTGCTTCCCTTCATATTTAAAACACCAAAAATTTCGAAGAGGTCCGCATTTGTTTATAGCTGTTGTATAATGATGGAAAATATGAAACTTTGGTGTCAGATGGCTTTTGAATAAAATTTTATATGTTTTATTTATGTACTAAATTTTTGAGCTTATGTGCTTAATTAGACCATCTGTTACTTGATAGCAGAGGATATCGTCTATTAATTCAAGAAATTTTAAAAGAATTAGCCAAACTTTATCCCCATTAGGAATATAATCACCAATCAAAACCGTAAAATATTGACAAAATGCCATCATTTGCTTTGCTGACATTTTTAATTTTTTATTTTCTAATTCTTGAATGGTAAATGAAAGTTTTTCGTTACCTTTGTCATGCTGGTCATATCTAAATGTATTGAGGCATTCATTTAAAACTTCCAAGAAAAAAAATTTCATAATTTTTATAAAATATAGAATGGAATTAGATATAATTGGGTGACATATGCCTTTATATAAATCATGCATTATATCTACGGAAAAGTTTTCTGTACAGTGAAACGATGGTATGTTGTTGAAAATATAAATACTACTTATTCCTATTTCTGACATAACACCCCGATCTATTGATTCTCTATAATTTATTCTTTTTCTTATTTTCACAAAATTCTTTTCTGCAGTCCGATTTTTTTAATAAGCGAAATCTACAATAGTAATTTGCAGGAAAAGAATTTGAGAACCCAAGCGTAACATTTAAGCCTAAATTATCACCCAATAGTAGTCCCATGACAAATTTTATATTTTTATAACCTTGGTTTTAATATCAATACCAGTAATTTAAAATTTTTTCAAGGTATTGACCAAATGCTTTAAACAGCTATTTCCATAATGTTTTATGTCTGACGATTTTATAGAAGATGCTAAATAAACATTGTTTAATTTGGAGGATTTTTCTGGAATACATGGGAAGGTATAATAGAAAGAAGGCACATAGAGTGTCTATTGCTCTTGGATCCAAGTGGATTATTTGTACCAAACTCGTCAACGTAAAGGAAGTATGGAATCAAAGTTTCTTTTGGATACAACATTAGTTTTTGTTTCCATAGCTTCCCTTGTATAAAACTTTCAAACTTCTCACTTTTTTCGACATTTTTCATATGGTTTAAAACATCGTCGAGGTACAAATTTTTGTCAAAAATACTTTTGAATTGCAATTCAAGCGGCATTAGAATGACCTGCTTTTGAAGTTGTTGTTAACAGAAACATTTTTAACATTTCCTATAACGGATTTGTCTTTTAAATATTTTTCAAACTTAAAATCAGTTTTAACGTATTTGAATATATTTTTTGCGTCGTCTAAAACATTTAAGAAAGGCTTTTCTATACAGTTGATTGGGTTTTGGCATTGCTCAATGAAATTGAATATGGGACCTAATAGCAGTTCCTCTATAAATCTTCTAATGCTATTGACGTCTGAACGTGAAAAATTGGCGAAGGAATGCAATTTTGTTATAAATTTAGCACCATTATCATATAATTCTTCAAGATTTTTTGGTAAACGAATTTTGTTTCAAAAATATTTTTATATACTGATTGCTTTACTGTGCAGTCATCAGTGAACGCTGAAACACTTTCATTGACAGATTTTTCAATTTCGGGTTTTTTTATACTGTCTTGACTTTTAAAATGTTTAATGATGTGTCTCTTAAAAGAATATTTTGTGCCAAATTTTTGGAAACACATATACGATGTTAGATGGTAATGTATGTTCTTTTAAATGAATGAAATACTGCTCTGCCGAAATGCATATAATTTGACACAAAAAAACACTTCATTTTTAAAAATGTATTACCTTCTGCAAAACTGTCTCGTATATACATATAAATTTTTATATTTTATGACTTGTTTGTCCAAAATGTTCTTTAACACTAAAAATTTTTGAATTTTTTAAAAGCGAATTCCTTGCAGAACATGATGCTAGCGTTGCCAGTATGACGATTTTTTATTTTTACACTTTATAATTTTTTCAAGTACCTACGACTTTTATAATTGTGAACACATTTCATCAATCACCTTTATTCTAGTTGTCCACGCCGTCATCGACACCAAATTTTAGCCCCTATAACGTCAAAATGCTGCGGCTTTTGTAAAAAATTAAAATTGGAATTTAAAAAATTCAACATTTTGAGTAAATGTCAATTAAGATTTTAACTGAAAGATATTGCATATCGATTTGAGGTAGGTTTGGTGGCAACATCGATATTTCCAACTGGAATAAGGCTGAATAGTCATATTTAAAAGTAAGAATAGATAGACAGTATTTAAGAGATTCAATTGTTTTTAGATAAATTTTTATTTTCAATGAAATTTTTATTTTAAAAGAAATTTTTATTAATAACACTAATTATTTAAGCCTAAGGTCCTTTTAATATATTTAATATTTATTTCGATATTTCGCTACTCCTTTGTGTAGCTTCTTCATATGAAACACCATAATGCCGTTTTGGAATTCAGCCATACTTTCTTATTCATGAAAATCACAAATATATTGTTGTTACTTTTAAAGATTTTTTTCTTCATAATTATTTGCAAATTATGATTTTCTTCCCAAAGCTTCTGCCAACGCTGTCCGCTCAGGTTAGTGTCCGTTTTTTTTGTTGTTTTTCATTATAATATACATCAAAAACAGTGAAGTAAACTTAGTGTTTTTGGTAGCATTTCTGGTGGATTTTGATGCTTTACACTAGCGAAATTTTAACTTTAGTGCTAAACGAAAAAAGGCGAAATATTGAGAATAAATAATTGGAAAAAACTTTTCATAAAAAATACCATAAAATTAGAATCATATAAAAAAGAATATCGCTCAAAAATAAATATAATCAAAGAATATATGCGGTGAGACGCTCCACAAGAAACTCAAAATCTTCCATATTCATTCTTAAGAAATTTTTTACCCACCTCGGATCCTGTTGCACCAGATTTGAACGGAGTGTAGCGTAGAAGCCACTGGTTCTTCTATTTCTTAATCCTGGCCTAATCCAATATAATTTCTTCTTTCTAAGATGCTTCCTTTTATTTTTCCAAGCCCTTAGAGTTGTAATAACACAAAGTGCCGTAGTAGCTATAGCCATTTGATTTTTTTTTAACATATTTAAATTTTTTTTCACTTTTTAACTTATTTTTATACTAATAAAATGCAAAAATGGAAGTTGACGCACGAAATTTTACTTTTGTAATAAAAACAGCGTGTCATTCAACTGCACTAAAATTTGACATAAGTCTTTGACAAGCTCTGTTTTATCGACTTTTTGTCAGTTTTTAAAATTCAGTGAAAACGCATTTGACGCAAACTGACGAGAATTCATTTGAGGCAGTTTTTGTTGGCATTTCATATGACAGTGAAAACCAAGCATAACTCTCTTGACGTTGCTGATATTTTTTAAGTGATTAAATATTTAATTGTATCAATTAAAGTTTTTTTTTTTTTTTTTTTTTTTTTTTTTTTTTTTATCTTTGACCAGCACTCAGCATTTCAGCATTTCATTTATGCCAACTGTTGGTTGTGTTTGTAGTTGAGAGGAGTCACTATTATCCGATTCTGAATACTTTTGTCCTGTGTTCTGCTGTTCTATTGTGAAATTGGTACTTGTGTTCTGCTGTCCTGTTTCCACAGATGTACTAATCGTAGGATTCGCATCCAAAGCTTTTAAGAGATGTTTGCTTGTACTGGTTTTGTAGTTATTTTTGCAGTAAAATTTTGTTTCTCCTATTGTTTTTTGTGTGCTTGAAATCGGCTTAATGTTTTCATTTATTCTAGTAAGTGTACAGTACTTTTCGCAGTCGTTATCATTGAAATGTAGTAGATCCGATAATTCTGGAATTAAAAAGAAATTTGCTTTACAGCGTTTTTAGGAAAGTTTGAACAATTTCAATTTGATTTGCGATGTTTTTCAAATGATTTTGAACATTTTTCATTTACTAATTAAAGTTCTTCATATGATTTAAAGGAAAAAAAATTAATTCAAATCAAATTGAGTTCATTGAAACTTTCCTACAAATAGTAGTTATAATGGTGTTTAATTTTATATAAGACTTATCTTACGAATTTGAGTTTCTTCGTCACTTGCGGTGGCCATTGTCTGAAATGAGATGTGGTTGTTACAAATGTTGTAATGGTATATATACACAAATTTGTTTTAATTGTAATTTAACCACTTTGGTTTTAATTTCACTGATTACGAAGCTTTTTAAATAGTCACACAGTATTTCTTCATTGCATGAAAATATAGAAAAGTTAGACGACGGCACAGGATAGGTAAAAAAGGCTTTTAAATTTAATACAAAGTGTCCCTTCAATATATCATTATCAAATTTTATTATTTTGAAAACGTCGTCATTAACAATACAGTAATTGCTTGGGTATACTGAATCAATATTGAAAATTTCGGTATACGTTAGCTCAGATTTTGCCTCTTGTAAGAATTCAATTTCCTTAAGACTTTTCATGACTTGTTGAATAGGTAAAGATGGTTTTCTAACCATCTTTTTCATTTTTTGCATGAAATTTTCAAACTTAAACGCACTGTATGAGTCTAAGTGCCCAAATGACTTCACATTATCAGCCAAATGCAATAAACTGTGTACGTTGTAAGACATATTTTCTGTTCCATATAACTTCGGAAATTGTTCCACAAATTCTGTGATGAGCGCGGAAGCACAGTTGTTATTGGTGTGACAGTCTTCTGGATGGCTAAGGATACGGACGGCAATTACCAATAACAAAAAGTGAGAATAGTTCGTTTCATTCAAATTATCTTTGAGCGCCAATACACCTAAGAAATTATTCAAAGTTAATTACATTTAGAATTGAAGTAATTTTTGAATACAAACTAGACTTTATTTACATACCTGTGTAACATAGGAACATGTATGTAATTCAAGAACTAAATGGTCAAGAGATGATAGCTGCGAGTCGATATCACTAGCGTTGAAAAATTGGGACGTATCAAGATGGTTGAAATATTGATTTATACTAGAATAATCAACATGGCTATAATCTTTGACTTCGCAATAAGAGTAACGTAAACGAGACGAAAATTTGATAGATATAAAAATAAAGCTGTGATGGGATGAGAAAAAAGGATATTACATTTGATTTTTATAAACAACAGTTGGAGGTTGACTTAAAGGGAAGTAATCAATTAAAGAAGTAGTATTAGTACGTAAAGAGAAATGAGTAGGAAGGCAGTTGTGAACACAATGGAGCCCACAACGCGTCAGCAAATGTCTAAGATTATTAGACTTAGTAGAGTTGAAGAGATTATAATTAAAATCCCCCATAACAACAATATTGGTATATCTATCGAATAAATCAGAATGTAGACTTTCAAAAGCATTGATGTCTCCATTAGGCAGGTAAACAATACCCATTAAGAAGGAAGTACCATTACCAAAAACTTCAATAAAAAGTGATTTGCAAAATCCAAAATGTATGCCACGAAAAACAATACGATAACGTAATTTGTCAGATACATAAATACAAACACCCCCACCTCTGACTGAACATTGAACAGAAGTACTATCGTTCCTTACTAGATTGTAGCCAGGAAGTGTCAATGACTGATTTGATAAATGAGGCTTAAACCAAGTTTCACTTACACCAATTATGTCAAGAAGAGAATTATGGAACATTTCTAAATTCTTCGAGTTTAGAGCCAGTATTAGATGGACATAAACTTTGGGCATTAATATGACCAATATTTAGATATTAGGGCACTTATTAAAAGCAGTGTTGTCACTGGCTATAAGTCCAAGATTGAGATTAAGGGTCATCAAAACTTTTGCAAACTCAAATATGTAGTGGGGAACCAAAATTTAAAACAGAGGATAAGCTGGAATATATAATTAGTTTTTAACATTTTAACCATAGAGGAAGAACCCTACTTGATATTAACAAAGGATAATTAAGTAAAAATAAAAAAAAGCATGAGAATATTGCAATTTAATGAAAATAGCATAAGGCAAAATCAAAATATTTAAACAATAACTGACAAATTAATATTAATATTCAAAATAATGCTTCATAAATAGCTATAAAATAGTTATGTACATATAAGGATTAAAAACAAGAAAAAGTACTATGAGATGAATGCATTATTCAGAATTTTAAAAGCCTAGAGAAGACAAATTTGAGTATAAAAAAAAGAAGAAAAAAAAAGGTATTAAGTATTTAACTTAAAAAAGTTGACACATTCACGAAAGTCCAATGTCTTAGTAGTTCCATCAGCAATAGTAATCTTGACCAATAACATAGTCCGCTTTAAGATAGTAAAACTTTTTATTCTTTTGTCTTTTTTAAGCTTCGAACAACTCTTCAGCAATTTTGACGCAAGAGATGAGAAATTATCATTTAGAAAAAGCCGAGTATCAGCAGCACCGGTAATAAGATCAGAGATTTTAACATGTTTATGTTTGAAGTATTTGGACATAATCATATCACGTTTCGATATTTGTGAAAGCTTCAAAAGAACAGCATTTTTATTTTTAATATATATCACCTCAGTAATATCGTTGCTATCATTTTCCACATTAAGGCACATGCAGAGTTTGCAAATAACAGATTTAAGGTCACTTAAGTCGGTAGGAAGACCGGTAATAACGATGTCGGTTCTGTATAAGCGATGCTCAACTATATGATTCAGTAGATCAATTTCATAGAATTTACTCTTGTGGGCGGTGTCATTAGAATCCACAAGGGTTTTACAGTCAAAAATTTCTTTTTGATTTGATAATTCTGCGCGAACTTCATTAGCAAGGGAGTCAACCTTTGCCTTGATTTCAAGATTTAAGGCATTCATAGAATTATTAAGTACCATGAGAGAATTACGTACTTCAGTTTTAAAAGCAGCCTCCGAGTGTTCCGGTGGGTTTTGCATACACAGCTTACAGGTGTAAGCCAGATTGCGATTTTTGTCTAATGCAGCGAATAATGATTTAGAGATCTCTTCACAATCGGCGTGAAACCAAAACTACATAATCTGCACAGCAAGCATTTAGTTCCAGTGGTAGTTAAATTGCACGAGCCACACGGGTAGGGCATTTCGTTTAATTTCAATTATAATTCACAAATATGTATGTCGATAATGTATGTAACTATGTACAACCAATTAACAGCACCAAAAAGAATGAATACCGGTAAAATTAAAGTATATAAAATAACCTTGTGAACAGTTATTGTTGTTGTAAATGTTTAACAAGTTATAAGATTAAAAATGTCGATTAATTTATTATTTAATAATTCACTTTTAGAAAAATTTTGATTTCTATTTTCAGGGAAATAATAATTTGCACTGTATTAAATTAATTTATTATACTTGTATGTATACCAAGTCGGAGCCAAAAAACAGACGATTATCTAAGCATAGCGTTACCAGATTTCAGATATTCAGTGAAAGAAACTTCTCCACTTTTCTTCTTAACCCAATGTGTGAATATTGCGCACCAGCAATAGTTAATACATTGTTCGAGTCTTCGCACGGCGTTTCTTTTTAAGTTTTAATATTTTGAGATATATTGGGATGATATTTCTTTAGAATTTTCAGCAACCCATTCCCAGCTGCTTCTGTTATTCCAAATTCTACGCACCAATACTACGAAGCAATATTGGAACACGAACTTTTTTCATTAAGATTATCGGATGCATCAGTCCGAATTTCTGATCCAACTTCACTTTCACTGTAATTAAATTCCAACTGTTCTTCATCAATATCCATTAGACTCGTTGCCATGCACAAGTCTATTTCTTGATTTTTAATCTTTTTTTGAACTTCTCTAACTTTTTTTGTATGTTTTACACAACCACTAATTTCACAAATACTTCTAATTTCCTGCCTTACTTCATAGTATCCTTTTTTGTCGATTTTTAACTTTGAAATTATATTAATACTTACAGAAGCTGATTTGATTTAACAACAATCAGATCGGCACACTTCAAAGATCAACTAAAACAATTCAAGTGTTCTGTCAACATGGCTGCCTCAATAAGCAAAAACAGTTAATGCAGTCCGTTCCCATTAAGAAAAATCAGTTCGTTTTCGTATTGCAAAAGCGGCACGTAAACGGACTGTTTTAGGTACTTTTTAGGTTAAAATCAGTTCGTTTCCATTACGCAAAATCACTTCCGTTTCGTACTGTAAATAACGGCACGTTTACGAAGAGTTTTACGCAGAATTAATTTCTTCTTATTTTTATATGCAAAGCTATGTAAGTGTTAGTGAAATGGCGGTCGGTATGCGGTGCGTTTTCGCTTCGCAAAATGCGTTACGTTTATTTTTCTTGGAGTGAAATATCGCAAACAGAAAAGTTGAAGAGAAATATCAAACTTTTTGGGATTCAAACGAATTTACTTTTTAACGTCGAATAATGTCAAAACTCTGTAACATACATTTGTTATCGATTACCGATAATTCGGTCAGCACTGATAGTCATATGTCCGGGCAAATATAAAATTTCTGCATATGTATTAGAAAAAAATATGTGAGTTTATTAGTTTCGGGCATCCATTTCTTGTAGGAACGTCTACTCAGGCATAGCGTTGCCAAATATGTATTTGTGAAGTTCGTGAAGCTGCATCAGTCGTTTCAATTATGGGCCTGTTTTCTATGAGAGTCGTTTTTGCTTGAAGTTACGGACGTGTTCTGTTTCATCATTAAGACATTAACTGCCGGCGCCAGTTAAGAAAGTAAATGTTTCTTGTTAATAAAAAAAATTTCTTTTATTGGAGCTGATAATCCTATTATTATTCAAATCAAAAGTACAACATCAAATAAAAAATACTTATTGTGTAAAATAATTTTGACAAAGGCTATTTGGTTTTTTCTGTTTGTATTTTTAATTCTCAAATAATTTTTGGTAATTTTTGTATAAAGATGTGATATTTTTTAGCTTTTTCAGAAATTTGGTTGACTGGTTGGTTGGTTGATGAGTTAGTTGGCTTATGCACCAACGAAATGTACATATAGACCAGCTTATCCATACATTTTTGAAAAATCGTAATGCAATGTGAACCGTCAGAATCCGCACTTATTTAAAATGAAATGCGTTCTTATTGAATATTAAATTGTTGGGGCTTTTTTCACAAGCACGAAGGTTTTGTTTGGAAGGCAGCTGTGAAATAATCCTCTTTCAGCAGCACGCAATCTCTGTAAAAAGTTTATGTTTCGCCTATATTTGCCTATTGCCAAGGAGGTGATTGTTCCCTCTGTGCAGTTCACGACAACGGAAATGCTTTATGGATTGGTGCAATTATTTTTAGCTACTAAACCGATCTGTAAATATTCCGCTCCGAATAATTTTGAACATATAATTTTATTTCTGATTTATTTATATTTAATTTATTAACATCTAAATTAAAAAAGAGATTCGAATATTAAACTGTGTACTTCTTCTAACGTTTAGTAATGCTTCATTTCTCTCATCTGAAAACGGCACTCCAAAAATCTTGTTAATAATCAAAATTTAAACTATACAAACAATGTGCTTCGCGATATCAATATACAAGCTGCCCTAATTATAACTTAAGATTCCTTTAAACACAATAATAACAAAATGAAACAAACAAGCATCCTATTAATATTGAATAGAAACTAATTTACATAAATATATTTTAAATTAAAATAAGTATAATTCTTAATTGCATCTTATGTCTTTTAACAAATTTCATCTTATATTACGTTGTAGTTACACGTTCAAGATTTTTCTTTCAAGGCAAAGGTAATTAGCATTGACAGCTTGACGAAACTTGTTCCCAAAATGTCAACATCATCGGTAAGGGAACAAAAGTAATTCTTTAATAAATATATATTGCAAATAAATCATTTTGATGTTTTAATTAAAACAATGAAGAAATTTAATACAATGATTTATTATAAGTTTGTCATATACATATGTATGCATCTATGTATATATGTATTTTTATAAGTATGAATGTTTGTGACTTGAAAAGCAAGGATTGAGCGTGTAAGATCTCCAAATTATATCGATTATGTATGGCAACGAATAACTAAGAATTGTAAATTTCAATTGCATATCAGTTCTTTTCCAAGAACTTGAAATCTCTGATTGCCAGCCGGCAAAGCAACTGTAGTTCGGTTGTTATCCATAATCGAGCCATAAATAATTAGTCCTTAAGTATTGATTACAATAAGATGAATTACATTAGAGACTGCATAAATATGTACGTTAATTTTTATTAAAAAAGTGAACTAATCTCGGAAAATAAATATATCTTTCTCTTAGCGCCAAATAACTAAGCGCAAAAACACAAATTTACCAGAGAATGTTTTTTCTTATTATTTTCTTACTATTAAACATAACTTGCGATCAAATCAAACACCTTATGCGAGTATATTTAAAGTTATCAACAATTTTGACATTTTGTAAATTGTAAACTATGGGTAAAATTTTAATCAATTATTTTGTACAAAATGTCGCTTACAATCATTTGGCGCGAAAAGGTGGATATGTAGTTAAATTAATTAACTGAGTAAGAAAAAAAAATTATATGTATTTTGCAATTAATAATAATAATCAAACTTAAACTAGTTTGCCAATCGCTAAAAATTCGAAAATTTAAACTTTTATCCTAATGAGATTTGAGATTTTCTCGTAATTTGCATTTAATTTTTAGTTATAGAATTTATAATATTACATATTATACATATACATAATTATATTGTATACAATATAGTGATAATTTTATTGTAAGTACTGTTTTAGTAAAACTTTTTTTTTTGTATATTTATTAGCAATTTAATTAGTTAAACCAATAAATATATAAATTCAAACATTTAACTGGATAATATTTTAGCCAATTTTTTTTACTATTGTATATTTTACTAATATTATTTTTTTTATTATATACATACCTAAAATTCGTATGCATTAAATAAACATTTTAAATAGCTTTTAATCGATCAAAAATATTTTAAGAGACGTAACAAATGGAAAGTTATAATATTTTATAGATTTTAGTAAATTTAACGCTAGTATTTAAAATTATTTTATAAGAATGAATGATACTATCAAATAATTTATACATATTATAAATACATATATACATACTTCGAATATTATAAGAATAAATTTTAAATAAATGCCAAGAAAATATTAATTTTTTAATAAATTTAAAATTCTGCGTTTTACTCACAATTACAATACATATTTATTTCCTTTTTTTATTCCCTAATTACCCCGCTGGCAACGCAGTTAACTTGCAATGAATTTAAGCTATACCTTTCACAACTGGTGCTTGACACTTAAATTATTTTTAATGGAGATAACGGACTATTTTAACATTACAATGTCAATTGTCCGACTCTACATTACTTTTTAATTAACTAAAAAGTTAGTTACCCAAAAAGTTAGGCCATAATTGACTTCTTAATAACTGCCTAGAAGCTAACTTTTTATCAGATAGTTGTAAGTGAACTTTTATAAGTATAAGTTCCATATAAAAATAATAATTAGACTCCTTATTTAAAATAATTATTTATGTGCTCATAATTGAATTAGGAAGGTGCATATCGTTCCTTTAATATAGAAAGGCCCTAACTAATTTTATATCTGTTTTTTATATATTCACTATAAAACGATATTGTTTTAAAGAGTTTTGTATGTTCCAACAGAGAATAGAGTAGTTAATAAGAAACTGACTAAAAAAAATTAAAGCGACAACAATTTATTATTATTTAATGAAAATATTGACCTTTCCTGTAAAGTAAATTATTAGTTGGGGCCTTTATATATTAAAGTAATGATATGTATGTATATAAAGTAATACAATATTTTGTTTAAAATATAAATCGATTAATTTAAATTTTGATAATTTATATAACAGTACCTTTATTTAAACTGAAATAAATCGGAAATTGATTAAACGGCTTGAAGCCGTCATAACTTCTTTCAACAATGTTTTTAACAATAACGCAAAATATGTATATTAGACTGGCTCAAGAATCTGTGGGATTTTCAGATGTAATTTAAATTAATTTTTTTGATTCCACGGGCTGCCCCTGATCCATTCATCCAAAAAAGTATGCTGAAGGTACATAACACGCGGTAATGTGTTTTATACTCCTGTACTTTTCACTTTTTAAAAAGAGGAATTTCCACACCCCGACTTTTAACGCATTTACTCAGCTGTCAAAATGTAAGCAACGCGTATAAAAGTTGAAAGTTGCCCATAACTTGGCTATATTTTTCTTTATGAAAATACTGTTTCAAAGTATGTAACGCGGTTGATAAGCGCAAGGTTTTGTATCGGTTTATCCATTTAGTGGTTTAAAAACTGGCAAGGCTGTAAGTTGTTAAATATCTGTCATCTTAAGCGTAATTTATTTAGTGAAAGGTATTCTATTTACGAATATCGATCGTTTAGCATCCGAATTACGGGCTGTTATGGTCGTCATGATCGACCTACTGCGCAAGGAATTGGCAAGATTATAAAACAATTTAAGAGATTGAAAGCGTTACAAACACAAAGGATATGCTTGTGGTTACAAATGTGGCCAGGTCATCGAAATGTGCGCACTGCCGAAAATATCTTACTTTTCGAAAATGACGTTGGAAGATCCGTTACCGTCAATTCAGACCGCTATGGCCGTATGATGACTGACTTTTTTGGCCTGCAATTAAAGATTAGGAACTCGACGATATGTAGTTTCATCAAAACGGTGCCACGATCCACACAACACGTCTGATTTTGCCTTTATTGCATGAGAAATTTCCAGATGGCTTAATTTCATGTTTTGGCGATGTCAATTGGCCACCAAGATCATGTGATTTGCCGACGTTAGACTTTTTTGTGCGGCTACGTCAAAAACCGTGTTCACGCGGATAATCCCTCCGACTATGGAGCATTTGAAAACCAGAATTCGTCAAGTTATCGACAAAATGTGCGAAAAAGTGGTTGAAAGGTACCTCTAACAGTAGACAAAACAAGAACAACAATGAAGATGAAGGTATAGCAGCCTTCCAAGACAACTGTTCCATTCTGCTAGTGTGATTTAGCTAAACTCAGCTGGCCCAAGTTGGATAGAAGTCAAATGGTCAACGTAGACTTCTCTCGTTGCGGTCACGTTTTCTTGATAGTTTAACGGATCTATCGCTCTTAGATGACACACCAATGTCACATTAATTAGGAGTTCGAGATTGTTTGCTGCTTGCTGGAAGGAGCTGTGCTTCCTCACTAGGCCTCTCAATTGGTTATCAGGAGCGGACAACGTGCCGCTAGGTGTGCTTCGACTCTACGAAGCTGCCAGTCCCTCCTAACCTAATCTACCTTAAAAGCGTCGAGTGCTGAAAACAATCTAGAGGCGGTAATATAAATAACATTGTACTTCGCTCTTTATTAGATAAAATGTTCAGCGAAATCATGAGTGTTATTTAATTTTCCTTTTAAAAACGAAAAATTAATAACCCGTACATCATTTTAGTTCATCCGAAAAATCGTAAATTTCTAGCGACCTCGAAATATTTTCGGATTTGTCTGAAATTTTAAATATATATATTTATGTTGTCGATTGGATTAGGGTAGCATTGTGGAGCACAATATTTTAAAAATTTTGCATTTTGCGACTGTCTAATATCTTTTCGTCGTTTAAGTACAAGTTTTTTTTTTATTTCTCAACACCATCGTAGTTTACGACGACCATTGTAAGAACATTATTTCTCTACAGTCATATTTTACTTATTTCAATAAAGCTTTCGCAAGTCATTTTTATCTTGGATCAGCACTCAGGAGATGAGCACTACACATGCGTTGCATTGTGCTGGAACTAGAGGAAAGGGATAGTACGAGAAATGATAGTAGGTGAAGATTCACTATCTTACAACTCTGCATTTTTGCACGTTATTTTTTTTCTATCTTGTACCAGCACTCAGGGAAGACCCCTACACATGTGATACATTGTGCTGGAACTAGGTAATTAGGTCAGGGAAGGAGGATAGAGGGAGTAGTGTTTATGGATATTTCATTTGTATTTTCCCACGTCGAAAGGGACAGGAAAGACCTCTGCAGGGAGTTTGTTCCACATACGCGATATTCGACCGAAAAAAGATTTCTCTCTGTAATGCGTGGTGCGATTTGCCGCTAAATCGACCACAAATGGATGCGCCCTCAATGATGAACGAGTTTTGGGAACTAGTTCCCTGATTTCACCAGAGCACATGAGAGATGTACGTGGTATAAATAGTGAGGAGATCAGATGGAGTGAAGTATGATTTGCACCGACTTAAAAAACCGTGGCACTTGAATGTTTCTTCTGAGACCTGAAAAATGTGGTCAGTCCATCGAACAACCCACTGAATTTTCATACCAAAAACATCCAGAGTTTCTGATTCTTCAATATTTATACCGCCCATAATTACAGATGACGCAGCGTCATCGGACATGCGTTGATGCGTAAGCAAGCTGCATTGGGTCTTTTGAGCGTTCAAATCGACCCTGTTCACGTAACCGATATTTTCACAGGTCACAATTCAATGAATCACTCATATTCTGTCTTAGCGCCGCGATCATAGTCGATATTAGCCTACAACTAAATGAATATGAGTGACAAATGCTGCTGTCATCTGCGAAAGAGTGGATAGGGTTGGAAGTTTGACATAGGAGGTCATTTAGAAAGACTAGAAATAGGGTAGGAGAAAGAGTGGAGCCTTGCGGTACCCCTGAATTTATCTTATACTCATTAGATGAGATCCCGTCTATAACTCGATATAAATCGAAAGAATATATCACCGATACCAAAAGAAATAAGTTTGCACAGCAGTGCCCCATGCCACACTCTATAAAATGCTTTAGAAATATCCAGAGCCACGACTTTACTATCGCCAAAATGGTGAATATTACTACACCATTTTTCCGAGAGGTAGGACATTAAGTCGCCCGTCCTCTACGAAGCCGTATTGGCGGTCGTTCAGTAAATTGTTGGACTAAATATTTCACCATACTTTCCATCACTTTGGAAATCGCGGAACAGATTGCGATTGAGCGGTAATTTTCAGGTTTACTTGCCTCATCCTTTTTGGGGATCGGCGTTACATTTGCAACCTTTCAGCGCGATGGGAATTGACCCGTATATAAAATTCTGAAAAGGATTGCCAAAGGACGTGGTAACGTCGAAGAACACTGTTTCAGGACCAGTGCAGTAACTTTATCCGGCCCAGCTGACTTGTTTATGTTGAGGTTCGAAAATATATCTTTGGCATAGTTATGGATACACTCTCGAGACCTGGTAGTAGTTGATTGCTCTCCAGCAAGTGAGAGTTACTTGCAAACATTTCAGCTACAAAGATAGCTTCTTCAACCGGGACAGTGAATAATTGATCATCCTTCAAAAGAGACGGAATAGAGGAACTAGCATTTACCTCTACTCTTTTTACGAAATACCAAAAGCTTTTACTACCTCGTTGGGCAGTAAGAACTTTAGCACGAAGACACTGTTCATACAGAGCTTTTTCACGTCATAGCACTTTGTTTTATAGCAGTGTTGTAATGTCTCTGATCTCAAGAAGATGTATTAAATTTTGAAGCCATTTTAGTAGCAATTTTTCGGAATTATTTTACTGCGCCGGTGCTACACAATACCAATATACTCATATTGCTCATTTACTCAAACAACGTCATAACTGTAACGACTTTATTTAGGGGTATACTCAGCCTCTGTCCAGGACCGTTATAAGAAAAAAATATGAACACAATTTGTTTTATATGTATATGCTATTATAAAGGGTGTCCCAAATAGAACGCAAGATTTAAATTTGGCGCCATTCGTCATGTCATTGTTTGACATGTGAACAATTTTTATTGTTTGCTAGTAGAAGGTACGAGGTTAGTAAAAATGGAGCGCTACACGAATGAACAACGCATTCTCATTGTGAAATTGTTTTACCAAAATGGTGAAAGTTTTGCGGCTACAGTTCGCAAATTGCGATCAATTTGGGGTCACACTGTAAAGAGATTAATGGATAAATTTGCCGAAACTGGGTCTTTTAGTGATGTAAAGACAACAACGCGTCTTCGACCAGGTCGATCGACCGAAAATATCGCAGCTGTACGTGATGATGGCTTCGTCAATAGGCAGAATTGTCGCATTTGGGGTGAGGAAAATCCTCGAGTGATTCACGAGAAGCAAACGCATCCTCAATTTGTCACTGTGTGGTGTGGATTTTGGGCTGGAGGAATCATTGGACCTTTTTTTTTATGAAAATGAGGCAGGTCAAGCGCAAATAGTCAATGGTGTTCGGTATCGTGAAATGATAACTAGTTTTTTCGTGCTTAGAATTGAAGAAATTAATGTGGAGGGCATGTGGTTTCAACAAGACGACGCCACATGTCATACAGCCAGAGAAACAATTCAATTGCTGTATTAGTCATTTAAATCTTATGTTCTTGTTGGGACACCCGTTATATATGATTTTAATTGTGCTTTTTTCCCTTAAAATTAAATTCAGTTAATATATATGCTTTATTTTATTAAATATTTCAATTTACTCTAATAAATTTACACTTCACGTTGCTGCATTTATGTCAGGTATCGCTGGTGTCCGTTTCCGGTATCTCGACTCCTGTCGGGCTTGTGTCTGGTAGCAGATTTATATTTTCAAACTTAAATAAACAACGTAATAATTGACGCAAAGTTTTATTAAGAGCATTGAACGATAGAATGGAAATGCGGATTTTATTTTTTAAAGAGTTTGTCATCCATATCTTTCTGACCCTTTTTTAAAATTTCATGAATAATCGCTCTTGGAAATGCTAGTGAAGCGGCTCTTTTCCGTATTGAAAGTCGCGGATTTTCACGTAAACAGCTTTCAACCAGTTAACTATTTTCGGGAGTCCTTTCGGGATCGACTGGTCCCCGGCCGTGGGACATTCATAGCCGCAGCAGTTGCGGGGAATCTCTGCACCCACGAAGGAATTAAATTTACACTCTGTTCATCACTTATACGCCGAATACCGAACTTTGAACAAAATTGTCGACGAGCAATTACGTAAGAATCACTACTCTTAAAAAATGTCTCCACAGCGAACGCGCGATGCTCACTCGGACACGATCAACATGTTTGTGAGCAAGTATGTTGTTGGTTATTTAATATTAGGTGTGTTTTTTTACTTTTCTGGTAATGTTCGGTAAAATGACAGTAAACTATAATTTATCTCAATAAGAGACAAAAACGTACAAAAGTAAGAAAACGCAGAAAACCATAAATTTTACCACAAAATAGTTCTGTTCCACGTGCATAACAAAAACATTTGCATCGTTGGCAACGGCTGTAAAATGTGGACAAAAATAAATTTAAAAAAAAAGTAAAAGCCATTTTTTATTAAATAAAGTAATAAATATGCACAAATATATGTACTTACATTTTGAAATTTATTTAAAAAATCTTTTTTAAATTTTTAAATTAAGAACTTTTGTCGCTTCTTTGCAAATTTTCTGATTAATTTCTTAGTATCATATATAAATCAAAAACAGCCTATAATTTAATTCTAGACCGAACTTACGACTCAAATTGGGGGTGCTGATGGCGAGTAGTCAGCGTGTTGGCTCTGCAACCAGAAAGGCCCAGGTTCGATTCCCAGCCGGGTCAAATCAGAAAAAAAAAGTTTTTTCTGAGTTTTCTGTGCTACGGCACCCTCCTTCGTCGGTATTTGAACAATAAAACGTCGGCGAAGTAAAATAATAAATAAAAAGGCTCCATTAGCTTAAAAATAATGCGTCAAAAAACATCAGAGACGCCGCAACTTTGCTTTATAATTTACACGCAACTGCAGAGTTGTGCAAGAACTCTATCTTTCTACCACTTTCACCACCTGTCTGTTTCTTCCCTATCCTTCTCTCTAGTTCCAGTGCAATGCATTGCATATATAGGGGATTAGCCCCTGAGCACTGGTCCAAGATAAAAAAAAAATTCATGAGCAATATAACTTCCAATTTATATAGTAGCGCTCTAATATTATAAACTATTATTTTTCCATAAACATTATTTCTAGCTTATGTGATGCCTACATATTTAATAATTCTTATGTTACACTTGTAGTCCACGAACTACAGGGTGGCTGATGAAAGCCGATACCAAAAGAAAACTTGATAACTTTTTCTAGTAATCTGGAATTTTTTTTTTTGGTTTTTGTAGATTGATCCTTAGATTTAATGAAAATGAAAAGTAGGACAATGGAAAAAGAATAGCGCTATCACGCATTGGAGTCTGTAGTTTTGATTAAACTAACTTACAGGCTCATTTCAAGAAACTCAACCTTCCGTTGTCCACCCAGATCGCCTGACCTAACTCCAGCGGACTTTTTCTTGTATGGTTATTGTAAACATGAAGTATACAAATCGCAACAGACAAATTTGGAGGGACTAAAACAATCAATTCGGGCGACAATAGCTGCAGTTCCAGCGTTAACTTTACGGGCAGTAATGAACAATTTTTTGCTAAGATGCCTTACCTACATCGATGAGCAGGGCGGGCATTTAAATTCGATTATCTTTAAGACTAATTCTATGTGCTTTCAAGTGAAAAGAAATTGAAAATATTCCATGCATTACAAAAGAAGTTATTATAGTTTCTTTATGTAGCAAAATTCATCAGCCACACTGTATATGTGGCCCTATGGGCTCGGTTGGTTATTGTTATAAATATTTAAAATAGAATATATCTTTTAATATGATTCAAATTTTTAAATTGTGATTTTCCCGAGAAAAATATGTGAAATGTATTATTACATTCTTTATGATATTCTCATAAAGTATTTTTTTCTAAAAGCAAACTCAACAACTGAGGAGGAAAGCATATACATATATATAGATGGTATTCAACTTCAATTCTGGATTGATTAGTTGAATTTTTAATATAAGAATCTTGAATTTGTAGTCAAAAATTGGGAAAAGTCCACTGCTGAGCTAAGTAGGCATTCGCGAAATAGTACTATATGGATATGCTTTCCTCCTCAATTTTTGAGTTTGCTTTTATATAAAAAAATACTTTATGAGAATACTATAAAGTATGTAATAATACATTCAAAAGCTCAATTTTAAAATTAGAATCATATATAAATAAAATAAATTTGTGCGAGTTCGGGCAATTTTGTTATGCACCTAATGATATGGACTAATGGGGAAACGAAAAGATATTCTTTTGTCACGAGGAGAGTTTTCAAGCTATTAGTGCGAGTGTTGTATACAATATAAAAGCCGATATGACAATCTATTCTGCAGTATTAACTAAAAATTGTATTTGTTGTTTGAGTAAATGAGAATTAATGCAAAACCACGGAATTAACATCTCAACTTTTTTACAGAAGGAAGAAACAACTTTTTAATGTAATATACATATTTATAGTTACATTCCTTTGATTTAAGCTTATAAAATAGTTCATTTATGTTATAAAAATCTAAAACTTTGTGAGCACATGCATTTTGCTGATACGCATCACAATTAATCAAAAAATCAATTTATAAACTGTGTATTTTAAACAACGATATGTATGTATGTATGTATGTAGTTATGTGCAAACATTTATAATTGACACTCTCATATTTATATTTTTATTAATTATATGTAAATATCTACAAAGAAATACATACATTTATAATGTCCATATTTGAAATATGTATCTTTACACGCAAATCAAACGTAAAAGAGAAGAAAAGGTACAACAATCATAATTTACATACAGTAATATGTATAAATACTTGGGTTACAAAATAGGTTTTGGTTGAATTCAATCTGTTTTTGGTTTTAATCCATTTACAGATGGCTGTAAGAATTCCTCTATAATAGCATATACCATACGATCTAATGTTTCTCTAAGGGTGTGCCAATCTTTTTCGTCTGATTTAGCACATAATTCAGCGTAGTATTTGATCTTTGGTTCGGTGCCACTTGTGCGCAAAGTAATATCCAGGCCATTTTCAAAGCTAAATGTTATCATTTGCGAACTGGCACTAACAGGTAGGCGAGCTTTACTATTTACTTCGGAGGTATCAAATCCCGTTGTTAAGTCTCTTACATTTTTAATTCTCAATTCTCCATTAAGAACGGAAGTTGGATACGTGTTGGGTTTGCCATTTTGAAAATTGCGCAATCGTTCGAATATTCGCTTGATAACAGGAGCTTGATCACAAAATAGATACGAACAATTTGTACAGTGGTAACCATATTTTTCATAAATTTGATTGAGCTTTTGTGTTAGACTAATGCCCAGAGTTTCTCTGATGTAGCAAGCCATAGTTGCTAGATGTGCGCCAGCACTTATACCGTCTTTATCTAGTACGGTTGTATAAAACATAAAACCAATAGCTTCTTCGAACGCAAATAATACTTCTTTTCCTTCTTTCGTTAAATTAATAGCACGATTTCCCATCCACTTAAAGCCAGTGAGAGTTTCTATAAAGTTATAACCATCAACTTTACTCATCGAATGTAAAATTTTGGAACTGACCGTGCTTCCCAAAAGATAGCAATTAGATAAATTATGCAAATTTGAATGCAAAGCTTTATAATTCTCTACAGCCCACCAACCCAAAAGTGCACCCAGTTCGTTGCCATTGAAAACCTATGATTAATTTATTGAAAATGTGAGTCAGAAATAGTAAAATTAAAGTTTCAAGCAAATTGCCTCTTTTTTCTTACTTTCCAGTGTCCGGTTTGCGGATCCTTTTCCGCGCACGCCAACCTATCCGCATCTGGATCATTAGCCAATATTGTCGTCACTCCTTCCATGTCGGCTTTTTTAATGGACAATTCCAGTGAACTTTTACCTTCTTCCGGATTTGGAAATTTAACTGTAGGAAATTCAGGATCTGCTTCTTTTTGTTCTTCTACCGGTAAAAGATTTGGTAAATTAGCTGCCCTAAATGCTTCTTCTATAAAAGACCAGCCGACACCATGCATCGCTGTATAAACAAATTTCAAGTTTCCCAACGATTTTTGTTTTTTATTTATTTCCAAAAACTTTTCAGGAATGTTAGCCTTTAAAGCACTGTAGTAAGCTGTACATATTTCATCATATGGATCTTTCAGAAGAGGGCAATCTTTTAGCACATCTGTATTCCAAGAGGAATCTCTCGGTTCTAAGTTATTCATTATAGACAGTTGTATAGCCTTGTCATGAGGTGTTATAATTTGAGCACCATTGCCCCAATATACTTTGTATCCGTTATCTTCTTTGGGATTATGTGAAGCCGTAACCATAACACCAGCTAAACATTGTTTTTGTAAAATAGCAAACGGAACGAAGGGCGTAGCTACCATGCGCGAATAAAGGAAAACTGTTATACCACTTTTTATGAATACAGTCGAAGAAAGTTCTGCAAAACGTCTGCTATTATATCTTCCATCATAACCAAATACTATGCCTCGTTCATATTCGTCCTGTCGGTATTCATTTTTGACATACTCACATAAACCTTGAGCAGTTTGGACAATCACCAGATCGTTCATAGAATCAAAACCAGCCCGCATACAGCCACGTAAACCAGCCGTACCAAAAGCCAACCGTTCCAGTAATCGTCTACGCAGTTTCTCCCAAGCTTTTAAATCAACCATCTGATTAATTTCATTGATAGTGTTTTCATTGCGATCCCATTTTAGCCATAATTTAATTTGATTGTCCAATTGAACATCACCTGAGTATGTTGCCATGCTATACTTGGTCTTGTTGATTGAGGAACAACTGCTTACACTGTTTACTAACACTAATTATATTATTGAGAAATTAATCTGCAATCGATGCTGTTTTTTATTGAAAATAAATTTTAATAGGGCGCGTTAGGATTTATATAAATTTGTGCCTCAGTCTATACACAGTTTTAAGTATGTAGTATATTGATTTATTTGCTGATAGGTTGTTATAAAACAGAATCCAACGGTACTTGTGTATAAGTGCACTGTGACGTTGCCCAAATAAATATATAAGGTATGTTCGTTTACTCTATATTGGTCGCCCAATCTTACCCAAAGCGTTTTCTTACGCAAAAATTGGCTAAATAAGAAATATTTTGAGAGAGTAATATTCTTGTTCTTCACGCACGAGAACACCCGTATTTTTTCTTCCGGCTAGTTTAGGCGTGAAGAACAAGCAATCAGCTGGTTTATAATAAACATTGAAAATAACAAAGGAAGTAAAATTAAAAGTTTCCCAAAAATGCAATGAACAAAGAATAGTTAATTTTATTTCATGATTTAGTTAAAAATTATTTGCGGTTTCTTTAATTAACATGTAGAAGCCAAATTATTGTGTTTTTATGGGTGGATGCATGTATGTAGATTTGTAATTGTACATGATCATATATCTTAGGTCTGTTCCAGGTGCATAACAGAATTGCCCGAACTCGCACAAATTTATTTTATTTTTATATGATTCTAATTTTAAAATTGTGCTTTTTCCCGAAAAAATACGTGAATGTATTATTACATACTTTATGGTTTTCTCATAAAGTAATTTTTTATATAAAAACAAACTCAAAAATTGAGAAGGAAAGCATATCCATAGAGATATACTTCGCTAAAGCTTACTTAGCTCACCAGTGGGCTTTTCCCACAAATTCTTTGACTACAAATTCAAGATTCTTATGTTCAAAATTCAACTAATCAATCGAGAATAGAAGTTGAATACCGAACAAAAAACTAAAAATTTATAAACAAAAACTAACAATCCATTAGTTTACTTTTTTTATTACATATACATATTTCTATTTTTAGATTTTTTTTCTCATATATATATCTCTATGCTTTCCTCCTCAGTTGTTGAGTTTGCTTTTATTAAAAAATACTTTATGAGAATATCAGAAAGTATGTAATAATGCATTTCACAAATTTTTTTCGGGAAAAATAAAATTTTAAAATTAAGAATTATTAAATATATAGGCATCAAATAAGCTAGAAATAATGTTTATGGAAAAATAATAGTTATAATATTATTAGAGCGCTACTATATACATTGGAAGTTATATTGCTAATGAATTTGACTATATATATTCAGAATCTAGATCAGTTCAATTGCGAGAAATGCTTATCAACAAGTGAACTACGTGTAAGATGGAATGCTCTAAATTTACGCAAAAGCGTCCCAGCAATTATTAACAATTTTTGTACAATTTTGAAATAAAATTAGATAGTAAAATTTTTAATTTTCTGTACAAAGTTGCACCAACTTTTTCTTAGGGTAAGTTCGGTCTAGAATTAAATTATCGGCTGTTTTTTTATTTATATATGAAACTACGAAATTAATCAGTAAATTTGCAAAGAAACGAAACGTTGTTATTTAAAAATTTAAAAAAGATTTTTTAAATAAATTTGAAAATGTAAGTACATATATTTGTGCATATTTATGACTTTATTTAATAAAAAATGGCTATTACTTTTTTTTCAAATTATTTTTGTCCACATTTTACAGCCGTTGCCAACGATGCAAATGTTTTTTGTTATGCACCTGGAACAGAGTTATTATCTGGTAAATTTTATGGTTTTTTGCGTTTTCTTT
The DNA here is from genome assembly GCA_963924685.1 of Dexiosoma caninum. Taxonomy (NCBI): domain Eukaryota; kingdom Metazoa; phylum Arthropoda; class Insecta; order Diptera; family Tachinidae; genus Dexiosoma; species Dexiosoma caninum. Next base: position 88,616,242 of record OZ004728.1, on the reverse strand, counting down.
TGTACATTTTTGTCTCTTATTGAGATAAATTATAGTTTATCTCGTTTTACCGAACTTCTCCAGAAAAGTAAAAAAAACACACCTATTGTTAGGAGTTTAGACCTATGTAGTTGGGAGCACAGACTTTTTGGGACACGGTAACTCTGGTTAAACGTCATTCATTTTGACACAAGAAACGCCGTGTGAATTATATTTAATTGGGTTCTGTGGATTTAATGTAGACGAAAAGATTTTTTTTATTTTATTGGAAATACAAATATAATGGCTGATGTTTTAGATATTGATAACGCTGAAGAATTTGAAGTTGATGAAGATGGAGATCGTAAGTACCAAATAATTAAATTTTTGATTTCAAAATGACAATCGTACTTTTTTTTTGTCTTTTGAAGAGGGCATTGTCCGTTTAAAGGAGAAAGCTAAACATAGAAAAGGTAGAGGATTTGGAAATGAAACCACAACACGCGAACCAATTCACCAGTATGAACGCGTGCGTCATGAAGACGATGATGAGCTTGAACCGGGGCCTCAACGTTCTGTAGAAGGTTGGATTCTTTTCGTCACTAATATACATGAAGAAGCTCAAGAGGATGAAATACAAGAAAAATTTTGTGATTTTGGAGCAATAAAAAATATTCATTTAAATTTAGACCGCAGAACTGGCTTTTCTAAAGGTTATGCTCTTGTTGAATTCGAAACTCACAAGGAAGCGTGGGCTGCTAAAGAGGCTTTAAATGGTACCGAAATTATGGGACAGCCGATTCAAGTAGATTGGTGTTTTGTGAAAGGTCCTAAACGTGTGAAGAAATTGGATAAAAGACGCCGCTAAAACAAACTATTTTTTACCATTCCCTTAAGAGGTAATATATGTCCTATGAGGGTTGTATATATAAATCCAAAGTGGATTTAAATATGTATTTATATTAATGCTTTCATATTAGTTTAAATTTGAACAAAAGAACAACTTTATTTTAAATAAGAAATAAATTTTATTTATAAAGATTAAAACTTTGTTTCAACTTAACATTTTGTTTTTAACGCAAACCTACATAAAGTTTAACGTCCTAGTTTGCTATTATTTCATTTTCTTAATGTGTAGCAAATGCTTTTTCATAGCTTGTTGTTTGTCGCGGAAACTCTTCTTGACTTTAGACCTGGCTTTATGGCGCATCATAACAAAATTTTTTCGTTTCGCTTTCTCACGATTAGTTTTTGAACAATTTTCATTTTTACGTCTATCTTTCCAACCGAATTTTTCACGATCTATTCGGCCAGTTTGCACAGATTCCACACGAGTTTCCTTATCATGCTTACGTTTCTTGTAAATCATTTCAATTTTATCTAATTTTACAAAGTCCTCGCGGTCTTTTTCCAATGGTCTCTTTCGAGCGCTTGTAACAGATTTTTTAACATTCGCAGCATTTATACGTTTGAAATCTTCATCAGTAAAGATACGTGTAAGTGCTAATTCTTTAGCTGCCTCTTTTTCATTAAGAATTGTGGTGTTTTCCGGAAGTTTCGGCGAGTTTTTAATGTATTTTATTGACTTGCTTGAAGAAATCGAATTAGCACGGGATTTTGCATTTTTTACCATCTCAACTTTTTTGTCTTCACTGTCGCTGTCTTCTTCCTTTTCACCTTCTTCGCCACTAACACTTTCACCATCTTCAAAGTAATATTCATCTTTATCACTTTCGTCATATTCATTGTCACTAATGACTTCGTCGTCACTTGCACCATTATCTTCGCCCTCACTGTGACTAACATTTACCCAATTGCCATCATTAGTGTCAGTTTCATCGTCATCACTACCCAAATCAATGGTTTTAGAGTTTTTCAATAAAGCCTCAGAACCTGGGATAGTTTCATATAATTCAACAGCACCATACGATTTTGGTTTAAGTTCGGCTTGAGCTTCTGTTAAGCGACCCCGGTCTTTTTTGTGTAGTAATGCTGGTAGTTGTTCTCTATACAACAAGATTAGTGAACGAGCTGCCATCATAACTGATTTTTCTTTGTACGTTTTATACATGGTCAAATCTTGAAGTAAATCTTCTCCCATGGCTAAAGGACATCTTTGGCAAATTTCTCGTGTTGCATTCAAACCTATAGCCATAACATCCGACGAGTTCCGCTCAGTAATAAAATTATTGGCAATGGTTTTTAACATTGGCTCTACTACATCTCCCGGAACTAATTCATGAGAAGCCTGAGCAGCAAATTGTAGTATTCTTGTAACTTGGCGTTGATGTGGTTGAATGAAGCGTGTCACATAGGGATAAAATGAAAACAGGAACAGTTCGTGTATACCAATGAGTCGAGAAATTACATCCAAATGCATTAACTTAACCTCAAAGCGTTCGTTTCCCGCCTGCAATTGTTTAAAAAGGCTTTCGGCCATACCTTGTGGATTATGTATTAAGTGAATAGCGGAAAAATTGAAAGGGACAGCATTCTTCTTTTTCTTTTGCTGTTTTATTGCCTGCTTTTTAATTTGCTCCAATTGTTTTTTGCGCTTCTTAGTCTTTTTATTAACTCGATTTTGGATAAGAGCAGACTTTAAATCTATCTCGTGATCACTATCGGAATCACCAGAGCCTTTTTCATCGTCATCGCGTCCCAAAAAAAATTGTAAAGACGCTACTTGCACCTAGCAATTTATAAATTTTTAATTTATATATTTTCTCTTTACTATATACATATGTAATTATTACCTTAATTATTTTAGAAAAGCATCCGACAGTCGCAATGACATTCACTGTTTTTTCATCATTCCATACATTTTTCTTATACAACTCTATCATAATGTCTACAGACATTTTTGCAGCCTTTGGATTCGCGTCTTTCAACATTAAATACATGAAGTTTTGTAATGTAGAATTTAATTTCATATCCTTGTGTTTAGCATTCATATTTTGAATGTCGGCTATTATATGATTTTGTAGAAATGTACGTAAATGTTTATCAGGACATCGCAATAGTTGAAAAAATAATTCTAGCAAATCTAAAGCTGGTATTAGATTTTTATTACGCAGTAATATCAAAGCCTTGACAAAACAATTTCGCATAATCGGATCTAGGGTTGTAGCATGATTTTTTAATAAGTCCACCAAGTGTTGCGGAAACTGAAGGCAAATTTCTGGATAGCATTGAGCCACCTAAAAATTATATTTATAATATTGTCATATTTATTCTTTAATGCCAAGTACCTGTGCAATGAACATAACTAGTTCGTCTAGAGATTTGTTTTCTTCTGTAGGATTTAAGGCAAATACTTCTAGACTACTAAGGAAATGTGTAAACTGTTGATTAAATTCATCTTTATAAGATTCAGGATCCCGTTTAATTAAATTCTGCAATTGTGGCAAATTATCGGGCAATTGATTGTTGCGCCGCACCATAGTGGATTCCTTAAAATTGTTTCAAATAGAAATACAAAGTGAGCACGTTTTCATATCTAACAAGTTATTCTACATTCTCCTCTCCCTTTCGATTTTTTTTATTATAAAAAATGTAGTGGTGCCACAATTATAGAATTTAAAGTAGTCATGAGTAGATGACCTCACACAGGTGTATATTTCGTAGCTTACCAACAAAATTTCGAGTTGCCAGATGGCATATTATAATTACAATAAATGTCGAAAGAGAATTGTAAAAAGATATGTTAAAGCAGTGGAGCAAAAACATATCGAACATTTTGAAATTATTTTAAATAGTTTTGAACATATGCTAAGTACTGTCTTTGAAAATCCAGATAGGTATATGAAATAGTTCGTCTACAAAAACATTATCACAAAGGAGGCAACTCCCATCCAATGGTTCACTACCATCCAAATTTTCTTTTTAGAAAATTTACATATCAAAATTTGTGTTTTTACACTACGAAGTACACACTCGCAATCATAAAAAAGTACTGGGCGAAGAAACTCTTAGAAAAATTTTCATATCAAAATTTGTGTTTTTACACTACGAAGTACACACTCGCAACGTAGGGTACGTTACGTTGTTTTATCGATACTATAATGGGATGTATTCTAATGGAATCATGGAATTTCTTGCGTGGGAAAATTAAAATCGAAAATCCACAAACTGCTGTCCATCTACTCATTCTTGCATAACATAATTTTCTAGTTCCAGAACAATGCATCGAATATATAGGGCTCATGCCGTGATTGCTGGTCCAAGAAAAAAAAACCGATTTAAATAATTATAGCTCGGTCTATTTTATCACCTGAGTGGTTACAATGATCAATAGGCCTGCTTCCATCAAAAGTACAATTTAAACTTCAAAATGAATAAAAACGTTTTTGAATCTTACATATTTCATAAAAAATCGATTTTAGTGCACATATATTTTTTATACTCATATATGGCATATTTTCATCCATTTTAATTTTTTAAACAGTGTTTATATTCCACTTTAGTATTAATTTCACCATGCGTTATAGTAAAAGGAAATTTTTCCAAGCCGACACAAGCAGCGGAGTAATTTCCCCAATGATCTGTCACAACTAGCCCTCCTTTAAAATTGGAATAATATTTGACAATTCTAGACATACTCATTTCAGCTGCCTCCTTAGGTGTTGAGCCCATACGTAAATATTCTACAGCCAATAGAGATGGTAAAAATCGCATCATAATATCACCGTCACCTGTAGCAACTGCTGCACCCACTTCATTGTTAGCATAAGCCCAGCACCAGGAATAGGAGAATCACCTACACGACCCGGAATTTTATGACTAGCTCCATTTGTTGATGTGCCAGCACATATGTGGCCACTTTCATCAATTACAATCATACCAATAGTATCATGATTCCATTGACTCACTGCATAGCTGTAACGTTCATATCGAATGTCGTTGCATTTGTTATACGGTTTATAAGGTCCACAAGCTTTATTTGCATCTGGAATTACATTAGACCAAAAATTTGGTTGACAATTATTACCCCGCCAATTTTGCCATATCTGTTTGGATTTAGGGGTAACTAGTGATTCACGACGAAATCCCATAATTTCGGCAAAGTTACTGGCTCCATCGCCTACCAGAAGTGTGTGATGAGTGTGCTCCAATACCATTCTATCAACTTTGATAGCTGATTTAATTTCTCTTAGGCCAGCCACAGCACCTATGTTCATATTTGAACCATCCATAATCATTGCATCTAATGTAGTTTCGCCATTCTCATCTGGCGAACCGCCGTAACCGACAGTTCCGTCACACTGTTGCTCTTCACATGTAGTACAACCAACAACCAAAGCATCAAGCGCCGAATTGCCTTGGTTTAACCATGTCCAAGCCGCCCTATTTGCCTCTTCAAAAGCCCAAGTGTTTATGACTAACGGAAGCTTCTTTTCAGCATGATTATTAGAAAATTTTAACATTAACAGTGTATAAAGCAAGCTTAATCTTAAAATGTTCATATTATTGATATCTTTTCCAAAAGGACATGAACCAATTTGTTTAACTCGAAATAAGTTTGTATTATGTACATATAACATTAAAGAATGCATTTTTATCAAGTCTATAATTTTTCTTAATTTATTTCAAAATTGTTTCTTGTTATCAAAATGTCATTATCTGTGGGCAAAATTATTGTTTATAATTATTTATTTATGTCTGTTGTTTGTTTATAAATGAATGCCAAAAAAGCGTGTTGCCGTATTCTTAGAATTGTGTAAAATTTAGATATTGATTATGCTTGTTTATTTTTGTTTATAACGACAATTCAAAATTTTAAATTTATTTCTTTACAGAATTCGATTGGCTGCCACATGATCCTCTTTTATTGAAAGTAATTCATAAACAGTTTACAATGCTACAGCAACCTATAGAATATAAAACTTTAGTGAATGAAGATCTTGAAATTTTTCGAAATGTTTTATCAAAGGCAAATGATGTGAATAACTACTTTGAATTCTTCAATCAGACTTGTATGGTATTTCAAAGTAATGTTGTGAAATCTATGGAGTTAAATATTTTCTGTTTAAATAATCAAAGTACGGAACAAATGATAGTTTTCAATAACAACGTACAACAGGTTGGCGATTTCAACACTTTGGAAAAAGTGTAAATGTATCATATATATACATATGTGTTTGTATAATTGCAGATAATCAGTTTTGAACAAAAGTATATTGCTTTGCTTACCAACAGCTCGGTATTAATTTATGATATTAGTGTAAATTCAAAGAAAATGTTACATAATATTACATTAACTACATCCAAACAAATGGCGTTAGCATCTTTTAAGAATTATAAATTTCTAGCAGTTTTAAATTGCGGAAAATCTAGTACTTTGAATAATGGTTTTGTTGGAATATACAGGTAAAGAGAAAAATTTTAAAAAAATATAGTTTATGAAATAATATATCCACAGATTTATATTTATCATAATATACATGTTTTTATCATGTAAAAAGGCCCTAAGTTATTTTTTTTCCAAATTGACATTTTTAGTGATTCATATTCATTTCACACAAGTAAACCTTATCACAATTTATTCATTTTATAGAAATATGTAGTCTAAAACAAACGGTTTTACAAGTATTTCCATTTTGACAATAGTATTGTACTAATGACAGTTTCTATTGTTTTTTCCTTCTGTAAAATTACAATCACAAATGCATATACAGATATCGCACATATGACTTCAGGTAAACAGGCTGCTAAGCTGCTGCTGCTATGTAAATTTAATGGTTACAATTATGTTAGTTAGGGGCTTTCTACATGAGGCCAACGATATACATTTGTATATTTATATAAAGGGTGGTTAAATTTCAAGGGCCGATGTTGATTTTGAATAAAACACAAACTATTTAGGAAATTATTGTAATTTTATTTTATTATGATATATTGGTATTACTCAATTATGTATGGAACAAAATATCGGCCAAATGGGCGCCGCGACCACGGCAACAGTGGATGATCAATTTTCGAAGAAAATCATCTTCAGTGATGAGGCACATTTTCACCTCAGTGGATTCGTCAATAAACAGAATTGCCGCATTTGGGCGAATGAGAATCCAAGAGTGATTGTCGAAAAACCAATGCACCCACAAAGAGTGACTGTTTGGTGCGGTTTATGGGCTGGCGGCATCATCGGGCCGTATTTTTTCCAAAATGAGGCCGGTCAGGCAGTTACTGTGAATGGTGTTCGCTATCGTGAGATGATAACGAACTTTTTATGGCCCGAATTGGAAGATATGGATGATATGTGGTTTCAGCAGGACGGTGCCACTTGCCACACAGCTAACAAAACAATGGCTCTTTTGCGCAACAAATTCAATGGCCGTGTTATCTCACGTAATGGCGATGTCAATTGGCCGCCAAGATCATGTGATTTGACACCGTTGGACTTTTTTCTTTGGGGTTATTTGAAAGAAAAGGTGTACGTCGATAAGCCAGCAACAATTCAAGAGCTAAAGGATGAGATAATTCGGCACATTAAGGGCATAGAACCTCCATTATGCCTCAGGGTCATCGAAAATTTGGACCATCGGATGGAGGTGTGCCGCCGTGGTCGCGGCGCCCATTTGGCCGATATTTTGTTCCATACATAATTGAGTAATACCAATATATCATAATAAAATAAAATTACAATAATTTCCTAAATAGTTTGTGTTTTATTCAAAATCAACATCGGCCTTTGAAATTTAACCACCCTTTATATATATTTTTTAATTTCAGATCTGTGAATTCCTCAGCATTTACATTTTTCCAGTTCTTGGCATGCCCGAAGCCTTCCAAAATGACGTTCTCTGTTATTGAAAAATCAACAGATTTGCTACTGCACGTGCTAACAAATTCAGTGACTGCACCTTATCGAATTTATCAATATAAGGGAGTAATGGGTTTCAGAGAAATATTATCGGATTCAGTACTGTCACCAAATTCTTTTGGATTTAATATATTAAATCTGTATTCAAGCAAACAGTACTTGGTGGCTTTAAATTGTAAAGATAACATTACTCTTGTAGAGTTGTCTTTAAATCAAATTTAACCCTTTATTGCATAGTGTTGCATATCTGCATCATACTCTTGAAATGTGTCTACTTACGAAAATAAATAACGGATTATATTTTTTTTACTCTATTTGTTTTCTTTTATTTATGTTTTGTATAAGTTAACTGTTTGTTTTTTTTTGGAACTGCGTTCAAGTCAAAAAAAATCATTTTAAAATTAACAAAAAGCGCACGCTTATAAAGCTAATTTTTTGTGTGAGTGTTTTGATAAAAAGTTTAATTTAAAACAATTTTTTTCCAGGTAAGTATTTTTTTTTAGATTATTATATATCTAGCAATTGTATAAACATTAAAATGCTCATATTTTATCAAGAAAACCATTTAATTTTCTATAAATAAACTATGATGCATATCTGCAACACTATGCATTTAGTTATACTTTTGAATGTGATTTTCAGTATGCCTTCGTTTTTATCAAATAAAGAATTGGAGAGGATTTTGGATGAATGGGTTGACAGTGAAGACGATTTTGTTGATGAAAGTGACGACGAAATGCTCGAAAATGAAGATCTGGTGATTGCTACCAAATTTATCGAAGGCAAAAACCTAGATGATGAAGCAGTGGATCGAGAAGATGTGGATATTTTATCTGCGGAAGAGCCAGCATCAACTGCATCTGCTGCTGAGGTGAGAGAATTTAAAAAAGAACTTTGTGAACTTAAGGAAAAGTATAAAAAGGTATTGTGGAGATAGAATAATTTTAAATTCGATTCAGAACGAACAAAATTTAAAGGTGATTCTTCTTTGTCCGAGCCATTGCTCCAGCTATCCACGCCACTAAGTTTCTTCAATTACTGTTTCTCTGACGATATAATAAATTGTATTGTGTCAGAATCAGCCCTGTATGCAACGGAAAAAAATCCAAATCATTTTGTGGTAATATCGCCTGATCACATACGAAAATATATTGGGATATGCATTTTAATGTCAGTGGTTCAAGTGCCTAATATTCGCCGTTATTGGAGCCCTATTGTTGGAAATGAAACTATTGCAAACACTATGACTGTAAATGAATTTGAAAAAATTCGGCGATATATGCATTTTAATACAAACAGCAGCATGTTGCCTAGGGATCATCCTAAACACGATAGGTTACATAAAATTAGACCTCTTTTGACCGAAAGTGTTTATCTTTAGATGAACAGATATGTGCAACGTGACAGCCTTATTGGACGTTATCGAACAAAAATAAAATCGCGAAAATGGTATATGCGGATATTTTACCATTTGCTAGATATAACAGTCGTAAACTCATGGATTTTATATAAAAGAGTATGTTCAGCTCACAATACGAAGCCGATGAGTTTGTGCGACTTTCGTATAGATATTGCAGAATCACTTTGCAGAACTGGTTTAGTGCTTTCGAGATCAAGGGGTAGGCCAGTCAGCTCTCCACAACAACCAGAACAAGGTATACGAAAAAGAAAATGTTCGAGCTCACATGTTTCACAGGATATAAGGCTGGACAAAATATCACATATGCCAGTTTACATGGACAAGCGTCTTAGGTGCAGGGTACCAAATTGTACAAGATACACGTTTATAAAATGTGAAAAATGTAACTCTGCCTTGTGCTTAAATAAAAACAAAAACTGTTTTCAAACTTTTCATTCATAAATAAGCTATAAAAATTTAACTTTTATTTTTTAAAATTTGTAATAAGATTTATTTTTATTTTGTAAAAATTTTTTAAGACTGAATTCCTTTTTATTTTTACTAAAAACTTCATTTATATATTTCTAATTAATAAAAAAGTTTTATATAGTATCAAAATTTAAAATGTTTGTTTTTAATTTTTTTATATGTACATAAATGCATGATGATGCAGATCTGCAACGGAAGGAAAGTGGTGTTTTCCAGGAAATCTAGCACCGGATTTTTTTTTTTAGTAATTGTTTTGAGCTTATAAGATCAATTTATATCCAGAAAAAATTATTTTATTCCAAAAGAAAAAATCATGCAATAAAGGGTTAATAAATGATTAACTCAAGAAGTTTATGTAAATAATTTCTTTACGTCGTCATTTCAAATTCTATAAATTGTATGAATATATAAATTTTCACGTTGCAAAATTCGAATTTCTGCAGCTGTTGTCGGAAGGGGTCAGTAGCGAAAATATAGTCACTGGTCACTGAACAGTACCGGCTACAGCTGACACCAATGCACATGAGAACGCCCTCCTCAAACGGTATTGTAAAATTACTAAAATAGCTACTAAAACGAAACTTCAAAATTCAATACGTCTCCTTGACATCAGAGGCGTTACAACACTGGTATAAAATAAAAAAACGTGCAAAAGCAGATTTATGTGATAGTGAAGCATCACCACCTGTCATTTCTCCAACTATCCCTTCCACAAGTTCCAGCACAATGTATTGCCTTTGTAGGGGTCATCTCCAGAGTGCTGGTCCAAGATAAAAATGGATTTGGAGTTAACGCTTACGGTACACAAAATTAACTTTAAAATCTTTTCTTCCAATATCAGACTCGTAAAATTTTGGGTAAAATAAACATTTTTATTTTTCCAACCAAGTGGTTATTAAATTATTTTAATCCAGGCCCGTTTTAGAACAAACAATTGCCAATCATTTAAATATAAACCATTACAACATATATTACCACTACTGCCGGTAACTACATTTAATCATCGTTGGATTCAACATTTTCTGTTTGTAAGTTCTTGAATGTTTGTACAGGAACGTAAGTGACCAATGTGTACAATTTGTTAGGTGAATCTTCATCATCGTTACGACGGCGCGCCAAGCGTACGCGCACACGGAAGGGAGTCGATCTAAACGAAAGAATACATTTTATAACACTCTAATAGAGCTGTTGCTTTCAACTCACCTGATACCCTTAGACCAAATATGTTTATTTAGGCGGGTGTCAATTCTAACATCATTGGTGCCCATTTCCTTCTCGGCAAATTTGCGTATTTCCTTAATGGCGCGAGGAGCGCGTTTTTTAAACCCAATATTATGGACACGCTTGGCCAAGTGGATAGTGCACTCTCTTGTGACCACCTCATTAATGGCGGATTTGTTGCGTTTCTCACCTTTTGTTTTGGCCATTTCTAAAGTAACGAATATGTTTATCTGCAATCAAAGTCCTACAATTATAAAAATTTATTACCATTTTTGGTCCTATAAAATAATCATCAGCAGGCAGAAATTAGTGTCACAATAATAAAATTTCGCACTTTTCTAACGCAACTTTTTTGCGTATTTTAGTAAAAATATAATTAAGCTTAAAAATAATTGGCGTTTTGTTAATCATTCTACGATTTTTTCGATTATTTCAGATTTATTTAAGGAAAATTCACAAAAATACCAACCTATCGGAAATGAAAGCTTGACGTAAAAGGAACAGAGAAATGTCAAACGCAAGACACCCGTCATATTTATCAGTTGTCAAATTTGCTGTAATTGGCGGCCTCTAGATGTGATATTTTTAGGAAGTGATCAGAACAAAAATAATATATTGACGGATGCAGTGCCCTCTTTTTATTAAATCGCATATTCTTACACCGATGTGAAGAAATCATACTGTTCTATAACCATGAATAAATGAAACCAGAATTAAAAAACTTTACAAACCGGATGTTTTGGTTTGTTAGCACATGGAAATTGTAAACAAAGAGTGAAAAAAATTATTGATTTTCGATCATTGATTTCTCAGGCATTAGTATATCAATTTAAAAATAAAAAACGAATATATGTAGGAATAAGGCCCTAGAATCAAATTTTATAATGTTCATAAATTATATTGATGATATATGCCAATTATTCAATGACCTGTTCAACGCCTTTATATGTAGTTATCCGCTTATAATTTGAAAACCGTTCTTCGTGCACATATGGCACTACACGCGTTCGAAAGCTATTACAAATACGCGTCGATTGGTATGCATATCATTCTTGAGCAGACTGTACAAGAAAAGCTATAGCCCGCCAAACTTTTGGAAAAAAAAACAACTGTACATTTTCAGTATATTACTTATTGCACCCAAACGATTCTTCGTGCACACATAGCGCTACCTGCCATCGATAGCTATTAAAAATACACGTCGATTGGTATGTGCGTCATTTTTGGGAAGACTGTATAAGAAGAGCTATAGGCCAACAAACTTTTAAAAATTATGAAAACGATGATTATTTATTTAGTACAATGTTTGGTACAAAAATGATATAATTCTGAAAACGCTAATAATTAGTGTTTCATTCCATTTGTTCTCAATTAGAAGTATGTGTGCACGAAGAATCGTTTGGGCGCAATAAGTGAAATACTAAAAAAGTACACTCTAGCTTTTATAAACAGATTGTTGGGCTATACTCTTCTTGTACAGTCTCCCCAAAAAGAGTGCATATATCAATCGACGCGTATATTTAATAGCTATCGTTGGTGGGTAGCGCGATGTGTGCACGAAGAATCGTTTGGGCGGAAGAAGTGAAATACTGAAAAAGTACACTCTAGCTTTTATAAAAAGTTTGTTGGGCTATAGCTCTTCTCGTACAGTCTCCCCAAAAACAGTGCATATATCAATCGACGCGTATATTTAATATCTATCGATGGCAGGTAGCGCTATGTGTGCATGAAGAATCGTTTGGGTGCAATAAGTGATATACTGAAAATGTACAGTTACGTTTTTTTTTCCAAAAGTTTGCGGGCTATAGCTTTTCTTGTACAGTCTCCTCAAGAATGATATGCATACCAATCGACGCGTATTTGTAATAGCTTTCGAACGCGGGTAGTGCCATATGTGCACGAAGAACGGTTTTCAAATTATAAGCGGATAACTACATATAAAGGCGTTGAACAGGTCATTGAATAATTGGCATATATCATCAATATAATTTATGAACATTATAAAATTTGATTCTAGGGCCTTATTCCGACATATATTCGTTTTTTATTTTTAAATTGATATACTAATGCCTGAGAAATCAATGATCGAATATCAATAATTTTTTTCACTCTTTGTTTACAATTTCCATGTGCTAAGCCACAAACCAAAACATCCGGGTTGTAAAATTTTTTTTATTTCCGGTTTGATTTATTCACGGCTATGAGTAGATGAGCTTTTAATTGTTTGTTATAGCCTTTTTACACTCGCAATCCCTTGCAAGACTTTTTACACTTGCCTCCATTTTAAAGAAACGGATGAAAGATGTTAAAAATATGAAATATAACATTCGTAATTTTTCATCCAAAGTTCTATCAATATAATTCTACACGTACTTTAGAAGCCCATATGATACGAATGGTGACTTTTCTTTTCTTAAAACTTCATAACAACAAAATCAATTTTTATTTATTAACATTGTTAAATAAAATTTTTTAAGATTTATCTCGCTCATTATATACATAGTGAGGTGATCAATTTTTCGACGTTTTTAATAAACCCGTAATATGAATTTACTTTCGGAATATCTTTATATATACATATACATATATATATATATATATATATATATATATCTATATATATATTAACTGAATTTATTTTCAGAATATCTCTTTATATATATGATTCTAATTGTGCTTTTTTTCCTTAAAAAAAATATATGTGAAATTTATTATTTATGATATTCTCATAACATCTGCCGACCACCATAAAAAAATTAAATTGTAATTTTCGGAATTTTTCTATCTGGCATCACACTATATGAATTGGTCTGGCCGTACAAAGAAAACAAAGATGAAAAAAGTCTCACTTCACAACAAAGTATTTTTTTCTTTGTATATAACATATATTTTTTTAATTTGTATAAAATATAATTCAGTTTATAGTTTTTGTTCAACTAAATGCTTTTTATACAGAAATCAATATTGTGCAAACAATTCAATAGTATGCTAAATTTTTAGTAAACTATTTATAATAAATAAATAAATAAAAAAAGTGCATGTTGATGCCGTCATCATCACTATTTATTGCACATTTTCTGTATAAAACATTTGACAAAGAATAAAAAATGTGTTGCAACCAAGCTATGCATTGACAATACCAAAAAAAAAAGCATACATCTGTAATTTATGAATTGAATCGTATAGAAAATTATAAATCAATGTCTTTACGCGCAATTAAAAAGCGCGAAAGTCAATTACTAGCACTTGGTGCAAACAGTACAAATCCCAGAACTACTATCTTTAAAAAACTTGCAAATAAAAATAATAAAGGTTCATTGCAACATCAACAAGAATCAACTGGTGTTAGTTGTGAAGCTAGTGATTGTGTTGGTATTGGTGTAGGTTTTATAAAAAGCACCAACTGCAATCAATTTAGTTTATCAACGTCTACTATTAAACAACAATATCAACTTTTAGGTAGGTTAACAAAATCGAATTTGGAGGTTGGAAAACAATCTGAAATCCTGAAGCAATTACACGCAGCGCGACTGGTAAGAACGAAATCGGAAGCAGATGTTACTCAACTATTGTGCAGTATATCTCAAACTAAACAAAGTGTTCTGCTCAATGCTAAATCAGAAGTTTGTTTAAAAACTATATCAACTTATAGTTATCAAGCACCTGCTAGTGGCTGTAATAATAATAATTTACTAACACCAAATCGTAAATCACAGCAATATATACAAAGAATAATGCTTACTGGCGCTCGTTCGCATCGCGATTTAACACAATCTTCTTACAATGTTGAGGTCAGTAATTGTGGGCTGCCAACTGCACATCGGCGCATGAGCGAAGGTAATTATATAAGGTCAGAAAGAACTAATTCAATGTCGACAAGTGAAATGACAGTTTCGTCCAATGTGAACTCTTTGTGTCATTCTGTGCCGCCTGTAGACCCAAATAGTATATTAAGAATACCTATAATTGGTTACGAGGTAATGGAGGAAAGAGCTCGTTTCACGGTATATAAACTGCGCGTAGAAAATCCTCGTACAAATGATTGTTGGTTGGTTTTAAGACGTTATACTGATTTTGTACGGCTGAATACGAAATTAAAACAATCATTTCCTCATCTTGTTTTGAATTTGCCACGCAAAAAAATATTTGGAGATAATTTCAATGCGGTATTTTTGGACAATCGCATACAGGGCTTACAAATGTTTGTGAATTCCATTATGAGCAAAGAGGAATTAAGAAAGTGCCAGTTGGTGCGTGAATTTTTTTGTTTAGACGAACCGCCCTCCTATTCGGAATCAATGGAAGAGTGTCGGGTGAGTTTTAATGATTGTTTTCATTTTTTTACTTGTGGCTTGCCTTCATTTTATTTTGTAATGATTCATTATAATTATTGGAGCATGTTTGAATATAGTGTCTAATTAATCAAAGCGAAATACTTATTAATCTGTGCAAAGAGAAAACAATTGTGTATTGGTTGGCACATGCCGTTTTGATAAGTGAATGAAATAAATTTGTTTATTTGTATTCGTATTGTTATTTTTCTTTATACATATAAAAGTAATATAATTGTTTGATACATAATGTGTCTGTATTGAAAATTTTTATAGTTTGAGTTGACCTCCTTTAGAGGAATAAGTGCGATATGAGAATAATAAAAAGTAGAATTTACCACTAGAAATTTCTTCCCATTATAGGCTATCTTCGAGGCCCAAGAAGAAACTATTGCTCATTTAAAGCTGCAAGTCAATACCAAGAACGACTTGATTTTACAATTAAAACAGAAACTGCGTGAGGAAATGCAAGAAAAAGAACATCTCAATGATATGATTAAGTAAGTAAAATTCTAAACTCATTCCGAATATCAAATTTATAATATTATTATATATTAAATTTATAATAATATTATTGTATAATATTACAGAAACCTCAATATAAATCCGACGAATGGTAACACTTAAGTACAGACTTTGTAGTAAAAACAACTGATGCTATTTCCACATACAATTTTTCCTTTATTTTTGTTTCCAACCATAATTACTTTTTTTTTTAAATAGTTAAACTTTTCTTATAAAAAGTGGTGCATGCAAATCATTCAGAATTCAAACTTTATGGTTGTAGTAATAATGATTCGTATATTAAGAGTAATTAATCAGTTAAAAAATTATGGATTAATAATTAAAACATACACAAACACAATTAACCTTTTGTAGTAAAAAGTTTTAGATTTATTATAAGTAAATATATTTTTAATTAAAAATAATATTTCGTGATTTGTACGATCATCTAATTATTGTTTTTTATATGTGTTGAAGCAATAATTATCATATAGTTATTTATAATACAAATTTATCTTAGAATCTAAATGATAGGTTTAAAAAACCTAAATTAAAGTGACCTTATAATGAAAACGTACATTTTCTTGAAACCTGCAGACGAAAAAGACTAAGCAATATTGCATTCTCAATAGTTTTTATTAAAAAATAAGTTGAAAAATAAGAAAACGTATTACAAAATATTGTTTATAAAACAGATGGAATGTAATAAATACACATGAAATAATTATACCATAGTTGAAAAAGTGATATATTATTATTAATAATCTTAATTAAGACAGAGACTTTTATTTTTTATAAACTGGTCATGGCTGGTGGTCTTGCATAGGCTTTTGGTATAAAACCATACTTACGAGTTTTTGGTGCATAGGCCCATAACCAACCATCTACGGTTTGATTATTTAAATCGGCATAAATCCAATCACCCCGCCTTACGCTTAAATCATCAGGAGCTTGTGCCTAAAAAACCGGAATGTACATGTTAGGAAAGATATTTTTTCTTATTTAATACCATTGAGAGCTTTCATATCAAATCATCGATGTTAGTCAAAGAAAATTATTTGATTTGATTATAAATAAACTTAGAATTCCAAATTGAAATTTTTTTGTTTATTACCTTATAGTCATACAGCATAACCAGTTCCGTGCCGTATCTCAAATCGTCGGCTGGCATTTGTGCGGGGTTTTGTGAGCTTTGTTGCTGCTGCAAAGAATTATCTAAAGCACTGTTACCAATTGCCACAGGCTGGCTCAAAGAACTCAAGTTTCCCTGCGTGGGTCCGGAACTCATAATATCTGAAGATAATTGTGTATTTGTCTTACTGAAATTGTTTTCCAAAAGTTTTTGTTGTGTTTGCAAAACACTATCGGCGGGATAGATAAACGCAGAAGGTACAAAACCTTCTTGACCATCACTGCGCACTATCCAAAACCAGTCGGTATCATCTCGATTAAGTAAAGTCACAAATTCCCCTCTCTCCACTGACAAATCATTTTCATCACGCGCTATAAACGTGTAAAGTACAATATAACGCCCATTAGGGTCTTTCTTGAAAGGAGTACATTCGGCTTCCATAACTGCAGGCGATGCTAGCTCAGCTACAACATTCTTCAAAGCCAGCTGGACATTATTCGCTTCTTCAATTAAATCTAATTTGGTTTGATCATTGCCTGTTAGTATAGGAATATTTTCATTATGCTCTTCGGGAGCTGTAGTCACACGAGGTAATTTTTTTTTAATGGCCATATCTGCCAATTGTGTATTGTAGGGTGCACAGTAAGAATAGGGTATAAAACCCTCTTGACGAGAATCCTCCCCAATAACATAGACCCAATCGTTTTCGCGATATAAAATATTGACGATTTGACCGCGTTTAACTTCCAGTTCATCGTCAACGCATGGAGTAAAGTCATGAAGAACTACCATTTTGGAATCGGGGCTTAAGCCGTGCTCCTTTTCAATGCCGACTCGAACTAATGTCTCTATACTGGATGAACCGGTAATACGACCTAGCCCTACTCCACCAGGTAAGGGTAAATCACGTTCAATGTTGGCATTTGTCGCTACAAAAAGAAGAGAAACAGATTAAAAAAAATTAGGTTTGTTTCTTAACTCTTTTGTTTTTAATCTTTGATAATCTACAGAGAATCTTACAACTTACATTGTTACAAAAATCTGCATTAAATAGTGCAGAATACCAATTATTTTTATTGTTTATAAACATTAAAATTTCTTTATTAAACTTTTATTTATTTATTTACCTTTCTTTTTATCACGTCTCATGCGCACTGGACATAGAAAGGCCATATTATATTGGGATATATATTTCTAAAAATATATTATACAGTTTTTCCATTTAAAAATACGTAAATACTTTTTTTTACCTTCTTGGAGCCAATTTTATTTTTTCATTATGTCCAATAAATTTTTTGTCATTTAAAATTTGTATGCATACATAAATTATGTTACATTTCTGGCAATAACATTGAATTTGACATTTCTTTTTACAACAGGGTGTATTTTTTCGTATTCAACCGGTTGCTGCCATACATATTTTTCCAGCATTTAAAAATATATGTATAGAATATACTTCTATAATACTATGTTCACACGACAATAAGTAAAGCTTGGTTCACTCTCTGAACCACGATTGCCAACCATGGTGTTCACACGACTGTTTTTGATTCAGTTTGTGACTTTGTTTTCTAAATTTTCTATTTTTTGCATTTTTTATACATATTTATTTATGCAATAATTATATCATTTATAATTTTTGCAAATGTTTTCACTTATTTTATTTTACACAACTTATTTGTTTTTTCTTTATTTCTATTTTGTTTTTTTCAGTTAGTTCAGATAAACTAGCGATATTTTGTTATAAAATTTGGAGGTAATAGTAATTTGTACGTGGTTTGTAATTGGTTCAGAATGAACCAACATCGTTCGTTCTCAAAATTTTGTATGGCACACCAAGTAGTTTAAATTATGGTTGGGTTACGAACTACAAATGAGAGAGCGAACCACGAACATTGCTGTCGATGTGAACATGGTATTAGCAGTATATCAATTTATGTGTAATTGTGTGTTTAATAGTTCTTCACACTTACAAAAAAAAAATTCAAAATGTTCAATTTTATAAAAGTATGTTTAAGTATGTTCTTTCCGTCTTATATAGAAAAAAAACTGTGTTAAAAGAACGATGTTAAAAAATTCTTTAATTTCAAAGGTATATAATAATTATTATATTATATTATTATAATATCTAATAATTATTGAAAAATATTATGACTTGTTATTTATTCATATACGTATGTATGTAATACATGTCTATTTTTGGTCATTATTATTAGGTTCATATTTGCAGTCTTATGATTCCCCGTGCTATTAAATCCTCACCAGGTTGTCTTCAATGTGCAGTAATACAAAATCCCGAGCACCAACGTCAATAACCGTAGATGGGTATGTACATATCAATTCATAGGTAAACTTACTGGAACTAATACATATCAAACTACTTCGATATAATGAATATAATAAGTATATGTGTTAATGAAATCAAATTCTTTTTGTTTTCAAAATCGAATTTAAAATATCTTGCTATTATCTCAGAAATAGGGCGCCTCCGTAGCCTACGTGGCATGACCATTAGCTTTATCAATCTGGAGGTGAGGGTTCCAGTTCCGAATAAACCCTGGGTGTTTCTTGTAGTATCACAATGGGCCCAAGGTCTGCCCTAAGTGTGGAGTTCTCCTTCGGGGATGTTTGGTCAACTACCCAAACGTAAATGAGAAATAAAAATATATGTTTCGCCTCTTTAAAAAATCTTGGGTTAACTAACTCAATGGTAAATTACAGCGGTTTTGGTCTTGGGTAACAAATATACCTTGAAATCGCCTAGTGTTGCCAGTAAATAAAAAATCGCCAATATGAGGATAAAATCGTCCTATAGAAAAGATGTAAGATCTGGCAACTGTACTTGAAATTTCATTTATAATCAATTTGTTCGGTAATGCATTTGTCCCACTGAGTTATTAAGAAATATAATTTGTCAAAGTGCAAAATACAGTGAATTAAATACAATTTTTAAATAGAATTGAAATTTTAAAATATATCTCATAATAAATGAAACTAAGAAATGCTTATGATTGGCTATAAATAAAATCGTTTGCGAAATAAAATAAGAAAAAAAGTTAAGCGATTAAATTGAGGTTGATAAGAAAAAGTGAAATTTATTATAAAGCAACAATTACGAAACTTTTTTTCCGGAAGGTTATTGAACCCTAAAAATTTTAATTGGGCAAGGTAAGTTACATATTTACTCATATTTTTATGTAACCGCACAAATTATTATAAATCATTAATGTGCGTCAGGTTGCTGATTTTTCATCTGTTCTAAATGGTCAGCATACGCAAACCGACATGTATGAATGCATATATGTATGTATGTGCATGCATATGTATGTATGTACATCCCTAAATACATTCCCTTAACCCACATGCAAATATCACCATCTGTAAAATTTAAAGCAGCTTTAATATAGTATCACGAAAGCAATTTTGATTCCGCAATTTTCCGATAATTTTGTTCGGCAATTTTCGTATTCTATTTATTTATTCTATGAAAGTAAGATATAAGCCTTGGTCCATTTCATTGAATTGGAAAATAAATTGAAATTATTAAAATAAATTATTGAAAACTATGGCGATAGCATGGTAGTCTGCACGTTGACTACAAAACCAAAAATTTCCTGGGTTAAACCCCACTTTTAGACTAAATCATAAAAACTTCTCGCATTTTTTATGATGTGCATTAGTGTATCTTTGTGTTAGTCGTTGTCGGAAAGTTTCTGTGGCGAAGGCACAGTAACGGCTTCAACTGCAACTAATTCACCGGTACATTAGAACGCCCTCTTTTGTGAATGTTGTGTAGCACCGGCGAAGTAAAATAATTACTAATAAAAGGCTACTAAAAACGAAGCAAAAAGCGGTGTTGTAAGGTAGTGAAGCTTCACCTCCTATCATTTCCCCTACTATCCATTTTCACTAGTTTCAGCACAATGCACGGCATGTGTAGTGGTCATCTCCTGAGAGCTGGTCCAAGATAAAAAACCGTGTACTCTTTTATTTACAATAATTTACAATTTAGTTTGATAAGCTTTTATTTATTTTTCCTTGTAATTAATAATTTCTTCACAATGCTACTTTAATTGATAATGTTCACAATCTGTAGTTTATTTTCAGTCAGTTAATTTAAAACGTCTGCTTCAAGAGTGTTTTTACAACTGCATACCGATTGCTCACAATTAGCCTTATTTATACTCCTGATGTTTGACAATTGATGGTTGTAGAACGTTCTATTACTGTCTAGCAACGTTGAAATTTGTGTAGAATTTTCCAGAAATCCGTTAATTTAAATTTGTACCTCTATAGATATTTTTGTCTTTATCTTTTGCTTATGTTATCCTACTATTTTTTTAATTGTTTATTGTTTTGCTTTGCGTCAGATTGGTATGCGAGTTGTGTGTCTGTTTATTGTGTCGATGAAAATCCAGAATGTTCTAATGAGATACGTTTGTGCGAAGGTGATTTAGAAATGACCTTCAATAAATGTATTTCCGTAGCAATATATATATATATATATATGTATGTATATACAGGCTATCTGGTGGGAAAATTATATTTTTAAATACGATTATTTCAAAACGTAATAAACGGTGCGGAGGGAGGGTGGCGCCGTTGGATTTATCGATTGAACGGATTTGTCAGCGACGATGTCGCAGTGGTCGAGTGAGCATCGCGCGTTCGCTGTGCAGACATTTTTTAACACTAATGATTCTTACGTAATTGCTCGTCCACAATTTTATTCAAAGTTCGGTATTCGGCGAATAAGTGATGGACCGAGTGTAAATTTAATTCGTTCGTGGGTGCAGATATTCCGCGCAACTGCTTCGGCTATGAATGCCCACGGCCAGGGCCCTGTCGATCCGAAAACATTGGGCTGGTTGACAGCAGTACACGTGAAAATCCGCGACTTTCAATACGGAAAAGAGCAGCCTCACTGGCATTTCCAAAAGCGATAATTCGAGAAATTTTAAAAAAGAATCTGGATGACATACTCTTTAAAAAATAAAATCCGCATTTCCATTCTATCGTTCAATGTTCTTAATAAAACTTTGTGTCAATTATTACGTTTTTTATTTAAGTTTGAAAATATAACTCTGCTACCAGACACCCTTTATATATAAATATTATATGGTTAAGCTAGTCTATATGTACATTTCGTTGGTGCTTATACCAACTCATCAGTAGACCTGCAACCAAATTAACAAATACAAAAACTCTCAAAATATATTTGCAAATTACGAAAAATTGATTTTTTCGAAATTTTTTTTTTACAATCGAAGTGCAGCTATGAATAACCTTTCTTTGGAATTTTTTTTTATCTTATGAAAAATAATGATAATTAAAACTGTTTTGCAAAATATTAAGAAATTTGTACTTCGAATTCCATTTAAATTTACTACTTTTATGTTTTTTAAGTTTCATATGCAAAGATAGTTAGAACGTTTTTCCACTACACAAAGCATTGTGGCCGGTAGTAATTAAAACGTTCTTCCATATTCACAACATAATGGAAGATGGCATTTAAAATATTATTAAATTAAATTTTTTGCAATTAAAATAACATTTGCAATCGCAAACCTATTTAACAAAAATTTAGATAATTAATAACCTATAATGTACTTAAAACTTTTTTCAACATTATCTGCTCTGGAGGGTAAAATAGGCCAACGTAATACAGTAGACTCGGGGTAGAATGAACTAATTCGTGCAAAGTCTATTCCTTCACCCCAGACTGTCCCCAAACGAGGTTGGAAATGAAAAAAAAATGTGTTCATTAATACTGTGGTATGTACAAGCAATATATACAGTTAATGTAGTTATTTTTTAGTTATTATTTATATAAAACAGGATGTGTGTATGTATGTAACGTATGGACTCCAAAACGGCTGGGCCGATTTTGATGAAATTTTCAGGGAATCTTCAGAATATTCAGGCGGATAACACTGTAAGTCTGATTTTTGATTTTCGGACTGCGGGCGGAGGGGCGTGTCCAATTTTCATATTGCACCACCAATGACATATACATATATTTATTTTTTTTGCTTTTTTTATTTTAAATAAATAAATCGTGTGGTAATACAACACTAATGTTTGCTTAGGGCCAGCAACGCGGACCGGGTCAGCTAGTTGTAAATAAAAAACACTACTTTAAGTAGTTCAACATAGTATGTACGTTGTTTTTTCTTAGCTTTCAGTGATTTTTGCACATCAATACCTCTGATATTTTCCAGAAGAATGATGTATTCTAGCGCATTAATGTTGTTTTCGATCCAATCGATTGCTTTATCGACAACTTTAATGGCTTCAGGTGCATTAATTGTATTTTTTGGTTGTTTGTTTCATCATGCTCGTCCTCATCAGAATCTATAACAGTCTGATCCGAGTGATCGATAACGTCGTCAACATCATCAGTCCAATTGTCATCTATATTTGTCAATTGTTTTAGTTTGTCAATAAATCATTTCATAGTGAATAGTCAAAAGCATGCGTTATTGTGTCCAACTTATTTCCACTAAAGCGCACAACCGCTATTTGTAATATGTACACGCACGTCAACTGAATTGCTCTTATTTCGTGTCAAAAAATAAAAAAAACAAGGCAATAGAAAATAATTTATTTTTCTGTAGAATAAATGTAATATTCATATGCACATGATTTTCGCTTTCTCTTTTGTAATTATTTTTTATTATTATGTACAAAATCACATAAAAACTGCGAAATTCCCTCTATAGAGTACTGAATTAGAGAATTTTTGGTGCCCCTTCCATGCAGTAGTTTCTTCAATCCTGTGTCCCTCTATTCCGAGTCTACTATATTTTTCTTGGAACTTATATGGGCGGCATTAAAAGTGTATTATTCATTGTTTCTTCACGATTTTTATTTCCAACTCGGTAAAAACAAAATTCCGAGAGAACAAAATGTTCGTGTTTTATTCATAATTGTTTTTTTTTGTATATTTTCACATTGCTTGTGCTATTGACATTAATCATTTAAAGTCAGTGCATATCATTGTACGCTTTGATGGGTTAATGATCAAGTTTTTGTGTTTAACATTTTTGTCATGTTTCTAATTTTGGTTGCAATCGCATAGTATTTGTAATGGTATTTTATGTAGTTTAGTACAAATGCCTTGGCATGTTTTGAGGCAATATGAGTACATTCACCTCTAAGCTACTGAAACAAAATCGAAGAAAATGCATATGGAGCTCGTGCCTAATGCATGCTCACGTGTTTTTATGTCTACATTTGTAACTGTGCAGACAAAGGGTTTCCCAATAACTGTGCGGCTATTCCGAAACTCTGTAGCGGGTAGTTAATTTTTGACGATGATTTTTGAGTATTCAGTCAGTGATGCCAAGCCAACATAACATATTCCTAACAACAAGCTATTCCGTTCTTCTAGTGTTTGTCAGTGCGATTTACAACTGTTCTTTGATTTAGTTTTTTTCTTAGTAATTATCACATATAAGTTACCGAACATTAGCCTGTTGAAAATTAAAAAAGTATGATTATTTATTTATGTTTCTTGTTTGGGTAAGCTAGTCTGTACATATATTTCATTGCTGCTAATGTCAACTCATCAATTGACTTTCAACACAGTGTTGTCAGTTATCACGTGTTGTCACCAAACTTGCCGATAAATAGTTGATTAAGGAAGTACGAGGACGGATAAATAAATCCGTGACTTTGTGAATGAAACACAGTTTTTGTTGCAAAACAAAAATTTATTTTTCAACATAATTCAGTACACTTAGTCCAACGTTTCTCCAGTTTTTGTATCCGTTCCAAAAAATTGGATTTTTCGAGGTCCTTAAAATAGGCATTTGTTTGATCAATAATTTCATCGTTCCACCGAGACATTTTTTTAGGTTTGGAAATATGAAGTAGTCACTAGCGGTTAAATCCGAAGAATATGGCGGATGAGGTACCAATGCCTCCTCTATGTACCGCCAATCCTCAATGGTCGGCGGTTCCGATAGAAGGTCGCCAAGGGTGATACCCTCGCGATCCCAGTCGGTCTTTCTTTTGCTTAACCTGGGTGTCACCTACGGTTCCGCATTGCAACGAAGAACTTAATGTAGCTGTAATCGGAGAGGGAACAGTCCCCCGAGACTCCCCTTCCCACCACTAGGTTCGCGTGTCTTGCACCTATCAACGTAATGTCGCGAATCTTGTTCGGAGTTGATTTGCACTCATGGACCATGTACCTCTAGACTAAAACCATAGTGCACCCATCCGTCTCCCACCCTTTCGCTACCGTTTCCTCATCACTGTAATCAGATAGACTGAAAAAATGACCTGATCTTACCTAGTCCAGTCGTTCGAATGCGGAAGACAGACCCTGTCCTCGTAAGTCTTTATGCATAAAGCGCTATATTATTATTTGTGAATGACCAATTCCAAAGAACGGTGAGATAGAAGCATGCTTCACATCAGTAACTTGTCCCAACATTTAAAATATTTTCACTAGTCAATTACAATTGCTGGCCGAGAAGGTGTTATCCTTCGACCATGTTTTTATTTAAATTTTTTGTTCTAATTATTAGACCAAGCTGTTTTTATATAGGTAGAGAAGGTACTTTTCCTACCATTTTGCGTCTATGGTAGTTACGTTTTATATTCCACTTTCTTCTCAGAAATCTATTTTATTTGACACTCATAATATGTGGCAGCTTATAAAAATAATAGTCTCCTGATTTGGGGAGTTGGCAAACTTCACGCTGCATCCATTTTGACTTTACAATGTTTCCAATTTATTTAAAGCTTCCTTCTTAGAAAATCTTCTCGTAGGATACCCATATCATGTGCTGCTATATGCAGGGATCAAAAATTGATTTTCCCGAAGACAAAACCACGCCAAGTAGTAAATCTTATCAAAATCGTTAGAGCAATTACCCAGAAACCTATTATATATGTGCTAATTTAAAGATTTTATAATTTAGCGAACTATGACTGATATAGAAAAACCGTCGGAATTTGACATCAATGCTATGCTAAGTGTCTTCGTTTTTAACCCCCTGACACTTTTCACCATCAATGTAATGGCACACCGACATCAGAGAAATGACATATTGAATAAAATTTTTTTTTGCACTCCTTGTGCAAACTACTTCAGCAATGTCACCCTCAATCAAAGTATAACTCTCTTCGATCTCATCATTTTAAATGTTGATGACACATGTGCTGGTGTCTGTTTTTGGTTTATTGATGACATTTATCACAGCATTGATATTAGAATTCTTATGGTACAGAGTCATCAATGAGAAAATAAATTTTTTGGATGAGTGTATTGCATTTATATTATCGATTCTTAAACTAAAGGGTGGTTAAATTTAAAGGGCCGATGTTGATTTTGAATAAAACACAAACTATTTAGGAAATTATTGTAATTTTATTTTATTATGATATATTGGTATTACTCAATTATGTATGGAACAAAATATCGGCCAAATGGGCGCCGCGACCACGGCAGCACACCTCCATCCGATGGTCCAAATTTTCGATGACCCTGAGGCATAATGGAGGTTCTATGCCGTTAATGTGCCGAATTATCTCATCCTTTAGCTCTTGAATTGTTGCTGGCTTATCGACGTACACCTTTTCTTTCAAATAACCCCAAAGAAAAAAGTCCAACGGTGTCAAATCACATGATCTTGGCGGCCAATTGACATCGCCATTACGTGAGATAACACGGCCATTGAATTTGTTGCGCAAAAGAGCCATTGTTTTGTTAGCTGTGTGGCAAGTGGCACCGTCCTGCTGAAACCACATATCGTCCACATCCATATCTTCCAATTCGGGCCATAAAAAGTTCGTTATCATCTCACGATAGCGAACACCATTCACAGTAACTGCCTGACCGGCCTCATTTTGGAAAAAATACGGCCCGATGATGCCGCCAGCCCATAAACCGCACCAAACAGTCACTCTTTGTGGGTGTATTGGTTTTTCGACAATCACTCTTGGATTATCATTCGCCCAAATGCGGCAATTCTGTTTATTGACGAATCCACTGAGGTGAAAATGTGCCTCATCACTGAAGATGATTTTCTTCGAAAATTGATCATCCACTGTTGCCGTGGTCGCGGCGCCCATTTGGCCGATATTTTGTTCCATACATAATTGAGTAATACCAATATATCATAATAAAATAAAATTACAATAATTTCCTAAATAGTTTGTGTTTTATTTAAAATCAACATCGGCCCTTGAAATTTAACCACCCTTTAGTTTGAAATCACAAACAAGTTTCTATGCTATGTTGTTTACACTAACATTTTTTTTAGTTAAGTAGTTTATATTTTCCTTTTCCTAAAAAGCCTGTTTTTAAAATCAATGGTGCATATTCAAAATTTATCTAATTAATTGATATAAAAATTATAAAAAAAATAACTTTTAGAATTTTTATAAAATTAATAATCTATAAGCTTTCAAAATGTAATCGATATTTTAAATGCAGTATTAGTCATTGGCATTGAGGCATTGAGAGCACTCCACAACATTAAATACACTCCCGTTAAGAATTGGATACACAACTGCAGCGTTGAAAATGCATTTGGTCGCTCTAATAAATCTAATCGTTTCAATTGATTGTGTGTTTGTATCCATGAATACGTTAAGGTATATTTAGCCGCCAAAAATTAATTATATTTTAAAATTTTGCACTTTGTCTGAAGGACGTTCAATGTTCCCTTTAATCAATGCGTTAAGTTGTTTTTCTATTGAGAAATTGCAAATAAACGAAATTGTTTTATTTATGAATTAAATTACAAAATATTCTCATGAAAATTTTATATATATATAAGCAGTGTCGGATTCAAGGGGGAAAGGGATATTTTAAAAAAATAGTTCTTTCGTGTACTATTTGTTTTTTTCTGTTGTATTTCTTCGCTTATAAATAAAATATTTTTTTTAATGAATTCAACAGTTAAACTCCAAATGAACTAAACATACAGCTGTTGGTAAAATTTTAAGTAGACAATATGGCATCTTATAATGTTTAAAGTTTACTTAAAAATTTACCGGTATATAATCCGTGCAGAGAATGCCTTTTTTTTGTATTTGCTTATCCTTAACTATGTACAGTGTGGACCAAAACATGGGATTTTAAAATTTACTGGCTGGCCCACAATGTCACTCGTTATCCTTCGACTGTGAATTTACATTCAAAACAAAGACAATATTTCAAAGGTTGTTTTTGTTATCAATGTAATTAAGCGAACGAACGACGTCGTGGCCCAGGCAGTTATAACTTTTTCGTTTATTTATTATTTTTCAGATTATATAAAAACATCTGGAGAATAAATAATGGAGAGATTAACAACTGAAAAAAGAACCAGAATAATAGAATTTTATTATTTAAATTAGCGATCAATGATTTTAAAATCTGATTATGAGCGATGAAGCTCACTTTCATTTGAATAGCTGTTTTTTTTTTATTTTTTTTATCTTCGAGCAGCACTCTGGAGATATCCCGTACACATGCGATGCATTGTGCTGGAAACAGAGTAGCTTCACTATCTTACAACTCTGCTTTTTAGCAGTGTTGTAGTGTCTCTGACGTCAAGGAAACGTATTAAATTTTTAAGCCTGGTTTTAGTAGCCATTTTAGTAATTATTTTACTTCGCTGGTGCTACAGAATACCGTCAAAGGAGTACATTTGAATGTGACGGTGGATTGGTTACAGCTGAAGGCGTTACTTTTCAGTGACCACTAAACATTCCGACAACAATTGACACAAAGCCACACAAATGCACATCAGAAAAAATGCGATATGTTTCTATGAGTCTGAAACTGGGGTTGAACACAGGAAATTTCTGAACAGTAGCTTCTGCGGTTCTGAAAATCCAAGAGCCATTCATCAACGCCAATTGCACCTCATTACGTGTACAGTAGGATGTATGATAGAAATATCGGTGTCGGTTTATAATAGAAAATTTTTTACATTGTTCTCTTGAAAGAAGGCCTGAGGAGGGAACCACTGCCCACAATGCCACACGTTGGCACATTTAAGTAAACTTTCAAGGAACTTAATTGACTACAGCGTTTGCTAGATTTGTCAGCGGCCGACTTTTTTCTTTGGGGTTATTTGACGGAGCGAGTATATGTGAACAATCCTTGAACTCAAGGCCAACATTGTTGCAGAATTGTGAGCCTTACACACACACCCACCACAAATTTTGAAAGATGTTATGAAAATGCTCAAAAACGAGCTAATAATTGCGAAGTTGAGAACTGGGGTAATTTGAGTGACATTATATTCCAAAAATTTAAATTGACAAAATTAAAATTTTCTATATTTTATAATCTGAAAAAATATATATGTACATATATATACACATATGTATGTATAAAGGAAAATGTATTTAATATTTAAACCCCTTGGTGACTTTTGGCCCACCCTGTAGATCTGTGGGCAGAACATGACAATCAATCATGATGCAAGAAATTGTCTAATTTATGCATTTGGAATTACATCGCTATAAAGATCATTTCAAAATAAAACAAAGGATATTTTTTTTCCAGGAAAATTCAATTTAAGTGTGTTTTAAATTAGTTTAGAATATCAGACGATATACTTTCATGCATTGGTATATTGTTTCGTTATTTGTAACTCTGCTACATTTTAAGAACAAATAATCCAAGTTCTATGAACAGCAAAGATATAGATTTTCAAAAAACGGAAAATTAATATCAAATGTCCATAAACACACTCCCTCCGATCACTGATTCCTTGCACTTACATTTAATGAAACACATTCTCCGTTTCCACGCCAGCGTATCTCGCTCATTCCTAAGATGGTCAATTTGAATTTTACTACTTGTGCCTCCAGCTGTGCAAGCCTTGTGGCTTTTCTAAGCATTATAACATTCCCTTGCCAATTGTCGTCAACGTACGTGAGGTTGGTGTTTAAATAGAGCATGAAAAATAATTCTCAAAATCAAAATCAAATTCCTCTTTTGCTTTTGATCTCAATTTGATCAATGAGACATTCTGCATGGGACACGAACTCCATATATTTACCTACACGAAAACTATTTAATGGTAAATATACTAATTTAAAGAAAAATTGGAATTTTTGAGTCGCAAGCCCATTACTTCTTACGCACATAAATATACTTTTAGTCGCTGAATTCCCGTATAAAATTTACGGGAACGCAACGACCGAAAATAATAAGAAAAAAACCTTAATTATAACGTAAACAAGTGCATGCATACATATAATTTTAATAAAAAAAACTTGCATCCTTGTCAAGGACCATGGCAGTCGTATTATTTAATTTCCCTCCTTGTATTTCATAATAGCTCTATATATCTACGATTATACTTGTACATATGTATGTTTGTATGTATTTCTTTATTACTGTGCAACCTTGTGCTTAGGTTTTTGGTCACATATTTCCACCCTTTAATATTGCACGCACACCCACTTACAAAAACTAACAATTTAGCACATTTAATATGAATAGTGGAAAATCCTGTCGTCATACTAATTTAAACCACATGCAGAAATTGCATTTTGAATAAAACTGTTTTGTCGAAGTTTGAAAATGAAAATGCACAGCAAGAAAAGCGTCAAAAACTCATATCCAAATTCTTTTTTTCTCGTGACGTCTTAGTTGTCTGTTCTCTAAGTGTAGGAGACTAAAATATAAAATACTTGAAGGCATAAAAAACGAAGGCCAAACGAGCAATACAATGAGAACCAACCAATAATAAGATTTGAAGAAAAACAATATTATTCAAAAATTCTTTTTTTATAGGAAAAATAATTAAATTGTAATTGGAAAAACAAGAACATTTTTGGTATGAGAAATTATGGAAAATAAATAACAAAATTATTAATTATTAATATTAAAATTAAATAAATGAAAATTAAAAAAAAAAATAAAATTAAAAAAAAAATTATTAATTATTAATATTAAAGTTAATGAAATATAATTTGCTGCGGTTGTCAACTTAATTAAGGCTACTGTAGCAATCAAACTGCTGATGCCAACATATTATTTAATTGACAAGGGGCAGTCTACGCTATTACACAGCTAGCATCTTCAATCGTAGAAGCCTTAGAAGACTCTTCCGCGATCCAGGCGGCCGATTAAATAAATCATGCGCGATGTCTTATTCCCCGAACGCGCAACTTTAGAACAAAGGGAAAAACTGTTCCATATGAATCGCCTACGATGTTCCGAAAAGAATCGTGTAAGACTCTTATATTCCTATTTCAAACGAGCCTTGCAACAATCGTCTTCATGAGTGTGGTACTATGATCAAAAACCGCCCTGAAAACAAGCAAAAATAATTATTTTTTTTAGTAAACATTTGTAAACATAACCAGTTTTTCAATTAGTTAAAATTGTACAATTTTAAATAGGCTGATAATCGATTCCGTACAGACAATGAAAATTAC
Source organism: Dexiosoma caninum (assembly GCA_963924685.1). NCBI lineage: Eukaryota > Metazoa > Arthropoda > Insecta > Diptera > Tachinidae > Dexiosoma > Dexiosoma caninum. The sequence goes on along the minus strand of OZ004728.1, from coordinate 88,584,986 downwards.
ATGTGATCGTTACATACTAAGAAATAAACTAAATCAAACACAAAATTGTAAATCTCACTGACAAACACTAACAGAACGGAACAACATGCTGTTTTTGACAGCTGCCACAATTTCATCTTCAGTATTCTTCGTATTTTTTCTGTATGGAATCGATTCTCAGCCTGATTAAAAATTGAAAAATTTTAACTAATTGCATTAACTAAGATTCTCATACATACATATACATTTTAACAATTAAAAATACAGGGTTTGTTTGTTTAGAACTTTTGATTAAATGAAAGAGAATGTATCTTATATTGATAAATGTTTTATTTAATGTCGGCAATTATGTATGGAATACAATATCAGATAAATGTCCGCCTCTGTTAGCCTCACAAATGCGAGCCCTTTGGAGCACATTTTTCATTACATTCTCACACATTTCACGCGGCATTCCATTAATTTCATCACGAATATTTTGTTAGAGTTGCTCAAGCGTTTCTGGTTTGTTTGCATAAACCTTGCTTTTCAGATATCCCCACGAAAAGAAGTCGGGAGCAGTCAAATCGACCATGGAGGCCAATCAACATCACCATTTCTTGAAATAACTTGTTGTGGAAAGAGGTCTCGCAGTAATTCCATTGTAATTCTGGCTGTATGCGATGTAGCATCGTCTTGTTGATACCACATGTTAATCAAGCCCAAAGCATGCAGTTGTGGCATTAAAAATTGTGGCCAAAGTTGTTCCCTGAAGACCAAGCTCCTGAGCACGGCGTCGAATTGAGGTTGATGGATGGTTTTGAACACTTTCTTGAGCAGCAGTAATGTTTTCAGCCGATCTTACAGTACGTTGTGGTCCATGCTTGGGCATATCACCTACATACCCTCTTTCTTCGAAATCATTCACTACACGATAAATAGTGCGTTTTGTTGGCACGTTGTTTCTTCCAAAAAATGCACGGAACTTTCTTATCGTCACAGTAATCGATGATTGATTTTGATAAAATGTTTTAACGATTAAAACACGTTGGTTTATCGAATATTTTTCCATAATAAATTTGCACGTGTCTACTTCACCACTGCCAAATATGAACTGTCAAGACTAATGTTTACAAAAATGGCAGCAAAACAAAGTAGTATACATTCCCGGCGGACACCCTGTATAACTATTTTTTTTCATGCGTAATCTGAGCACTGGAACAAAGCCATTTTATTTGCTATTTTACTACGACATTTTATTGCTCCAATGGCGACAAAGGAGATTCTGTTACATTCCAAATTTCGTTTCTGACAGGGAAATGAAGATACAATTCAGTTTGTGGAGGCTTAAATGGCGATTTTTAAATTACATGAAATTCTGTGATTAATTCTAAACAGTATTATAAAAAACACTCGCAGAGCAATCATTAGTATAACTCCCAAAAAAAAATTGGAGGAATCGAATCTGATCGTTGATTATCCACAATCTTCCATACATACATATGTACCTCAAAAAGTATTTTTTTTTGCACGGCAATTTGGAAAATAATTTTTTTTGCCTAATATGGGGGCGCCTTTTCAAAGTTTTCTTTATATCTTTGTCATTTGCAGACGCATCTGATGTTTTTGTCTTTATAAGACCAATGTTATGCATCAATGTATCTCGGTCAATTATTTATCCACTAAATCTCTGTTTGTACCACCCTAATTTCAGAAAATTAAAGATTGCCAGAGACCAATACAGTTTTGCTGAGGAAGTAATTCCATAATTTCTGCAGAAATTTTTTAAAATTGAATTATACAAAAGGAATTTAAAAATTTAAGTAAAATACAATTTTGGAAATTTTAATCAATCTTGTTTCGACGTGTTACAACTCGGCTGTATTTTTGGCAGCTCTCTACTTTAAAATAATATGGCCCAAGTGTTGGTTATCGGTGACTGCCTTGGAAGAAAAGAACAAACTAGTTGATTGTGGAGGGCCTGTTTCCACTGTATTGCTTAAACTTCTTATTTATTTAAGTTTAACATAATCAGGTGTGTCACAGACAATTTTCGATAGTGAAAAATTATTTATTTTCTTTATTTATTTCAGAATTTTGTAATAATAAAAGCCCTCATCTGGCCAAAAGAATATTACAATAGGTTTAAAACTTAGATTATTAAAATATTAAAAGTAACCCTAAATTTTATAACTAGATAACAATCGTTTTAATAGCAGCAAAGTATAATTTATCAATAAAGTAAGCGAAAAATTGTAAGCCCGATGGCTGCGATATCACACCAATTTCCTGCGACTCGCATATAGACAAACGATGTCATATTGCCAACAAAATCAAAATGATCAATGAGCAATCTATGGTAGGTCTTGGGGGGGAACTGAAAAGATCTTAAAACAGGTGGCAAGCGATTCTATACACGAGCTGTACTTACAAGGAAAGATTTATCCAAGAGGGAAGTGTATATTCTGGGAATGAAAATTTGTGTATTTCTAGATGAGTGATAAAATCGAACACATTGAACTAAAAACGCAGGTGTAGAATTTCGAACAAGTTTATAAAGGCTCATAAGCAGCTTAATTGTTAAGAAATTACAGAAACTACACTTTAACAGTCGAGCAACATATTCCGAAATACGAATCGCGTTCTCTTATTGACCAATAGCTTAACTGCATTAATGTTACTATTCCTTGTGCATAAATATATCTCCATACAATAGCCCAACTCACAATCTTTTGCATATGGTGTTGCATCATTGCATTTGCAAAAAGGTATAGCATATTTTTGCTCTACAGTAACAAAATACACTGCAATGCACATGCTAGACTTAAATTTATATGCAACACTTAAAACCAATAGGATTTATTTGCTATGAGTATGCAACACCTAATTGCAAATAAACAGCGGACTAACAAAAATCCAAGCCAATCAAATCGTAATCGCAGCATACTTGCCGCTGCTTATTTTTCTCCAAAAAAAAACCAGTAGTGCGATTCATTAACTTTTATTGGACATATTTTTTTTTGGCAAATTTGTTTGTTTTTTCAATCAGCTGTGAATTTTGTTCTTGCAATGAGTAGTGCATAATAAATTAAAAATGTCATTCACAGTTGATAGCTCAAATTTGCTATTGCATATATTTACAATCTCAAATGCACAAGATTGTGAGTAGAGCTAATATGATATCTGAGAAAATAGTAAGGCATCAGCTAACTTAAACCTTATTCGAAAGGGTCAATAAATATTAAGAGAGTATAAACGACGAAGCGTGAAGTTGATGTTCGAACATAACCCATTAATATGATAGGCATAGTTCAGCTTACAGACAAGCATCACACCCAACACTTTCAATCTGTCAACCCAGCCAATGGGTACCCCTCGAATATGAACCGACAAATCCGGTACCGACAATATTTTCAAATCGTACCGTTTTTGTTCTGCTCCTTCAGCTTCCATTCGTTTTCATCAATACGAAAAAAATTAAAACATTTAGAGTATTCACAAGTTAATCATGAAGTCATATGTTTTAAAATAATAATACGAAAAAATATGACTGCTGTGAACAATTTGTTAAATTTAGTGTTCTATTTCAAAAAAATTCATTCAGCTGTTAAGGGAAACCACTTATTAATGTTTGATATCAAAATGCTCAAAACAATCAAAACAAGTGAAGTAACTAAAATAATAAAATTTTTTCACATAGTAAATAAGAGCTTACATGTAAGTCGTGTAATAATTCCATTTTTAATTAAAATTGTTTTTTTGGCACACATAATTGTTGAAACAAATGTAATCGAAAACAGCTCTTGCCAGTGATGAGCTGCATAAATTTGTGGACGACGTCAAGTTGGTAAACGTTAATTGGCTTCCAGCCGGATAAGTTACGCAAACAAATTTTGCTCACTTGTCTATCATTACATATTGTGTTTTTTTCTTTCGTTCTTTTTATAAAAAAGTAACATAATATTAAAGTGCGAGTATAAAAATGTAAAATATTTTTAAAAATTTTTTTATCTTATTCTATTTACAAATTGCGTCGGCTTGTAAATGTTATCTTCGGCTCGATTGAAGAGTTTCAGTGTACGACTCAGAATTAAACAATAAAGATAGCTCGAAAAGTTTTAATGCCGCATTCATGGAAAAATTTTTCATTTATAGAAGTTATATTGATTGAATTTGTATGAAAATTTGCCTAATACACCTTTTATAAATAAAATTTTTTTTTATGACATTTTTGTTTGAAGCAGAACAATAATTTGTTTAAACTATTTTAAAATATTAGGATATTATGATAATATGACTTAATAACAGACATTGTGAATACCCTAATTGTTTTTTATGACATCTCTCTAAGTAGCTGCTTTGTAAACAGCTGAAAAGTAAATAGAAATAAACAAAATGTAGAAAATATAGAAATAATCGCAGGTATTTTGAAACAAATCAGAAAACTTACTTGAAATTAAATTTTATTTTTAAAAAATTGTCAACTATTAACTTGGTGGTTCGAAAGTTGCAGTTCTGATAGAAAATAGAAAAACATGACATTGATTTTTTTTTGTTTTCACATTTTTTCTTTTTCATTTTGTAAACTTGCCATGAGAAATATTTCTTCAACGTTTCTTTAAAACTTGTAGAAGTGCCCTCAAATTAACAATTCCATCTTCCTATTTCGAAACGAATTTAATATGAAAAATTTTTGCGTTTTATTTCTTCCGGAGAAGGCAAAATCGTTTTGATTTTCACTTTCGTATAAATTTGATTTCTGTGACGCAGCTGAATATCTCTTTTTGTTTTAAGAAAATTTTGGGTAAAGGTTTCCTAAATATATGCATTACAACAGTATAGGATTTAGCTAACCCTAAATTTCTTTATTTTTTACTTTTCAGTTTCGTTATTAAGTGGGTTAAATATTTTTTCAATTATCAAAATTCGTGGCATTTTTCTATCGAAAAATTGTCTTCAGCGACGAAGCTCATTTTTGTATCAATGGGTACGTCAACAAAATTGCAGAATGTGATGTGAAGAGCAGCCAGACGAAGTTAAATACGAACTGTTTGGTGCGGTTTGTGGATCCGCGGAATAATTGGACAGTACTTATGCTAGAAAATTGTTGGATTACAGTCTAGGAATGTCATGACACCGACTTTTTTGCATGAAATGAAAAACTAAGTCACAGTTTCAACTCACGGAAGGACTACGCCGAGCAACATTTACATGAAATAATCATTAAAAAATAAATGACAGGCATTCATTTATCGGCCCAAATTTTTTGTGGGTGTTGTTTTTAAATTCTCAAAACCCAGACGTTTAAAAAATCACCCTTTATGTACATAAACTACTACTACTATGTATGTATGTATATACTTTTGGCTGTTACGCAACACACGCAAATATTGTTTGAATAATTGAGTATAAAAACGTTTATATGAATAATAATTGTGCGATAAACAAAATGAAATTCTGTTGCAAATCAAGGCAGTAAGTTCGAATAAACAATATGCAATAAAATGTATAATCGTTTCGCTGGTGTTTTGTTTTTGATGACTGATATTCGATACAAAATACCGCATATTCAAATCAAATAGGAAGTACATATAAGAAAAGTGTTGTATTGAGATTCAGATGTTTGTATGGAAGAAAAGAAATCACAAAAACAAGTAGAAGGTACCATTACGAAATGTTTGGAGTAAGAAATAAATATGTACTTGGGGGATTCACGATGTGTGTTATTAAGTCATAATGTGTAATAAAGCCGCCGCTATTTATAAATGATATTTTTAAATTACATTTTTATAAGAAGAGGGAAAGAAAAAACCGCAATATGTAATGATATACAAGTGATTAAATTTTGTTGGTGTAACTCATCTGGCTGTCAGCCACTTAACGTTTATCCACTATCCGCCATCCAAAAAATATTTCAGCTCATATCGCAGCTTTTTTCGATAATATTTGTTTCAACAACAAAAAGAACAATTTTATAATTTTAATTTAAAATGGAATTATTACAAGACTTACATGCAAGCTCTTATTTACTGTATTAAAAGATTCGAATTGTTTTAGTTTCTCCATTCGTTTTTAGCATTTTGATATCAAAATAATGTTGGGGTTGTTTATAGCAGTCATATGTTGTCGTGTTATAATTTTAAAACATATGACTTTATTGCTACTTTGTGAATACCAAACAAATGTATTTCCTGCAGACATGGTGCATGCAATCGTACATACATATACATACATACATACATATGTAACTGTTGATGTAAGAGAACTTCTTCTAATGATTATTGCAGTTTCGAAGCAAAAAATTCTGAATAGTTGTAATTGCTGTGCTTAAACATGGAAAGAGCGGACAAATCAAACAGAACATAATTTAATATCTTTAGACATCAAACCAAAAAATTAGTTCTGTGAATGGCGCCAAATTTTCATAATTTGTGAAATTCAACAAGCAGTTAATAGAGGAGCATGCGCTGGAATATCGATTGAAATTTATGCGGTGTAAATACGCATTTGAAGTGGAGAACGTATCGGCTCGTGCAAATGTTGCCAAATATTTTCTATGTACATATGTAAGGCAAATTGCCTTAGAAAAATGATAGGAATGAGGTGAATATTAACATAGCGAAGACAATAAAAAATTTTACGCTTTTTAATTTATTAGAATCATTATTATATTAATTAACTAAAATTGTTTAAGAATTTTTACTATAAAGTGTTGACTGAAAAAAGAGAGCAAATCGATAGACAGAAAATATGTTCAACGTTTTTAAAGGTGATATCTTTTAGTTTTTACCGAGTTGCAGACAACAATATTTATATACATATATATGTTTCTAATTTCAAAATTGTGCTTTTTTCTCAATTATTGAGTTTATTTTTTTACCAAACACTTTATGTGAATATCATAAGGTATGTAATAATACATTTCATATTTTGTTTTTCAGGAAAAAGCACAATTTTGAAATTAGAATCATTATACATATGTATGTATATGTACATATATAAAAAGTTATTCCCAAAATAAAAAAAAATATGTAACAATATTTATTTTTAAAACACTTCAAAAAGTAAAATTCTCAATACGATTGTGTGTACCTCTTCCCTCAGAACATGTTACTGGGTGGATTTTTTTTTCATTGGGAAGTTTGTGCTTACAGTGTAGTCCCATTTTAATGGCCACGGTTCGGAGATTGGAGCTCCCCATCCTCAGAACTTTTTACAGGGTGGCCCGATTTGGTGATTATTGTTTCATTGGAAAGGTAGGCATTACAGTGTGGTCCCACTTTAATGGCGACGGATCGAAGGAATACAGCTCGCTTTAGGTTGCTCAGTAATGAAATAAAAAGTTCAAAAAAAATTAAAAATTAATTAATTAATAAGACACTGAAAACAAACAAAATTAAACCGACTTAAAAAAGGCACTAAAAATTAAAAAAATAATAAAATTTTATTTTTATATGTGTTGTTATTGAACAGCTTGAAATCGATTTCAACTTCCAAATGCAATATAATTACTGTACATATATAAGTATAGGCATAAAACGTATTACATATAATAAAACGAGACATCAATATATTTATATTTAGGGTCTAAGTTCCTCAAGGCTTAAATAACGACTATAAACTGACCACCGACTTCAAGCAACGCATACAAAGCTTAAATTTCATTATTTATTTAATTTTTAGTTCTTTTTTTACGTTGGTTCAACATTTTTTTAATTTTTAATTATTTTTAATTTTGATTGTGCTTTAGAATGTAATGGGCATAATTTTTAGAACTTTTAGCCGGTGACCCCTTGAAAATCGCCGGAGGAACTTTTATAAACTATACCGATTTAAAGAAAAAATACAAGGAACATTTAACATTTCTTTTTTATGGCGATGTTACAATAATAACTAAAGTCTTTTCCGTCAACTCGAAAATATTTTTAATTATCAGACATTTGTTAAAATCTCATTAAAAATTTCAAATTTTAATTTAGCCCAGTTGTATTTTGTTTCCAAATAAGAGATACAGATGGATAGATATTTATTATTTTCGCTTTTATATCCCAGAAACAAATATTACACACATAATGTATTTTAAAAATCAAGGCTATAAAGCAACTTACACATTTCTATAGATATATCTATGTAGGTATGTATGTATGTGCGAAAAGTTGGGGTAGGATATGATCAAAACACGAGGCACATAAAAACTTGTAAATGCGCAGCAAATATGCTTTTCTTCTTTTACACAGAATTTCGCATTATTATTTTACAGCAGCCGGAACTTGTGTATGAATAACTTAACTGTACCGTGTTTATAGTATTTATTTATGACACGTATACATATTTACATACCTACACAAATCCTTAACCATAGTACAAAATGTTTCTTCAATGAAATTGATGCTTGGACATACATACGGGACATACAAACATGTATACATCTGTATGTATATAAAAGTTCAATATGAACTGAATGGATAATAACTGTCGTATTCATAAATTTTTTTATTGATTTATAAAAGGTTTAATAAACAAATTTCCACACAAAATTCAATTATTATACCTTTTAGAAATCCAAAAGAAATTTAAGAATATACATATGTACATACATACATACATATGTAGCAGTAACTTATTGCAGAAGTTCACGCATTTTTTTCATTTAATGACGAGGAAATATGATTTTTAACTTTTTATGTCTAGAAACAAATTAAATAAAAGCAAAAAGTCTATAAACAATATTCAGTTGTTTAAATGCAGACATATGCGAAAACTTCAGTTAATGTACACTATCATTAAATTTAAATAGTCTGAAACTGATAATAGAAACCTTTACTGATAACCACACATGGTTGGATAAAACAGGACGAACGCTGAAGATGAAGTGTAGCAGCTTCTGCTAGTGCTTGTCAGTGCAATTTAGAATTTTGTTTTTGATTTAAATTGCTTCTTACTACATACATATGTATGTAACGATCACATGTAATTTTCATTGCCTGTACATGTATCAATTATCAGTTTCAGTCTATTTAAATTTAATAATTATCAGGCCTGTTCTGCAAACCACTTTTTGTCTGCACACAAAAATTTTAATAATCTCGCTGACGATTTGAAATCACTTGCTTATTTTTGCTATGTATTTCCTTTACAATTTAATAAAAATGCTATAATATATTTCATGTGATTTGTTTTCTATTTATTTTTGTAATAAAATTGGGTTTGCTACATATAAAAACTTAAATATGAGCAAATTTGTAAGAACACTGCTTTTTTTTTGTAAATAATTGTTTTGCTTTGTTTACCAATGCCGTGGTTTACATTTACTTTTTAGCAGTCAGGTTAATTTTTTCGAACATGTTTTTGAGGTTGCCAAAGTAACACAGTCTTTAGAAGTCATGTAAATATATAGATATTTTACCATCATGTTTTTTATTTAAGACAAATTTTATATATTGTTGTATAAAAAATCAATATGGTCAATAATTAAATCATTTTTGTGCAAATTTTTAAATAATTAAATGCAAAATTTAAGCAAATTTCGTTAACGAAAACACTGGCAACTTCGCAATTATACATACATACATACATTTGTAGGTATTTTGTTGTGCTAATAAAAAATTTATGATTTGTAAAGCTTCACGCTCTGTTTTTAAATGATGCTTTCTTAAAGCACTTATTGACAATAAACTAGCTCCTGACATTTTTATATTCTTTATTTCATCTAATATTTTAATTCACAATGAAAAAATATAAACAAATATAAAACATCAGATGTTTTCTCGTGTTTTCGAAAAATTAAAACCACGCCGAAAAATGTAAAATCGCGTGATTTACAGAACAGCTTCAAATCGTCGGCGTGGTTCCAACACGGTTCGTGATTTCAAATCACGTGGTTTGCAGAACAGGCCTGTATATTCAGTTATTTTCAACTTTTTTTCTTTTTATTAACTTCACAATTGACACTATGGGTCTACGGGAGATTTTAAAAAAATTTAGTTTTATGAAATTTTATAGTTTAAATTCTAACATTTCGACACAGTTGAGAAAATCACATATTTAAATTGAAATGCAAAATTTTTCTGCACAATGCTTGAAAAATTAAAATCAGTTCATCAGAAGTCATGTCAGAAGAAATGAGGGTGGCGATGGCACGATGAATGGTAGTCTGCACGTTGACTACAAATCCAAAAACAGACCTGGGTTCAACTCCAGTTTCAGACTAAAATTTTAAATTAAAAATAAACATCTCGTATTTTTCTGATGTGCATTAGTGTGTCTTTGTGTGTCAGTTGTTGTCGGAAGGTTTCAGTGGCGAAGGCATAGTCACTGGTCACTGAACAATCCAGAATCACAGCAGAACACCCTCCTTCGTCGGTGTTGTGTAGCACCGGCGAAGTAAAATAATAATAAAAATGGCTACTGAACCGAAGCTTCAGCACTGCTACGAGTATAAACAAAGAACGTGCAAAAGCAGAGCAGCAAAATAATTAATTAAGCTTCACCTCCTGTCGTTTCTCTAACTATAAAAAAATATAACATTTTCCGGTATCGATTTTGCATCGTAGGAGCATCATGATAAATTAACATGTTTTTCTATAACATATAAACAACAAGATTCTATTTTAAAATGTCTTTAAATCATGTTAATTTAATATATCAGCCTAGTCGATTTAACATTAAATTAAGTTTGAAACAACGTGGCAGAATCAATATGATTTTATTGTTAATTTAACTCCAAATTAATATTAATATATATTAAATTTACCTTGAGGCAGAATGAATTACGATTATTTATTTATGTTTGTTGTATGGTTGATGCAAATGTCAACTCATCAGTAGAAATTCAACCAAATTCTTGAAAAAGCTAAGAAATGTCACATGTTTATATAAAAACTCTCTAAAGCTCTTTGAGAATTATAATTAAAATTCTCAGTATCCAAAAAGAAAAAAACTTTTTAAAGTAGTTTCAAAATGATTTAAGATAGATTTGAAATTTGTAATTTTTTTATTTAACATTGCCCAATGTACACTATTTAATTTTGTCTGAAAATATTGAATTTTGCTGTACTGATTTAGTAGATTGCTACATTGCTATTTAACGTTGTGGAACGTTATTTTTACTACGAAAATATTAAATTTAAATCAGGTCATTATTTTTGCAGAAATTTAACATAATCATTCCGTCATGTTAATGAGTGTTGTGAAGATCAAAGTAGTCTGCACGTTGACTAAAAAACGAAAAATTTTCCTGGGTTCAACCCCAGTTTCAGACTCATAAAAAATCTCGCATTTTGTCTCATGTGCATTTGTGCGGCTTTGTATCAGTTGTTGCCGCAAGGTTTTAGAGGCGAAGGCATAGCCACTGATCACTGAACAGTAACGGCTTCAGCTTTATCCAATCCACAGGCACATGAGAACGACCTCCTTCGTCGCTATTGTGTAGCACCGACGAAGTAAAATAATTACTAAACATGGCTACTAGAAACGAAGCTTCAAAATTTAATACGTCTCCTTGACATCAGAGACGGTGCTGTAAAAACAAATAACGTCCAAAAAGCAGTGTTGAAAGATAGTGAACGTTCACCTCCTATCATTTCTCCTTCTATCCATTTTCACTCCTGAGTGCTGGTCCAAGATAAAAAAATAAAAAAAACATTTTACATTGGAATTTTTTTTTCTGTATGTAGTATCTGCTGCAGAGGACCTTCTGTCAGTAGATTTTTTTTACCAGTTTTATTCCTTTAATGATATGGGTTAAGGCTTCATTAGCCTTTACTTTCTGTTCTCTGCCGTCGTGTTGCTAACTTTTAATAGTTATTTTGTCTGTAGTAACTTATCAGCAGCGGTTTCGGACAAACAAGGAAAGTATAAAGGAAAATACAAAAATGTTAACAGAATGCTATGAAAATACATCATAATTTTGCATCAGATTTTAAATTTGTTTCAGATTCCACTAATGGGATGAGTTTTGCATCATCCATTGTTGCTTTTTGGTATATTTAGTATAAACTAAAATGACAATCAGAAATTGCCCTAAAGCGAGTTCTAGACGTCGAGTTTTAAAATGACAATACAAGTATATTTTTTAGTCGTCTCTACTAGAATCAGAATCCTTGTTATTTTTAAAGAAATTTCATTTTGTTGGACACTGTAATTGGAGGAATTTTTACTCGGAGAAAGCATTTTCTGAGGGAAAGAAATTCGGTGGCGGTTCAACACAAATTTTTTTCATTAGACAATGCTTTGAATGTTATTTTCAATTATCGCGGTCACCAATTATACTTAGTTATTATAATTCAATATGTTGTGTTATTTTCTTAAAAATAGTTTTTTTTTCTTTACTTTTCCTATATACCAAAAACACGCTTAATAGTGCTCCAGAGTGAGAAAAAAGGTAAAAAAACACTGTTGTCATTTTATGTAATTCGTAGACAAGTCTGCCACATTTAGCAATATGTACTTTACCAGGTAGTAACATTGACGCGAAATGGCCGACATTCTTAAAATCATTTTAGAACCATTATCAGGATCTTTTAATCATTTTTTCACCCCATGAAAGTACCTTATACGAGGTTTGTTCAAAAGAAATCGTGAATTTTGTTTTCTTCGATTACAATGGCGTGGTGCATCATGAGTTCTTGACAACAGGTCGTACGGTTAATAAGAAATACTACAAGGAAGTTATGCAACGTTTGCGTGAAGCAATACGGCTCAAACGATCGGAATTGTGGAAAAAAGAATCATGGATTCTGCATCACGATAATGAACCAGCTCACACATCAATGGTTGTGCGTGATTTTTTGTCCAAAAACAAGACCCTAATCATGCCTCCACCGCCTTATTCACCAAACTTGATTCCCTACGACTTCTTCCTATTCCTACAACTGAAGAGACTAATGAAAGCGTTTTGAAACAATTGATGAGATAAAGTCTAAAACGAAGAACGAGCTGATGGCCATACCAAAAAGCGCATTTCAGAAGTGCTTTGAGGATTAGAAGAATCGCTGGCATAAGTGTATTATATCTGAGGGGAAGTACTTTGAAGAGAACAAAATTTAATATTGATGAATAAATAAATACTTTTCAAAAAAATTAAAAATTCACCTTTTCGTTTGAACAGACCTCGTATTTTACGTTAGGCCATAAACTATCCATCTACCAAATTTCATAAAAATCTCTCCAGCGCTTTAGGGGAACTAACATCCAAACATCCAAACATACAAACATTCACATTTGTAATATTAATAGGATGTACCTATTTCTATTTATAAATATCAATGCAAGTATATGTATGTATGGATGTATAATATAAATTAGCAGCATTTGTAAATACGCAGCACATACTTTTATTTTTTGCATATAAATGTATATATGTATTTGTGTGTAGAATATCCTTGGCTTCGTTTGAGTGCATTGCCTGCTATACTAAGCACTGCTGTTTGCTATTGCGGAATTTTTGCAGCATAAGGACATTTTATTGTTTATTGCTGATGCAAATAATACCACTAGAGACTTTTAAATTTCAAAGTTCAAAAACAGATAAAATAAAAGCATCAGTACAACGTACATATACATATGTATGTATGTGTATGTGCATACATACATATGTAATAAAAATTTTTATTTTGAAAAGAAAAGTATCGTGGTATAATAAATCAAATTAAAGTAGCTGTTATTTGTTGAAAGTTTTGTATCTAAAAAAAATATGCTTAAAAGATATAGTATGTATGTATTTACATTGCATTTTTTTTTAATGCTTACATGCATGTATTTATGTACGCTAATTGAACAAATTCACGTAACGTCTTCGTATAATATAATCGTTGCTCTTTTAAGCTGTTCATTTTATACAATTCAGGTGAAATATTGTATTAACAGATTTCAAGACATTTTTTACAATTCTATAATATTTGTTCACACAACAAACGTCAATGCAATAAAAATGAAATCGTGGGCAAAAGGAAATTCATAACTTTTTATATACAACTGCGATAAAACGAATAGCAATGAAGGTAGGGCTTGCCCTTATGTGTTCATTTCATCTTTCACTTGGTAATGGAATCAAGTAAACTTTTGACGGTAAAGGAATACTTGCAATGTACTAGAAAGTGAAACAATATTCAAAATTCATACGAATAAAATTTACAACGATTTTTTTACAAATTCTCAGTGCACTTTAATATGCTGAAAAAAATGCGGTAAAGTTCGATGATACACAAAATGGTGATAATACAACAAATGTAGACAAAAACCATATGCTATAACAGTGCTACCAATATTGATAATGAAAAGATTGTTAGGGTTACCATTCTTTGGTTATACTGAGAATGTTAATTAAAAAATACACTGTGAATATGAAGTAGTAGTTAAACAATAGTTATCATTTTAGTTTATTAATAGTTAACTAATGGCTGTGAATTTGGGCCTAAGAGTCACATTACTCGTTTATATATTTTATTACGTATCATTTTAATTGAGCATTAACACACTGTACTTTTTCCGCATACACAGATTTAATCCTCCGAAATCGTTTTTTTGCTTTAGATTCTTCTTTAATTTGTTGTTCCAATTTGTTATTACAAAAGAAACTAATGGTAAGAATTTAACGTAAAAGGAAGTCATATAGCTGCTGATGGTGCTATAATTTTTAACGACACTGTACAACCGAAAAAATGTTTTGAAAAATTCGATGTAGATTTAGACGAAAATATAATAAACTTTGAAAACACACCAAACTAAACAATTTAAAATAAAAAAAAGTTGGATTTAAGCCAATTTGGTAAACAAATTAAATTCCTGTATTCATTTCTCATAAATCTTGCATTTTCACAGTGGGTCGAAAAATATAGAATGTTATTTTTTTTTTATCTGGGATCAGCACTCAGGAGATGACCCCTACACATGCGATTCATTGTGCTGGAACTATAGGAAAGGGATAGTTAGAGAAACGACAGGAAGTGAAGCTTAATTAATTATTTCACAGCTCTGCTTTTGCACGTTCTTTGTTTAAAGCAGTGTTGAAGCTTCGGTTTAGTAGCCATTTTTATTATATATTACTTTGCGTTCTGATGTGATTGTGGATTGCTATCAGCTGAAGCCGGTATTGTTCAGTGACCAGTGACAATGCTTCGCCACTGAAACTTGCCGACAACAACTGACACACTAGTGCAGATAAGAAAAATGCGAGATGTTTTTTTTTTTTATATAATTTTAGTCTGACACTGGGGTTGAACCCAGGTCTGTTTTGGTTTTTTAGTCAACGTGCAGACTACTTCAGGCATCGCCACCCTCATTGGTTGGCAAATTTTAGAACTAATAGAATACGTAAATTTAAGGATTTGAAGCAACTATTAAGAATACTTTGACTTACTGATAAACGGGTGAAAGTTTAGTAGCAAATACTACCACTCAGCAATATCTGCCAATGGCACGTTAGTTTCTTTACTGAACTCACACACCTGTAACCGGCAGCCTAATATGGCTTCCT
The DNA here is from genome assembly GCA_963924685.1 of Dexiosoma caninum. Lineage (NCBI taxonomy): Eukaryota > Metazoa > Arthropoda > Insecta > Diptera > Tachinidae > Dexiosoma > Dexiosoma caninum. The sequence goes on along the minus strand of OZ004728.1, from coordinate 88,569,553 downwards.
CTAACTATTAAAAGTTGACGTGCTACCGGCAGACTCGATTTGAGCCTATCGGAGCGGGGCTTCGCAACTATCAATCGGCTTTTAAAGTCTGTTAACTAATGCGGCTAAGTCATATAGTCGAAGTGCACGTCGAAGGGTCGGAGTTGTGTACCGGTTATTGCATCAGTAGTGGCCACCGAAAGGTGTATTTTTAAACACCACAGTCTGCTAAGGTCTTAATAAGAGCTAGTCTGCAGAAACAGGCAGGGGTCTATGCCGGAATCGAACCCGCAAGCTCCTTATTGAGCGATTAATGGTGACGCAGTAGGCTACCAAGGCAGCCAAGATACGGCGGGAGAGGTGTTTTGGGTCCAATATGGGACATATACATATCTTTATGGTATGCGCCTTGGCTTGACTCGGACTGTTGCCATTTCACAATAGTTGATGGGGAGTGCCGCTGTTGGTGTAAGATGAACGTTCCCATGATACTCAACTCGTGGATGGAGTTACTTATGGTCGTTGAAAGTCCTACACAAAAGCCACCGGCGAGGTTAAGCTCTTCAGTTTACATGGGATTCGACTATGATGAAAATTGCTGCATATGTTTACTTTGTAATTCCCAGGATGCTTTCTAGGTGCCCATGTGGACGGTAGTAAAAGTTCCAAAATTGACTTGGTGTTAAAACCACCGTGGGATAAGGTCATCATAGCAGATGCCCACCTAAATCTTGCACACGCTTTTCTCTTCCCCTTCTGTATATCCTTCTCTTTATCTATCTGCAACAGATGGTAGAGACCAAGTTTGAGGACTCAAGTTGGCGATACCTTGTAATTTCTTTCTTCTTGGCTACCTGAAACTTATAATAACAACAATACTGCTTTCATCATTATTTAGAGTAGCACACATTAAAATTATTTCTCTATAATCGTCAACATGGCCTATTTATAAGGTCCTCGCAAAACGCCAGATGTTACGCTGTGTTTTTATTTTTTAATTGTCAAAAGTTGTTTACATTCTTAGAGAATTTTTTTCTATACATTTTTTTACATTTGGAGTGTGCCGTTGAGTATTTTTTTAATAGAGGAAAATTTAAAAGAAAATGCATTATTGTGCAATATGCAAAAATAAATTAATTTCTGGTTCAGAGGGCCACTGTTCATAACACGAATAATATGTCACATTTTCGGGCATTCGATTTTTGTGTAAACGTTTAAAAAGCGGCGAAACGATTTCGTACTTCCATGGTAATTGAGATATTTGGTTGTATTACTCTTTGTTATTCTCAGGGATGTACTAGCTGCTCATTTGTGTTTGTTAATAGAGTTGCATATATCTACTTTAATAAATATACTTTGATCGTTAACTTGTCTAATATCAGTTTGTAGGAAGAGCACCTTAGATTCGGTGTGACCGATTGTAGCACTTTGGCAACTATAAAATTTATATACATATATATATATGTATATATATATATATATATATATATATATATATAAATATTTATGCAACTAAATAGGAATGTTCTTATGGAAGAATTGTTTAGTTTTCTTTTTATTTATTATAGCCATAAATAGTTTTATTTTCTTAATTTGTTTTACAACTGAAAATATTTTTTTTTCTGTTCTTAAGATTCTTTTGCCGCTGACATCAACATACAAACAGAAATCCCAAATTAATTGTTGTCTTTGGACTGAAATGGTATTTTTGTGTGTCTATTAATTATAAATATGTGCACATAAATAAGTAAAATATTTCTTGTTTCTCCTTCAAACATGAATATTTTGCTAAATGCATCAAATAAATTTGATTACAGACTATTAAGTGTGACCAGATCTAAAGAAAAATTTCCAAGATAAAATTTCTTATAGTTTAAATCAAACTGCTAAAAAAGAATGCTTTAAATACGCTTTTGAACAACAAATTGTAATTGCAATTGTAAACAATTGCATCCTACATAGTTTCAGTTATACATATGTATATCCTTTTCAAAAATATATTATACATATAAGGTTCCCAATAAGAAATCTGTTTATTATTATTAATTGTTAATTTAAATTTTTCCTTTGAAGTTAAAATTATCGAGAGTCGAGTTTATATGGGTTTATACGGCGTTTTTTGGAAATATTCATAACCATAACCATTTATCAAAAACAGTTTTTCTTTTATCTCATTTCATCCGTCATCATTTATTAATACGTTGTACAATAATAAAAACTTCCTACCATTGTGAACAGTATGTTTATAATATTAGTAATTTACACAAAACTCGAATTTTTAATTCACATTTTTTCAATAATTTCAAATCACATTAACATCTGTTAATATCACACCAGTTCTGAATTGTTCGACGAATTCACGCAACGAATTCTTGGCAACAAGTTCGTCGTGCTGTGCGCAATTCTTCGTTCGTTCTAGTTGTGTTTTTTATTTGTAAAGCAGGCTTGCTGCATTTCTGGTGTTATATTGACGCCAATATTATATAAAATATATCGGGCCCAATATTCTATGAATTTTTTTCGTTCTTTATCGGTGCACGTTTCACAATAGTCCACAATTTATTTTTGGACGTTTCCACTACCGTCGCGAATTGGCTCATATCGGCCAAAAAAAATTGTAATGAAAATCGGCGCAATACGGTCACACTATCGGCCGTTACTCGGCAAATTATATCAAATGCGGTAAGAAGCATTTGGGCAGAAGAGTGGTTGGAAAAAAAGAAAAAATTAACGTATTTGTTAAAAGTTGTAATGAAAATGTAATATTTAATACACGTACATATACGTTTTGCTTTATAAACATCTGTAGATATCGCACTTGATCAACAAGAGAAAATTAAATCAAAATTTTAAAATTTCTAGTACAAGTCAAAAACTATTTTTCTTTACATTTGAATTGTATTTGAAAATTTAAATACTTAATGGTTTTTTGAGATGAAAAACTAAACTGAATGATATGAAATTTGTACAGTAGATAGTTGTGTATTGAATAAATGGGACAAATGGTTATGAAATGTATTTTAATGCAATTGAGTTTAAAAAAAATTCATTTTACCAGGCTGTTTACACAATTTTAAAATTCAATTCAATTTCCACCACTATATATCGACACACAAGTGGTCGATAAGAAACCGCGCATTTTTCATACTTTTATTGCTGTACATTGTGTTGAAGAGGTTTCACATTCTCGGCGCATTAATTTAATTTTGATTGTCGTTGTTGGTATAATTTGGTGCGTTCACACTATCGACGCATGAAGTATGCCGAAAATTGGTACTTTGCGCCGCTAGTGAGATCGTAGCGTATTTTACTCTGCAGCTGTTCAGGTTACATTGACAAAAGGCTAACTACTCAGCCAACTCCATGTTTGAAGGAAATATTCTTTTATCGTTTTTTTATTATTGCTCATAAAGTCAGCGTTGCTAATGTGATGTCTTTCACACTATATTTAGTGCTTTTTGAGTCATAACAGTTCGTACTTTTTTCAACAGGCACTGAATTTCTGCTTTTTCACTTTTAATTTTCGTACGTTTTGCAACTCCACTAAATATTATTTTTGTGAAGTCGGTTTGTTTAATAAAAAGGCCAACTACGATGCAAATATAATACGAGTATTTGTGTAAATACGTGCATAGATAGTTTTTGTTAAATTCAGTTGAACCTCCGTTATACCGATTAAATTATACTCCGAAAAATATGATTTTTCTAACATAACCTCTATTAACCATGTAAAACATTTACTGCGAAACTTGAGGTGGTTGATGAAAAGCGCTGGAAAAGGGTACAATGTTTCCTTGACACGTAAAAAAAATGAGAAGATGAAGAAATATGTAATGCAAAAAACAACAAAACTGCGAAATAAAAAAACTATTAAAAAAAAACTGGTGGGCTACTCTGCAATTCGAAACGAAAGAAAATTCTTTTGAGTTTGTATATTAGCGATATGGAAATTCGAAAGCATTTTCTTATCGAATTATAGTGTACCCCATAGACACGAGTTAAGCCAATCGATATAAAACAAAATTTCAAAAGATTCTCACTCAAATAGTATTTAACTGCTTTGATATTTCGTTGATACGGATTCCAAGATAAAAAAATATATATATATAAGTGCATACAAACATACTTACATTCAGTGCTTATGAATGAACAGTGCGTTTTGTTCTGATAAAGTTATTTTAATTGCCGCACTATTTTGATGTATCGTCTCATCTTGTACAAATTGCACGTGGTATAGTATGAGTGATTTTTTCATGCCGCATTTAATAACACGAATATAATACTTATACGTCAATGTTTCTCATATTTTTATACTGGCTACACACGAGGGAATATGCCGTGCAACATGTGATCTAAATTTGCCCACCGTTGTGTGTATTTATCGTATATCACGAAATCCTTATAACGCACTGTTACAGCGTGCGAATAATTGTAACCGATTTTTTTAAGAAAAAATTTTTTGTTAAAGAAGATTTGCCGTTTTTATTCTAAAATTCTATACTGCTTTAAAAATGTGTAAAGCTTTTATTATTCGGATTTTTAATTTCCTTGATATAATGCAAGGGTATCATATGCACACGCTACAAAAGTTACCCCTATAAAATTGGATGTTCGTTTCTATATAAAATTTCCAGGAATTTACATCAGACATAAATTTCATATTTTCTTACAGCTATTAGAAGCTATGTTATCTGCAATAAATATACATGCATGTAGAATAGAGACATACTTACTTGTATGTATATAGAAATGAATTGCTGTTCGTTAATATGGTTATAACTCGAGAAGGGCTGGACCGATTTGCCTAATACTTGTCTTGAAATATTGGTGGAATTTCAGGTAAGATTTAAATGGTACGAAAAATGGGAAAACTATTTATGCGATTTTAATAAAAGTTAAAACATTGATAGATCTGAGTAAAGAAGGACACAAGACGTAATATTTTTTTAAATTAAATTGATTACGTTTACGATTTAGAGCCATATTACCGAAGAGCAATTCTTTTTTATATTGAACGTTTAAACGATTTAAGTTCTTAATTGTTTGCTCATTTTGCTCTTACAAAAGTTTTGTAAGAAGAAAACATTATTTGACTAAAAAAAGTATTTGACATAGAGTGGTCACACAGTGTTAAACGTATTTTTATTTGATAGCAAACAGTTTGTTTTCTCGAAAAGAAAAATTGGTCCACAAATTACAAAGTTAATAATCAATATATATGGGGCGGACACTTTGCCTACACCCCCCCCCCCCCCCCCACCCCCCAAGTTTCCAAAAAAAAACATTTTAACATTTTGCTAAATTTTGTCCACCAACGACAAAGTAATTTGATAATCCTTTTTTTCTGGAGGGGTTATGAACCTCTTTCATATGCAAAGAGCATTTTGGAAATTGGTCCGCAAATGATGAAGTTAAACTCGTAAAAAAGTGAGCGTGGTTAAAAAAATTGCTTATAATTTATTCAAGTGCCACAGTTAAATGTTGTGAACATTACAGGAAGATCGATGCAGAGATATGGTCACCTATAAGGTACAAACGAACAAAAAAACCAACACGCATTCCATTTTATATATGGACGAGTATATAGATACACATATGCACTTATATGTATATATATGTATATATAAATGCTGTTATATTATCAACATAGATAACATATGTATGTAGCTTTACCAGTATGTTGTATTAAATGTCGTACGGATATAATTAAACCAGAGCAAAAATGTTACGCAAAATAATCAGGCTTTGGAAGTTTCTGTGCTTTATCCGACTAATTTTTTACAGATTCAGAAAGTTGTGGAGGTTTATTAAACTCTAATTATCAAGCGAATACGAGCAAAGCGGCAACTCAGTGGCATTGTTGTAACAATACAAACATACGTATTGAGTATTCTCGATTGCAGTTTTGTCAATGTTGCTGTTATTGTTTGCTTTCTTTTTACAGAGCACATAACAATTTGTGTGTTTTCTTTTTCGGGTAAAGTACGCATTAAAGTGATAAGGTTTAATTAGGATATTTGTACTAACTCGCAAATTAGCACTCTCAATTATTCGAATTTTCAAAAATTAGGAGCTCTAATTTCAATACATTGAAAGCTGTGAAATTGGATACAAAAATTCGAATTACAAAAATGTCCACAGTGCTTCTAATTTTCGAGCGTCTAATGTACTAGACAACAATCATAAATGTAAACATTTTGTCAATTCACAAGCTCAGTGGTATGGTTTATCGTTTAACAAAAGACGATTTATCTTTATGTCCTTGTGAACTGGCAAAATTTGGAGTATTGTTATTTTATTGTATTTTTAGTTTTGTTCTTATTTATATTTACTTCTTAAAAAAAATTTGTATTTATTTCTTTATATTTTATTAAATTAAACTAGGTATGGAAACCTAACTAAAGCAGAGCAAAAATACAGTGCGCATGAAAAAGATGCTTTGGCAATTGTATTTTGCATTACAAAATTAAAACAATATTTAATTGGAAATATTTTTACTTTCGAGACTGACCATAAATCATTGATTTCAATATTTGATCCAAATAATGGCTTCCCTGTAATGGCAGCTGAACAAGTTCAAAGATGGGCATTCATACTTTCAGGATTCAATTATAATAATAAGCATGTTGGACCGGCACTCAGGGGATGACCCCTACACATGCGATGCATTGTGCTGGAACTAGGAAATTAGGTCATGGGAAGGAGGATAAAGGCAGTAGTGTTGATTGACATTTGATTTAAATCTTCCCTAGCTAAAAGTGATAGCAAAATGTAATTTGAATGAATCTGACAACTTATCAAGGATGCCTCAATTAAAGTCAAAAATTAGTAGTGAAACTATTGAAGGCATATTAATTAATTGTATAGAAAAAGATAATTTTTTAAATTTTGATTTTAAGGACATAGCTAGAGAAACCAGGTGTGATCCTGTTCTTTCTAAAGTTTGTGATTTTGTTCGTATGGGAAAGGTAAATGAGTTGCAAGGTGAATAATTTAAGGCATTTATAACTACAGGCTTTAACTTAACAGTAGACCAAGATTGTCTCATCTGGGGTTATAGGGTAGTTATACCACAAAATCTGAGAAATAATATTATTCATCACCTACATGAATCTCATTTCGGAATAGTTAAAACAAAGGCATTGGCTAGAGTTTTCGTTTGGTGGCCTAATATAGACAATGATGTTGAAGAATTGGTCAAATCCTGTATTCCGCGTCAAAGGCTTCTTGAAAGTCCTGAGAAGAGTATATTGATACCATTGTGTCGTACGACTTCTGTTTGGAAACGTATACACGTAGACTTTGCGGATCCCATCAGAAATTATCATTTTTTTTATAAAAATAGATTCATATTCGAAGTCGATAGAAGTTTTTAAAACCAAAGAAATCACTTCAAAGTTTGTAATTACAAAACTTAGAGAAACTTTATGTCGCTTTGGTATTCCTAATACAATCGTTAGTGGCAACGGTGGGCAATTTGTTTCTGAGGATTTCAAAAAGTTTACTTCTAAAAACAAAATGAAACAGCTGAAATTTTCGTAAAAACGTTGAAGAAATCTCTTCATGCAAATTTAGAATCTAATGGGATTGAGAATATTGATAGAATACTGAATCGATTTTTAATGAACTATCGTAACACGGTTCATAGTTCCACACAAGAAAGCCCCGCTAGATTTTTTATTGGAAGATCAATTAGGACAAGATTTAATTTTATAAAACCACCTTCTCTGGAGGAGAGAATTGTGAGAAAACGAATGGCAAGTATTTCCAATTATAAGGGAAACAGATCAGTATCATTCGAGAAGGGTCAAAATGTTTTTATTAGAGACTATACTAATCCAAATAAAGAATCATGGGCTGCTGCGAGAATTAGAGAAAAAACTGGGTTACGTTCATACCAGTGCTCTCTATCTATTGGAAGAATTATAAAAAGACACACCGATCAGATTATAGCAGGCATAGGAGAAAGTCCAATTGTTAATAAAGATTTGTCACCACCAGAATTACCATCTTCTTCAAATGGAAACACATCGAATGCAAGAGCTGAAATGTCATGCGGTAATAAAAATGTAAATGGAAATGAAATTGTACAGGAGTTATATTCTGATAATATTGTTACCTCATATAATAATAATGAAAATACTTCTACTCGAGTCTTCAGACCAAGAAATACTAGAAAAATGTAATCTATTTTGCATTTACTTCATGTGTAAAGTAATTGAAATTATTTATTTTTACGTTTGCAAAAACAAGTTCAATAATTTAATTAATTTATAACGCCATTCAAAATGTTTTGCTTTTAAATCAATTTATCACAATATCTGAATTCTTCTAATACATATTTGAATATTGATTTTTAATATCTCGTTACTTAACTTAAGTGGAGGAGTGTTATGTGTAATCTTGCTTCATGCATTTAACATTATGCATTATTGCACGTACTCATCTCTACTTATGTTATATTATAAAAGATAGTATAATATAATGTTAAAGATATAATAAAGTTATTCCTTAAACAGAATCGATCGTTTGAATACACAACAGATACGAATTAGTCTTTTCGTTTTTCGTGATTAGCAATTTTGATTCAAATAGTTTGAAAATTGAATTTAACTTCTGCTATTATTATTATTATTATTATCACAAAATGAATCATAAAAATGCAATATTCCCAGACCTGGCCTTAATATAAATATTTCAAAAGCATATAAAATTCAATCCTATAATCAGAACATAAGCACTTACATATGTATGTATGGAAATGACAAAAAAAAGTACAATACTTTATAATAAAACTGATATACAATACAGTCAAACTTCTCTATAACGTAGCAGTTGGGGACTGTCAAATTTCTACGTTATAGAGAAAATTCGTTATAGAGAAACTGCAGAAAATTTTAACTACATTTTTCTTATGTAGAAAATATATTTATTAAGCCAAAAAAATTGTTATTACATGAACACATTAATTTTTTTTTTTTATTAATACATATATATGTGACTAAATAGATGCAAAAAATCGATTGCTAAAAACTTCGCAATAGAGAGATTATTTAGTGTGAAAAATTCTATTTAGGTCTTAAAAAATTGTACGTTACAGAGAGAACTTCGCTATAGGGAAGTTCGTTATAGGGAGATCAAAATGTATGAAAATACTCACAAAAATGTTGTGTTCACGAATTTTATTTGTTATAGAGAAGATTTCGTTATAGAGAAGTTCGCTATAGAGAAGTTCGACTGTATATACGACGCTATTACGAGCGAGTGAATTGAACAAACATACAATTTTCTATGTTAAGCTGGTCATATTAAAATTAATTACTTGTAAATGTTTAAGCATTAGTTTTGGTGTAAAATTTAATTAAAGGTTTGCCGTATCACTTTTAGACGCATTTGAAATTGTGTTTTTCCGTTGTGTGCATTTATTTGTGGTGTATTGCATTTAATTTTCACACTGACTGACTGAATGACAGCAGTTTATTAAGGTCTCTTAATGGTGGAACATTTAAACAAAATAAAATTTCAAAAGAAATCAATTTAAATGGGAAATTGCAATGTAAACATTTATTCGCTTATTCGCTTATTCGTTGTTTTCTTAAGACACAAAACAGAAAAATAAATACAGCTTAAAACTATACGACGTTAATTTAATTAATTGTTATAGTTGGAAAATGTGTTGTAACAAAATTTGTGCTGAAAAATTATTTAGTTTGATTTATTTCAGTGCTAAAAATATTCCAGTTTTTATGTAAGTATTTTTTATTTGCTTAACCAATAAATTGGGATTTTCTTAAATGGGTTTTAGCTTTTGAAAGGTTATTTTGTTCTTTGAGCATTTAACCAATTGCGCTATTTTGGCGTACAAGCCGACAACTTTTTATACACTGTAAGAATCACTTGCTTCGCGCCAAAACATATTTCAATTATTATTGTAAAGATTGCAGTTACGTAATATATCAGAGGTGGCCATAACGCAGCTCTTGAAGTCGATTGGAGTGGCTCTTATGCACAATATTTAATAATCTCATGCCTAATTTTTATTAAATTTATTAATACATTAAAAAAGGAAATGCGGACTGTAGAGTGGAAAAATTAGTTTTTATTTCGTTATATGTTTTTAATTCAGCTGAGTGCCTTGTTTGAATAACAGAAATGAAAGAAATGTAAGTAAAAGCTGCCTGGTAGCAGATTTATATTTTCAAACTTAAATAAAAAACGTAATAATTGATACAAAGTTTTATTAAGTACATTGAACGATAGAATGGAAATGCGGTTATTATTTTTTAAAGAGTTTGTCATACAGATCCTTCAGATCCTCCTTAAAATTTCATGAATTATCGTTCTTGGAAATGCCAGTGATGTTGCTCTTTTCCGTATTGAAAGTCGCGTAAACTGCTTTCAAGCAGTTCAATGTTTTCGGATCGACTGGGCCCTGGCCGTGTGGCGTTCATAGCCAAGCAGTTGGGCGGAATCTCTGCACCCATGAATGAATTAAATTTACACTCGGTCCATCGCCGAATACCGAACTTTGAACAAAATTGTCGACGAGCAATTACATAAGAATCATTACTCTTAAAAAATGCGCCCACAGCGAACGCGCGATGCTCACTCTGCACCGTTTATTACTTTTTGAAATAATCGTATTTAAAAATATAAATTTGCCACCAAATTTGCGAACCGGGCGAACCCAGTCCCACCAACTCATCAGCCATCTCATTACCCCTGATCTTGCTATGCCCCGGCAACCTACACAAGGGAAACGTCACAATATCCTCGGAGTACAGCCAGCTTCCTATTACTTTCACTAACAACACAGTGACACCAACAGCCTCAAGGCCAACTGACTATCGGAAGGAATAGCAACAGTATCCTCCATCATCATCTACAGGAAAGCCCGCCATATAACGACAACCTACGATTCGAAGGCACTGGAGTATCTCGAAGCCTGTAGGAAACAGAAATTCTCAGATCATCGGAGAAAACACCCGCCTCCACTCCTGATTTCGTCTTGGAACCAACGGTGAAGACCGCCCTGAGCCACCCGTAAGGACACTCTCCCTCCTCCAGTCACTCCTACTAGGGACTGTGGCGAATGTACACCCCTCGAAAACAAATCTCCGATTGGAGATATCCAACGGGAAGTCCTTAATGAAGGTGGGTAGGGTTCGGAGCATGCTTTTATGGCCAGACCTTGGCTCCCCTTAGCCTAATAGGTCTCTGATCCGAAACGGAGAAAATATGCAGATCAATCGGTAAGAGGTTTAGAACTGTGTTCAGGGCCGCTCCGGGGCACGTTTTGCATGCCCCGGTAACCCCAACACACGCATACTCATCTTGGTCAGATTGTAGACCCTGCAGAGATCTCCCACCAGACAACGCATTCATAGGATAACATCGCTCTAACCACGGAACTGTATGTCCAGAGGTCTTAGAGGTCTTGAACTTAAGAACCAACCCTCTCTCGATCATACATTATTGTAGTTTTTTTTTTTTTTTTTTTTTTTTTTTTTTATCTAGGACCAGCACTCAGGAGATGACTCCTACACATGCGAAACATTGTGCTGGGAACTATAGGAAAGGGATAGTAGGAGAAACGACAGGAGGTGAAGCTTAATTAATTATTTTGCAGCTCTGCTTTTGCACGTTCTTTAGTTTTTTATACTCGTAGCAGTGCTGAAGAGCTTCGGTTTAGTAGCCATTTTTATTATTATTTTACTTCGCCGGTGCTACACAATACCGACGATAAGATATTATTAAAACTTGTGTTTTTAATAAAAAACAAATTATAGAAAGCAAAATAAGAACTGCTAATACAATAAACAAATGAAATAGATTTTATCGTTGTATTATTTATGTACATTTGTTGTTTACATTTGTCTAAAATTCTTTTATTGTGAAAATATAAAGTGAATTCATTGAAAATATAAAAAGTTGTTGTTTCAACTATTAAAAAATTAAATTTCTATACATAAATAAAATGAGCACGTCGTCGTTGCATATTTGCTGTTAGAGGAAGCGCATAAAGATGAGAAGAAGACTTTTGCGTTTTTCTGCTAGAAAGGTGAAACTTAGAAAACGGTCTTCTGCTCTTAGAAAAGGCTCTGCTTTATTCTGCTACAATTTTTTCTTCACGTTGCTTTTTCATTCAGTTCAGAACTGTATAAAATAAAACAACGTAACTTTTTCCATCTTTTTGCGGTGGACATGCGCTGTTTTGCAATTCTGGCAACTGCTACCTAAGGGAATGTGCTGTTGTCTTATCGCGTTTTCTGGAGCCTTGCAACGTCTGCTGGTCCAAGAGAAAAAAAAACTCAGAAGTGGTAGAACAGAACTAAATTTATATTCGTAATCTAAAGGAACAATTATTTTGAATTCAGAAAATTTACTTAAAAATCGTTCTAAGGACTAAAAACGGTGAGATATCACGATATATTCAATAATGCAACTATACTCAACTGAAAGAGATCTTTGTATAGATTAATAATCCAAAAAGTATTTTACGGTTTGAAGTGCTCTTAGCAAAAGCTTGTTGTTGTACTTATTCAAATCATGCGGGTTTTATTTATTTTGTGTGTATATCTGTGTATACATTATACAAGATATTATATATATGTATAAGTATATGTCCTGCCACCGCCGGACAGTTTGAGGTCTCAGACCAATAGCACCAACACCAGGGTGTAACCTACATCACTGATGTCAATTTAAATGTACATATTATGACAAACAGTTTGTGTAAATCGCATGGCTGTACCATAATGCAATTAAACCAGGTGACATCAGTGCGTCGGGTTATTATTTTTTTCTCTGGTTAAGTTTGCGACATAAAATGTCAAAATTTTATACAAACACATTTGTTTAACAGTTTTCATTATTAAAAAAAAGTACTTTTATTGCAATCGGTATTTTGTTTAAAAAAATATATTATTTGTGCTTAAATATTGCGAGTCAAAAATTTTTCTGACATTTTATGTCGCAAAGCACAAACACACGAACGCCTGCAAAAGTTTTAATTCTGCCACCTTTGTAATTGCATCATTGGCTACACTGCAAGTGAAAAATTAGCAAAGCACACACAATTTGAAGCAATTTATTGATCACGCTACTTATTTAGGAGAATTTCTTTAATGCCCAAATTCACTGTCATTAGCAATAGTTTAACCAATACTATTTGATTTACAGCTTTTTTTTACTATTAGTTAAACCACCAAATGTCATTGGTTAACTAATAGTTAGACAACAGATTAGTACATTATTATTAGTATTTTTGTTTTGATATCATCTATCATAATATAATATACATATATATAATACTATCAGTTTTTTTTATTTTCGGTAATATTTTGGTTTTCCCGAACCAATTTGAGCAGCAATTCACTATATTGCGCGGTAAAGTTCGATGGGCGCGTGCTTGTTTTATCCATTTTTAAGAAATAATAACACAAATGTAGACAAAAACCATATGCTATAACAGTGCTGCCAATATTGAAAATTAAAAGATAGTTAGGGTTACCATTCTTTGGTTATACTGAGAATGTTAGTTAAACAATACACTGTGAATATGAAGTATTAGTTAAACAATAGTTATCATTTTAGTTTACTAACAGTTAACTAATGACAGTGAATTTGGGCCTTAATTGCATCATCGAATCAGTATCGGATAGAAAATAGAAGAGATCCCGTTTAATTGATTAAAAAAGCGTGAATTTTTGGGGAAATCAATTAAACGAAAATTACTATGACCCATTTTAACCCGATGTTCCAATATTAGAACAATTTCGTTGTACACTCAGGTCTTTTTTTATGCGGTAGATGTGTTCCGTAGAAAATCACATAAAAAAAAAACGCATAAAAAAAGACTCTAGCTCCATACAAAAACTAAGGTTACGTTCCGGAATTTAAAAAAATCGCATAAATAGAAATCAAAGTATTAAAAATTAACCAAATTCGCATAAAAAAAGTTTTTTTTTTTCAATTTAATTTAAAAAACATTATATTCATAAATGCAATTACATATATGTGTAAAAATATTTTATTTAAGTAAAACTAAACAAAAAACTAAAAAATAAATAATTCTAATTAAGGTATATAAAGTAAATAAAAATAAAATATTAGTTCATATACATCTTGGTATAAAAAAGGATAAAAATATAATTACATATGTATGTAATACAGTTCTCATGAAAGATAAGATTATTCAGAATCACTTAGCAATTGTCTGCATCTTTTATTTACCGGTTCGATGTTGCTTTCATTACTAGAGAAGACAATATGCGTTATTGGTATGTTCTTTGAAAAAATTTTGTCATTAAACTTTGCGATGCCGAATATGTTGAGTGTTTCTGCAGTTCGCGATATCCCTTTAAAAGACTTTTTAATCCAGATTTAAGTTTTAATGCTTGTTCCGTATCTGGGTCCAAATTAAGAATTTCGTTCTGTAATTTATTAACTGTGTTTAAAACTTCTCCAATTTGTTTCGAAGTAAATGGCGTTGCGGTAATTTCTAAATCAGAATCGCTGTCATCATCTTCTGGTTTGTCTGCAGTTAAACAAAAACTTGTATGTACATACATACCAGTGTTATCAATTATCTAAATATTACATAGTACATACTACATACTACATACATACTTTTATATAAAAAAAACATAAAAAAAATTTTAATATTTAAAAAATTCGCAAAACGCCAAAAAAATTTGAATATTTAAAAAACGCATAAATTCAAATTCGCATAAAAAAACCGCATAAAAAAAGACCTGAGTGTACTCTTAAAAACCAAATTACTAATTTTTTTCATATTGTTTGAAATGTTTGTGAGACATGCTATTTGTATATTAGAAGTAACGTGTTTTGAAATTTTTTATTTTTGTTTTTTTTTCAATTACGTCACTGTGTAGTGCTGACTATAATTTTTAAAGTTAAAGAGCTTTCTGAAAAAGTGTTTATACAGAGTCATCCATTTTTCGGTTTCAAAAGTAAAGTTAAAAAGTAAAACACACATACAGCTTTGATTTCGATGAAACTTGTTTCATCATATTATATATGTCCTTGCCATTATATTTGAAATACAATGTCAATACAATTTAAATGACCGCCTAGATTGTCTCCAGCAGTCGATTCTTTTGAGGTGGTTTTCGACCACTTTTTCGTACATTTCGCACATTTCGTGCGGTATCTCAGCGATAAATTGACGAATGTTGGTTTGTAAATGCTCCAACGTTAGGTGATTATCTACGTACACACGGTCGTTGACATAGTCCCACAAAAAAAGTCTGACGACATTAAAACGCATTGTCTTGGTGATCAATTGACGTCATCAAAACGTGAAATTACGCGTTCTGGAAATTTCTCTTGCAATAAAGCCACAATCGGTCGTGTTGTGTGACTTGTGGCACCGTCTTGCTTAAACCACATATCGTCCAGTTCGTAATCTTCAATTGCAGGCCAAAAATGTCGGTTACCATTCGGCAATTGACGATAACGATTCCGCCACACTTTCTCTAACAGAACGGTATTTTCGTGCGCACATTGCAATAATGCACAGGTCTGACTACGTCTGTAACGCTTCCAGTCTCTTAAAAGTTCTTTATAATCTTGCCAATTAATTGCATAGAAGGTCGATAATGACGACCATAATCACTCTGTAATGATCGAAAAGTGGCAAAAGTGGCCACAAAGTTTTAACTAGTTTAGAGCTTGTCAAGCGATCCATATTCGTAAATGGCAAACCTTTCACTAAATAAATGGGAGATCAAATGACGGATATTGAAGATATTTAATATATGACAGATATGATATCGCGTTAATGATGTCTAATTATTTTATTGCATTAAAATCGTAAATTAATATTAAATCATAAAATCAATAAAAAATTATTGGTGCAATTCTTTAGTTGCAATCTAATTCAGTATTTGCTATCAAAATTAAATCGCAATCAATTTCTTCGTTCTCGTCGCCTTCTTCTTCTGGCAATAAAATTGACTGTTTACAAATTTTTATAAATATATTTTTACAATTCACAAGTTCGCAACCATTTCATTTTAGAATATTCTCCCGTAACGGGAATAAGTTGTTGGCGATAGCTGAAGTAGTCTGCACACTGACTACAAAACCAAAAAAGACCTGGTTCCTCAGTTTCAGACTAAATCGTAAAAATATCTCGCATTTTTCCTGATGTGCATTAGAGTGTCTTTGTGCTAATTGCTGTCGAAATGTTTCAGTAGCGAATTCAAAGTCACTGGTCACTGAACAGTACAAGCTTCAGCTGAGAGCAATCCACAGTCACCTCTTTCGTCGGTATTGTGTAGCATCGGCCAAGTAAAACAGTTACTAAAAAAGGCTACTAGAAACGAAGCTTCTAAATTTAATACGTCTCCCAGACATCAGAGACGCTACAAGACTGCTGTAAAAACAAATAACGTGGGTGCTGATGGCGAGTAGTCAGCGTGTTGGCTCTGCAACCAGAAAGACACAGGTTCGATTCCCAGCCGGGTCAAATCAGAAAAAAAGTTTTTTCTGAGTTTTCTGTGCTACAACACCCTCCTTCGTAGGTATTTGAGCAATAAAACGTCGGCTAAGTAAAATAATAAATAAAATGGATCTCCATTAGCTTAAAAATAATGCGTCAAACGAAACATCAGAGACGCCGCAACTTTGCTTTATAATTTACACGCAACTGCAGAGTTGTGCAAGAATTAAGCTCTATCTTCCTACCACTTTCACCACCTGTCTATTCTCTACCCTATCCTTCTCTCTAGTTCCAGTGCAATGCATTGCATATGTAGGGGATAGCCCCTGAGCACTGGTCCAAGATAAAAAAAAAAAAAAAAAGCAGGGTTGTAAAATAGTGAAGTTTCACCTCCTGTCATTTCTCTAACTATCGCTTTTCTCTAAATCCCAGCACAATGCATGTAAATTTTGTACATATGAGAATGCATGTATGTAGATCACGTTTAATGTATGTATGTGTGTACATCATTTAACATTCCTGTGATTTGTCATTTAACTGTAAATATTACATCACTTGTATTTGAATATTCCTGGTACAATTGTATAGCACGTTGAGTAATTGATAACAGATTTTTCCAAGTACGACATACAATCCTTTGACAAGAAAAATATTAAAAGAAAAAAAATCAAATGCAAGAAATATGTATATTTAAAAAATTGCTGTAAACAAATATTGAACACATCCAAAGTCATTGAAGAAAGTGAATAAATGCAGCGACTATAAAAAAACAACAACAACAACAACAACAATAACAGCGGCACTAATAAATTTCAATATTAAACGAATTCATAAAACACAGTGCAGAAATCGGAATCAAGTTACAATAAATAAAAGCACTGACTGGCACTTTACAAACTTATGAGTTGAACGCTGTAGCTGCAAAAAAATTAATAAATAAATAAATAAAAATCAGACCGACATACCGACAGTCTGGCGGAGACCTAGTGAAAATTCTGCAAGATGAACAATTCCAGCACCATAGAGATTTATGTAAACACATACATATGTACATGTCTACATGGAAAACATTCTTAACAATTAATGTCAATTGATAGCAATTTATTAAACTAAAAATATGAAATCATATAAATAAAGCATGTTCAGACATGTGAGTCGAGCCCTGCAAGTTGTGTAATGCCCTACACGATTTTAAGTATTTCTACTCCAATTGTAATTTTAGACAGAGAGTTGAGTGAATTAAAGCGTAAAGGTAAGATCATACGATTGTCGCAAAGCAACAATAATTGGTTTATTTCTCAGCAAAAAATTTAAAAAAAAGTAATCGAGTTTGGAATTAATCATTTTTGGTGGGATCACTTCCCAACTGGATTACCAAATTAATGAGACTAAAATAATCGATTCTTGAGAAGTCATTACTTTTTTTATTGTGTGAAATGGTTATTTGTTTACGTATGAAGTTCGTATACCTCAATTTACTTTTTTCTTCTTTGAATTGAAAAAGTTGCGCTATTTTAGTATTCTGAAGCAAATTCGAATTGCAGACATAATGTTGAAGCTGTAATTGAATTTGTTTAATTTTATGTGCAATAAAACAATTTTTGATTATAAATATTTATATATTTTTCGATAATCTATATCTATATCTATATTTATTTTATGTATATAAAATTGGTGTAAAAAATGTATAGTAATTCATAAATCGGCTGGGCCGATTTCTGTAAAATTTTTTGTTAGTTGTTCGTATTTTCGAGGAGAAGGTTTTTACGGAAGAAAATTTTGGAAATTCCCTCCGGAATAGTCTAAAAATTGGAAAAATCGAAAATCTAGTTTTTGTGTGAAATTATTCCTTAATGGCTTTCCAAATCAAAAAATAGAAAGTTGTTAGTGTAAATCATGGAAAATGCGAAAATTGGAAAATCTCTCCGCAAAAGTCGGAAAATTGGAAAAATCGAAAATTGATTTTTTGATGAAATTTTTTTTGCAATTATTCCTTAATTATACGTTGACTTAAGATGTTCAGACTTGACAAATATTTGACGGAAAAAGCGTAACCACTGTTTTGCACAAATATTTAGGGCCTATTTCACCAATTTTATTTAAATATCAATTCATATTTAAATGTCGATTTTCATTTTCATCTAGATATACTCATTGAATATTTAAATACTGTTTAAGTAGCCAGCACTCTGCATTTAAATATTGATTTTGCAACAGCATGAAACAGCATGAAACAGCATGAAACAGCATGAAACAGCTTTAAAACAGCTTTTAAACAGCTTTTTAAAAAGCTGCAAGTTGACGCTATCATATTAAATATCAGAGCGTTACCATACTTTCGTGTGTTTCATTATTTCAATTGGTGAAAATAAAATTTTTTTAAACATACTTTAAATAAAGATCATTAATTAAATTAAATTGTGTTTAAATATGTTTGGTGAAAGATACCCTTAGTCAATCTTACAAGGGATATCAAAGTTAAAATGGGGTAATGTAATAAATTATTGAATGCCTATGATCATTTATTTAACATAAAGAACTGTTTCATATCATACTTTTAAATAATAAACAAAAGAATACAGCGTTTAATTAAGTTTTTCATATTGCACCACCAATGACATATACATATATTTATTTTTTTTGCTTTTTTTTTATTTTAAATAAATAAATCGTGTGGTAATACAACACTAATGTTTGCTTAGGGCCAGCAACGCCTACCGAGTCAGCTAGTAGTATATATTTTACTTAACTCAACAAAATTATGGTAATAACGAATTTCGAATGAATATTATTTGAAATGAAAGATTTCAAAAGTTCTTAAATTATTTACTTTAAGAATAATATTTTTTGTTAACATTTTTTTTTTTATCTGGGACCAGCACTCAGGAGATGACCCCTACACATGCGATGCATTGGGCTGGAACTATAGGAAAGGGATAGTTAGAGAAACGACAGGAAGTGAAGCCTAATTAATTATTTTACAGCTCTGCTTTTTGCACGTTCCTTGTTTTTATAGCAGTGTTGAAGCTTCGGTTTAATAGCCATTTTTATTATTATTTTACTTCGCCGGATCTACACAATACCGACGAAGGAGGGCGTTCTGATGTGATTGTGGATTGCTATCAGCTGAAGCCGGTATTGTTCAGTGAGCAGTGACTATTTCTTCGCCACTGAAACCTTCCGCCAACAACTGACACACAAAGACACACTAATGCACATCAGAAAAATGCGAGATGTTTTTTTTTTATAATTTTAGTCTGAAACTGGTGTTGAAACCAGGTCTGTTTTGGTTTTGTAGTCAACGTGCAGACTACTTCAGCTATCGCCACTCTTTAAATAAAATACAATAATATGTATTTTTTGAAACTGGTGATATATTTATTTTATTTCTCCCAAAAAAAACTACTCTTTTAGGTTTAAAATAATTTAATAATTTATATACTTTTTTCTATAAATATGCATATATATTTTGAAAATGTTTTCAGACATTCTAATACAAATTAAAGAACCATTGAACTGGTTGTTAATACTTCTGATTTTTATATTTTTGTGTAATATATTTAGTAATCGAGTAGTTAAATTTGGCAATCACAAAACTAAGTCATTATGGGGCAAGTACTTTTTATGGTAATGTATAATTTTTTGCTGGGTTTATATGCTCATACGGAAATGCTTATTTGTCTCAATCAAATGCAACTTTAGAACGCTTGATAGCCAACCATGCACCAATTCAGCATAATAACAAAAGGGTCAAATTGGTGTATTTGCGGCAATCGAGTGATCCCACGTTAATGCGATAATGCATCGAACACTTTTAACAATTTTTTATTTCTTCAGTGTCCATCAGGTGGACCTGTAAACATATTACAATCAAAATATGTAGTTAGAATCTAGCTTCAAAGAAAAATTACAGAAACCGAAATAGTACGTGGGAACGTACATTGTTCGACAAAAAAGTGGATAAAATTGATAAAAATACATACATACATAAGTATGTAAGTTGTACATTAGTGGGTCCCAAAACAAAATTGTTTTTTAATTTCATGGGTGCCCAAGCATAATTTGAAAGCTTATAGAGTCAAATTTTTTTGAGAATTTTTTCATATTTTTCGGAAAAGGTTTAGAGGTGACACAAGTCGAATTTTTGCCGACGGTCTTTTCTGTTTCTTTTCTCATAAGTTTCTTAAAAACCACTTTTTGCTTCAATTTTTAGTTAGCAAAATATCCAAGCCGTATTTCTGTGTGCAAAAAATACAAGTTTTGGCAATAACTTCGCTCATTTAGGTACCTTGCATTATAATTATTCGTAAATTTTCCATAAATTTTAAAATAACGTTTTATAATTTTTAACATTTCTATGAAAAAGAAAAAAACTAATGATGAAGTTCGAAAAAGCAATTAATTCTAAATAATTTGGCAAAATTTGAATTTGCTCTTACCGTTCCTGAGCTATAACACTTTCGAGGTTTTTAAACGATGAATATTAAATTTTCTGCTTTGTAATCAAATAGAAAAGTCATTTTGTGTATATAAAAGTTTTCGTCTGCTTTGACTGCATTGAATTACAGCAACTGTAGAATATATTTGGCAATAACTTGTAAACCTGTTATTTTATAGCACCGGTAAGACATTCTTATTATTGACTTTCTTATTATTAAAAAAAAATTATAATTTTATTTAAACAGAGATATGCCTTTGGTGACGACAAGAAATGTGTGGCTTGTGGGAAAAATGATTGATACATTTGATCACGCCAAACCTACGACAAAAATGCAAATACTGCAAAGACTTCTCAATTCCATTATAACACTGTACGTTCCATAAAAACATATGCAATGCAAATCTGTGTAATACGAATGTAGGAACTGGTTGGTCCCTTCGTTAGTTGAGTCAATTAGCACATCGTGCCGTGTTGATACCACGAAACTTGCGAAAACCAAAAAAAGAAACGAAAAAGTAGCTGACGTGTATCAAGAGGTCCGCAAAACTCGAAGTTACCAGCGTCCTTTGCATGCCCCTGCACAAGGCCGTATAGTAGATGGGTAACAGCTTCGTCACTATCGTCTTCACCACATCTTCTGCACAATCTATTCCCAATTATTCCAAGCTGATTGGAGTGCCTCCCTAAGGACCAGTGTCCAGTACTGATATCATCATAAGTTTGCTGATAATCTTGGACCGATCCCACGCATTGGTATCAGGACATACTGTGTGTGGGATAAGTCATCCCATCACGAGTCGGATATTGATGTCGGATATTTCGTTCGATTCCGGTACCCACTCTTGCCGGCTCCTCCATTATCATTTTTATTACACAGGACACTGTTACAAAACAAGGCGTTTGGTTCTAAAAATAAGACCATATAACACGAAACATATGACTAGTACAAAAAAGGTGGTTAGGTTCCAGAAAAAACCCTGAGCGTACGCAGCAAAGAACTGGTATTTAAAAATATTTGTAATATATTTAGATTTTTTGGATACTTAATATGCCTTTTGTGAAAAAGCTGTTTTACGTTGCTTCTTGAAAGATCTTTATATATTCCTTTGTATGATGCTATGCACTTGTCAAGTTCTCTTTTAAAGTTTGGGCAACTTTCGTTTGAAAGATTTTCAGTCAAAAAAAAATAACTGTAATTGTCTTTTTTATCGCTTGTAGAGTAAATTATTTATCTTTTTATTCATCTATGCTTTCGTAGTCAAAACTGTGGTCGTTTAATCGTCAAAACAGCCTTCTCCTATTGATCTATCAACTTCTATTATTTCGCCTATTCTGTGTTCTCGATTAAAATTACATTATTATTGTGTTCCATTTCAATGTTCTCTTTCAGTTAATATATGTATTTAACTGTACCGAAATGAGTTCTTAAGGTTAAAATATGCCTAAAAAACTAACTAACAAATCGACGACAAAAATCATAAAAATGTCTGAAACTGATAACTTTCGTTGGTTGGTATAAATTTTAGGAAACCCCTTTGAGAATGATCTCTACTAGAGATAACTTTATGAATTACCCTTGCAGTAAATTTAAATGAAACGTTGCTGCCGTTAACCACCTTATATTAGTAAAGTACTGTCAAATTTTGACAGCTATTAAGAGCAGACAACCTCATGAATTTTAACAAAAATGGAAAAAAGTGAATTTTATGTGTGATGTTCAACCGCAATCCGGACGCTGTTATAGAACCGTAGCCGAAATAGGGATCCATCACATTACCCCAGAAACCAAAGAACAATCAAGTTGTTTTCACCGTGTGGCAAGAGATTTGGGCGAATAAAGAGGCCATTAGCGAAAAAATCGCTTATTTTGAAAAAACTTAGTAAGTATTTAGAAGGCTTTCGTTAAACAGGGCGTAAAATTACTTGAAAATTAGTTCGTAATATGAGGTAGCCAATGAAAAAACTTGCTTGTTCGTTATATTGGCTTTTCGTTATAGCATTGTATTCCATGTAAACATTTGCTTTTTATTTCAATTATGTGTTGCTTATATCATATATAAACAAATTTATATGAATACATAAAGTTATGCATTTAAGACAACACATTTAGAAAAAAAATCGTTATTTTTGTTTGTTTCAAACTTTTCAATTTGCTACATCGACAAAGTCTATACAACTTTTGAGAAATTTGTATTTCCATATCAAAAGGAAGTTGTGTTTGAAGAAAATGTTCTTTACAGAGAAAAATACGCTATAGAGAAATTCGTTATAGGGAGACAAACTATGTGCATTAATTATTAATTAATAATTTTTAGGCCTGTGCACGATTTTACTTTTACACGGTGTTCCTTGGAACGTATCTACCGTGTAAAAAGATGTAAGGCTGTATATTAAAAATATTTTCTAAAAATTCCTATTTTACGGATTTACAAAATAGTTTTATTAATTGCAACAATGAAAGAAAAAAATTTAAACACGGATAAAAATCATTCACATTAAAATAAATTTAAAAAGTATAAGAAATTAAGTATATAAAATGTACATTGACATTGTAAATCTAAAAATTGTATCTGAAGGTATGTGTGTATGTACATATGTATGTGCTTAACATTTCGTTTATTAAACAATTATTGAAGCGAAATGTAACACATTAATATACATAATTGCATTCATAGTAATAAATATTATAATTGAAATACTTTTTTCCAACTTTTAATGAATCTTGCATGCAGTGTGTATTAAAAAACAACATTTCGTATGTACATATGTATGTCCATATAACGATGTGTATTGCATATGCATTAAACATTTTTTAAGAGCAAGAGAAAAAAACAAATAAATAAACTAAGAGAAGTAAGAAGAGAATTGAAATGAGCAAATCATAAAATATTTATATGCTACCAAACACACCCATTCATAAAAGCAAAGCAATAGGGGTTTTCACGATGGGTGTGCAAACTGTGCTGACGAAGCAAATATGTGCAAAAACCTTCCTTTTTACCAACACTACAACAAAATACACGTACCCTGCAAATAATGACGTAACATCTTAATATGAATATTTATGTTCATTATTTCATCATCTTCACTTGAACTTGTAAAACAGAATTCAATACTTTAAATTTTTAATATTGTCAAAAATAACCAATTAAAATATTACAGGGCTACCACACTTTCATAATTTTTATTTCTTAAATGGACTCGTCACAAACATGGGTCTATGTAATGCAGCCATGCACCATGTCATTGAAAACAGCAACCTTTACAGCCATACCTAAACAAGAGCGGAAAGCGGAACGTTTTTTCGCTTAGCTTTTTTTTTTTTTTCTAGGTCCAGCACTCAGGAGATGACTCCTACACATGCGAAGCATTGTGCTGGAACTATAGGAAAGGGATAGTAGGAGAAACGACAGGAGGTGAAGCTTAATTAATTATTTTGCAGCTCTGCTTTCGCAAGTTCTTTTGTTTTTATACTCGTAGCAGTGCTGAAGCTTCGGTTTAGTAGCCATTTTTATTATTATTTTACTTCGCCGGTGCTACACAATACCGACGAAGGAGGGCGTTCTGATGTGATTGTGGATTGCTATCAGCTGAAGCCGGTATTGTTCAGTGACCAGTGACTATGCCTTCGCCACTGAAACCTTCCGACAACAACTAACACACAAAGACACACTAAATCACATCAGAAAAATGCGAGATGTTTATTTTTATTTTAAAATTTTTTTTGTCTGAAACGGGTTGAACCCAGGACTGTTTTTTGGTTGTGTAGTCAACGTGCAGACTACCATCCATCGTGCCATCGCCATCTACGCTGAAATGCCATACCGAAATAAAAGCGGCAACGCTAGGTCAAAACGATAAAAACAGGGTTTCAAAAAAATAAATATAAAACCCTAATTATTTTAACAATAAAGTTTATTGGTGTTTGCGATTCTTAAATAAGCATTTTATAAAAAGAAGTTTAAACAGTGAGTTATACGGACGATTTGGAGGATTTACTTACCTCCATTTTCTAATAACATATATTTTTTTTGTGTTTATTTCTTTCATCTTCTTTATTTGCAACTTACTTCACTATTAAACGCGCTGTCAAAATCGGATTTCCCAATTGCAAAGCGTTGCCGTTCCGTTGACGCCGCGTTATTTCGGTATGCTACATACAAATTGTATGGGCATGAGAATTTTTGACAGCTAGAAAACGCTTTCCGATCTTGTTTAGGTATGGCTGTAAGTTCGTTGTTTTGTGATTTATTCATTGTTATGCAAATAGAGCAAACTTAAACTAAAATTAATTTTCTCACAATTTGTATGAAAAATTGGTGGCTTGTTAAGCAAATGGTCGGTGAGCCAAACCAATAATAAGCTGACGACATGTTGTCTTCTGATTCTAGAATCTAGATATTACATTTTATAGGTATGGTAATAATAGTAATTTCAAAAATTCACTATTATTCTGAATTATTAATAGATATGAATGTATGTACATATGTATTTAAAATCTGTTGAATATTTCGCGAAGAGAAGAGCTTAGAAAACGTTTTGAAGTTGAAATTCATTACCAATTGAAATCTTTATTTGTCAGGACTGTCGGCAACACCTCAAAATAAGAAGGGGTTATCCTGAATATCCTAAAAGAAAAGAAATAGGACGATTGTCACGATATTACTACTAAACGTTGTTTTAGAATATTCTGGAATTTTCCATCAAACATTGCCTACCAATTTCTCATGTACATATGTATGTATGTATGTTCAAAACCGGCAGAAGCCAATACGTATATTTATATGGATATATATATTTACAATTAGTTTTGCTCTTAATTAAAGTGGCTGACTCATTTCTTGCGCATGAGTAATTGAGCATCCACTTGTAGTTTGAAGAGAATTCTTTACACCAGAGTTGTAGAATTCCATTTCATTCATATTTCTCCATGTTTAGTGTCCCAAATCCCCAACTGGATATTTTTTTGGTATCGCGTATACATATCGTTGGTCTGAAGTAGAAAGGCCCTAACTCAAATAATTCTAACTTTATAGGAGAAGGTAAGAACATAATATAAACTGTTATTATTGTAATATTTTTGTATATCCGTTATTTTTGAGACTATTGCTATAAATTTTTGTGACGACGTGTATTTGTGTGAAATGTATTGAAATCACTGAAAAAGTCAATTTCGTAAAAAATACGAGTTCAGACTGTATTTGTGCAGGATAGGGATTCAGCGCCCTAATAAGCACGAGCGACAAGGTTGGCATGCACCAAACGACTACTGAAAAATATAAGTTAGACACAGCTTTCGAATCTAGCTCGGAATTCAGACACAACTGTGAATTATGAAAATAGCGCGACGCCAAAAAACCCGCCATTTTGAGCAGAAACCAGTCAAGTGCCGTCACTTGACTTCATTCTCCACTAAACAAGAATATCTCGGCTTTGCCACATCACTTGGAGACATTATTTGATTTTGATTTGATTGGCATTAAACGACGTATTTACCTTTACAAAACAGTAATCGCTCATTAAAGCGCATGCTACACGCAAGAGTCTTTCTGTTATTATATACATATATTGAAGCCTCTGACACACTACGTCAACATTTCTCATCAATATTAATTTTTTTGGTTTTTTTCACGTGCAAACATATAGTTACCGTCGGCAAAACATTTTTTTAAGTTACTGTCGGCAAAATACATATCTATTTATTCCTGTATTTATTAAGAAAAAGCACTGAAGATATATTTTTGTTTGTTTTTGTCACTATATTTTGTAATTCGCACGTCACAAAAAGCCATTAATGAGCGATATACTTCAATTAATTTGATTACAAAGATTTTTTATTCTATTTGTAATGCGGCCCAACAACGATGTGAACTCAAAGTTACTAGAAGTAAAAAGAATATTGACAACAACTTTGCCACACTACGTCTAACAGCGTCAATATTGTTGTTGATCAAGGTCCAAGTCCATCAGGATCTGGTGTGTTGAATAATGTCCAAAAGTCTAAAAGTGGCGCTCTATCATCTTCCGTTCCGAGTCCATCAAGTTATATTTCTGCCAGAATTTCTCCTAAGCAATTAATTGTTTTGCCTCCGAAGAGATATATATTTATATTTGCAGACGATATATTTGTCACTAAATTTTCATATTCAGAGCCGAGGAGTATAACATCATTTAAAATTCGTGTTCCAGCGCATGTCTATGACCGAATTGTTGATCCTAGTTTTTGGCCTGCAAATATTTTTGTACGCGAATATGTAGTTAAGCAAAATCCAAGGTATAATAACCTTGCTCGCTTGCCTTCTGAAAATTTATTGGTTCCAAAAAACTAATTACCTCTAAGTATCGTTTAAATATTATGTACCAGAATGTTCGTGGCTTGAATACTAAACTGTCTACTCTCCTTCTAAATAGTTAGGATTTTACCTATGATGTAATTATCTTTACTGAGACCTGGCTTTGTGATGACGTTTTTAATGCAGAAGTTCTCTGCAATAAATATCAAATATTTAGATATAATCGCCCTGCTCGAAGAGGTGGTGGTGTTCTGATTGCTGTTTCTTGCTTATACCCATCTGAAGTCATTGTAAGTGATCCTTATAACATTGAATTTGTTGCTGTTGCCGTTAAATTGAAAAATAAAAAAAGTACTTGACTTGTTCTTATATTCCTCCGGACTCAGATTCTTCTGTTTACGCTAAACATGTTCAAGCCATTGAGTCTGTTGTTTTACATGTTGATACAAACGACTCTATTTTTGTGGTTGGTGATTTTAATTTACCATCAATCTCGTGAAAATATACACCTGATACACCTTATTTAATACCGGTAAAGAACAGAAACTGGCATGATGAATTTTTAAACTATATTTTTGGATTAGCTCTGTATGAAATGAATTGTGTCTTCAATGATTTTGGGAAATTACTTGATTTGGTGTTTGTTAATGATGTTGATGATTGCACTATTATTCGTTCGGAACCTATGCGTTCAGAACACTGCCCGAAGACCAATATCATCCTACGATCGAAATTAGCTCTTCTATTCCATCCGAAGATAAGTTGACGGCTTCTGTAGCTGGTAAAGTTTTTTGTTTCAAACGAACTAACTATAGTTTGTTGAATGATTTAAAAATAAATACATGTTGGAGTGACATTTTCAATATTCCGATAAATAACAATGCGGATATTGATTCGATTATTACCATTTTTTACGATAAAATCTATTCGTTTTTTGAAACTTGTATTCCTTAACAATTTGTTCGCACTTCAGTTGGACCACCATGGAATACGAGGCAGCTGTCACGTCTAAAAAACATTAAGAACAAAAATTATAAAAAATATAAACGGTCTGGTTCGTTTGTTGACTACGGAAAGTACGCAGTCAGTCGTTCTCAATATAACCTGCTGAATCACGCTTTGTATAAGGATTATTTAATCAAAGTGAATAACAATTTTGTTCGGGACCCAAAATCTCCTAAAGAAAATCCAGTGGATATCCATCTGTTATGAAACTTCATAATCAAGAATCTAGCAACGTTGATGTTATTTGTGATTTGTTTGCTGAGTTTTTCGCCAGTACTTATTCTTATGCTGTTTACGATAATGGAAATGAATATCCCTATGCGCTTGCATCGAATCTAGCAATATCTTTTCCTGCACTAAAGGGCACTGATATTTTGTCTAACTTGAAAAAACTTAAAATGTCCTTTAATTATGGTCCTGACGGAGTTCCAAGTTGAATTTTAAATCGATGTGCTGAATCATTTGCCACACCATTAACTTTATTGTTTAATGCTTCGATAAAATATGGCTATTTTCCTGTATTGTGGAAAGATTCGTATATAATACCTCTATATAAATCTGGTAATAAGTCCGATATTACGAATTATAGAGGTATTGCTAAATTAAGTGCCACTCCGAAACTGTTTGAAAAACTACTTGCCGATTTTTTATGTCATCACACTGCATCGTTAATATCACCTTATCAACATGGTTTTAGAAAAGGGTGCTCAACTACAACTAATGTTCTTCATTTAACTACTTTAGTCAATTATGCATTTACCCAGAAGAAACAAACTGATGTCATTTATACGGACTTCAGTAAAGCATTTAATAAAGTCAACCATCAACTTATTCTTGCTAAACTGGATCTATTCGGCGTAACTAATAACAGTTCAAACTGGTTAAGATCGTATTTAATTGATAGAAAACAAACCATTCGTTTTAACAACAGTTCTTCTAAGTATATATATGTCTCATCTGGTGTTCCCCAAGGCAGACATCTTCGGCCGATTCTATTTTCGCTGTTTATTAACAATCTTCCTAATGTTATCAACTTCGCCAATATACTAATGTACGCTGGCGATGTTTAAAATTTTCATTCGTTTAATAATTTTATCGACCACGTTTATCTTCAAAATGATCTCGACAACTTTTTTGTATGGTGCAGACATAACATGATGGAGCTGAATTCAAAGAAATGTAAATGCATGCGCTTTTCCAGAAGTAACCCAATTGCAGCTAACTACTCTTTGGGACATCATCAGTTGGAGTTAGTTGATTCATTTCTTGATCTTGGAATTTTACTGGATCTTAAGCTAAATTTTTCTTCTCATATTACCTTGGCTGTAAATAAAACTAGAGGTGTGCTTGCCTTTATAAAGCGCTGGGCTAAAGAGTTTTCTGACCCTTACATTACGAAACAGCTGTATGTGTCGCTAGTTAGACCTATTTTAGAATACGGATCTATCATATGGGATCCTCACTACAACTTTCATAATATTCGTATTGAATCTATGCAAAAACAATTCTTGTTATTCTGTTTACGTGGCCTTCGATGGAACTCCTCAACAAATTTGCCTTCCTATACGAGTAGATTAGCATTAATAAAACTACCTACTCTCAAAAGTCGTCGTACAATGTTAAATGTGTCTTTTATGATAAACCTTATCAATGGTAATATTTGCTCCGAATTTCTGTTAAATTCTGTTAAATTTAGTGTACCTTGTCGTAGTATTCGTCATTATAATCCTCTTCTTATTAACTTTTGTAGATCTAATTATTCTATGGCTGATCCTTTTACAAGGTTATGCCGACAACTTAATAATTTGTCTGAATTTGTTGATTTTTCTTTAAATAATAATGTTATAAAGCTTAAAATCATTGTTTTTCTGAATTCATAAATTCAATATAGTCATAAGTACATTGTTATTAGTCTGTAAGGATTATATCCATTGACTAAATTTAAATAAATAAATAAATTGCGATGAATATCACAAACATTTTGACATTCGTCAATATTACACAGAGCGTATATGTGTGACTATTTTTCGCACACAATGACAAATATTGAAGCTGAACATTGATCGTGTACCATGCGCTTAAGTCAATTTCGCATATTTTGAGTTGTATGACTGGATTTTGAGATAAACGAATGAATTTAAATTACTCATTGAATGTACTGTATTCTGGTAACTCTGCCAGTATACACATGGCACTTGCAAATGGATAAATGTAGTTGCAACGCTTATTGGAATACTCAGCATTATATATTTAGGGGTGGGAAAATTTTGAGAAAGCAAAATGTACTGCTTGTCTACAGCATCTAACTCCCAAGTACTTATATATTATAACTAAACTAGGAATAGTACAAAATTATTTCATTATGCGTGTATGGGTTAATTTTGTATGCAAAATACCTAAGTCCACATTCAGGGTGTCTGTTGATGGTAAAATATGAATCAGTAAGTCCCCGTCCATATTGTGAAACATTTGCTGCAAAACTTTTTTGAATTCCATTTTGAAGCTTCAGCAGTGTCCATACATGAAACTTTTGCTTCATGTTTAGTATTTTTTATTCTTCCCTTCTATCTTCTTTCTTTAATTTTTTTTGACATTTCTCAATACCGAATGTAAATATAAAATAACTACCCTGTGATAGAATGTGTGAATATTTTTTTTTGGATACACATTTGAAGCACAAGATATAATTTGAAGCAAAATGGACGCTAAAAAGAAAAATTATATAATAATTTTTATATAATTTTATATTTTTTTTTTTTCACAAAAAATTAACAATAAAACAGGGTAGCTATTATTATGATAGAAGTTAACAGTATACCAAACGAAAAGAAATAAAATGAAACGTCAAATACACCTCATCTCAAAAGATGCAAATAAGAAATTCAACAAAAGCTGCATGTACATGAAACAGCGTACATACTTCCACTCCTCTTCCCCTTCTCGTCAACAAACTCAAAAGTTTTGCAGCAAATGTTTCACAATATGGACGGGGACTAAGAGGTTTAATTTTATCGTTTTTTTTCATTTACACACTTATTCGAAACACTAATTCGAAAATAGATTTTTAATGGAAGCAAAGCTGCATTTGGATTATAACTGTATTAATGTTCTAGCTAGTAAGGGAAATCATTATGCAATTAAGTCATTATAATTCAGCTTGTTTAGAAGAAGCGCTTGAAAATATATTTATAAAACTTGATTATTCATTTACCACAATGATAATATTCTGCCTTATTTAAATTTACCTTACTGTATATGCACTTTAATACAACAAAAATAAAAGTAACATGAACAGAAGTTTGAGAGAAACGTGAGGAATCATAATTTTAAAAGAGAAATAAGTTGCTGGCATCGCACAAAACCAACTGTTTGACAGTGTTGTTAACTTTCGAATTTCAAAATTCAGCGACTCCACGAAAACATATTTATTTGAGGTTTTTGTTTGAAGCTTTTCTTAATTGCATTTGGATAACTATAAAAATTAACAGAAATTGGAAAACACAACAAATTAATATCTAATAATGTCAATTTCATCACGGTGCCCCACTAGACTAGTGAGCATCTTGTAAATAAAAATTTAAAATTTCAACTTCAAAATACGCTTACCACGCTGAATTAGGTATGGCTTTTAAGCGTTTAATTTTTCTCGCACAATAAATTGGCTGCAAACTAAAATCACGCTCTTTGCATGTTTATGTACTTTTAACTTGTGTAGTTATGTACTTAAAACTTTAATTTTATGTTATAACACTGTACGTCGCCCGATAAAATAAGTTTTAAATAAAATTTTTTTGTGATGTCTATTTGCTGACGTTATTGCATGCGTTAAGTTATAAACAATTGCTCGTCTGGACGCTATGTATGTTGCCCAAATTTTACGCGTTAGAAGTGTTGCAACTTGTTTTACTGAAAGTCAATGTTTCAATTTTGTTGACGAGTGCAACGTGTGTTATGTACCCTGTTATGCATCTTAAATGTTCTCATACTGTCGAAAAACGTTGAAAAAGTTTCAATGTTACATGCTCATTCTTATTTTTTATGCGTCGGTAACTTTAAAAAGCACTAAAAAGAATGGTAAAAGCACAGAGTTGGCAACGTCACTGCCAAAGAGCAAGAGTACATAATTTCTTTGAATTTCAAAAATTACAATTCAGATACAAATCGTGTTTCTATAACGTAACAAGCAAATAATTGTGTGTAAGCGGTTAAACATATTTCGTCAAAGAAAAGTCAAAAAAACCAAATATAGAAAAAAGTATATACATATGCATATGTATATATATGCACATATACATAAAGGTTGAAACAGAAAATTAAATTAAGAAATAAGTGGAATTTATTTGAGTAGTCGATAAATACGGTCAGCAAGGAATTGCTGCAGTTTATTAAACATTTAATTAAATGTAATAAGAAACAAGATTGTGTGGAAAATTGTGTAAAAGTTTGTTGAAAAAATATGTGTATATTGATTTACGATTTAACCTTACGAAAAACCACGACTTGTTTGTTCATAATTTTAGTGCTCGTATGAGTGCTTGTTTTAATTTGTTCTGCTGTTTTTGTTAAAACGACACAGAGAACGAGTGATTTTTACCAATTTTTCGTCATTATCATCATCATTGTCATTGTAATTAAGAACAACAAAAACACAGTGTGCGGTGTAACAGAAGTTCTATGTAGCTTTTTATTCGTCGTAGTTGTTGTCGGTTTTGCAAGTTTTTCGTCTTTAATAACGTGTTTGCTGCTATATTTTAAAATTTGTCTTTTGCAGAGATGGAAACAATTTAGTGTTAATCCATGTATGTAAGTTAATATGGAGTATATACAAACATACATATGTATGTATTGATGTGTGTATATTGAAATTTAAAATTTATAGGTAATTTTGTGATTTCTAGCTTCTTCAGGTGCTATTTTTTATCGTAGAGTGGAAACTATTTTTAATAAAATTATTTTAAAGTACGTTTACAATTTTGTAGTGTGCTGAAATAGGGATACTGGAATGTTCGAGGGTGGATTTTTCAGAAAAAAAATTACATAATCGATCCAAAAGTGTCTATTTTGGAAAATAACTTACTTTTTGTTATCGACTTTAAGCTCTAGTAAATTAATACAATGATTTTGTCCTACTTAACAACAAAGGAAATAAAAAAAAATATTTTGAAGCAAGATTATTATACCCCTCACTTTAAGTGTAACGTGTGTAGTGCAAAAAAAATATATATATTATATTTTTCTTTTATTTTCATTATGTTTTATAAATAAATTTGTGTGCGTTGAAATCAACTTTCCGGCCAAACTATAGACATCGCACAGAATTCGTTTTGGTGTCGATCGGTCAATAGTAGGCTGTGTCGGTTTATATTTAAATTCAGCCGAATCATTTCAATGGTTACCGAGCAACACCCAAAGAAGCACGACCACCTCGTTTTTTACTTAAAAGTTGAGTAGAAAAACTTCAATAACTTCGAAACGGATGGATCGATGTCGAAGTACAAGGGATATAAAGATATATTCAATACAGCTTCTTGTGATATAGAATATATATAGGGTGGCTGATGAAAGCCGATCACAAAAGAAAACTTGGTAACTTTTTTCTATCTACATAAGTAATATGGAGTTTTTTGTTTTGGTTTTTGTAGATTGATCTTTAGATTTAATGAAAATGAAAAGTGGGACACTGGAAAAAGAATGCCACTATCACGCATTGGAGTCTGCTGGCAATGCACTCACAATGAAAAATTGTTACCATCAGGTAATATGTCTGTTCACACTATTGAGAAAGAAAACCATACAATTTCATTGGCACACAGTTCTGCGACAATAAATTATTCTGCCAATAATAATTGTCTGTTCACACGGTTGTCAGATTATTGTATGGCAAACGTTGCCAGATCCGACTTTTAACATTGTATCTAAATATTTATGGGCAGCATTGCCAACAGAAATATTTATCTGCCAATGGTGTTATTGTACGGTGCATTAAATGAAGCACATGTGACAATTGTAATGAACAACACATTTTTAGGTCATATTTTAACTTCAGAGGGAATCGCCGCTGACCCGGAAAAAATTGCAGCCATTAATCAGCTTAAAAAACCAGAAAATCGCACTCAACTCCAAAGAGTTCTGGGCATGGCTACATACTTGTGTAAATTTATTCCCAATTTATCGGAAATTACTGCTCCTCTCCGTGAACTGCTAAAAAAAGAAGTAGAGTGGATCTGGTCGCCTCAGCATGAATCTGCATTCAAAAACCTAAAAATAGCATTCTCTTCTACACCCTTGCTACGCTATTATGATCCAAATCTGGATGTAAAACTCCAAGTAGATGCAAGCAAATCAAGCTTAGGTGCAGCCTTGCTGCAAAATGAGCAGCCTGTAGCATACGCCTCCAGAGCACTATCAAAATCGCAGCAAAATTATGCACAAATTGAGAAAGAGGCAACAGCCATCCGCTTCGCTTGTGAAAAATTTCACGAATACATATACGGGAAAAAATTAGTTATAGAAACCGATCACAAGCCTCTCGAGACAATTTTCAAAAAACCTCTCCATTCAGCCTCTCAGAGACTACAAACCATTTTATTACACGTTTTGCCTTACTCCCCAAAGGTCTTATATAGAAAAGGAACAGAGATCAAACTAGCAGACACATTAAGCAGAGACTGTGAAAATAAAGAACCCCTTTGTGAAAAAGAGGACATAGAAGTGCATTCAGTAGCAACAATTGCCAAAAATACAGAGGAGAAGATAATAAATGAAACAAAACAAGACTCAACACTACGATTATTAATAGAATTTGCACTTAATGGTTGGCCGACAGCAATAACAGACCTACCAAAAGAAATAAGACAATATTGGAATTTTCGCGAAGAAATTACATACGATAAAGGCATTTTATACAAATCAACAAAAATAATAATACCGAAAACGCTTCAAACTGAAATTATAAAAAAGATTCACGCCGGTCATCAAGGTATACAACGTAGTGTAAACAGGGCAAGATCAATAGTATTTTGGATCGGAATGAACAATGAGATCAAAAAGTTCATTGAAAAATGTCCAATTTGCCAATCGTATCAACCCTCAAAGCAAAAAGAACCACTGATCATTAAGCCCATACCATGCTTACCCTGGGAGATTGTATCAACAGACATATTTTACTTTCAAAACAATAATTATTTGTTAATAGCTGACAGCTACTCGGGGTTCATGGATTTCGCGCTCCTGCAGCATTCGACATCATTTGAGGTAATTAAACAATTAAAAACTTGGTTTGCAGTACATGGAATTCCACGAATTTTAGAATCCGATAACGGACCACAATTCTGCTCAAAAGATTTCTCCAATTTCACTAAATCATGGGATATTCATCACAAAACGTCTAGCCCGTACTACCCCAGGTCAAATGGACTTGCTGAAAGATATGTGCAAACAGCAAAATCAATGTTAAAAAAGTGTTCGAAAGACAATAGTGACATCTATCTAGCACTGCTTAACTACAGAAATACGCCAAGGAACGAAGAGTTGCAATCGCCTAACCAAAGACTGATGAGCAGAATAACTCGAAGCACAATACCTGCATCTAAAGACGTCCTAACACCTAAGATAATAACAAATGTACAACACAATATGAACAAAACCAGACAAAAAACAAGACTTATTTCGATAAACATACAAAACAACCACAACACATTCAACAAATGACTGTAAATTGTGTGTCAATGTCAATGTTCTCATGATTGTCAGAATTGTGACAATATTATTGGCATACAATGCACATACAATACATTTTGTGACGATGTTGTCACACAAAAATTGTGTGTTCACACGGTTGTTGCACATTTTGTAACAATTATTTTTGTCAATTTTGTAGTAAATGACAATCGTGTGTACATACCTTAACGTGTAAAAATACTTTAAACTAAAAATATATTTCACAATCATCACTAAAATAGCCAAAATTTCTTTTATTAGAACATGTCAGTGAAAAATAAAAGTTTTGAAGCCTATTGTGGTGTGTAAATAAGTTTCGCACCACAAAACATTCGGTCACTCCAAACAATCGTTTGTGTGTCAGCCTGAGTCGTATTTTCCTTTATATAGTTTCCATCATTTCAGTGAATCGAGGTTTATTGCCACCCGCTTTTCCACTAAAGATTCCACAATAGGTTTTTAAATGAAAGGATGAGGAGGAATTTCGAAACTAGTTTGAGAAATGTTATCTTAGCCTTGAGCGTCACATGTATCTAGTGAAATAAAGTGCATGTTTATTACTAACGGAAATTCATTAGTGTAACATTTTTTTTTCCACTTATTTTTATTGGCTTAAAAGGAAGATTTTTCAATTAAATTTGATATATCGAGTTCCTATAAATTTAGTATTCGCATTCGCAAATATTAAAAATTGATATTCGTAACATCACTAGTTCGCACATATGTATTACATATGTATATAGACACATATACATACACTTAGTCGCATAACTCTACATACGATTTAATTACTTCAATAAATTTTAATTTATAAGAGAAATACAAAAAACGTGTTAAACTTTTTTATTTCATAGGATAACCAATTTTTGGAGAAAATAAAAAAATAAAAATTCACGACATTTAATATTATTGAGTTAATAGAATAATAAAATTCATAAAAGCAAAAGTCTACATACGATATCTTGTACAAATTTTGGGATGATTTAGAACATATTGAATGGGTTGTATTGCCTTATTTTGCATATTTTATGTAAAAAATTCATAATTTTCAAGGCATTTGTTATTTCCATCTAAAAGTAAATAAATGGATTATATATATACAAGTAAATTGATATTAGAAATATTAATTTTACCTTTTCGTACTAAATACTTCCCAAGAAAATTACAGCTTTGCAGATATACTCTTTACGTTCTTTATTTCTCAAACAATGATGCATTTCTATAAAGAAACCAACCTAATTTACGACGCAAAGCTCTGTCAAAATTTCTCATGCCCATACAAAATGTATGCAACCAACCGAAATAACGCGCCGTCAACGCTTTGCAATTGGAAAATCCAATTTTTACAGCGCGTAAAGAAGTGAAGTTGGGTGCAAAAAAAAAATGTTGAAAATTAATGACAATTTATTTGTTTTCAGGTCAATTTAGTGATTTATTTCTATTTCTTATTTCTATTTAGAATTTTTTATTAATCGAAGTGAATAAACAGTACTGCTTCTGGCGCAACGTTAACACTCTAATTTAGGTTACTTATTTCAGCATAAAAGCTAAGCGCTAAATTACGTTGCGCTTTACGTCGTTACAGGTAACAAGTGTATCGTAAATAAAAACAAAACAAAAATTTTAAATTCACAATGAAATAAAATGAAATACACAACTGAAATAAAATATCACAATTTCTATAAATTAAAAATCATAATATGAAAAAAAAATTATCAAATCATATTTTGGTTAAAAAATCATCAAAAATATGAGAAAATCATCATTCTGGCAACGCTGCTACGGAGTAATCGTGAATACGAAGATTAACACGAACACTTGTCGTATAACAGTAAGCTGTAATCTTGCCCTATGCAGAGGAACAAATGCCACGTCAGTTCAGGTCCCAACAGGATAACTATCCTAAGCACACCTCCAAAGTGTGCAAAGTATGGCTGCAGAGTAATATGATTGAAGTTCTTAACTGGGCTGCGCAATCTCCCGATCTCAAACTTATTGAGAACCTTTGGGAAATTGTTAATATGAAAATAAATCGAGACAATTGCAGAAATAAAACTGATCTGTTTCAAGCCTGAAAAACAACCTGGAAACCAGTATCGTAAGATACTATTAATAACTTAATATCCTGCATGTCTAGAAGATGCGCGTGTGGTATTGAAAACAAAAGTTTTGGAATAAAATATTAGTTTTATAATTTGTTTTTCTCGCTTGCACAAGGGGTTTTAATTTTGTCTTTTCTTTTTCTATTTGAAATGATTTAAAAATTTTTTTTTCTTCTCCGAAAAAGTGAATTTAAAAACGTTTATTTATATTAAAAAAGTTTTTTTAATGAAAAAAATTCGGATTTTTTTTGTAGTGTATTTGGGGGTGTTTTACTAATGGCCAATAGTGTAAATCTTTTCAAAATAGGCTGTAAAAGGAATTACAAAAAACGTGTTTGTCTATTATATACAAGATGCTATTTGTCCACTGTATACATAAATTCCAGAATATATCACATAAAATACATAAATAACACCACTTTCCATCTCTGTTTATACGTATGACTTATTCTTCTGTATGAATTTTATATCATGGGGGTTTTCTGTTTTTGTTTTGATGATGTGTATTTATTTTTATTGCAAACCGACCTCACTTACTCTCTTGTTTCTTTTCTTTTTAGAGCACCAAATAATTACTTCTATATAACCCAACGCCTTTGGTGAAGAAATTTAATAATAAACTACACCAACAGCCGCTAAAAACTTATTTCAATCACATAAGAAAAAAGGATCGAAAACGAGTAAAAAAATTTAAAAAAAATGTTTTAAAGTTTTTCTTTAAAATAAATAGTGGATTTATAATCATAAAACGCCCAATTTGATTTATTAAAAAAAAGAACCAAAAACATCTTAAATGGCAGCAATAATAAAATTGAAAACTTTTAAAAATCACTGTTAATATAAAGTTGTTTTGAACTAAAACTCCTTTTAAAACCCCCTCTTTTAATCAAATCGATGTTCAGATACAGATTAGTGTCAACACACTTTTTAAAACAACCGTAAATTATTCAAAGAAAGAAATTGTTTAAAACGGGTACAACTAAAATCGCAAGATATTATGGACCTTAAGGCTCGATAAATACACGAAAGAAAAGTTAATGAAAATAAGAAATACGTATACATACATATTTAAACACATTTTAACTAAATGTACAAACATATGTAGAAAATAATATGCCCAACACTATGCTTTACATTTGAACATTAGTGCAATATAAAAAAATAGAAGATTGAGAGTTAGTGTGAGTAACTTTATGCCAAACTGAGGAAACGCAACGGTAAGGACTTGTTATATATTCGAAGCAAAGTTCGAAAGTACATCAGTAGCGCTTAAAAAGAGGAATTTCCTGCTGACATAGTTGGCTAATCAGCGAAAGGAGAAACGAAGATAGAGTGCAAGCTTAATAGTGGGGATATCTGCATACATAATTATTATATTTTTAACCGCTTCTCATCTCATATTTTACACTTCCTGAGCCATCTAATACTATTTTATTGCAATCGTCACCAGCCAGTTAGCCTGTTATGGACAATCGAAAACTCTAGTAAACCGAAGCTAAAGAGTTAACTATCAGTTTAATAACTTAAACTTTAGGTAACACTACAGTTGCATTTAATAGTTATAACAAGTTAGTTGTCGCATATACGCAGCTGTGAATCACTACCGACCCCAATAACTTACATATATTATCATCTTGAGTTTTAACGGTATTCATAACGCATATAGCTCTATAATACGCTTAAACGCCTATTTTGAAGCGTTAATTCTTATAGCAAGCGTTTTCTTAATTTCGGCACAACGTATTCATTAAACGTTTTTGGCCTATTCATCAAATATAATTGTAATTTAATTAGCGAAAATGTGCAGAGATCGCGATATGATTTCGCCATAGATCAGCGTAATCGCCGATATAAAATTAAGAAAAAAATCAATGTTTAATAAATTTAAAAACTTGAGAGAAAACATTAAGATCAAATAAAATAAAAGCCTTTAAATACAACCAAGTATAAATAAATAAATTATAAAAGTTTTTTAAATTTGAAATAATCAACAAATTTGGAAGCTACGCCTATTTGTCAACATAAAGAGAAAGTAGATAGATAAAATGTGACTCTAAAACTACAGTTTAAACTCTTCCCATAACAAAACGTTTTGAGTGTTAACCCGTGATAGCTGATCTCGAAAACGTAAAGTGAATAAGTGCAGATTTCTGTCATATTTATTTTAAAGGAGTTTTCTTAAACGGCCGGAAAGGATTGAAGGATAACAACTCGTGTGATTGGAAAAATAAATCGAAATATTGTGAAAATATACAGTTTTTATAACGCGAA
Organism: Dexiosoma caninum; assembly: GCA_963924685.1. NCBI lineage: Eukaryota > Metazoa > Arthropoda > Insecta > Diptera > Tachinidae > Dexiosoma > Dexiosoma caninum. The sequence continues at coordinate 88,529,275 of OZ004728.1, read as the reverse complement.
TGACATTTAATTGTTGGTCTTTTTCTTCGCTTCGAGTGTGATTGGAAAAGAGTTCCAGATTGTATGTATTTGAGAAATCGGCCGAAACCTTAGAAGAACGACGCTCAGACACAACAAAAGATTTGACGACACAACAAAAAATAACCAGCAAGATTGAAGACTTTGTAAAAAACGTTTGGAAGTCTGTTAAGGCTTGCATTGTAAGTATAAAATTCATTATTATTAAATACCTTACCATTTTTAGTATGCCTTAAGTGCGGTAAAGTTAGGTTTTTGAATAACATTTGCTTAATCGGATTATAACTTAATTCCTAATTAATGATAATATTTTCAAATAATATTGGGCATCAGCCCAAATACGTGCATATTTGAATCTTTAATTTCTGCCTTAAAAAAATAGAATTTCAATGTTGAAATGTTAAATTTAATGGACTGTTCACAACGCGAAGTTCTATTAAAAAATATTCGCTAAATAAAAATTCGTCTGCAAAATCTCATCACAAATAATTTTTGCTTGCATCGTCCTTTTGAATTTTATTAATTTTTTTTTATAAATTGGAGCAAATAGAAATAATTTACGGCACAGTAGAACCTTATATAACGAACAACTGTCCAAAGAGGATATCCCCTTTAGGACTGACACTGTAGCTTCTTGGTCCCCGCAATTTTCCATTGGTAGAACATCACCCTTCTAAGTACAGACGTTTTGCGGTTTCTGCGGGACTTTTATGGCCTAAAAACCAGATTTGTAATAATTAAGCTTTCCTCTGTCTATTCCCTAACCACATGTCTGCTCTATCACTATCCCTTTCCTATAGAAGGTAACAAATAGTAGTAGGCAATTACTGCCTGAGTGTTACTTTTCTTTAAATAAAAAGTACCACAACGAGGTGAGACTTTCAGTGTAGTCTCCTATCTAGAACAACTCCCAGATATTTGACCTCTCTGGCACATTCAATAGCCGTACTCCGCCAGTAATCAATGTTCAACCTCAATTCATTAGTAAAAGGGCCTATGATCGTCTCGTTGGGATGTAGGGTGGCGATGGTCGAAGAAGTCTGCACGTTGACCACAAAACAAAAAATTTTTCCTGGGTTCAACTCCAGTTTCAGACTCTTAAAAACATCTCTAATTTTTTGTGATGTGCATTAGTGTGTGTTTGTGTGTCAGTTGTTGTCGCAAGGTTTCAGTGGCGAAGCCATAGTCACTGGTCACTGAATAATGACGCCTTCAGCTGTATCCAATTCATAGGCACACCAGAACGCCCTCCTTCGACGGTATTGTGTATCTCCGGCGAAGTAAAATAATTACTAAAAATGGCTACTGAAAACGAAGCTTCAAAACTTAATAGGTCTCCTTGACATCAGAGACGCTACAACACTGCTAGAAAAACAAATAACGTGCAAAAATCAGTGTTGCAAGATAGTGAATCTTCACTTCCTATCATTTCTTCTACTATCCTCCCGTTCCAGCACAATGCACCGCATGTGTAGGGGTCATCTCCTGAGTGCTTCTCCAAGATAAAAAAAATAATCCCTCAGCATGATAACTGTTTGGTATATCGACCCCTGTGCGCGAAATTATCGTATGTTACAAAAACTAAATTTCACAGGAGAGCGTTTTTATTCGTTTTTTTTATTTGCCTGACAGCAGTAACTGTTACATACGATAAAATGTACATAGTGTTATCTCCATAACTATAACAATTATCGCTATAATACTTTATCTGCAGATGAATTAATGGATTTAAACCATTTTGCATAAAAAACTCGATTTCGAAAAAAGTGTAACATACGATAATTTCGCGCACAGGGGTCGATATGATTCACAGCTTGGTTCAGAATATCGGATACTACTCTGTTTAACTTGCCCGTTACTATTAGTACAGATGGGTGAAGTATCGTAGTGCTTCGATGCAGGGGCAGAAGATATAGAGAATGGAGATTTCTGTGGACTTAGTGCCCGATGGAGCCTCTTACATCACCGCAGATAATGGTTCATGTTTCAGGAACTGAGGACGAGAAGGTTAGACTCAATAGGGCCGCTAAAAACCGGCTAAAATATTTTCTGATATACATTATATTGAGGAAACTTGCGCAACACTCAGCTGCTATGCGGCGACAACGCTCTGGCAGCATAACTTCGAATCATACGAGACCAAGTTCTGTCGATTTTGCGAATGTGATACATTGTCATGCACTCGGCAGACGGAGGTTTCTCCACCTGGGTGGAACTGTGGCGCCTCCAAACTAAAGGCTTGTAAAGATATATGTGTTTGCACTGATTTGTGTGTTCCTGTGCTACTTGTGCGTCTTGTTATGTTTTTTTTGCTCTTCTGCTCCAAGTTAATATTGATGTTTTGAAAAACAGAAACAGTGTGTTGAGATAAAGATAGAATGAAAGCAAAACACACATTTGTATCTGCTTTATGGACGCAGATATAACCAGTAAACACAGTTTGACTATGAGAAACTTATATGTTAAAAAAAATTGCGTTTTTGATGAATCGCAAATTATGATGCCACTGTGATATTTTATTCTTATTTTTAGGGGGTAGTAGGGCACGAACTGTAGGAATTTTACTGAGTTTAATTTTAAAGAAATAAAAATCTTATTTTGTTACATATTGCATTACATTTTTGCACCCACCACAAAAAAGCTGCCAAAAATTCTAAATTCTAAATAGTCTAAATAATATTCTTTTGTTACGAATATGGTTCAGCTGGTCTATATGCAGAATTTTATTTGGTGCTAATATCAAAATCTTCAGTAGACCTTTGCCCAAATTCTTTAAAAAGCTAAGAAATATCACATGTTTATACAAGAAAAGTGCCAAAGAATATTTGAGAATGTTGTGGTTAATGCCATTGATTAACTTAATTAGTGAATTTCTTTCTACCTTATTTATTGATCGAAATATTATTATTAAATTAAAGGCTCAACAGCACTGCAAATTTTCTTACATGGTATATTTATGCTTTTATATTCATTTCACGACAGTTTGTTTCTATTCAATTACATATAATTCACCCTTTGTGTATGCGCCTAAAAGTATGTAATTATTTTCAGTACTCAGCAAAGACGGAAAGTAGTCAATTATCTATAGTGAAATACTATGTACATATGAATGTATGTACAGGGTGTCCGCCGGGAAGGTATACTACTTTGTTTGTTAATAATGTTTGATTAAATGAAAGAGAAAGGATCTTATATTGATAACTGTTGTATTTAATGTCGGCAATTATGCATGGAATACAATATCAGATAAATGTCCGCCTCTGTTTGCCTCACAAATTCGATCCCTTTTGAGCACATTTTTCATTACATTCTCACACATTTCACGCAGCATTTCATTAATTTCATCACGAACATTTTGTTTGAGTTGCTCAAGCGTTTCTGGTTTGTTTGTATAAACCTTGCCTTTCAGATATCCCCACAAAAAGAAGTCCGGAGCAGTCAAATCAGTCGACCGTGGAGGCCAATCAACATCACCATTTCTTAAAATAACTTGTTGTGGAAAGAAGTCTCGCAGTAATTCCATTGTAATTCTGCTTGTATGCGATGTGGCACCTTCTTGTTGATACCACATGTTAATCAAGCCCAAAGCATGCAGTTGTGGCGTTAAAAATTGTGGCCAAAGTTGTTCCCTGAAGACCAAGCTCCTGAGCACGGCGTCGAATTGAGGTTGATGGATTGTTTTGAACACTTTCTTGAGCAGCAGTAATGTTTTCAGCCGATCTTGCAATACGTTGTGGTCCATGCTTAGGCCTATCACCTACAGACCCTCTTTCTTCGAAATCATTCACTACACGATAAATAGTGCGTTTTGGTGGCACGTTGTTTCTCCCAAAAATTTCACGTAACTTTCTCATCTTCACAGTAATCGATGATTGATTTTGATAAAATGTTTTAACGATTAAAACACGTTGGTTTATCGAATATTTTTCCATAATAAATTTGCCGTGTGTCTACTTCACGACTGCCAAATATGAACTGTCAAGACTAATGTTTACCAAAATGGCGGCAAAACTAAGTAGTATACCTTCCCGGCGGACACCCTGTATATGTATACATGCCCTGCAGGAAATGACAATAGTAAAGCAGTACTATGTCATTTGCAACTGCATAGTGCTAGTGACTCGTTATACCCCAGGTAATGCAATTTACTATTGACATTTAGTAAGTTCGTGTCATTTAAAATCTGCTACTGACATTGGTCCTATGTAGTCAATAGTGTAGTGGGTAGTTCTTGTGAGTAACTGAGAGCAACCTCATCTATTTTCACTACAACAAAAAAAAAATCGTTTTGCAGCTGTAAAGAGAAATAAATATACGTTCTCTTCTCATTAAAAAGACAAAACAAAAAGTGTAGACGATTACTTGGCGATGTCATCAAAACCAATCGAAAAAAGTGTTGATTTCGATACAATTGGGCACAGGTTTCCTAAATGGTGTACACACACTCCCACGTAGTACTATACAAAAAGACACATTAATTTGCACTACAGTCGTACAATTCCGATATCGGCACAAAACTCAATAGTTTCGAATTAACTTAAACTATTCTATTTGAAAACGTATTTACTTTATTGAATGAATTTCAAAAATTTAATTTTTCACTCTTAATCATTTGTTTTTAAATTAATTTATGTCATTTTCAAGGTTTCGTAAACAAGAATAATTAAGGCCATTTTGGGTTGATTAAAAACACTTGTACTGGCATTTTCAAAACTTAATATGTATTAACAAATCCACCTGAAAATTAATACAATATTTTATTAAACAGTTTAAAAATAAAAAAAAAATATTAAATTAACATACGAAACTCTTTCAGTTACATTGTCATTATTATGCATAAAATTTATAAATACATTGTATAATACAGCAGTGAAAATTTAAATTGCAAAGATAATAATAATTGTGAGTAACGCATTTAAAAACTTGGTTGCAAACAATTATATGCATATTTTTTTTTATATAAAAAGAAAATATATTTCCGGATTTTTATGCTTTTGATTTCTTGAAGACAAGGTGAAATTATACATTTACTAAATGAAATGATTTAAAGAAAGAATATACAATGTATGTATTTTTAATATTGCATGATATACAAATTTTCTAAATGAGAGATATTAGTTAAATAAATAATAAATTTGTTGTTCTTCCTACCTGGAGTATCATTTTGTAACTATATTAAGGTGCTTACAATTAACACCGAGCACATTTTTGCCCACACTATTGGTTGAGTCCCCTTTAATATCCCCAATACTTCTAATAAAGTGTAAGTGTAGGAATGAAAGCTGCAGACAAAAAACATTTCCATTTCGAAAGAAAGCTTTAAAATTCTTGTGTGGTTTTTTTGTAGTTGATGAGAACTATCGATATCAATAGCTCTGTTTTGACATTTCTGTTGTTTTGGGGTTTGGCAAGTCTTCATTAATCACTTAACGATAGAACAACGCTTTCAAATTGTAGAAATTTACTTTCAAAAAAAATATATCTGTTTGCCAAGATAGAAGATAGAGCACTTCGTCCATTTTACGGTCAACGTAGTGAGCAATCAGCTCGTTCAGATATTTCGTAATCATTTTACTCTTCTCAATTCAACACCATCAACAAGATATAGAAATGTGCGTACCAAAGAGCATATTGTTGCTGTAGAGCGAAGTATTGAGGAAGGCGCCGAAATGCTGATTCGTCGTCGTTCATCAACTACATTTTTTTTATCTCAGACCAGCACTCACGAGACGACCCCTACACATGCGATGCATTGTGCTGGAACTAGAGGAAACGGATAGTTAGAGAAATGACAGGAGGTGAAGCGTCACTATCTTTCAACTCTGCTTTCGCACGTAATTTGTTTTTACAGCAGGGTTGTAGCGTCTCTTATGTCAGCGAGACGTATTTAATTTTGAAGCTTCGCTTTTAGTATCCATTTATAGCAATTATTTTACTTCGCCGGTGCTACACAATACCGACGAAGGAGAGCCTGTCAATTGGTTACAGCTGAAGCCGTTACCGTTCACCACTGAAACCTTCCGACAACAACTGACATAAAGCCACACAAATGCACATCAGAAAAAATGCGAGATGTGTTTATGATTTAGTCTGAAACTGGCGTTGAACCCAGGAAATTTTTGGTTTTGTAGTCAATGTGCACACTACTTCAGCCATCACCACGCCCAGTCCTTTGGTTTCAACAAGACGGGGTAACATGCCATACAACGCCCTTAACAATCGATTTATTGCAAAATCAATTTGGTGGCAATTTTTTTTTAATTTTTTATCTTGGACCAGTGCTCAGGGGCTATCCCCTACATATGCAATGCATTGCACTGGAAGTAGAGAGAGGAATAAGGTAGAGAATAGAAGTGATCCTGATGCGATTAAACGCCTCTACATTCATTAACGGCATACAGCAGTATTTATTGGAAAAAGTAGTCAAAGTTTGAAGTGCTAAAATGGACTATGCAACTCGTATTTGGGGCGGACATCTGCCGGAAAATATGTTTAAAAGATAAATGCCATGAAATTATCTACCAGATTATAATAAAAAAAAATTCATTCCAACAATATTTCTGTCGTGTATTCTCATTTTAGACCTTCAACCAAAATTTTTAAAAACCTAAAAAATCTCACAAATTTGTACAAAAACTCACAAAGTATGTTTGAGAATTACAAAAATATGAACAAAATAAACTAAGTAGGCTTTCCATAAATTATTTCGTACAACTAGTTTTTTTTTATTCGATTTACATCTAATTTTTTTTGACATTTTTACAATTATATATAAGCATATGTATACACAAGCTGGTCCAAAATAAGCGAATATATTTGAGTTGAAAGAGCGAATGTGGCCCTTGCAGTTTGCGCTCTGGCTCCATACTTTTGGAACCATACTTGCGGCCTTAAAATATTTCCAACATTGTCGGATTTCTAACATCAGTGATGGAAACGGCGTCACCGTGTTCAAATGGTACACTTAAGAGTGTGTAATTCTTGCTGTTGTGTGTGTTATGTGTGTTCCATAGCCCATTTTGCTCTTTAACGAACCCATTCAATGGCCTTCGTCGCTCATAATTAAATCACGAATTACGAAATGAAGTTCAACAATTTTGGCACTTTGTTCAATTGTTTACTGTTCCATTTTAAATTCCCCAAGTCTTCCTTACAAAATACTGAAAACAAAAAAAAAAATATAATAAAAAAGTTATAGGGAATTCAAACACCTTGGCTCATTTAGCGCCATCATATATACATTTTTTAAGGTGGAGATGTGAATATTTTTTGCATTTTGTTTCCTTGTTCCAGCCTAAATAATACTCAATACTAAATTTTACTTGTAAAGTTTTAAAATAAGGTTTTATATTGGGAAACGTTGTTAACACCCATTTGATTTATTAAAAATCGTTGCTGTTGTAACAAAAAATTCAAGACTGCTGCAGCAGAAAGAAAAATAAAAGAACACAGTATTTAAATTCAATATATTTTTTTTTTTTATCTAGGACCAGCACTCAGGAGATAACTCCTACACATGCGAAGCATTGTGCTGAAACTATAGGAAAGGGATAGTAAGAGAAACGACAGGAGGTGAAGCTGAATTAATTATTATTTTTGCAGCTCTGCTTTCGCACGTTCTTTGTTTATACTCGTAGCAGCGCTGAAGCTTCGGTTCAGTAGCCATTTTTATTATTATTTTACTTCGCCGGTGGTACACAATACCGACGAAGGAGGGCGTTCAGATGTGATTGTGGATTGCTATCAGCTGAAGCCGGTATTGTTCAGTGACCAGTGACTATGACTTCGCCACTGAAACCTTCCGACAACAACTGACACACACAGACACACTAATGCACATCAGAAAAATGCGAGATGTTTATTTTTATTTTAAAATTTTTAGTCTGAAACTGGGGTTGAACCCAGGTCTGTTTTTGGATTCGTAGTCAACGTGCAGACTACCATCCATCGTGCCATCGCCACCCTCCTATAGATAGGAAATTATTTGTGACTAGTATACATGAAATTGAAAACTTATTTTTTTAAAGTAAACCTTATTCTGGTATTTTTTTGTGCCTTTTTCCCTTATAAACTATATGTGAAATTTATTATTATATACCTTATGATATTCTCATACAGTATGAAAAATATCATAAAGCATTTTATTACAAAAGCAACTGAAGAACTGAGGAGGAAAGCATATCCATATAGTACTATTTCGCTAATGCTTACTTAGCTCATCAGTGGATTTTTCCTAATTTTTGAATTAAAATTAAAATCATGTATATAAATAAATTTTTTTTAATTTTTAACTTTTTAAGGTGGTAACGCTGGCTATGAATTGATATCCATCAACAAAGTACTCAATCTCTTCCGTCGGTACGTTAATGTCATTTGAAAAAGTCAAAGTATGACGGATGACGGATTCCGTTTGTTAGCCTATTCATGGTACAATGGCAAACCGTACTGAGCATTTCTGGCTTTGTCACATGTCAGGAGTCTAGTTTTTATACATTATAAAAACAGCGAAAAAAATTACCCAGTACATTACCGATACTTCATTTATTTTATTCTGTTTATATCGCACATTCTTCAATAACTTCAATATTTAAATAATAATACCAAATTATACATTTTTAATTATTCAGAAAAAAAATATTTAAAAAAACAAAGAATTATTAATTTACAGAATTAAGCGTAAAGAAATTGAAATTAATTAAAATCAACAAAAAGTTTCCGACGGTTGAACAAATAATAAGAAAAACAAAAAAGAAACTATTTGTAGCAGCAACGGAGTGACACTTCCCATCATGTGACTTAAGATTTATGTGGTATGTATGTATATACATAGATACATATGAAAAGAATAGTGAAATGCTTCAACAACTCGTTTTTATAATTCAAAAAGAAAAATATACCAAAAATCTTAACTCGAAAGCAAGACTTCTAGTTTCATGGCACTAAACACACCCTACATTAATTTTTTTTTTTTTTTTGAAAATGTGAATAATAATAACATTAATAATAATAATAACAATTCTATAACATAATAGGGGTCCTTATGAAAACGCTTAAAAGTCTCGCAAACTGTGCATTTTTACACTTTCGTAAATGAACTGTCAAAAATTGTATGGAAATTTATTTGCACATACTTTGTAAACTTCCCCAACAAATTTGACTCATAAACTTGCGCAGTTCAATTGTGAATTTAGTAAAACAGCATGCAATCAGACGTTTCCCAAAAATAATTCCAGTGTTAACTTATCACAAATATCAACTTCTGCAAATAAACTCAGCAATTGTGTCTTTCATTTCAGTAAGAAAATTAGGCACAAATTTGAATTTTTTGTATTTTCTTTAATTTAGGGGTTTGGATTATAGATTGCAATCGAACTTCGGTTGAGTTGCCAGGGCGGCAGCCACTTTTTTGGAATTTTGGCAAGTGGAGTTAATGCAGTTTCGATCTGCATTACTTGCATTCTCATTTTCAGCAGGTACCAACTGAAAAACAGTTCGGTTTTAATCCACAATCGAGCCATTATTTTTATATTGACGTTTGCTAAAAATGGTTTTGCAGGTAATACAGGTTGACCCTGCATTATCTTCATGATACAAGTCTCCAAATATGCACTATTCCGCAAATGGCGATTTTAAGAGTTTTCATGCGGACCCCTTAATAATTCGCAAGTTTCAATTAGTTTGTTAATTCACTTTTTTTTATACCTTTTTGCTTGTAAAACCTGTAACCTGTAGCTTAAGGGCGAACCTACAAAATGTTTGCAGATCACATTCGGCATTCATCACATTCATCTTTCATGTTTCAATTTACGTACGAACAGAGCTAATTGTATAGTTTTTTTTGTTTTGTTCGAAAGAAAAGAACCTGTTTTCTATTTTTAAGCGAATCACCAAAATGTATCATAGTTCATTTATAGTACCGTCTATAATTGTAAATTCTGGTTTTTTTTGTATATTTTTGTGTGTTTGATCACACGAATAGTAATAAGACGTTAGTTTTAGTTCTTAAGTTTTGTTTGTAAATAAAACTAAATTACTAATTAATTTACTGTCGTATTCATAAACAGTTTTTTTTATTTATAGAAGTCTAGCTGTACCCGGTATGCTTCGCTACCACCCCACACCAAATTATCTAATCTCGCCCACTTTTGTGAAGATATTGTTACTGGCTTACCGTAACAATGCATCAAATTTGGATGCTTTTACGGTTATATCAACAGTACCTGTTGATATAAATAAAAAAGGTACAAAACGCAGTATTGCTGAAAAGTACCCATATTTTACTTTATTTTTTTTTCTTCTCAAACATTCTTCTTCAAAGCTAACGAATGGTTGTATGATAAAATTGAAATTTATAATAGCAAAACTAAAGCCGATGACGCACATTTTTACAATATCTCAAAACCAGAGCATTTAGAAGCTCTATGCTCATTAAACATCGGTACCAAATATTACGCAGAGCAGGACTTTTATTCTGCAGACATTTTAAAACTTGTCAGTCTTAAGCCCCTGATGGGTTATCCTACATAATCGTACGATCTGCCAAATATGACATGTGTGCTTAACAAGTAAGGTAGTGTGGACCGGAAATACAAAAGTGGTTGCAGATACTTTTGATTTATGAAACCTTAAATAAACAAATTTCCATACAATATTATATTACATATAATATAAATCCAATTTATTTAATTTATTTAATTAAATTTTATAAATCCAAAAAATGTTTATGAATACGGCAGTATGTATTACTATTATTTGTATATCACACCGTTTTGGAACGACTTTTTAAAGTCGGCTAGATTTCTGTATCGCTTGTGAATGAATTGTGCGATTGTGTAGAATAGCGAATCAGGCCGTTTAGAGAAGAAAAATTAAACAAAAGTTCGACAGATCAATTTGAGCAACTACTCGATGTATTCAAGATTTGCGTGGACACCTGCGCGTCTAATTCCACGGTGCTTTCAACACTGAGTGAAATAAAGACGATCACTACCACCCCCATGAGCAATCGGAAATACAGCATAATGTACTACTACAATTACACACAGGTTGCAATCCTAATTCATAGTTATCCTTGGTCTATAAATTACACCTTGCTGAGGTGTTTCGAGCTGTCCAAACTTTGTGTCGCATAAGAATGTATTTGAGTCAAGAACGCTTAAGCCAGTAATACTGTTTGTTCGAGACACATTCCGGTGACTACTGACATACTTAAGTAAAAGTCGTATGCCTTACCCACATATATCCAGAACAGACCAAAAACTTATCTCCCAGCGTATCTTTTGGTGGCAACCACAGCCACTACGAATCCTTTCCCAAACCACCACACAGGCTCCAACTTTTCGGGGTGGACACGAAGACCTGTGTGAAGATAAATTTCGAAATTTAAACCCTAGACACAAACCAACTGCCTTAACAGAGCTCTGTTAACGTGTTAACAGACCTCTGTTAAACATGAAAAATCGAGATGTACCTATTCCAAATAAAACTGTGCTTACAAATTGAAATTTCAGTAAAAATTAATTTTTTTTATGAAAACACCTAATGTTAGGGGTTTTGGCCATTGGATATCATAAAGGGCCACAACAGCTATAAATTCCTCCTGATGCACCTCCGCGTCTGATGATCGTTATGGAAAATTTTTAAAGACATTTATTTGCATTTCAATTCCATTTGAATTTATTATGAACATTTGAATAAAATTTCAATAGTATTTTTCCATTAAAAAATAATAGAATTTTATTTAGGTAATTTGAAGATCACAAAATTTATGACAATTAAATTGAAAACCGTGACATGATGGAGATTTTATATTATAAATAACGCACCGCTCACGTAATTTTACTTTGTTTACTTTTTCTCCTCAGCTTGCCATGGGAAGCTCAATTGTAATTTGTAAATATGAGAAAAAAAACGGGGGAAACTTAAAATCAGCGTTGTCAAGTCGAGCTTTTCTCACCGTGCTTTTTAAAATTTTCGACACGACAACTTCTTGATTCAGTGCTCGGTGCTTTTATTTTATAATTTTTAGTGGTTTTATTTATTTTCGGTGTTTGTACACAAAAATTTCTACAGGTTATATTGATAAATTTGCTGTGTTTTGTTGGTGTTACAGTTTTAACGATGCTCGTTGGCTAAATAAGATTGCCGGTGAAACAAAAAGAGAGGTATCAAAAAACTGCTACAAATTTTCAGTGAAGTTGAAGTTTAGTTGAAGAGATACGGTGCAGATTGTCTTCCAATTTATTAAATTTTACGAAAATAGATATGAATATTTTATGCCATTTTAGAAACGATAGTATGTCATTCCAATCCTGGGGTCTAATCACCACATTTGATAGCGAGTAAACTAACGTATCGTATAATAATTCGATATGTATCAAGTGAGTGAATCGTTTCATGCGATATGTGTCGAATCGTAATTTTTAGATTAGTAATCAGTTCACCCTTATTACATTTGTTGATCAACTCGGCAGTTCGTAATAGATGAAAGACACATACACAATTTTTCTTTAATCTATTACAAATTGCCGAGTCGATTCAACAACCGTAATAAGACCGAATATTGTGCCAAAAATATTATAATTTTACTTTCGGGTTACACGATCAAGTTTTGCCTATCAAGTTTTAAAACTCTAACTTTTTACTAATACACTCATACTTTTAAAATTTGAAGAGAATTTGCTTTTAAATTATGGCAAGAAAACAGCTGATACCCATTCTTATTAACAGAGAAGCAATCTTTATACATGAAATTGCTTTTAAATTGCTCAAATGTTGCCTTCAGCCTACGTCACATAAATTTGCCTTCACATGAATTTTTGATAGAAAAAGTTGGGACTGTGGCTGCACAGTAAAAGTGTAAAAAAATATTCGGTCTTATTATGGTTGTCGAATCGGCTCGACAATTTTTGTGAGAGATTAAAGAAACACACACAATCTTTAATCTATTACAAACTGTCGAGTCAATTCTTCAACCGTAATAAGACTGAGTATTTTTTACACTTTTACTATTTTACTTTTACGAATTAGTCATTATCAGACTCCAATGGAGAAATTAGTTTTATACATATTAGAAAACTTATAAATATAATATTTGATTGCCGATAGCAGCAATTTGGCAAAATGTTTCTTGTCATCTGAGCTACATATTTGAAAGCATCTTACATTTTTTTTTGCTAAATATTTATGATTTTTTAAGTGATTCTTACGGTTTTGCAAAATACAAAACAATTTCGGCGTTTAAATAAATTGTTTTTCTCCATACTATAAACGCTGAAGTATTGCATAGCAGATCGTTATCGAATGATATCATCTCAAACTACGATACATTTTCTTCGATATCGACTGCCATGATGACTGCCTTTTTAAACGTCAGCTGCTTTGCAGTGTAACAATGTCCCATGTTCCTAAACTCAACCGTGCAAACTTTGAAGATGCATGGTATTCGTGAAGTCATCAGATGTACAGTTGATGCGCAAATAAACACAACAGAAGCATCATTTGGATTGACAATGCTTTTTATAAACAACTAGTTGACCCGGTCCGCTTTGCTGGCCCTAAGCAAACATTAGTGTTGTATTACCACACGATTTATTTATTTAAAATAAAAGAAAGCAAAAAAATAAGTATGTATATGTCATTGGTGATGCAATATGAAAATTGGATTTTGACACGCCCCTCTGCCCGCAGGCCAGCCGTTTTGGAGTCCATACGTTACATACGTACACACATCCTGTTTTATATATATAGATGTCGACTAAAGAAGAAAGGTACACAATTTCAATAAAATTAATACTTAATTTTAATTAAAAATTTAATTATTATTCTTATTAATTGCTTTCCAAAATTAAGTTCTTCGCAGACATTGTTGTTTATAAAGCAAAGCAAACAGTTGTTTCTAAACGTCGACGCTATTACAGAGTTTAAAATGACAATGCATGATTTGCAAGGTTGGTAAAATATTACTGCTTTACTTAAACCCTCTTTCTCTCTCTCTCACCAGAAAAGTAAGAAGATGAACATCATTAAAATCTGCGTTTTCGGAACACTGACCACATGCCTGCTGTACATTTTGGTAACATTTTGTTGTCTTTCTATATACGTATGTTTGCATTTTTTATAATTCTCAATTGATTTTTTAAAATGTTTATGTAAATATACGATACCGATAGAATAACGCAAGATTTAACTGCCGTATTCATACAAATTTTTTTTATTTATAAAATCTTTAATAGAGAAATTGCCATAGAAAATTCAATCAATATATCTCCTACAAATCCAAAAAGAATTTATAAATACGACAGATAAACTTTATCAAATAAGTAATCCGAAATGAGAGGTAGTTAACCTCTTTTCTTTATTGACTGAAAAAATGTGGACATAATGATTGTTGTAAATCGAAAATATTGTAATTTGTTTTGATTTATTATAATTTATGATTGTCTACGTTTATTTAACATTTTATTGACAAAACATGAATATTTTATAAATTTATTCATGGATTTAAAAAGGTTGAATCTAAAGAATGGAAAAAGAAGAATAATAACTTTGAATTACTAACCGATGTTTTATTGCTAGAAATTCATCTAAATAGTCATTTAGCAGGAACGTCATTTAACCAACAGTATAACAGTGGGAAAGAACTGCGGATAGATTTCATACCAAATACTATCTAAATGAAGCCATAACGCGAGCATATCGAAAAAATGTGTGTACTGAAGAGAATATCGATTCTGGAAACGAAAGTGTGGAAGAAGATCCAAATTTATCAATTCGTAACCGGTGGCAGGAATTACGATTCTGTCCTATTGAACGTTCAAAATGCATTTCGTTAAGAACAGCAGCGGTGGCCATATGGCCGAAATCGTTTTCAAATATTATAATCATGTCTTGATCTTTCGAATAACAATTTTTTTTTTAAATTAAAATTCTATTTTCTATGTTATTTATCTATGTCTGTTATATGGTTGAGCTGGTCTATATGCGGCATTTCATATGGTGTTAATACCCAAAATGTTCAGTAGACCTTTAACCAAATTCTTGAAAAAAGCTAAAAAATTTCACATAATTATGCAAGAACTCCCAAAAAATATCATGTTATTTTTTTAATTTAAAACTTTTATCGGGCTTAAAAAATCCAACAAGTTATTCCGAATTAACTGTTTATGAAGCGGAGTAAATATATGCAATCCTGTTCTATACTTCAGCACAAAAGGTGTTTTTGTTTTCCATATAAACCAGCATACCATATACCATTTTCTAATGTGTCCTTTCAAACACGCGAGGCATTGGATTTCTTTAGCCAATGAATTGGGATTACGGTGCACTATAAAAACCATGTGTCCATAAAATTATACTTGAAACTTTGTGTTTTCCAACATGTAAATTGTGGTTCGTCTTCGGCATTCGGATTTCTGCTAACATTTCAACTATCAGAACTTCTTCATTCTATCTAAAAGTTTGACTTCCTGTCGTTAACACAATATTTCGGAACGGGGCAGTTTAAATGATTTTATGGAACATGGTAGTGCTTTAGAAGAGCAGTAACCCGGTCATTCGCGCGCCAACGCTATCATCATTAAGGGCGCATCCATTTGTGGTCGATTTGGCACCGACTCGCAGAACGCATTACAGAGAAAATTCGGTTTTTGGGCGAACAGCACGTATGTGGAATGGACTACCCGCAGAGGTCTTTCCTGTCAGTTTTGACGTGGGAAAATTCAAATCGAATGTCAGTAAACACTACTCCCTCTATCCTTGCTACCAAAACCTTATTTCTTAGTTCCGGCGCAATGCATCGCATGCGTAGGGGCCATCCCCTGAGTGCCGGTACAAGAAAGAAAAATACTAGAACTTTCCTTGGGGTACATTTAAGGGCGATAGTTCAATATATTTTTCCTTGTTTCCACGCAACTTTTCTGAGTATGGATTGTTACGTTACATGTTGAGTAATAGGAAAAGCACTCGTAACGTGTGGCTGTGACAAAAAGCTCAGCAAGGTTTGCCACTTCACCGTGAATAGACTACCAAACGAAAAACGGCTCCAAATCATTCAATTTTTTTTATCAAAATTCGTACCATTTTTCTATATAAACATTGTCATCAGCGACAAAGCTAATTTTTGCCTCAATGGCAGCGTCAACGAATTCGCAGTGAAAAGCAGCCAGAGGCAGTTATAGAGATGCCAGTGCACCCTGAAAGATGCAGTGTTTGGTGCGGTTTATGTGGCGGCGGCATCGTTAACCGTACTGTTTCGAAGGACGATCAAAATCGCAACGTTACAGTAGCGTGCAATGGTTACCTACACATTTGTTTGCCCAAAATGAAAGAATTGGACAGGGTTTACATGTGCTCTGAATATATTGAGAGGCGAGTTTGAGAGGATCTGTTTGGAGTAGTCCATTGAACGCCAAGATAATGGGATGTGACCACACTAGACTATCTTTGGTGGGGATACGTGAAGTCTCTCGGACAAAATTCCAGCCCTGGAAGATAATATTACAATTGCTATTGATGAGATATGGGCCAAAAATATGCCAAGATTAGAGGTCACGGATGGACCACCTCCGGCCCGGGGTAAATGCAACGTCGCACTCTTTTGTAGGCTGGGTTATCAGTTCAAATTGTTCGTGAAGAATGTGAAAGTAGCTTTGGTAAAAATTTACTTTCGTGCTAGTACTGCCACAAACAAAACATAGAAATAGGGCACCTCGACGTTATTGACCCCATTGACAGAGTAGAGTATCTTTAATTCAATAAAGTCATGTATCAACTTTTAATTTTAATTTTTTTGCTTGGTGTACGTGATTATTGATCTTTTTTTCGTAAACCATCCCACTGTAGAACTCTAAATTGTATTTTCGAAATACAATTTATGATGACATTCCGGTAACACTCACACAACTTTAAAATGAAATTGCTTTGCATCACGTGAATTTCCTTTTAGCAAAAGAAGCTATTTGTTTTATACAAATTAAAATAGACAAACATTGCATGTCTTATTAACTAATTTTGTGGGACAAATGGTAATAGAAATGAAAAGCTAATACGACAATGAAATACTTACACTCACCGTCATATAAATAACACAGCATATCTATCAATAAGCATTACCTGCATAAGCACATATTATATTTATGAATTTTCTAAACCAAACAAATTTGCAATTATTATATATATTTTTTATTCCCATTTCTCAGTATTACATGTACTTATAAATGACTAGAACTCTTAAAAATTTTGCAATACTAGAATAGAATTTTTCAAAATGGAGTGTAATGCCATGATTTTAAACAATTAAGTGAAATCGAAAGACAGGCACTTTCGATCACGTTTTTCACTTTCAAATTGTTTAACTTCTCGTAGTAGCCAATACCAAATGTTTTCAATAATATTAACGTTGGGCAAGCCATGTAGCCAATTAAGTATCATTACACGTTGTTCCTTTCAAGTATTGCACCGTGAATGGGTACATTGTTCTTTTAAAATGTTCATGAGGGATTTCCATTTAATTAGCATTCATTGGAGTGGAGATATCGTGAGAATGATAATTGAACACGTTGCCAATTATCATTCCTCATCATATGAGCTCCAAAAAGCAGGAAGATCTGGAATTTGCGGACATTGTTGGGCGGTTTTTAAGAAAAACTGTTAAAGTATGGATGGTTAAGAAATCAGAAGCTCTTGATGTTCTTGCCACGAAAATTCGGAATGACATTCGCTGAACTGACTATATTTTTCAAGTTGCAAAAGTAGCAATCAAGTTCCTAGCCTTTTTATGAAGTGTACGAAACACTTCACCCCATCTAATTTTTAGAATAGAATACATCTTTCATGTATGGGACGGTGCTTCAAATTATATATTGAAGCAGCAGAGAAGATAGAGCGAGAGGTGTATCGGTAGGACGTCAAGAACCTTTTTTCCAAAAAGTCCGAATTAAAAAAAAATCGTCAAAAAATTAAATCTTTTTTTTAAAACACAAGAGTATTTAATATAAATAATCATATACGTATATACTTCAATTAACAATTGAATTCAAATGAAAGCTTTAAACACAAATTAATGGAAAAGGTAAAAATATCTTATACATTATTGACCAGCTCAAATCAATTATACATTGGCGTATTGTGAAGTTGAAATTTTGAACAGGTTATATACATATATGTCGGAACAGTTTCAAATAATATAATAATAATATATAATAATATAATTTATTCTTGTTGTTTGGCTAGCTACAGTATAAGGATACTGTATCTCGTTGAACCTATTGCCAAGTCATCACCTGACCTTCAACCCAATTAAAAAAAAAACTAAGAAATTTCACAATTTTATATAAAATTTTTCCAAAAATATTTGAGCATTTTTAAATAATATACAAACAAAAAACTAAAGGGGTTGCAAAAATTTGCATAAAAAAGCATAAATAAACCTTTCACTTGACAGATTTAAATTTTTTTTAAGAGAAAAGTATTACAAATAAACAGTGTGTCTTGTAGCAGATTTATATTTTCAAACTTAAATAAAAAACGTAATAATTGACACAAAGTTTTTTTAAGAGCATTGAACGATAGAATGGAAATGCGGATTTTATTTTTTAAAGAGTATGTTATCCAGATCGTTTTTTAAAATTTCATGAATAATCGATCTTGGAAGTGACAGTGATGCTGCTCTTTTCCGTATTGAAGGTCGCGGATTTTTACGTAAAGTGCTTTCAACCAGTCCAATGTTTTCGGATCGACTGGGCGTTGGCCGTGGGGCATTCATAGCCGAAGCAGTTGCGCGGAATCTCTGCACCCACGAACGAATTAAATTTACACTCGGTCCATTACTTACTCGCCGAATACCGAACTTTGAACAAAATTGTCGACGAGCAACTGCTTAAGAATAATTACTCTTAAAAAATGTCACCACAGCGAACGCGCGATGCTCACACGACCACTGCGACATCGTGACGGACAAATACGCACGATCGATAATTCCAACGGCGCCACCCTCCCTCGCACCGTTTATTACTTTTTGAATTAATCGTATTTAAAAATATAAATTTGCCACCAGACACACTGTATAAATTCGTCTACACGTTGAGTCAAGGCAGTAGTGAAGTCCACAAATCGTCAAAATATAGGCGGTACCGAACAAAAAAAATCTCAATCGTTATTTTGGGGAAATCGCTTTGAACATATTCAAAATGACGTAAAATCGGTGTTACTAGAGCAACCAACTCTGTTAACTAGTTGAAGCATCGGCTGAATGTGGGGTGTAATCAAGTCAAATACGAGTATTCACAAACACTACTCACTGGAGTTTATTTCCCATAACGTTTTTTATTTATACGTACAGGACATCCCATGAGTACTGATCGGAGACAAAAAAAAAATAAGAAACTAATAAGTCCACGTGATTTTTGGTGTTTTCAGTTTGGGGGATCTATGGGAGAACTAGATGAAGTAGTTGCGATGTAGTGCAAAGCCACAGTCCGTTTTCCGGTTCTGATACCCTTCTGAATTTTACACAGAAAAAAATGCAACTGGTGACGAAACCTCGGTATATGGTTATCACGTCGAAAGCAAGGCCCAATCATCCCAATGGAAGCGGACGGATGAGCCAAGACCGAAAAAAGCACGCCAAGTTCGATCAAATGTGAAGGTTTTGCTCACTATTTTCTTCGATTACAATGGCGTGGGGCATCATTAGTTCTTGCTAATAGGTCGTACGGTTATCAAGGAATACTACAAGGAAGTTATGCAATGTTTGCGTGAGGCAATACGGCTCAAGTGTTCGGAATTGTGGAAAAAAAATCACGGATTCTGCATCACGATAATGAACCAGCTCACACATCAATGCTTGTTTGAGATGTTTTGGCCTAAAACAACTCCCTAATCATGACTCAACCACCTTATGCACCAGATATGGCTCCCTGCGACTTTTTCCTATTCTAAAAACTGAAGAGACCAATGAAAGGAATCGTTTTGCCACAATTGATGAGATAAAGTCAAAATCGAAGAACAAGCTGATGGCAATACCGAAAAGCCCAATCCAGAACTGCTTCGAGAATTGGAAGAAGCGGTGGCATAAGTGCATTATATATGAGGGGTATTACTTTGAAGGAGACAAAATGGATATTGATGAATAAATAAATACTTTTCACAAAATTCAAAATTCACCTTTTATTTTGAACAAACCGCGTATGCACTTTCGTAAAAAGTTTTCAAATAAAAGGTATCATTAAATTCAATATCGCAAACTATTTATTTTCACAAGCAAACTTAAATTATAATATAATTAATAAAATATTCAAGGGAACTTGAGTCATAAATGACTATTAATTAGTGTTTCAATACAATTTATTTAACAAATTTAATAATAAATTGCAAGCAATTAGTTGCTTGAGTCGTTTGCTTCAGTTGCGTTGCATTAGTGTGTAAGCTGTCTTATTCTCAAGAAGTATGAAATTAACCCTTAAGACATATTTCTCTTGTTCAGTTTGAATTTTGAGATTTGGCCTGCCTAAAATGATGTAGTGGAATTTTATGCTAGATATTTTGTGTGACATTTCACACATTTCAAGATTCATACAGCTAAGTGGTAAACAGGTTAAAATGTTTCACAACAGTCGTTGGTTCTTATTGACATGTAGTTTTTATAAAAAAAAAAAATTATAAACGGTAGAGAAGGGAAAGGAAGGGAGCAAATGCTGTGACACTGTGCCTTGCCATAAAAGTTGCGCTCTCTTGTCATTGTTGAATTTTTCTTGTAACAAAAATTTATGAAAAAAATTATTTTGGTTAAAATAAACAAACAAAAATAAAACTGCACGTGATAAAATCTCATATTTCAGACAAATAAAATTGAGAAAAAAAACTAGTTTTAAATTCCTAACAGGTTTCTATGCGCAAACTGATGTGTTAATGATGCGCGCATGTACAATAAATTAACACCCACAGATTATTCAATTCAAACATTTAACTTGGCAATGAGTTTTAATTTGTACTATTTTTAAACTTTATTACTGGGTCAGAATACAGTTAGTTAAAGAAAAAAACTGTTAATCGCATTAAACGATTGCGAGTCAATAGATTTTGTTTGATAAACAACTAAAGGGCGAGTTTTTAACCGTTTGGGTTTAGAAAATTTTAAAAACACAGAAAATTTGCTGAAATGAATGAAACATTTATTTCACACGATAAATGAATGTTTGCCGTTTAATTCTTAAAGATTATTTCATGTAAATGTTGCCCGCGGCTACGCCGTAAGTACTCTATCCGTTATCTTCAATCTTGGCACACTTTTGCCAGTATTTTGGCCAGCAATGGCAGGTACAATGTTGTCTTCAAGGGCTGGCTTGTCTCTGTACATGACAGACTATGTATTCCCACAAAAAATTGCCCAGTGTGGTAAAATTGCATGATCATGGCATCCAATGGATTGCTGCAAAACGTCAGATTAATAGCTCACCAAACTCGTCTCTCAATACGTTCATGGTATCGCGTGCCGTGTGCTATGTGGCACCGTCTTGTTGAAAGCACATGTCAACCAAGTCCAGTTGTTTCATTTTGGACAAAGAAAACTAAGTAATCATCGGTCGATATCTTGCTATATTGCAATCGTTTTTGAAGAAGTACGGTCCAATGATGCCGCCGGCTCACAATGAAGGAAAATCCGTCATTAATATAATGAAACGTTTTCATTAAATATTCTGAATTATAATAATTAAAGTTATCATTAATACAATGAACAATGACATTAGACATATGAAATCTTGCAAGGTGAGAGTGGCGATGGCACGATGGATGCTAGTCTGCACGTTGACTGCAAAACCAAAAACACACCTGGGTTCAACTCCAGTATCAGACTAAAATTATAAAAAAAAAACATCTCGCATTTTTTTGATGTGCATTAGTGTGTCTTGGTGTGTCAGTTGTTGTCGGAAGGTTTCAGTGGCGAAGGCATAGTCACTGGTCACTGAACAATACCGGCTTCAGCTGATAGCAATCCAGAATCACATCAGAACGGCCTCCTTCGTCGGTCTTGTGTAGCACCGGCGAAGTAAAATAATAATAAAAATGGCTAATAAACTGAAGCTTCAGCACTGCTACGAGACAATTTTTCAAGAGAAAAATGTGTCTGCACCTAACTTTTTTTTTATCTTGAAGCAGCATTCAGGAGATGACCCCAAAACATGCGGTGCTGGAACTAGAGGAGGGGCAGCCTTGTAGAGGACAAGATTTCAGTGTTTTAGCATTTTCAGTTAGCATAATGTACATACATACATACATATGGATCTATGTATGTATGTATGTATGTACTACGTTACAACGTTACTTTACAACGTTTTCTACTACGTGCATTTAAATACTTATTGCCGCAAATAATTTGTATGTAATTTGTAATGCGTGTTTTACAAATATAATGATCTCAAATATCTGTCAAAAAAATGTACACAATATTGTATAATTCGCTTTGATGAAGTGTTTAACGTTTCATTTACGGACACGTGTATAAAAATAATTTAATAAAGTTTGAAATTTCCTATCAAAAACTATTTACCATGCGCATGGATTCTTTCGAAATGAAACGCTTTGTTTTCAAGTTTTAATTTTAAACCAAACCAGCAACTAAACTTGTTATAAAACAACTTTTTGCGTGAAGCCTGTAGTGCACTTTTGAATCTCTCACTCATACGCGGATACAATTTTTTGTGTTCAATTAACGGGAATATTAAAAAAAATATTGGAATCGGAGGCACAGTGTAGAGAATAGATAGGCGGTGAAAGTGGTAGGAAAAAAAATGGGCGGATGGAAATTGATGGAATTTATAGCTGTTGTGGCCCTTTATGATATCCAATGGCCAAAACCGCGTCATGGGCGTTACGAGCGTCAAGGCCGTTACGAGCGTCATTAGCGTTACGAGCGTCATGGGCGTTACGAGCGTCATGGGCGTTACGAGCGTCATGGGCGTTACGAGCGTCATGAACGTTATGGCGACATGGGCGTTACGAGCGTCATATGCGTTAAGAGCGTCATGGGCGTTATGGCGTCATATGCGTTATGAGCGTTATGGAGTCATGGTCGTTACGAGCGTCATGAGCGTTATGGCGTTAGGGCGTTACGAGCGTCATGAACGTTATGGCGTCATGGGCGTTACGAACGTCTTGGGCGTTATGGCGTCATGGATGTTACGAACGTCATGGGCGTTATGGCGTCATGGGCGTTACGAGCGTCAAGGCCGTTACGAGCGTCATTAGCGTTACGAGCGTCATGGGCGTTTCGAGCGTCATGGCGTAATGGGCGTTACGAGCGTCATGGGCGTTACGAGCGTCATGGGCGTTATGGCGTCATGGGCGTTACGAGCGTCATGAACGTTATGGCGACATGGGCGTTACGAGCGTCATATGCGTTAAGAGCGTCATGGGCGTTATGGCGTCATATGCGTTATGAGCGTTATGGCGTCATGGTCGTTACGAGCGTCATGAGCGTTATGGCGTTAGGGCGTTACGAGCGTCATGAGCGTTATGGCGTCATGGGCGTTACGAACGTCTTGGGCGTTATGGCGTCATGGATGTTACGAACGTCATGGGCGTTATGGCGTCATGAGCGTTACGAGCGTCTTGGCCATTGGACATCATAAAGTTCCACAACAGCTATAAATTCCATTAATTTCCATCCGCCCATCTTTCTACGTTCTCCAGAAATTCATCTTCTAGAGAAATTCCAAATTTGAAATTTCAGTAAAAAATAACTTTTTTTATGAAAACAGAGCTCTGTTAAGGCAGTTGGTTTGTGTCTAGGGTTTAAATTTCAAAATTTATATTCAGGTCTATTTAGTGTGGAAGATTCATCACACACAGACGACACCGCGCATATCTTCCCTAAAATTAATGACATATTTCAACTGCAATCATCTTAGATGACGGAAAAATAATGCGTTATTCATTTTTCGGTTTCAAAAGTAAAGTTAAATAAAACACACATAAAGCTGTGATTTCGATAAAACTTTTATGTCATTCTAATGCTTGGACCTTCCCGTTATGCAGCAGTCGATCTTGAGGTCATTTTCGATCATTTTTCCACACCTTTGGAGTGGCATCTTGGCGATAATTAGACGCGTGGTGGTTTTAAAATGCTCCAAACTTAGGGAATTATCCGCGTCTTTGACGTAGCCCCACAAAAAGTTCTAAAGACGTCAAATCGCATAATGTATCTTGTCATGTCAGAAATTTGTTTTTCGATTACAAAAATCGCAAAACTTTTTGTGACTGAAAGATCAGTTCTTTTTATGTCGAACACGTTTTTGCCAACTTGTTTTTAACTAAATTTGATAAATTTATAACTATATAATCTCACCTATAATAAATATGAAATATTTCCCTGTTCCTTAAATTTGCAATCGTGAAAAAATTCACCGTGAATAATTTCATGTCAAAATAAAATTCCCCTCTCGTGAAGATTTTCTAGCCGTGAAATTTTTCACTTTTTATGCGGACCCTGAATATTTAAAAACACAACTAAACACTTAAATGCACGAATTTTTCATTCTTATTAAATTTCAATAGCTTAGCGTTTTAATTAAATTGTATGTTTTTGAAAACTTCTTCTCTTTTCTACAGTCACTGAGAATGATAACGTGGAAAAATTCCACGCGAAAATTTCACTTGTTATTCACGATAGAGGTGATTATATTTTTTGCTTTTCGTTGTGAAGTAGCACTGAATTAAGTAATTGATAACTTTTTTCTCCGCAAAGTTTCTCCTCAAACTTTGTCCTAAATTAAGGGCACAATGCCTGACTTTAAAGCAGTAGTCACATCTTCTCACTCACATATTTGCAGATTTGGCTAAGATCTTGACCGCATACAAGTAAATTAAAGTATGGTTGAAAGAGACAAAAATTTAATACTTGACAGTGTAGTTCTGCGACTATAAAAAATTTCCTAAACATATTTTCCTTAAATTTGACTTAAAACGGAATGTAGAAAATAAAAAACTTATATAATGGTTGATTGACACCGTTGCCAACTCCAATTCCAATAAGTGAGGAATCTACCCAACGGAGGAGGAGAGGGAATTTTTTAGTGGCAACACCACTCGACGCAGTTGACG